>CM037033.1:13141631-14391631 GCA_020882235.1 Schizaphis graminum | reverse complement strand
CACGACCATCTTGATAATGTATGCATAATATACACATATTTATTTTTTATATCGATAACGATAAAAGAAAATAATGATCATAATGGTAATAATAATAATAACAATAATCCGCCAGACGTATACAATTTAGATTTTAACTCGTTATTTGTTGGTAAATTTTATCTGTTGGTTAGCTGTGGAGTTTTTTTTTTTTTTTTGTTTGTTTGATGACTAGTACGTTGGTGCTAGTCGATTTCCGAAAGACGTTCAGTTCATTTGTGTAATACACGGATACGTAAAGAATTTAAAGATATTATTTTCCACCTATATAACACAGATAATAAAACAAATCGACCGATAACAGTGTGATTTATAGTCCGAAATGTCGTCTGTACATAAACCGGCCATTGATATCAATACGATACCGTAGTGTAAGATTATACAAGCACAAATAGCTATTAAATTGTATTTTATCGAAACCGGTAAGAATGAGTGATTTCAATTTTGTACACTAAGTGTATTTTATCGATGATGATAATTATAATAATAGTAATAATAAAAGCGTCGTAGCTATCCATCCATATACGACGTGTGTACATAATGTTCTATAGAATATTAGAATAAGAAAAATTGATATGTTTAATTAAAAATATTATTTAACTAATTTTGTTTTAATCATGTTTTAACAGGGATGGCCTAAACCGTAGCCCAGCAGGGTGTTACCGGTAGTACCTCGCCAGGCCGGCATTTGCAGCATTCGGATTGTTGCACTTTCCTATAAACTTTTTTTTTTTGCCTATAATATTTATGTTCAAAAAAATATACTTCGTCAGTTTTTATATACTTTTATTTCCATTTCTTTTCTAAAAAATAAAAATAATCATCATATTAAAATCTAAAAAAAATTATATATATATTATCATAATCGTTTAGAAAAAAAAATACATAAATTGAGTGGAAAAAATTCTAAAAACGCCCTAGGAAATCTGTGATTACAATAAAAAAATTATCGTATTCATTATTATCAACAATAATATTATTACAACCAAAACGTTTATAATAACCTTTGATGTATTATTCCTTCCTTCCTTTATAGCCAAGTACATTTTATACTATAATTTTATAATAATATATCTATTATATAATAACATAATCTCAATTATGAGATTATACCATTAATTTTTCAAATAGCAGCACATTTTTTTACTTTCTTGAAAATCAAAAACAAATTTTTTTTTTATCTTCACATTTTCCACTTATCGCCGGGGAACTTTGATGCGATTTACTTGATGCACATACAATCGAAGTCTTTTGTAAAGAACATAGGTGAACTTGCTTTAAAACAGTAACATACTCATTAAAATCAATTTAATCATAAAAATAATCTTTGGAATTTACAGTTAATCGAGAGTATAATATTCTTCCCCGTCATCTCCCACTTACTACATAAACAACATGCCCACATGACTCCAAATCTGGTAGTTCACTCGAGATCCACTACCATTACCCCGGTACAACCGTGCCTATTACCATTATATACCATATCTTTACTACGCGTGCGTACACGATTTTACCTCCCTTCCACTTCCTGGACCAAGATATAAACATATAATTTAAAGACTATATTATTATCCTCGCACACAGTGTACTTCATATTCGCGAGTATACGTGTGCGCGCGTTTGAACCTATTGCATATCCTTTCATCTCCTCCAAGAGAGATTTAATTTTTCATATCTTTAGAAATTTAAAAACGTTAACATTTATTTTTCACCATTAAAATTCATGAAATTTTCCAAGCCTTCTTTAAACCACATAATTCCATGTTAAAAAAATTATTTCCCACAAACGTCTTATAATTTTGCATATCATATTATATATATTTTTAAATAAATATCAATGTTACCGCGTCATACGATTTTCCACGCGAATTTGTTTTTGC
Source organism: Schizaphis graminum (assembly GCA_020882235.1). Lineage (NCBI taxonomy): Eukaryota > Metazoa > Arthropoda > Insecta > Hemiptera > Aphididae > Schizaphis > Schizaphis graminum. The sequence goes on along the minus strand of CM037033.1, from coordinate 14,389,712 downwards.
TCTTCCTTATCACGTATGCATCATGTTTTATTATTTTTTCTTTTAATTAATGTCACTCGATTATTCGGCTGAACAGATCAAATTTTTTAATGATATTTCGTTACAACGAATATGGACTGACAGATACGTTACTAATACTTCACGTCACCCCCTTGAACATTTAACCGACATTTATACTTGTTTCAAGCCAAAACTCGTTCCGTTAATTCTTACTTTACGTTAAAAAAATATATATCTAACAGTTATTATCACGTTTTAATTCAATTATGTGTGATTATGTGTGTAGTACAATTTTTAAATGTTTTTATCAATGTCGGTCTATATCCGTCCATTCAATCTATTTCAAACGAAACAATAATTATAACAATAAATATAGATTTGTATAGTCAGGTTGCGTTACACAAACATAATATAATATATTAAAATATATACATAGTTTTTTTTTCCGAATACCGGATAAACTACGAAACCGTAAGACTCCAATGATCCACGTCTCAATTGATGTCTATATTTCTACCTAAGCATTACATATTAATAATTATACTATACTTAACAATAGTAAAAATATCAGAGAACAATAGTTAATTGCCACAATCAATTCTTATACTATAATATATATATTTTTTTTTTATGTAGTGTTTTTGTATGTCGTACTCGTACTACAGTTGTACAAAATCGTAACAATGGTGTTTGTATCATTATTCTATTTAGGTAAATTATTTTCGTTAACCTTATGTTACCAGCTTATAATTTTATTCAATGATAGAAAATTATTGTAACGGTTGAGTGTATCGATACACTTATATTTTATGTATTAAATTTAATCTAAAGAAAAAAAATATTTGTTTTATTGTTTAGTGAATGTGTTAGTGTATTATTAGTGTTACGAACATCAATAGCCAAAAAAATGTGTCGATCGGGAAGCTTATTCTTTGAAAATTCCTCATTAAAAATAATAATAATAATAACTTAACTATAATTTGTATGCTATCTATGCGTGAGATTATGGTAAATTAGTTGAATTAGTAATAAGTCAGTTATAATATAAATATATTTATTATAAGTACATCATATTTATTCATTAATTTTAGCGTTTAAATTATATACACAGCCCAATACCTCTAATTATGTCTTATATATTATTATGTTTACAGTATGTGTAAATACTATCTGTGCTCTGTATATTTCTTGAACGTTATTTAATACCTGATGATATAATAAAACTGTGGTCTATTAGTGATTTTGTGTTAAGCACAAAACCGCATTAAGCAAAAGAACGTACCTAAATTATATTATAATTAAATTTTGTAAAAGAATACAATTGCACAGCTTTGTCTTTGGTTTAGCTTGTAGATTAAAACGTCAATTAATGTAATGATGACTACGATATTATGACAATAGACATTCATATATTTTATATATAATTATATTTTTGTTTTGTAATCATGATAATGACATAATAATAATGTTCATTTTTTTTTTTTAAGGCCTACAAACTTGTGAAAATTAACATATTTAATTGTAATGTTCAATAATCAAAAAACTTTTCTGAAAACATTTTTAATATATAATAATACGCAGATAATAATAATATATTATAAATACAGATGCATTAAAACTTTAACGTTAACAATAATTTATTTAATATAAAATAATAATAATATGATAATAATAATTATTTCAACTGCCTAAAATATATTATATATACAATTAATGTTATAGATATTTAAGTCAGATATTATACAATATTATTCTATTATTATTTAAACGTACACCGAGTGTAATATAATGTGTTTATATTTGACTTGTGTACATTTACCATGCATTTAGAAAAATATATTTCATTCCCCATAATATTATACTATTACATGAATAAATACAAACATTATTTCGAAAATCAACGGTATTGTTAGTTTTTTGTGCATATTTTTCTCCTCTCGCATTTCATTTTCTATGCAGGTACCCGACGACGATCAAACGACGATGTCAAACGAGAGCGAGTGACTACAATAACATAACATGGGTAATGGCCAGTGGGTACGGACTGTATACAGGGCACGGACGTCGTTTCGGCTTTTCAATATAGCCGAGGAGGCGTACATTTTAAGCAGGGCGATTTCTCTTTCCGCCAAGCCATTTCTTTTTACCCCGTACCCGACGACCGTCCACGATGTCGTATAATATCATCAAACCACGTTCATACGCAATCGTAGGTACCTAAGATTATTTTTTTTTTTGTGGCAGCAATAAATTCGCAAGTCACCGGCCATTAAAAGACGATAATAATTAAAAACTGAATCTCAACATCGCGCAATAAACGGATTTGTCCAGAACTAACATCAATTTATAATATAATTTGGTTACCGGTTTTCTGTGACAGTTAAATAACAATCTCTGACCGACGTTCACTTAATAATAATCGCTATAATTTGTACTATGGTATTGTTATTACGACGTAAGTTTAGCACATGAAGACACATGTGACAGGTAACTAAGACGCGTCATGATGATGTAAGAAAGCGTTGATCATTTTTAGTAGTTTTCCCAACTTATAATTTTGAAATTCGACATGAAAATATGATAGTGCATCGTATTCGACGATGGCCGTTAGTCGGAAAATTAAATCTAAAATTATTACTTAGATAGACACCAGATAAAATAATGTCGGTGACCAGGAGGATGGGATTTTAAATATATAAATATTATAAAAAAATATCATACATATCTATTATTGCTCCACTCGAAAGACTACTATTTGATAAAATAATATTGTCTTACAATGCTAAATAATGGAGAACGACAATGGTTTTTCCTTTTTATTTTATGATTTAACAAAAAATAATAATAATAATAATAAGCTGTTTATTTTCATTTTTTCAATAAAAATAATATCTACTATTTTTATCAAGTACTTTTTTCTATGCACAATATTTTATAAAAAAAAAATAGCAATAGGTTCAACCAATGACGAATCAACGTTTCGATAAAAGTAAGTGCATGACGTTTTTAAAAAATATTGTTACGTATAATAGTGTTATTATTGTTGTCGCACTTATTTTCAACTTTAAATTCGTATATTATATAACGTATTATATAAAGCGACGAAACCTTAAAATTAAACGCTAACGCTACGTGTAAAGCGGTGACAATAATATTATATATTACGTTGTTAATGTCTATAAATTATCAGATTTTATATAGGAATATTAATAGGTATCGAATTTTAATAGCCAACATAAATTTCAAACTAAGTACCCGTACATAGTGTATTAATATAAGCTTATAATAATGAGTATGTACATAAAATGATGATTTTCTATTAATTAGTGGAAAATGAGGAGAAACAAATAAAAATATCTAAAATCACGAACAATTCAACAATCTAAAATGTCTAGTCATCTGCAGTCATTACGGTTCTTGTGTTAGTGAAACAAATTTTTGTTTTTCGAAATCACTAGTTTTTTTCCCGAACTAAAAAATCTTCGAGTAAGACGATTGAAAAATTAAAATGCAAAGTGAATCAGCATATTATTATTATCCGAGTCCATACACGCACGAGACAAAAAAAAAAAAAGTACCGTAGAAACTGTCGAGGTGGGCGTGTCTCGCCGGCGATTGTAAGCAATGGCTAACAACCGTTTTGTTTTCTAGGTACGTGCATTATTTTTATGTAATCGCAGAATCCGGAGAAAAGTTTCTCGGCGAGAAACTTTTAGTATAACAGCAGTAATTTGCAATAGTGAATCCTAGAAAAAAGTTGCTTGTGAAATAAATCGGGTGCAATAAAGTACTTTACTTAGACGACAGGCGGATAGCCTCGACGTAACCGGTGATCAAGAACGATATTATAATTTAATGTAGTTTTTATATCTTTGACCGTTATTTAGTGACGATAATATTTGCTGAGTAAATATACCTATCTGTACATCAAATATCGAAATGCAATATTGTCATTGGATCACGGTACACGATTTATAACGTAGGCGCTCAATACAAATACAATAAAATACGAATTAAACGAGCTATTTATTTAATTTTATAACAAAAATATTATTATAAATCCCGTTTTAGCGTACTATTTGAAAATTTATTCGAATACGAATAAATTTTACGAGACAAATAATTCATTTACAAGAAAATAAATTTTGATTTTTGATTTTTAAAGACCATCCGTGATTTTTTTCTTACACCTTATACTCGTATTCATCTATAGATATGTACATTAAAAATTTGTAGAAAACTTCCATAGTTGCCATAACTATAAACAGCTATATTTTAAAATTGGTAATAACGATGGTTTTTATTCGGACAAACGTTTTACCGGTCTAAAGTCTAACCAAATAATTCAGTTAGTAGTGACTTACGGTAACCAAGTCGACCCTATGCATTTCTGAGGACCACCACCCGTACCGGCTAATTCGAAATTGGAATACATAAAACTATAAAATGATATTATAACTATTAATAAGCTCTTTGAATAGTTATTGTTAAATCAATTCAAATCTAAGTATTACTTACGTATTTATTATACAATATTTATAATTTTACGGTTTATCTATATAGTTTAACTAGTATGCAATAAAAAAACACTGTTGCTAACATTATTTAAAGTGTTATTAAGTACAGTAATTTATTACTATAATGACTATTAACATTTATTAATTATGATTTTCATTTAATAAACTAACTGTGCAAGAAGGTACCTAAGTTGTTGTAGTTGAATTTTATTAATATACAAAAATAACTACGTCTATGAGTATGACGATAATATCACAACTATCGTCATCACATCTTAAGTTTGAATATAATGAATAGAATGGATCATAATGATAATAGAATATATATTGGTCTTAAATATATCGCAAACGAATCCCCGTAAATGTTCAGTGGCAGCAACGTTGTCAGTGTTTTTACGGATTATATAAGAATCACTTAGAAGCATTGCATATTATATTCATTAAAATGCTAAGTTTCAACGCACTTAGAAAAACAACCAAATTTACCATCAATTATTCACGATTTATAATAATCCTTTACTCGTACCACTTTTATGTGCAAACGAAATTAAAACGTTAAGGTTAAAATATATTTGTAACGGGCAGACTGTCATTCGTGACTTAATAATTTTGTGGAGTTGAGCTTAATTTTCTTTAGTTAATTTAAGTTTTATTTAATACAACACTGGTTGACATTAAAAATTTAAAAGTACAAAAGTGTGAGAAATAAAGATGGTACTATATATAATATATATATAGATGTGCGTCCACCACTTTCTTCTTCTCCGGAATCAAAGGTCCTGTGATTTGGCCAACGCCCTCGCAGTTGTTTTTGTACATGTGAATGTTTTCTAATATAAACGTGATTCGATTACAATAACATGTTGTTTTCGTGGAATTGTGAATTGTAGATTTCTACACCAAAAATGCTAATAATAATATGATAGATATACAACACGGTCCGCATTTCTTCCCAACGACTGTATTGTGATGTAATAGTGTGCCTTTATCGCGATGAGTTTCTTAGTTATAAAAAAAAATAATTAAACCTCATAAAAAAAAAAAATATATATTGACAATAATATGTAAGCAAAAAACGATGTTGGCAAAAAAAAAGCGAATGGTTGACCGATATAATTGTTTAAGAATATAAACCAATATTCTACTGTGGTATAAAAATTGTACAATAATATTAATAAAAAAAAATAATGAAAAATGATATATTCTATACAGGTACAGTCATATTATACTTCAATAAATATAATATTATATTCATCAAATTTGAAAATACCAATAATGACTACGGTTTAATAAAATATATAATAACTAGCTACCGGAGCAAAATATATATACGCGTAAGGCCGTCGGGAACATGATTTAATATTTCAATATATTATTTGCTTAAAACCATATTGATCATTGGCAATAATTTAATATAAAGTATGATTGTTTTCGTTTACTAGTAGTTGCTTTGGTAGTATTATTTTATTAATATTTTAAAACCGTCCTTATCCTTGCAAATTGACAAATTTAAATTTATTGAAATTAATCAATATGAAATAATAGATGTACCTACCTTATCGTTATAAACTTTAATGATCACTTACTTAATCACACAACACATTTTCTCAGCGTGGGATAACAATCATTGACAATAATGGGCTATAGTACCTATATTTAATGATTTTTTTTTTTTTAACTCTTCGAAAACTAATTTTAAATCTCATTAATTGTTATAGATTATTTATATGAGTAAATAGAATTAATTTGATTGCTTACAGACCTCTCTTTTTTAATCGCATTATATTATTAGAAATTGTAAATATATTAAAGCATTATATTGACGACAAATAATATCACTTATATACTTATATTATAATAAACCTATCAATAATCAATTCACAATTATGATTGCAGATTACTTGTACTTTTCTAATTTGTTTAGAACCATTTTGAGATTACTTATCAGTTATCACTTAAACATAATCATGGTATCAATGTTAATAATTTTCATAAATAATGTAGTTATATACCAGTTGAATGCCATAAGAGTTATTTAATAATAAAATTAATAATTCTCAAATCTATATTATCAATTTTACCTATATATTTGTATATTTTACATTTATTTTAAATAAATGTATAAATTTAAATGGAATGATATTATTTAATTTAAATAATTATTTTAATTCAAATTAATTTAAGACTAGTTATCTATATATTTTCATCGTAAATGTGTAGTATTCAATTAATAAATAAATAATATTTCAATCAATTTATCCAAAGAAAAAAAATAATTATATTTTAGTAAAATAAACTTTTCCTTTAACAACTTATTATTGTCACGTCGAAAAATAATAAAGTTGTGTACAGTTTACGTTTCATTGTGATAAAAAGCAACTCATTAAGTTAAAAGCAATGAACAAATAACTTAAATGTCAACTTTTAACTTTTAAACTTTTTGATACCCAGACTTTTATATTGGTACCCAAATACAATAATGATATTGTATTAATCAACCACGGTATAACAGAGCTGTCTTAGTTATGGAGAAAAATCGATTCTATCGTCTCACCCAAGACATTGTTGTTATCTTTATTCGGTTTAATTTTTTTAGATTTTAATAAATAAATAAGTTACTATTTACGTTTATGTGAATATCATAATGCTCGCGTATTTATTTATTAAATGTTGAAATTTCGAAAAATGATATTTTTATCGAAAAGGTAAATATAATTAGTACTTGATGGAATCTTGATTAACTGTTAGAAATTCGTTCTTACTAAACTGATGTTAAAATAGCTAAAAGTAATTTACGTTAAGTTTCATTCGAGTAGCAATAATAAAAAAAATATGTTTAAAATTAAATTAAAAAAAAAAAATCATCCAATTTAAAATATTAGTTACAGTTAATTCATTATCGGTTTATATTTACTTATTTTATATGACGAGTATTGATTGGGATCAATTTTATTGATAAGTAATCTATTTAGGGTGTGTTTTTGCTAATCCCCAATGGCCACTTTAACGTCAGTTAAGTTCCCTTCCGAAAGTTAAATGCTGTCTGTGACTATAGATTCAAACGCAAAAGCGCACAACGGCGTATATTGGATCTGTAATGCCTCGTATCAACTTTACTAATTGATACTTTTATATTAAAAATGTATATTCATTATGAAACTGTCGTCTCATCTCATTAAAAGTTTTGGAACACAACTAGATATGATAATATAATTTATTTAACAAGACGAAGCACTGTATGTTGTGTATATAATGACTGTAAATCCTTAGAATTGAGTTATCAAGTTAGTATATTAATCAATTATATAATAAATATTAGATTTACAGACGGTTTTGATTCGGTCAACAGTACCTACATAAATGGGCATCACGGCTGATGGTCGTTAGTAGGTACATTAGACAATACTCTAGCGCGACGCTTTAATGCAATCATGGATAAAGAGGGTGATGAACAATGGTCATGGCGTGCGGTGGTACGTATCCTCTCGAGCAATTGATTTTGTATACTCCGATAGGTTTGTCCAGTTGGATGACTAGGTTGAATTAGGCACGTTGGGGTAGAAATTCTGATGGCCCTTAAAAGTGCTATTTTTATATTCGATTCGGTGTCGTTCATTGATTGTTTGTAAAAACCATGTCAAGTGATTTTGTCGTGGGCTTTGTATCGCTTAATTGTCGGGCGGATATTAGTTTATATTAGTTTCCGGATTTTCACTGTTACATGGAACGCTAGTATCGGACAACTATAATATTTTCGCGACTTCAAAGAAATTGTATTAAACTGCCACAATATTAGGTAACACTATTTAGTAGCTAAGAGGCTGTTGCCACTGATCGTTGGATCGTCGTATACATACAAGAAGTTCTTAGAAGCTAGCCTGGTATTCGATAGTCGTTTGATGGTATTTTAGGATTAATGACTGACTTTTTTGTGTTTTGACTTATAAAGTTTAATATTTCTGAATTTAATGATGATTAGCAGTAGTTGTGTAACTTTAGCTTGGTTGATATATTATTACTAATGCCAAAACACAAAACATAGCGTGTTTTCTAATAGTCAGATGTTTTTTCAGATTTATTTATAACTTTATTTTACTTCATATTTTCTAGATTAGTTTCCACACGACCGTAGAAGACGTAGTCCCAGAGATTTTACTTGAATGATTTTATCACGAACTATTTAGTACCAAAAACTTAAGGAGCATATAAAGAACTAATAATAAGCTGAAATCCGGTGGGACACAAACTTCAATTTAAAACGATATTTTGCTCACGATTTTTATTGAGAACGTTCTTTGTGCTGAAAGCGATTCAATTATTTTTATTAGTCCAGCTAGTTTTGGCGTTTGGATAATAATTTTATATAAAACTATGGTTTACCATATATAGTCTAAAGCTTTTTCTATGTTAAGAAAATTCGCCTCTATATCTTCTCTGTTAGTGGTGTTTGTGCTGATATCGTCAATCAGATTTATAAGATCGTTTATTGTCGATTGCCTTGGGTGAAAAGTAAATTGTTCAATTCTAATTCGGCTGTAAGTTTTCTTTTTTGTTTTAGTATTTCTGAGTTAACATTTTCATACACTTTAGATAAAGACAATTGAGAGAGATATGTAATTTTCTATGTTTTTTTCCGGACTAAAATGGTTATTGCATTTTTTCGAATTGCAGCGAAGAAGCTTTTCTTTTAGTAACAGTTAAATGTTTTTAAAATTCATACAATTTTATGGGAGAAACTGAATTGTTAATTATTAAGGCCTCGAAGACAAGTTATTCTTTATATGGTGTGCATTAGTCACCGGTATCATACCGATCACGTTGGCGACACCGGATCCTACTCTTATTAAACTGGATCAGGTCACTTCCGCTATGTTTCAATATACAATAAGTCAGGTGGACTTTTAGAGTATTGAGCGTGACATCCTTGATAGTTGTGAGTTGGGGTTTTAAGGGGTTCATGGATTCTAGCCCGAGTGTTGTATCTGTCAGCAGATGGTATAACAACTATATGGTACTGTATCAGACCTCACCTGGGACTACAAGTAATTATATATACATAGTACTATAGTACTTAAAACATTATAAATAGGTCATAGATATTTTAAATCGCAAATAAAAATTTATTAAATCCACTGAACTAAATACAAAAAAAAAAATAATGTATTTAGTTCAGTGATTAAATCATAATATTATACATTAAACGTGTACGAGTATAATTTATATATTGAAATGGTCACCGGAGAAATTCGCAACTTCTTCCTACATAAGGCTCATTCGTACGCTGAAACACTAGTAGCACGCAATATCATTTTATTTTATCATCATTCTGTACAGTTAGGTACTTCAATAAAACCACAGATAAATCAACTCTTACCTACGCGCTCCAATGACGAAAGTTTTGGCTGCGTCGTGTCGACGTTTTCGCAACGATATCTGGTTTCTCCCGCGTACTAAACAACCGATGGTTATCGGTACCTGTAATTCGCAGAGATTTTAATGTTAAGCTCCGAAATGGTGGATAGGGTTACGCACAATATTTATTGTAACGTAAATAAAAGCATAAGCCTTAGTTGGTTTTATTTCACAGTTATATTAAACGTATGCCGATAAAATAATTGTTGATATCTGTTGTTAAATTATAACAATAATAGGTACAGTATAATTATAATTTATATTATTGATATGTTTTAAATTTCGTCTGGATGCGTTTTTGTGATAAATGTGACTGTTTGGTTAATGAACCATTGATTAGTTTTTGTTAAAAACTAACTGCTATTGAATCAAAAAATGTAAAACAACTTTCATTAAATTATTGTACATTAAAACCGCTGACTTGAGTTAACTTAAGTCTAATTAGAAATATGATGCATATTCCACATATTTTTTATATATAGATCAAAATACAACTACGATCATACTCGCCACTCACGTACATTATAATAACAAATATAAATAATATTATAATAGCTGAATATTTTCTATTTATTTATTTGTTTATTTTTCCCAAAAAATAGCGGCAGCAGCTGTTATTATTTTGTATTTGTACTATTCAATTCATGAGCCACGAACTAAATGGTACCAATTCAATTTTTTAAATAACCTTTTAAATGTGCGTAGTGAATTTGATCACGTACAAAAACCGTTTTGATATTTATTAAAAAGAACCATAATATATACCCACAAAAATATTTACTTAAATTGGAAATTTTCGATTCCAGAAGCAAATACAAAAAAAAAAAAATGTATATATATTTTCTAAAATAACTTTGGGAAAAGTATAACATTAAATTGACATTAGCACGATATAATAAGACTTAATAAAAGTTTATCAAAAAAAAATAATCTACCGTGTAATTTTTTCTCGACTGTGGTTTAGTTTAAAAACACATCACGACCAAAACTATTACAATTAACTATATTATTTAATTTCAATAACATTACTGTAATAATAATAATATAAATATAAAATAAGGTTTAGGATTAAAATATTGATCAATTAAATATAGTACAAAATGTTGCTATAATCCTAAGATAAATTTAATTTTCTGGTAATCACGACTAAAACATTGTAAGTTTTTTATATTATTCGTGACATGAATTTATTTTTTATTTTTGTGTTACTCCCATCTTTAATTCGACTGAATATAATTTAACCCATAACCATATTATCTACGCCAACCATATCGAATGATACAATTTTATAGCTCTTAAAATATCCTAGATTTTTAGCCAAAAATCCGTAATAACCAGTACATTACATAAACAAGAAAATAGATGAACATGAGTGAAGAGCGAATTTTAAAACATAATTTTATATTCACTGGCACAGTTATAATATATAAAGTAAAATACTCCGTACAAACTAAAAACCATATTATCCATTGCTTTATTACAATATAGGTAATATTATTATGATGAGCATTTTAATGGTACATTTTTATTACACGATAACGTTTTATATTCCGTGTAAATCGAGAAATAAACGAATGAAATTTTTTTTGAGTAAAACGTACGAGTGTGCAACTAAATTTTATTTTGAATTATTTTTGATTTTATTTTTAGTGAATTTTTCTATATTTTAATATTTTGTTATATAATAATGATAAATTATATTAAGTATTTAAATATTTAAATATTTACCGATAATCGAATGAAAAATCAGTTTTAGATTTTATGAGACCGCACTACATATAAATAGAATAAGACACAAAATCACGGATAAAAATGTTGTCTGTTAAACTTTACTCGTGTAAGCAGTAAGCCTGCAGTGTTCTACTGACATTTATTTTCAATTTAAGATGAAATATATACACAATAAAATAAACTCATATTCTTATCGATACATTTAGTGCCATTAAAAACCTAACACAGATTATCACCAATGGAAGTGTCGAACACATTTTTGAATTTCAAATGTATTTTTTTTTTTTTTTTGGATTCTTATATAGCTATTTTTTTTTAGGATCGTTTTGTGTGGATTTTTATGACATTTATGTGCTTTTTTTAGGACATGGATGAATTTTTCTTAGACATCAATCGTACATGATTTCTAGGGCGACAACAATGTCCAGAAATGTCCTAGTTATACTTATAATGGTTATTGGTTAATCTTGTAATATCGTTACGATTGACATTGGCAGATTCGGCTGCAGTCATAACGCGAACGGCGCATTTGTTATTTTATTTTTTTGTTGTATTTTACGACATTTTTGAACAATAAAACACGCGTTATTACACTATACGGAAAAAAAAACGAAACCCACGCACAAATGTAACAACTCTCTTTTGACCAGGTTGTTGTAATAGTATTATGTACCGTGTTTGAAGTGTTCCTAACATTCAACGGTATATTTTTTGCATAAATATTTTACACGGTCCACGAGCTTTGCGTAGTTGAAGTGCTTGCACACAGTCTGCGGGGGGGAAAAAAAACGTATTTTTCGCTCGCATAACCGTGACGAGAAAATATTTGCTCACAATTAAAATCACTTACACATTTCGCGTATAATTTATACGGCGTATTGGCATTTAATGGTAATAATATATAGTGTTGTTATACGTATAATAGCGAGGTGCGGGACGACACGCACGTATCTACGTCGGCGGTGTGGGGTTTGGAAATTCGACCCGTCCGGAACCGTACGATGTAATATATATTCCCAAAAATATTCTTTAAATGTTTACCGGTTACCTAAGTTATTTTTACATAATTTTTATGCAAACTCTCCAAAAATACATTTTTTTTTTTGTTTACCTTATATACCTCCCGTGGGCGGACTGTGCAAATCTACAGCAACTATTATTGTTATATACGGTAGGTAGGTAACATCAGCATATCTCGTCAAATTAAAACTTCACATATTTATTTTGATAACGGGCACGATATTTTTTTTACGATAATTACCGTGTCACACGCATGATTTAATTTAAAAATATCGACTTGCAGTTTATCAAAACGCGCTTTGTGTTTTCCATCCATTATTATTATTTGTTCGTCTCGCGCCGTGAACACAGTCATTTTGTTTTTATTATTGTTCGCACCTGCCGTTTTTCGGTGACATACCACTGAAATGTAAGCAAATTTTTTTTTTGAATTTGAGTATTACACGGGAGCTTATCTACTCGTTATAATATGTCAATCGAACACACAAAGTTCTTACACTCGAACGCAGTAAGTATATATAATATATTACGTCCTACACGGCGGCGTGTCTGTGCCATATGAATTTATTGTTGTAATGTTGCCCTAAATAATAATGATAAATATCGCAAACCTCGACATGTGTCAAATAGTATAGTATTATTAATATTATAGCCTAACGAGGATTACATAGAATACATATATACATTTAAGCTCAGGTGATGTTTCGGTAGCGGTTCGACTTGTCCCCGGCGTATAGCTATCGTTATACAATTTTCTCTATTATAATTAAGGGTCTACTAGCTGTTTATTATATATATAGTCAGTATTAGTTAATGAAAAGAGGCGTTTTAGTAGACAAAGATGTGAGATCTGTACGTGCGCTTTATGATTGATCCGGTGACTTCGTGCGTATATATATAATTCCGTGTATAATCTACTTATGAGTTATGGGATATGTATCATCATCGTATATAATCTTAACATAGTCCCTATTGCGATATTGTTCGCAATACGTTTATTTATTGAATAATACAAAATACATGCGTAAAATACAAACATTTCGCAGAATATGAATTTTATATGATATTTAAAAAAAAATAAGGATTTGTTTTTAATAGTATATTATATTGTATATAGCGTAATTCCAATTTTATATTAAAAATTAAAAGATACCTTTTAACTAAAAATAGGTTCTGCCCAGCTAATATGATACGTTCAGTCATATCGAAGGTAAAGATAAATTATTTTTCAAATTATCAGACCAAAAAATAAAAAATTCCGGACCGATAACGGGATTGGAACTTTTATTTTTCATAAAACCTATCTGGAACTAAAACCGAAATGAGCTATCATAAACCTTCTAGTTTCAGCTGGTGTGATCATTTTTCCGTTAAGTAATAATGTTAAGTATTGTGGAATGAAACCGTTTAGCAGTTTAGCAAGACATATTATTTTTGATTCATATAAAACGATTTATATCATTTTATGCATATCGTATTTATATAGAAATAAACATTTTTTTACTAGATGATCGAAAGGTGTGGTCTGTGGTCACTACATGTCGGTTTGACGTTTTTCTGAGGAAATTTTATTTTTGTGGTTTTTATCGTTAAAAATCCGCTGGTGAATATTACGTCATGCAGTATCGTTTTATTACGCGGCTATTTGATTTTTGAAATTTCGTATAATTAAATGATCTGCTTTATTTTTGTAAATGATAAATTATAATGTTATCAATAAAATATTAGTAAAACTATACTTAGAAATATTATATTATGAGTTATTATTAAAGTATACAATAAATTATATGACGATATTTTATTTTATCATTAATTTTTTTAATTTTATTTTTCAGATCAAAGTTCTTTACGAATATTTTATATTATGCACACGAGAATCGTTTTTATATAATAATCAAGAACATTATAATTAAATCAAAGAAACTTAAAAAGAATATAATATTATCAATATAATATCATCAAAACACAAAAAATTCGTCGATGCTTACAAAAATATTTTGTCGACAAACGTTTCTAGCGTACTGATATGAAAAATAAAACGTATCATCGTGTCTTACGTCGAAAAAATATAAAACAGGCTTTGAGAAAACTCGAGTGGCAGTATGGCGTAGAATGGTGTTATTTTATTATATACACACATTTATTGTATAGGTACGTAGTATAGTAGATAATATACACATCTAACACACTCCATAATTGAATATCTATAATATAATACAATATATTTTGTGTGTGTGTGTAGGTACGATGTTTGTATAGTGCGAACACAGAGGTCCTGTGCGTGACGACCAGATACGTCTTGTTTGCTTCTTTGATAAATAATAATAATAATAATAATAATAACAGTACGTGTACGACGTACGTGTATAAATAATCAAACAGTCGAAACGGGGGGGGGGGGGAGGCGTTTCGAACAAATAAAATAAACAACGGTTTTTGTTTTGAGTGTTTCGACTGACGAATGTCGGGGGTATAACGCGGCCCCGTACACGGTTTTACACACGAGTACAATATTATTGAAATATGATAAATATAATAATATTTTAATTCGTTCCCAATGCCATTCAACCCGAACGACAGAATCGACGTGCTTTCGCGATAAACGTCTATTATGATGTCCCCTCCGCGACGTCACTGTCCCTTTGTAGGTATATATTCCACCCAGCGTCGAGTTACCCTACAGGCAAAATAATCAGGCGATTGGAGCGGCAAATTTGGCGCACTTAAAAATAAAAAATAAAATATATTTATTTTATTATGTTAAAATTTGAAACAGCGGCAAATTTCCTGTTTGTGGGCGGCAAATAGCTTAATCCGCCACTGATTCCACCGCCTACGGGTAAATAATAACATAACGTCGTACACGCGGCTATATGCCGTACACACTACACAGAGATACTATAATATATCCAATGACGACGTAACACTATAAAATTGGTTCGGGCCAAAACAGAAAATATAATAATAATAATAATAACAACGAAATCGCAGAAAACGTAATAATCCTTATTTATCGTAGTGCCGCGATAACACCGCGTTGTCTTGTTCGGAACTTAAATATTTTAATAAGCATCATCGTGCGCCTCCGTCGCTACGACTACACGCGATTTAAAACTCGTCGTACGTGATATTATAAATTCGAATTCAAATAATTCGCAAGTGTCATTCGTTTTGTCGTAAAATTGAATAGATAAACGACTTTTTATTAAAATAACGAATGAGAAAAAAAACCAGAACTTAAATTTTCATTTATGTATGTCGAAATAATAAATACCGTATCACACTTATTTTGTATAGCATCGTTTTTCTGATATTTTTCTCTAACTTCTTGAATCAGTCAAATCTCTCTACAACTTCACTGGTATAAATTTTAAATTGACTATATGATTTTTAGATTCTGACTGGAGCGATAAATGCATAGATTTTATCATAATGTGTTTTGTTTTTTTTTTGTGTGTGGGTATGGATACACGATTAGTTGTCAATAAAATACTTCGATTTTCAAAATTGGGAATAGTTTTGGATATAAAATTAGATCTAATTTGACTTTTAAGAGATCCGACTTAGAAATTTTCAGTACTTATTTAAATATAAGGAAAAATAAAAATTTTTACGAAAACATAATTGTTTTTTACTCGAAAACGAATAACCTTAAGACCCCTTAAAATCTTCACTGAATGTTTATATTTTTGTTTTCTATTTATAATAAATATTCCAAAGTTTTTCGGTTTTTTAATTATTTATAGGTATAAGAAGTTTTCAATTTTTTTTAGTGTTGTTTTATGTATATAAATATTAATTAAATACTATTTGCTTTGTAGAAATGCTCGATGTAATACAAAGCTCTTTATAAGTTGTTAATAGATATATATATCTTAATATCTCAATTAAAAATAATCGTTAATTTATAGACATATATTTTTATAAGCGTTTAAAGTTAGAATTTTGACAAAATTTATAAAAACCACGAAATTGAGTAAATTATTCTGTAGTTAGAAATTCATTTATTTTTTTAATTTTTATTATTACCCAAGATTTAAAAATTGAATACAATATTTTTTATTTGTTTTTCAACTTATATATGAAAAAAAAAAAATAGCGAAAAACCAAGTTAATTATCTGTGAGCATTTCAAGTTCAAATGTTTACGACATTCAATATTCACCCATCAAAAAAATTAATTATTTCTCCTCATACAATTTTTAAAGATTAATTGCTTCAAATAAGTTATCATTTGATGAAAAAAAATTAATGTATTACTTATGTTATTCGAGAACTGTAGTTGTGTTACAATATCTTTTATAAGGTAGTCTCACCTATCATATAGTTCATTCATATTACACTTTATAAATTTATATTATAACGTACGAGTATGTAGATGCTCATGTTTACCTACTGCATTCGTTTCATGTATGTAATATGCAAATTAATCGATAAAAATGTAAAATATATTTTGACAGAATAAATAGCATCTATCATTTGGCTCGTCACAATACTTTCAATTTTCTTTTACGTTTTGAAATTGCAACCTTTTAACATACTGGTGGCCCCTTTTGGCCACACATAATATGGATAGAAACTTTTTAATAATAATCTCGTGTAATTTGAATCAGTTAATTTATAATGAAAATAAATTATTTAGTGATAAAAGTATACGCCAAGCAGTCTTAAGTTATAAACTTTACGCGGAATATCAATTTATAATTTATAACATTTAATAAAAGATTAATTTACTTTGTTAAACCTTTATACTCATTAATAATTAATATGCTATGGATTCTGTACACTTTATTCAATATTCACAGCCATATTAGGTACATATTATTTTCTTCTGGTATATTACTGTAATACAATATTGATATAATTTTTAATAAAAACTGTTATTAATAAAACTTCATTCAATAATATTTACTTTACTTCATTATTTTATTACAATATATCCATTTGATTTTATGATTATTTTTTTTTAGCAAAATTATTATTTTACATTTAACTTTGTAATTCATTATTTTTGTATAATTAAAAGCTTGTTTATTCAATTTTTAAGTTTGTTTTTACGAACTAACATAATATGTGTTATCTGATAATTACCTATAACTAATTCTTATTTTTATTATAATTTTAATGTACTGATGAATTGAAAATTATAATCTAAAAAAATGCTTAAATTACTTTAAAAAAATTTATTAAAATTTCTTGTAAAAAAAAATTAAAACGTATTATTAGTGCTAAAAAGTAAAAAAAGTTCTTTTATAAATATTGATATTTCAATAATTGGTAGGTGTCCTGTTGATCCTACTTAACTTCCTGGAGACGTAATCCTTGTATGAGCTTATCTCGAGAAATAAAATTAATTAATAAGATATTATATAATTTATGTTTTTTGCTATCTAACCATCAACCTCTTTTAACATTCAACATTTTTTAATATTTGTAATAAAAATTAAAGGCCATACAAATTACTCCAAACTTTGAAAAATGGTGTAACTACACCAAAAAAATATGCAAAATAATTAGTATTATCTAAAATACATTTTCAACTTACGGTTTGAAATACCAGAAAGAAAAAATGCATGCATAAAAATCACAGCCGTTTTAACTTATAACTTAATGCTGTTAAATATACCACTATTACAGCATAATAAAAAATGCGATGTTAAATTCTTTTAGATTCTGAACGGAGTGAAGAATGTATTGATTTTACAATGATGTGTGTTTTTTTGTTTTTTTTTTTTGTTTTTTTTTGTGTCTGTCGACAACATTTGGGGCAGTAAAAATGCTTCGATTTTTGACTTCAGCCCCTCTTTGAAAAGGAAATCGGATCTAGTTGGTACTTTGGGGGGTCAAAAGTTAAAAATTTTCAAGTCGGAAAAAACCTTAAAAAAATGACGGAAAAAACGGGATTTTTTTACGCAAAACCAGTTTTCGTCAAAATCAAATTTTTATTTTGCTAAAACTCAAAAACTAATCGATGTAAATACTTAAAATTTTCACCAAATGTTTATATTAGCGTTCTCCATACACAGTTAAATTTTCAAAGAATTTTGACTTTTTTTTGAACTATTTATAGACAATTGAAATTTTTAATTTTTTTTAGTATTTTTTTTTTAAATAACGATAAAAATTTTTTGGCCGGCCAGAAAATCTTGAAAATTTAATACAAGATTTCTTATAAGTTGTTCTTAAAGTGATAAAAAAAAATCCGAAATCATTAGTCACAATTTTTTTTTATAAGTGCTTAAAGTTCGAATTTATACGAAATATGTCAAAATTGCGAAAATTGGCAAGTAATTTTGTGGTTGAAAAATCGTAAAATTTTTTTCTTTTATAACTAAGTTTTGAAAATTTGATACAAAGTTCTCCATACATTTTTCTTCAAATATCTGTAAAAAAAACTCCACCGGATTCAGACAAAAATTTTTATGAGTGTTTGAAATTAAAATTTTTACAAAACCGCGTTAAATAACGGTTTAGCCTCAAACGATTTTTGATATTTGTTGTTATTCAAACAGTATAAGTCGTAAATACTTGAAAATTTTACCAGTTATTTATATTGGCATTTTCTTTACGTGATTTGATTTTCAAAACATTTTGACTTTTTTTGAGCTATTTATAGACAATTGAAATTTTCATTTTTTTTTTATAAAGTTGATAAAAAAAATTTAGCTGGGACAAATTACTTGAAAATTTAATTGAAGGGCCCACATAACTTGTTCTAACTCTCATTCAAAAATTATAAAAATACATACGCACAATTTTTTTTTATTAGCATTTGAAGTTCAAATATTGACAAAAATTCGTCAAAATCTTGAATATTTTTCACTATTTGGTAGTTAAAAATTTATAAATAATTTTCTATCAAAAGCTAAGAATTGAAAATTTAACACTATGCTGTCCATAAGTTAAGCTTAGAATAATTATAAAAAAGTTTGAGGATTGTTCAATTTAAAAAATTTTACGTGTGTTTAAAGTTTTAATTTTAATTTGAAATCAAAAATACACGTGTAAAAATAACGTTTTACTACTAAATAATTTTCGATTTTTGTTATTTTTAAAAAATTACTAAACGTAAGATCTTGAAACTTTTACTTAAATGTTTGAATTAGTTTCAAAATAGAATATATTTCAATATTTAAGTATAATACATCCTAGACTGACAAATCATCTCCGTTCAGAATCGTTTTTCGTATACAATGATACCTATCATTGCATTCAAATTTAACCTTCCCTAGTCCGAGGTCCATCCCACCCCCTAATGTACAGCAGAGCGATACTCACTTACCCACTTTTTTTTTTATTCTTATTTTAATGTTTGAATAATTTTTATATAGTTTGTTCTATGAGTGTTAAGAATATACAATACGCATATGAACGTATGCCGTTCGCCGTCAAATTGATTGTTTACGTATAAATATGCTAAATGATTGCATACTTTAAACGTTGTGCACAAGTATATTTTAACAATATTTCATGTTGGTATTCTATTTTTTTTTAAAACTGATTTCAATAAGAACAAAATAAATATAGTCTTAACATAATTGTATGGTTGATTTGTTACTCTCTTATTTTTATCTACCTATGCAAAAAAATAATTTATACCACGACATCCCGTGTGTTTAGGTCTCTAAATTTTAGCCATGGACGGTCGACCTGATAGAATAATTAGATAATCATGCAAATTAACTATCTGGTCCACCATCATGACTACGCAGTATATCATTATTATGTTAAGGGTGATATGGAATACAGGGAAATGTGAACCGCGAATACAAACGAATAATTTACAATATTGATCATTAATCTTATTAAACTTTAACATACTACGCATATTTTAAAACAATTATTATAATAATAATTATATAATATATTTGCAGAATATCAAAAAAGAGTTAACTAATATGATTGTTTTACTTGTATTTATCGTATATATAATTAAATTACCAAAAAGAAAAAAAAGTGACAATCAAAGCGACAACAACGGTGGCATGGTGTATAGACTATACTGATTGGGCGACGCAGAGACAAACCAATAATAATTGCATTACAGAAAAAAAGTATTTGTAAAGAACTAATGTTATGAGCATTTACTATGATTACAATTTAACTTACTACTTTGGTTTTTAACAATTTAGATAATATTTGGGATGAGTTCGGCTAAAATAAGTCTATTTGTCTTGTAAATGACACGCAAGGAATGATTGTACAGATATCAAATCAAAACAACGATGACAAATATTATAATATAATATGTACCTACAGTGTACACGCATCATCATGAGCACAAAATTCATATTTCTACTACACATTTTACATCGCGAATAACGTAAGAAAAATATAATATGATATTATATTTGCATATTCTCAGACGTGTTTGAACTATAAATTCGTTTTAATGACATTTTGCGATTTAAAATATATATTAATATATTATTTATAAGATTAATTTTTTATATTCCGATAACGTTTTGGTTGCGGAATTATTGTGTTGATAAAAACATGTTGACGTATTTTTACTTTTATCTTTAAAATAACGAAAAAATATTAAAATGTAATAATAATATATTGTAGTCGCGTCAACCAAGACGGCCAGATATCTTATAATTAAATAAGATATCGGTTTGGGTGTATGTACCTAGTATGGATCAAAGGAAAATCTGACCTGCAATGCTCTTATTATGCATGAATTTTTTATACTTTTCAGATTTGTCGTGCATAATAAGTGCATAAGAATTAAAATATGATTAAAGTCGAAAACTAATTATGAGAGTGTATTGTAAATAGTTCAGTGTGGATTATTCAATTCGTATGTAAATCTTATATACCTAATAATAATATGTTCTGTGTACTTCAATAGAAAAATGTAATTCACCTGCGAATATATTTATTCTCCGAAGTTAGTTAATTATTTTACGGAATAAACATTAATCAAAGTTTTTAAAAAAAAAAAAAAAATGGAAGAACAGTTCAAAGTTGAATATTAGCATAAATCTGTGCACTGGCCTGGTGTCTTTAAACTGTTACTCTGAATAGTCTAGACTTGCCCCTGTGAGACGTTGAGCGCCGCTGTCGACGGGTAGTCGACAACAGTAGCATTATCTCTGAGGCCGCAGTCGACATGTAATCTACAAATTAGTATAGGCATTTTTAAGACTGTTGAAAGTTGGTCGTCTTTTGTCATTTTTTCGTGAGTTTAGATCAAAATTCGAAAGAAAAATTCACCCAGTACCAAAATTCCGATTTTAATTTTAAAAACATATTTAAATTCCTTATTCTCTTTTCTAGGTTATGTAGGAAATGGATTTTCGATTTTTTTTTTTTTTTAATAGCACTAAAGTAAGGTGAATTTTGAAAAAAAAAAATGATTAAAAATATAATTCATTTGTTGCTATATAGTAATTAAACAATACAATAAATCGTAAATCCATTTCCTACATAACCTAGAAAAGAGAAAATTCAAATATGTTTTTAAAATTAAAATCGGACTTTTGGTACTGGGTGAATTTGTCTTCATATTTCGGGATTTTCGTGTAAAAACTTTTTTTTAAGAAAAATTTAATGAAGTGTGACTGCGCGTATGTACGATACTGATTTCCAAGAATCTTAGCCGTAGTTTATCTTAAATTCATAAAGCGTTCACGCACACTAATGATCAGTTACAACACACACATTACGCATAACTCATGATGGATATCAAATATTGCCTAAATACAACCACTTAAAAATTGTTCGCTTTCAAAAGCCTTTACTCGGTTATCAGAGCAATTCTTCTGTTATTATATGTGGTTATTCAGTGAAATGTCTACCTTTAAACGGTGTATTCGGATTTAATTTTCGTTTATTTTTAGCAAGGTTACGGTTATTTTTCCCAGGAAATAGTCGTTGGCGACGACGACGCCGCGGTGATTGTTCATATTTACAGCTTAAGTTATTATATCTAAACATTATTCTCATAATATACAGTGTTATATATAGGCATACAGCTATAATAAATGTTACTATTTTACTTTTAATTAAACGAAAATAATAAAAGAACAGAATATTATTTCGTATTAATTCGTATAATATAATATATTATTCATATTGCTACAGGTATAAGATGTTTGTACATTTTATTATTGGATATTAACCATTCAGATACTAAATAATAGCAACAAGTAGATATATGTAGTGAAAAAACCACCACATATTGCACTGGAAAACGACGACAACACGCAGACGAATCATTGCGGGGCCGATTACGCGCGAATACTCGTTAAACGCGCGTTAAATTTACGTGGCACTCAACGCTGTTAATCGTATACCTATCGTGTACACACCTACGAGGTGTTAAAAATAAGTAAAATTTTCATCATTTTAATAGTACCCGTTCGTGTGTGTGTTATAATAGTTTACCTGCTGCAGTAACGGTCGCCGGACCGAGAAGCGTGTGATTTTCTCTGCACTCCATCAAAACGTAATTACACTAATTCCGTCCGAAACGTTTCGTCCGTAAAGATTTAATTCAAAACGCATCCCTCGGCTGAAATCCGTTGTATACACAAGAGACTGTGCTCTCCGCCGGCTATCGGTGGCTTTTTGGTAGTGTGGTGTGTGTGTGTGTGTGGGGGGGGGGTGTGGAAATTGCAGTCCGACGGTGCGACACGTCTTGCTTGTGTTTCGCACACGGTCCAGAGCAACGGCGACGTGCCCGACACACACGGGAATTTCGGCGTACGGTAAGAGATTTTTTTCTGCTCGACACACACGGGTCGGCCGTATATTAAAAATACTAAGTAAGTTTGTGTCCTTTAATCACCAAAATAAAACTAAAATATTGAACGGTGATCCCCGCAATGCCACGGGTTGATGCAGCATGTCCGCATAATATTTATTAGATAAGAATATTTTTATTGAATTATATGTATATTAAAAAATAAACTTTAATATTTCATATTTTTTATATACAATTTACTTTTGAATAATTTTACTGAATTTTCTACGTAGTCATATTACGTAGGAAGTATCCACATACTCGCTATTTTATGCTTAAATTATTATTTAATCTTAAATAATTAAAAAAAAATTGTGATTAAGTCCTCCTAAGTCCCCTCCCCTAGTTGCGCCAATGGGGTCGGGGGGGGGGATAACGTGTTGGCGTTTCCACGTGCCAGTTAGCTGGTACACCGTATATACAATATACATACAACATAATACGACTATTATTATTTGATCATATAATATAATAACGATATTGTTATATTATATACGTCGAAAATTTACGAAATACGCGCAAAACGGTATTTGTGGTGATACGTCTTATGCAAACAGCACACTACTTACGCCCTCACAGTCGTTCGCCACCACCACTCATTGATAAAATATAACAATAATATTATGAGAGCGTTCGCGTATACCGGACACATGTATATGTGCCGTGCAATAGGTAGTAGTCGCGCCGATCGTCGAAAGAACTAATAAAATGATATATTATTATTATTATTATTACTTATTGTATTTCGTACTGGCCGAAAGCTGTTTACAGCTACACAGCCTGCAAAACGACTGAAAGCTATTTTAACGCAAAACTCCGGCGCGTGTAATTTCGTGTACTATTCGTCTAATAAAATTTCGATTCGTTATCATTATTACAACTGATAACAGCTCGTCTATTGTGCATTTTTTGGGGTGGCGCGTGATGTGTCAAACGTCAACATTTCCCATGTTGAGAATGTATTATCGCGCCAATTTAATTTTAGAACTAATCGGTTTCAAATATTGTAATGCATTAATGCGCACACTATAATGCTAGGTTTAATGACCCTGATATTCCGTGGACAACAAGAAAACAAAGACGTTTGTTTATCAATTGCGTAATTAGTTGGTTTTAATCATTTCGATAAACGTATTCGAAATATAATATGATTACAAAAAGCGTTATAAACGTTCAGTCACCGATTTTAAATCATCACTGTTCACTCAGTGTTCAGTTTCGTGTAATTCCATTTGCACGCCTACGTTTTTGATAACTACATGGCTTTTTTTAAATCTATCGAATAAATACAACTGTGTTTTAAGTTAATCGTACCGAGGCCTTTGTATTTATAACAAACCATTGTAGTTTTAATATACATAATAAAAATAAACTGCGCATTAAAAATAATAAGCGATTTAAAAGCAAGTCAATTTATTTTATTAAATTAAATTAAAAACTGAGTAGTTATATAAGAGTATTATAGGTGTAAGTCACAACAAATAGTAATTATCCGAAAAACAAAACAAAAAAAATAATTTTAAACTTAAATATTACTCGTGTCTACCCCGAAGTTGATAAAAGTTGATCCAATACATTTTCGTTTATCATAATACAAATATACAGTGTGTTCACGCTAAGAGGTACCACGAAATATTTCAGTTGGATAACCTTGTATTGAAATGGGGTTTTCGAGGAAAGAAAAGGACTACCAAAATACACAATTTCAGAAAAATTTCAAATTTTTAACCCTGTCGGTACGCGCATGCGCTATACAACTTACTTTTTTTTAAATGACAATACCATTTTTTTCCTACATATTCGATTAGAGTATTTTTTTTTAAACAATTTTTGTATAAAAAGTTTTTTTATAGCTACAAAATTGTCAAAGTTATAGTATGTTGATTTTAAATTTACGAATAATCTGTTTTTGACAAAATTTGAACTAAATTCAACTATTTATTGTAAATTTTTCATTTTATCTTATCTGTCTATAAACAGGCATTTAACAATAATATCGGGAATATTATTTCGATTTTAAAGTAACATTAAGTTGAATTTAGTTCAAATTTTGTCAGAAACAAATTATTCGTAAATTTAAAATTCAACAAATTATAACTTTGCCAATTTTGTAGTTATAAAAAAACTTTTTATACAAAAACTGTTTTAAAAAAAATACTCTAATCGAATTTGTAGAAAAAAAATGGTATTGTCATTTAAAAAAAAGTAAGTTGTATTGCGCATGCGCGTACCGACAGGGTTAAAAATTTGAAATTTATCTGAAATTGTGTATTTTGGTAGTCCTTTTCTTTCCTCGAAAACCCCATTTCAATACAAGGTTATCCAACTGAAATATTTCGTGGTAGGTACCTCTTAGCGTGAACACACTGTATACATTTTTAAAATTTTAATTGATAAAGTTTTTGTTTTACAATTATAAAATGTTTTAACGAAGACTAAGCATTTACAAGTTATAAGCTAAAAATAAAGGAAAAAGTTATTTATTCCCATAACTTTTAATACAATTTAACTAGTTTCTTTTAATACATGCTAACTAGATAACTTGACGAGTTATTTTAAAACATAACAAAAATATTTAACAACTTTATTTTAATATAATAATATACATTTTAAAATTCCAAACAAAGTAATGCATTATTAGTTCTATAATAGAGTTGTATATAATTATATTTGTTTTTAATAATATTTTGCCGTCAATCGATTCAGAGCGATTCTATAAATTGTTTTCTTAATAAGTTTCATCTATAGGTTATATAGAACCTATAGCACTTTAAATAATCAAAAATTGAGTATAATGTGTATTTTAAAAATCATTGTTATTATATCTCTGTACGTGAAAGAAAACTAGAAACAATAATCAATATATTTCAAAGATATGTCAAATAATCTTGTTAAAACTAGTAATTAGGTTTGTTTAAATATAACTTTCCATTATTTAGGGATGCCATTTATCTGAGATTCAAAATCGAGACATTTAATTTTGAGAATCCTTTAAACATTTTGAGCTTTGTAATCTATTAGTATTTTTATATTCATTATTATTTGTGTATAGTACATTAGTACCTTTACTGGA
Source organism: Schizaphis graminum (assembly GCA_020882235.1). Lineage (NCBI taxonomy): Eukaryota > Metazoa > Arthropoda > Insecta > Hemiptera > Aphididae > Schizaphis > Schizaphis graminum. The sequence goes on along the minus strand of CM037033.1, from coordinate 14,363,210 downwards.
GAAGAATAAACCTCCTCGACTCTCCGTTTACTCATTATTTAAAATATAACAAAGATTATAATAGAATAGGATTATTTTAAATTTATAAAAGATTATTAAGATGGTAATAAGATTATAGTTCTTTTATTTGAGTTCAAAGATAACCACCTAGTTTTGGATTTTGAAATCACAAAATTCTTGTAAGGTTTCAACACGCATGGTATAAATATGGAAAAATTCGAATATTTTGCAAACAATTGAGTCAATATCAATCGGAAGACTATCAGCTGCTGCATATTGGATATTATTATGTACTATGTGAGCACAACATTCTAATCCTAAAATTTCACGATTTAATGTAGTTTTTAATTTAACATAAACATTGTTTTTCCATTTTCTTGCAATACCACAGAAATTAGTATTTGTATTGTCTCCCGAATAGCTAATCATTTTTTCTTTGATTCCAAATTTTTCTAAAATGCTTAATATTTTATTATTTATTAAATCTGCTGTTTCTCCTGGCAATCAGGAATTAAATTTTTTACTCCATTTTCTGGACTAAAGTACCTAACAATGACCGGCACTAATTTTATTGCCTTATGATTTGAAGTATCTACTATTATTGAAATATAGTTCGCATTTTTTGCCATCAATCGTATTTTTCATTGCATGTGGTGCTAAAATATTTTTTATTAAGTCACGAGTTTTAGTTTTTGTTCTGCGATAAATTTGTTCTAAATAACCATCGTATAACCACTCTCATAATTTTCAAACAGGAAATTTCGTGAAACTGGTATTATTTTTTGTCCCGGCCGGGACCTATTGAATTACGGGACAGCGTGCTTGAAACCGATAGTGTCCCGGTTAGACCGGGACGAATGGCAGCCCTATTCTATTTCAGTAACTTTATTATTGCTTTCTATCAATAGTAATACGTCGACGCATCATTAATCTGAATTTTTGCACCAATGTGAATAATAATAAGACGATTGTGAGTCTGTGAAACACCCCGCATTTGTATAATATTCTAATATTTTTTCTCATTTTTCATTAGAATATTTTGCAAATTTGAATATCATAATATTTTTATCAAAGTTTAAATTAAAATAAAAAATGTCAGTTCTATCACAATCGATTTATGATTCAATATTAATAGATAAAGTACCTATATAACGTAATAAACATCAATGAATAGTTTCCACGAAACAAAAATATTATTTCTAGTTTATCGATTTTTAATAATAATAAAAAAAAAAACAAACTTTTAAATTTGTAATTAATAATAATTTAAGTTTTTTTTCTTTTTTTTAATTTAGTCACTTTTGTTTAAAACTTTTAATCAAAGTAAATTTTCTTTTACACCAACTGAAACGTAAATAAGTTAAACATAAAGTATCTCGGTTATATATATATAATATGTAAATAGGTAGATATGTATAATAATACAGTTGTGATGAACTTTTAACAATGCTTAGTAAACGGACGGCTACGAACGTTTGTTACATTATTTTAGAGCCGGCAAACCGATGGCAATCAATTTTGTGACGAATACACACCATTGTTTGTGAATAAAACAGCGCACTACATTCGCCGATCGAGAAATTTCGAAATCGACCGGATCGTCAGATTTCCGCCCCCACCCCCCCCCCCACGAATTGATTGCACGACGAGTACTGTGTATAACACACACACACACGCATACACCGTATTACGTACAAAGTCTCCGATATTATTATTATTATTATTATTATATACTGCTGACGATGCAGCCCCGCGGATGACGACGACGTGTCCTTTGACGACGACACTCTTTGAATCCGTATCGACCGCGGTCGGTCTGCAGCCGCGAGACGTAGCAAATCCCTTTATACGTCGACTGCACTCGATATAATATTATATAACTCCACCGCGATCGGCAAACGACTTCACGCGTTTTTGCCGCATCGCCGGCGATTTCGTCCCCCCCCCACATCGCAGCAGCCGTGGAACGCGTCGCGCGTATCTTCGACTATCGACGGCGATGGTTATAATATTATTATCGTCTAATATTGACGGTAATACGCGGGGCCCGGAGACTCGTCGCCGGCGGCGGCGGAGCTTCCAAGTGTTCGGCGAACGATGCGGGTCGCCCGATTCGAGTGGCCACTTATCACGTGGCTATTACGACGTATAATGTCGTCATTATATTGTGTTTGTAACGTGTGTCGCTGCAGTGTTTCAACGACCGTGTGACGGGCGAGACCGTTTTTTTCGTCATCGCGACCCTATCGAGACGAATTTCGGACGAAAATACACCAATAGTACTTACGCCTGACTTTCTGTATAAGTTATAACGGCGTATCATCGTGATGGCATTACGTTTATGTGTCACTTCAAACCGTGTGACGGCGAACAGATTAGATAAAAAAAATACGAAAAAAAATCGTGCTCGCTTTTTTATATCATATTATTATTATGTTCGAGGAGTGGCGCCCGAGGAAAAACTAATTATTTTTCCAGTTTTTCCGGTGTTTAAAATGAGACCACTCGTGACGTTTGATTAAGTCAATTACCGATATTTTACACTCACGTGTGTATTATTTACTTTGGTAAATCAGAGTTGTATTAATTAATTTTATCATAACATTATACAAACGCAATACGTGCATATATAGTTTAAAATTAAAACACCAGAAACGGGCAAATACAATTCCTAAAAAATTCACGTTTATCGCATTAAGTTTCGTTTCTTTACGTTATATATGTTTCATGACTATATATGTACATGACATTTTTTAATTTGGCAAATGCGTATTTCTGCGTAAAATAACTGTAACGTCGTATAAACGTAAAAATTATTACATTATACTTTTAAAAATAAAAACCAAAAATATATTGGTAGAAATAAAAATCCGTATAGTTTCGTTCTCGAGTGGATCGATAACACTGCAGGTCTTGTCAAATTTCAACGCAATACACTTTTGATTCCTATATACATATATATACATTATACACCACCGCACTACTTTCCATTGAATATCGTTTAATACCATAACAGTGGAAATTATCATATTCTGGTTCAATTAAAAGAAATTTCACGATCGTCTCGCAACACCAAGCTTTTATTATTCAAACATTTTCATTGCGGATCAATGCATTAGCATAGAATAACATAGAAGAAATGATGGGTGTATATTGAAAACTCTTTGTCCTTTGGGATATTAGTTTTCAATACCCCGAATGAGTCTTTATTGCCGTTCAGCCCACTTCACCGCCACGTCGATTATCCGTTAAGGTGAAAATGGTTGATAAACAGCGGATTTTATTAAAATAACAAAATATTAATCCTGCGATAGTAATAACGTAGTTTTACGCGTTCGCGACGGTGACTTCCCCGAGCGCCACGCGACTCTCGACATAACGTTATTAATACGTATAATATTAAATACTTTACGCGTAAACTAATCGAAAAGCGAGAATACGATGATAATGCGTTCTAAACAAATGTATAGTTTCTGGATTCAGGCTTATTCTACATCGTTTGTACGGTTGTAGCGTGTTGATCTAGAGTAAAATTATAAAATTATTGTTCGAGAACACTTTTCAGAGTTGTTACATTTTTTTTTTAAATAATAATTATTATTAAAATACGATTGCGTGCAAAACGAGTAGGTACCTGCCTACCGATAACAAAACATAATAAACATAATATTGCGTCGTGAAATATTCCCCGTATCATTCGGATTTTCGTTATTTTTCCGACAGATTCCACTGTTGAACACGATAAATGTTGAGCGTTTTTACTGTTCATCTCCCGACGTGCCCTTATCTGTAGTCTTCGATCGTACCGCACGTAAAATAAATACGGATGCGTGCATAACGTTTTTTGGCTTTCAATGCGCTGACAATGGCGCAGCCATATACCCATAATAATAATATGTATAGCTCGTATAATATTATCATAATATACCTGCATAGTAGTTGATAGGTATAGTAGGTAATATTCATTGTGTTTCCGACGTTCGGAATCGTGTGCGATATCGGACGTCGTTTTCAGCGGTGACGTGCCTCGTCACTCGGAAGAATATATTTTAAACGAATAAAACGTACGGAACGGTTTTCGAAAATAAACATACTACGTATATTGTGGTTGCGGCGTACCTACAAAGCTGCGTATTATGCATACGGATAAGCCGCAACGTCGCGGCATAACATTATTATATTGTATACTACTATAATTGAGATTGTTGTACACGAGCGTGTGCAAAAGCTTTGGCCGCGTTATTTTAAAGACGGAGAAATGTAATAATATACGATTCAATTATATAATATTATTATATTATGATATTATACCGCGTGTATCGAATTACGCGATACAATAAAATGATCGTCGTGAAAAACATAATCCGTAATCGTTCGTTTATGTACACGAGCCGTTGTATATAATAATATTATGGTCGTATTATTGTGTTTGTTATTATTAAAACGCGGCTTTTATTTTTGAGGTGTAAATCAAGTTCTAGGAATAATGCGGACGGATTAAGTACAATTAAAACCATAAACCGTGTTTTCGTTTAATTAAAATGAGGTTCGTTTTGATCTCGTCGGAAAACAGTATTGCGCCCGATTAAAATCGAAAGCTTCGAGCGCCGAAAATATAATAAAATATTCGATTCCCGCGCCGCATTCGTTGTGTACTACAGTCGTAATATTATAATAATCTCGTGTTTATAAACGGTGATAATATTGTCGTTACGTCGCGCGAATTCGTAATAATTAAATTCCGTAGGTACTGCAGCGCAACGCGTCTACCAAGTACCAATATACGCGATCGCGTTTACCGTGCACGTAGTAGGTAGGTACACATACGGTCTCGCGCAAGCGTCTGATGGGCCCCGAAATCTGTATAAATGCTGATTAAAAACGTCCCGTCTACGCGTTGTAGCTCGCCGATTTCTATTTGTTTTTGCGGGCGCGAAACGGCGGTGTTTATTTTGTCTTCAACGAAACGCCCCCTCCCCCCCCCCAAAAAACTGAGTAAATTTTCAACTTCTCTTAAACTCGATATATTATAATAATATGCCGTCGGTGACCGAAACAGTAATATTATTATCGTCTTGATGGTACCCTAAACATATAATTGTGATCATATAATTTATGCGGTAAGTGCCTATACATGCGCATCGCTGGATTGCGGGAACACCCGAACACTGCAGTTATTGTAATATTTGTCACCCGAAAACCTCTTGTTACCTGTATCGTAATGTATACAAATGTCCCAAATGTATACAAATCTCATTTTACAGTTTTCAAGAAAATTATTATTTCCTGCGCAGAAAAAAAAAAACTTACATTCTTCATTTTGTATGAGCTCATCAACTATATCGGTTAATATAATTTTATAAGTTACCTACCTACTTCAATTATTAACATCACTAAACTGCACAGAGATTTAAAACATGCAAAACTCAACTACCGTAAATTTGGGACAAAAGCTGTGGTCGAACATAATCGTTTGAATTAAATAATTTTTACGCGTTGTTGGATGAGTGATAACGATCGACAAAACAAAAGTGGTCAAGACGTAATCGCTATATGTCATACAGTTAGCAGGTGTTGAGTGTACCTACCTCGTCATCGATTGAGGAACTGTAACGACGTGTTAAATTTGAATAATAAGTGACATGAATAATAATATTATGGTAATAAATAAAACAAACATCAATGTAAAATCAATACATCCATTGTTCCGATCAGAATCTAAGGTACTTGTTGTAATAAGCCCGTGAAACGGACATTTTTACTTTATTATAATTAAAACCGTCAATTCAAAATCATTTAAATATAACACCAATAACACTACCTATATTATAATAATTTACAAAATATATTGCATTAATTACGTTAAATATTATTATTTTTGTATAAGGGTACATAAAACAATTATTTAGTTTTCAAACCCGTAATACACAATATTAAAATATTAGATAATAATATCTTGTGGTTTTTTGGACTCAAATGACTGTATATAATAATAATTGACACTAATCTACCTAACCACATAAAGTTTTATGCTTGCGGGATGCTTATGACATTTTTCCAGTAGGGACTCTTTCGGTTTTATACATTTTTACTCGCGTTGCGTATACACTTACGTACAACTACTGTCGACCTAAAATACACACGTTCAACTAAAACAATTCGTCGAGCAACGTGTTTATACGCGTTAATAAAATAATAACGCGTGTCTTGCATTTGAATATTATGTCTGTGTCGGGAAAAAATATATATTACAGTCGCGATTCCGCTTTATTGGGACACATCGGTTGCGTGTTATTTTGTCCCAATAATTCGAAACGAACATGTAAATTTGTTGAAAAACTGATTTTTTTAATATATTTTTAATATTACAAATTAAAAACTATTATAGAAATCAATTGATAGTTCAAAAAGAAAAACATGATAATATTACATTATCGTGTATATCACATTTGAACATACGATAAGATAGAATTTAATTTAATAATCGATTATGCAAGACAGTCCCGATTGTCAAACTATTGGTCTATTAATATACTCGATAAAAATGTCCAAATTATCCGTATTCGTGGCCCAGATAAGCGGTGAACGTCTAATTTACAAGTATATTGTATTCGTTTTCGTAATTGAAGAATAATTATTATCCCTATTAAGCGGCTGTCCTTGTTAACCGGTGTCCTTATTGAGTGGAATCGACTGTATATTAAAAAATATTCGCGGGACCGATTTACCGTGATATGACGAGTTCAGCTGCTGTACCGCCTGTATTTTCAACTCGCCACTCGGACTTTGCAGCGGGAGTATCTATCTGAGTTATCGGTTCAAACGAAAACTCTTAATAATCTAATGGGTTTGTGTGTTTAATAACAATTATTATTCTATTATACATAATTCGCACTCCTAGAATAAGACTGCTACGACTCAAAATTGATCAATTTTGAGTTATGACTACTGTTGAATAGAGAAAAATAAGCTCTATAAAATGCAAGAACGCCACATTCAATATCGTTTTTCATCTAGCCACTATAGAGATGTGTATTGAATTATTTTAATGTTAGTTAATTTTCAATGCAAGAGAGCCATATTTACTTTATGGCAGTAAACTTATTTTTATTTATCCAAACTATCACACTGAAGTCAAAATTCAAGACTGCCTTATTTCGACTTGTGGCGATTTTTCTCAAAACTATAAAATATGTTGAGTTGTGGCAGTCTTGTTCTGGGAGTGATTATTATCATTATTATTATACGTACACGATTTATGCGTGTAAAATATTAACGGCTCGGCTGTAGACACGTCTTTCAATTTTTTTTTTTTGAACATTTTTCCGACTACCTATAACGTAATTTGTCGGCGAACGGCGAATCGGGTTGAGATATTTTATTCTGACATGCGCTAGCGCCGTGTAATTCAATTACCCACCACTCATCAAACGTAATTATTATTAATTGCAGCGGGCGGCGCGCCCGGCGCTTGTGTTCAAAAAAATCACCGAGGGCCGGTTCGAGACGGTTTTGAGTTATATTATTACTGTCATTACTTGGAAACCTAATACTACACGCGCGTATAGTTGTTGTTATTGTTATTGATGTGTTCGACGTATAATCGAATTCGACACTGCAGGTTGCCTCGATGTTTATCATTACAATACCTAATAATATAATGTTTCATTGGCGCAACGGCAGCAGTCTGCCGGCTCGGACGACTCGTCGGCATCCATACATATATATATTGATAATATTCAAAGGATAGAATAATAATATAATATTATGTTAATATCGCGAGTTACTATAACGCTATAATATAACGACCGTTATAGTGTCTCGAAAACTGTTTGAGATACTAATACTAAGTTTGCGGAGCGTCCTCCACCTATACAAGGTGATTCTTTTAAGTGGGTACACTAAATATCTCCAAAAGTATTCATGTTTTTGAAAATATTTTTTTACATAGTTTCAAATTCTTAAAAAAAACAACGTTTTTATTAAAAAATTATATTTTTAAATATGTTTTATCCTTATAATTTTTTAAGTTTTTTACTTTTTTGAATGACAACATAGATTTTTAATTTCATATTCCAAATCAGAATAATTTTCTGAGTATTTTGAAACAAAAAATTCGAATTTAGGGTGAGTAGTTTATGAGTTATACTTATTTAAAGTTTAGACAAGCGGAGTAGTGGACAAACATTTTACGGGGTAACCCCGTACCATTCTACTCTACTTGTCTAAACTTTAAATACGTATAACTCATAAACTACTAACACTAAATTCAATTTTTATGTATCAAAATACTCAAAAACTTATTTTGCTTTGGAATATGAAATTAAAATTCTATGTTGTCATTCAAAAAAGTAAAAAACTTAAAAAATTATAATGATAAAAAATATTTTAAAATATAATTTTTTAATAAAAACGTTGCTTTTTTAACAATTTTGAACTATGTAAAAAAAAATATTTTCAAAAACATGAATACTTTTCGAGATAATTAGTGTACCCACTTAAAAGAATATGTATATATATATATATATATATATACAGTACACTAGACCATTCCATTTCCTCGTTCCCGACAAAAATATATTTTTCAAAAGCTCCGAACGGTATATTTCTGTATACGCGAAACGTATATGAATATTATAATATTTTGAAGCCATCACATGTGAATATGTGATGTTCGACGATCGTGTTGAAAATTATTTTAGATGTTTAAAGCGCCAACTAAAAATATGCGAATAAATAATGTCGTCTTTGTTCTCTCATCGCCAAGGCACTTTTGCTATGAAATAATCAAAATATCCTCAAATTTCCAAAAATATAACCACACAACGTTTAACCCAAAACCAAATGTTGAAATGTTATAGATCAAACGCACAGTTTTGTCTAAAAAACGTTTTCTCAAACTTTATTAGGTCCAATAAAATATTGTCAATTAATTTCAATCCAGTGCGCGTTTAAGTAAAAAATGAATCATGGACTAAATTATATTTTGCTCAAACACCTTATTTAAAATTGAAGTTTGGTCCAATTCAGTTTTAAATTACCTATAGACTAGGTATATAATATATATGTAGTAAGTTTGCCAGACGTTTAAAACAATGGGGATTTTAAACAAAATTATTTCAAGCAAATAAATAAACACAACGATCTACTTATTTAAATAATAATGTTACTGTATTTATGTGGGTATCTTAGCCAAATGTCTTAACTAGTTCTGTGATTAACATGTTTTATAATTAATAAATAAACAAAATAATAACACATATTATTCACGTCATGAAATGCCATTATCTATTTTACTTCTGCCTCATACTGATCGGTTTCTAATATAAATAATATAATGGAACAATTTACCAAAGTAACTTAAAATATTTGAATAATATTTAAGCTTGATATTGTAATATACACATTTTGACACACTTCGGTTTAAATAAACATTTTTTATTAAACATTGAACAGAAACGACAAATCGAAAAATTACGTGATTTGAGTTCATTGGATGTAACGTAGTAACGTATATCAACCGGTTTTTTTCCATTTATAAGCTATTATATTATGCGAATCCTTTATCAATATAGGCTGACCAATTAAAAACATTTCAGGGGATATTTCAGTGGTAAAACATTTATAAATAAAATCTTACTGTTTTTCATTTGGTATAGACTACTAAAAAATAATAGTATAATGATATAGTAATAATTTTTGTTGTTCAGTAATATTATATCTCATAATACTATTGTTTTACAAACGAATTAATCGATTATTACCATGCGTTAATAATAATTAATTCGGTATTTATTATCAGTAATGTTATGCTCAACTGAATATGGTTATAAAATTCGCATTTTATTTTGTAAACTCAACAGTATTATTCACTATAGTTTTCAAACTATGTATTTTCGATCAAATATCTCTTTCAATATATTATTATCCTTCAAGAATACGCATCTGCAGTAATGGCAATTATAGGACTTATGCTGCGGTGAGCAGAAATTCGAATTCGAATATTCCCGAAAATCTCGCGAGGGGCGTGTATATGCACTCAATATACACCCAAACGACTGTCATTTAAATATTAATCGAAACGTCAGACCTACATCATACAACTACTTCCGGATTCTAGTCGCAGCCAAAGAAATTTATTGGCTTGACGATATGAATTTTCGTACCATTTAATATAACAGTGTTATTCCTATACTAATATTATTTTATCGATCTTGCCATTATCGTTTGCGTTCGTGGGCGATGATAGTGACAACAAATCAACGAGTACTTAACGTATGTACACTATTTGTAAGCAGTTACTTATCGAAAACGTACTTTTTATTACTTTACAATAAGTATATTATAATTATTAGATTTCAAAATCGATCGAAATCAGTGTTTACCTAAATCAAATATTATGTGTTTTGGATTCTTAATAAATCTAACCTGCTCTTAAATTGTTGGATCGTTTATAAAAGTTACACTCAGTAACTTATCTTATTAGGTTACACGAGGAGTTATCGAACAGTTGTGTATTGTTTTGATGATCTAAAAAATTAACTCTAATCAAATTATAAAAACACACTGGGCTATTTGATTTAGTTGACCTATTTTTTTCCTGGTACATACTCGTACATAATTGTAAGACCACTGCAGTTCTCAAGTTGATTTGGCAAGTTTTTAATAGTTCGGATAAATATTATTATTTTTAATGCATCATACAGGTAGTAATCGGAGTATTGTATTTGAGTATAGTCAAACTGTAGATTTTGTTTCGTCGTTTTACTACCTAACAACAAATACATTTATATACATGCATTGAATTTGAATAGTGCTATTATTTAAATTAAATTTACTTAACAAGGATCCATTATTTTTTTTCCTTTTGAAATAGGTAAGTAATTTAATAAATCCCACTCTCTAGACATATTCTTTTTTAAATCGTAAATTACAGTTATAACTTAAATTAAAAACACTGACTTACGAAATTCAACACATGACATTTTATTATATTATTTTATACTAAGAAAAATATTTATAACTAGTTATTTTATGAGTGAAATTACATTTTAATTCAACATTTATTTTTAAATTATTCAGCCCGTGAATTTAATAACTATACTATACAATAAAATGTGCGTACAAAAAAAAAACCCCCGTTAATAATCAAGTTTTTAACGAGAAGTTTAAAATAAAAAAAAGGTTATTTGTTATTAAACAAAGAACACTTTTGGTAATTTGTTTTTGTTTTTGACATTTTTATAATATTATTTTGTAAGCGATTCTAATTTTAAACGAATCCGAAGAAAAGTTAAGAAATGCCAAAACAGGCGTTCGTGGTGGTCGTTCAATATGCCCTTTCTTCGCCGAAAGTCTACGATCTAGGTAATCTCCGATTATTAAAGTATATTATGTATTTTTGAAATGTCATTAGAGTTTTTTTAAATCAAAGTTGTTTTTACTTTATAGTTGTGATTTGATTTTCGATTTTCCTGCTATAATCAAATAAATAGAAAAATATTCCTTAATGTATACCTGTATTTATTGTTTACTTTGAATGGGTTTTAGCATGCATCAATGTAGAACGTAAATTAAACGAACGTTGGGAAAAACGTGATTAAAGTTTGAGATACTTCTTTGAAAAGTTAAAACTTTTAAAAACATTTGATTTAGGATATTTTGCAAATTTTGAATTAAAAAATAATAATAATAAATAGATGAGTATTTATTTTCGTTTAAACGTGTTTACGACAATTCAAAAACACTACATATCATATAATCATATATGTAGTTGCCGAATATATCTGGATATGGTAATTTATTACGGATGATTAGGTTATTAAACATTAAAATTAAAATTTTAATTTAGTTTGTTTTTTATCATTTCTTACGTACAACCAACAATTTGATGGTTATTTAATTAGGTTTGTTTAATAATTTACTTAACCTAATCTAAATTAAAAACACAGGAATTTTTTGTATTTGTATGGCATTTTTTTTCACAAGCACATAATTAAGGATAGCCTTTTTTTTCATACAGTGACGATAATTTATTAGACTGTCTATGAGCTAAAAAAAATTGTTAAAAATCGCATAAATTTATCAATCTAAAATGAAATATATTTTGTACTTCAATACATTTTTATATTTTACATTAAAATAAATCCAATATATAAAATGTGTTTTAATATTATAATATAGTTGTGTGTGTAAATTATTTATCAAATATTTGAATACAAAACAGAAAAAATATTCTTTGTTTTTTTATAATATAATAAAAAAATAAACTATAAGGTAGACATTAGCTATGTATTATATTAGGCAATTGTATTATGTACCTAAAATAAAAAAGTTAGGTACTTTATATATTACTTATCTATTTGCTACATTAATACTTTGCGAAAACGGCTAAAAATTATCTCTATTATGTTTAAAATGTAGTTTGTGTATGTTTGGGCATGAAATAAAGAAGCTTATAAAACGAGCATACTCAAGGGTGTTGATGTAGGGAATTTTTATAAGGTGGGAGGAAAAGAGGTTAATCCATCATAAAAATATCTTTTGGTTAGTATAAAAATGATGATATACGTAAGTGTGTGAGAGCGTGTTAAAAAAAAAACTAACAATTTCTTTTTAACACAAGAAAAATACGCTCGATCGAACCTAAAAAATAAATAAAAACGGGTAGATTTCATTATGTTCATAAACGGCTCACGTTAGTGCGAAAGTGAAATGCATATAAATCGAGTTTAGTTGAGCCGTTTCGAATATAACGTTATTTTATTTTGATTATTTATTTTTAATGTTTCTTTTCTGTTTTCCACGAACACTATATTTTGTACGACGTATTGTATACTCTACCATGCAATGTTTACAAATATTCGAAAAAAAAAAAATATGTTTTTTACTTCAATATTTATAATGTGCAGTAGAGCACGGTATCCCTACCGAAAAAAATGAGTGTAGTTATCGGTTTTATTTATTTTATACACAGAACCGCCCAAGTAAAATAACTCGATTTCTTTAGAACGAATGAGAAGTTGTCGGTTCTACGATGATTTATGATTTTATTTTCTTTAAACACTTTTTAGGATAGCTACCTAAAAGTTAAAGTTGCACTGCGTCTATTCGATTGGAAATTGGATATATGTAATATATATAATATATTATATAAACAGCAGTAGAGTTCGTCGAGATTTTACGAATCCCCATTATTATTATTATTATAATCGTTATAAAATCGTTTTTACATTTTTTAAGTTTAGATTTATATCTTATTTAGTCGCTAAAATTTATATGATTATTAATTATTAATAATTATTTACGATACATCGATATACGTACCTACACAGTACCTAGTCAATAATATTCACACAATCGTAATACATTAATACATGTTAATAGTTTAATTATGATCTACGGCTAACCGTTTTTACTATACGTTTTTTTCGAATCAGTCAGATTCATCACAATTTTTTTCTATTAAACAAAAAAAATGTCCTTACTAAATAAGCACGCGAATATCTTTTGTCCAGTATTTTGTCCGTTATACCTCCCCATATGTGATTAGGGAAAAAGTACCATACAACCACCTCTCCACGAGTATTATTTGTTTTATGTGCAATGCACATGCGCATTCATGAAATATATAATGATATTATAATATTACATATTGACAATTTAAATTCTAAAAGCATATTTATTGTACAGCATATATAGTCTTTGTAGGAGAATGAGAAGAAATTCGTAAAACAATCGTCTCGTAACACTCGTAACAGAGACGGGAGTGGCAGACGAGAGGCAAATCTACTGAATTATATGAATTTGAATATTCTCTGTGGCACGTAGCATAATACCATGCCATAGCCTACACATAACAATATGATGCAATTCCACACGTTCATTGAAGTACAAACGCGAGTACTGTTATATGTTACTTATAAAACAGACATAAATAGTAAAAAAAAACTGTTTTTTTTTTTTTTTTTAACAAGAATCCAGTAAATATACGCTAACCCCTTTTATACTACGCTGCACTAAAATATGTTTAAAATTATGTTCCGATTTTAAAATAAAAAATTCTAAATATTGTTAATATATAAGAACTATTAAATAATATATTGTACAATTTATTATTTATGTAATATTGTCATGTGCCACGGTCTTCATAATCAAGAGCCATAAATTATTGTAAAATAATTAACTGAAATAATACGGTAATTCGTTTGTAAAAAGATTTAAAGGTGAATAATATTATTGATAAGGTATATGTAGAAGTTTGGCATCCGTATAACTGTATAACTTTATTATACAATAAAAAAAATATAACATATCATAAAAGTTGAAAAGTTTGTATGGTCTCATAGTATACTCATTCATTAAGTAAATCTCTATAAAATAAGTATGTTTTATGTTGCATAAAGTCGCATTATGAAAACTTTTAATGCAGTAAAAATAAAATATAAAGCAAAATATTGTTCAAAACCAAAAGGTTAAAAAAGTTAAAATTTAACGATAATAATATTATTATAATATATTATGGTGTTATCGATGAATATCTAGAATTTTGATTGCTAATATGTGTAAATCAATAAAAATAGTATAAAAAAGTTAAAAATACAATATTTTAAGAGAATGTGCACTCAGACAAATGTAATTACTGAAACTTATTGGTTTACCGAAAAATCACAAACATTTTAAATAGGTGTTTTACTATTTTAACATTTTTTTTCAACGGGAATTTTTGAAAAAAATTAAAAATAATTTTTTATAATATTATGATACAATAGTTTTACTAAAATATAATATTTAACTGATCGTTTGGTCTATAAGAAGTATAAAAGAGAGATAAAAATACATATAACTGTCTACGTTTGAAACGGTATACGCTTACTGAGCACACCGACATCTTATGAGTAACGTAAAATCGTTATAGTCTAAAATATCTTACTTGATGAAAAAATGAAATGTCTGTGCGTTTATTAGAACTCGGTAATCAGGGACGTTCAATTGGTATTATAACAATTATTATTCATTTTAAAAACATGTCCAATAATGTTCAAACAGTCCTGTTGGAATTGTTGGATACTGTTCGGATTTATTGGAGCTCCCTTTATATATATATATGTATATATATATTGTATATATTTCGCGTTGAATTGTGTACTTTTCACTTTATACAAAGCTTTATATTTTATAATAAATTGCTAAAGAATCTTCTAAAAATTTTCAAAAAGACTTATGAAACATTACAGACAACTTGTTGCTATTTGCACGCCTAAAATTATTTTTTATAAAAAAATAAATATATTTTTAACCAAACGAAAATTATTCAACAATATTTGTATTATTTATTAAGGTTGAAATTTTGATTAAAATTAATGTCGAGTTTTAAATTGAAGTTGAAATAGAAGTTGGAGTTTAAATCCAATCAACTCAGTTTATCGCATCATAAGAGCTGACGAACCGAAGTTTTCTGTCTTTGACAGCTACCCGTATACGAACAATAAATGAGACACGATCATCATCATGGCCATTTCATTTCGTTTTTTATGATGCATTACAAATATCGCCAACTAATGTCGTTATATCATCGAAAATCACTAAGTTTATGCCAAACTAAAAATGAACTAATCCGTTCAAGAGTGATATAGACATCTTACGCTCATCGATTTTGAATTTAATGTGCTAAACTTAGTTGAAATAAGAACTTGTATCTGTTCGTGCTGTCATCACGTTTTACGAACGAGAGTACGTTTAACACTATGCACAAGTCTAGTTCGCCATCAGCTTTACATACACTTCAGTTTTCGTGAGTGATAGACAGTGTTCAGGGATCTACGTATGGTGGCATTTGCATCTTCGTTTTTAAAGGTTAGTATTACACATTAGATAACTACATAATCTACATAAGCATATATACTACTTTTGAACAACTGGAGAACGTGATATATGATATATTATCATAGTTAAATCACACAATTTTCTCTGTGAAAGAAAAACTTGTGAAAGACAGTTTCATGAAATGATATCACATAATAGTTATGAAAGATTTTGTGCTACATTTCCAGACGTATATTTTTTCTAAATTTTATCTAATGATTACTAACAATATAATATGATAGATTACTTACAGTATTGTGACTTCTGGTCGATATAATATTACTATAACAAATTAAATCCATATAAATCAAATACATTTTCTACAAGAAGTGCGAAATTAAAATTCACAGCAAAATTAAATAGCGTTCACCTACCTACAATTTACTTTTTAAAAATTAAATTTCTAACACATTAATATACATATAAGATACACGAGAACTCAAAAAGGAACTTATGAACTCAAATAATTTAAATACATTTTTTTTTAAATTTAAATGATGAGTATTATAATGGTACTGTTTTCTAAAGTCTTAAGTAGTTCATAGCGAAAATCGTTTTTAAACCAGCAAATAATATTATATTATACCATTATTATAATTAAATTTTGTCCATTTTCCATTAGAAGCAAATATTATCCAAACCGGAACACGGGTTTAAAGATTAATTTTATTAATTGTATTGTACCCATGAAATGTACCATACATATAATTAATATTATTTATTAATAATACACTACATATTTTAATAAAGCCAATACATTGTAATATGTACATTTTAGGTACATAGGACTAACAAAGATGCATATTTCCTTCGTTGTTTGTAAATATTTTATACGATTCCCTTCTAACGGCATGTTACATACACTAATTACTAATAAGTAAACTTAAGTAATAATAAATACGGGTATTAAATTTGTAGGTAAAGGTAAACACTATAAATATTCATGAAACACTGATTAAGTTTAAATCAAAATATTCTCAATTAAATATACTTCAAACATTTTTAAATTTAAAAAAATAACCCACTTACAAAATGATGTAACCAGAAATTACAATTTCTGAGACCCAGTGTGAACGATTATTAGAGGGCCACATAAAATAGTGTTATCATAAAATATTTTTATTTTTATTAGCTTAATAATTTTTCTGATATCTTACGATGTTAATTTCTAATTGATAAAATGAATTATAATATTTAGATTTTGACTTATGCTATATTTCGTTCCCTGGTTCACTTTTCGGATTAGTAAAAATTATTCAACTATCAACTTTTTCATTTTTGTATAATTTCTGAAATAAATTTTGAATTAGTTAAACGTAAAAACTATTAGTTATTAAAATAACCATCGAGGGGAAAAAAATAAAAACTAGGAAAACAGATTTATGAACAAAAGTTATTTAAAGCTTAATATTTACTCAAAACCAATTTCCAATTAAACAAAATTTTTTGTTAATACATAATATGAATAATATAGATACTTTCAATGTTTTTAACAAAATTTTCTTTATTAGCATTTACTGTGTTATTATACGATTAATGTATAAAGGCCCATTTTATGAACGATCAAAGTTCAAGTTTTGATGATATTGGATTAATCAACCGTACACACATATTTTATTTTATAAATAACCTTTTATTAAAATTATTTAATTACAAGTATTTATTGTGAAAACATTTTGGTTTATCTACCTCTTATAAGCAATGCTTGAAATATATAGAATCTACACATTATATATACATTTAAAACTAGTGAATATAGAAAATATAGAAATAATGACGAATCACAGAGTAATTTTTCAAGTTTACAATAAATTCAGATATAAAAAAATTAATAAAAAAGATTAATTTATATTACTATAATTATTTACTCTAAGATGTTTCTTAAAATTATTATTTAGATAATTGTGATATTTAGATCCAAAATGATCATCAAATTTCTAACCTATAAAATAAAAAAAATAAAACGAATCTATTTATTTTGGTTATTATTTCAAAAATATTTATTGTGAAAACTGTAATCATTCTACCTTTATATAGAATGATTACTGTGCAAACATAATAATATTTTTTAAAGATTTATAGTAATTCTAAGTGAATTACAATGATTTGAAATTATTTTAGTTTATTTTTATCTACAAAAATGTTAAAAAGATTTTTAATAATTTATACTTATAGTATTTAAAAAAAATATGAAAATGTAATTTCCTTTTTAATATTTTAAGTTAAAATGTTCATGAAAGAAAATAATCTCTTAGTAATTATTGGCTAGTTAAAGTTAATTTTTTTTAAAATTGTTCTTTTATCATAAATAGCAACCTTAGAAGTTTAAAAAAAAAATAATAATACGATTTTTGTAAGTAAAAACGAAACTTACGTGTGCACCAACTTATAGCAACAACTTACTATAGAAACTATAAAAGAAAAAAACACCCTTTGTATCGCATTGTGTCTTAAGAAAATTGTTAATATTACTTTTATTATTGAAATCAATCGAGTAATTTTCGAAATTATCCTTTATAAAAAAAAACTCATTTTATTAATAATTTATTAATTGAACTTCATCATTATTTTATTTATTAATGTATATTTAAAACCGTTATGTACAGCAGAATACCGTGACTACACAATAAAACATCTCAAGTTTACTTTTAATTTATTATAAAGTTATAGATTTTAACTAGCATTATTTTAAAATCAACTTAAACGTTGGTTTTAAATTAATACTCTTTGTAATAAATGTAGTTTTGCACGACATTTTCTTGGAAAAAAAGCCTTACCTTTTCATTACTTACGTTTAATTTTACTTACTGGACAGATGGCGTCACATATGAATTCATATTTTATCGCTCAATATTCTGTGGACAGGATTTTAGTCTACACAATTATGCATAATAACTGCTCCGTATTGTGCCTTTAAATTAAAAAACTACAATTAAATATGTTTGGTAATTTCTGAGACTATCCGTAAGTAAAACCTTATTTTATATTTAAATATACCTATAACAGATATGATGTTTCTTCAGAAAATATGTTCAAAATATAGTACAACCACACATACATTGCTAAAAGTAATATAAATAAATTTTAGAATACCTTTAGAGTCTTCTAATAAAATTTAAAATAAGTAATTAACTGATATCTATTAAAAAATCATAAAAACCATTAAAAATAAATGGTTTATTGGGATAATAATATATTTACGATTTGTTAAAAAAAAAATATCTATAGAAATTTCATAAACATTCACTGACACAGGGCTTCACTGGGACCATACCGCTCCACATTATTACTGTGCTACTGAACTATAACAAAACTTAACAATAAGAGTTAAATAAATACTAAATACATACATACATACAACTTTACATAAATAGGTTGGTTTATTATTTGATTGTACTATTGCGATATTGTTGATATTGGTAACATGTTGTATAGGTATAATTTATTATAGTATCCGCGATTGGACACGTAAATTATTATATAAATATAATGCAGTATAAGTTATTTTCCTAAATAAATACCAAAACGCTCACAAGTTTATTGACTTATAACTTACTCAATTCATGTTTTCATATTTGCAACATAAATACTCCAACTGCAAACATACGAGTATAGGTGTATTGAAAACTTTATGGTTTTAAAAACCTTATCATAAAATTAATTGGTTTTATTATTATTATTTTATCACATTTTCGAAATGAATTTTTATTTATAATTTACACAGATTTATTTGTATATATTTTGTAAGGTTTGAAAAAGGTGTAAAATACTAGAAAAAAATCGTTAAAAACCAAAATTGATATCAAAACCGAAATTTAAATCGGAAAAAAAAGTTATCGTTTTCAACTACCAATAATTTGTTAAAATTAAAATTTTTTTTTATTTAAAATTAGTTTGATAGATATATTAAGTAAAAATAATAATAAGGTAAAGTGATTGTTTTTATTATTTTAAGAATATTTAAAATGACTAAGCAAATTGTGATTTTTTTAGTTGTTAAGTGATAAAATTGAGTTGAGTGAGATATGATTATTATAATAATTTATGCCTTATTATTATTATTAATCTAAAATCTACTCGATTCAAAGCTAGTCTACGGAAAAGTGTGTCAAATGTTCATATTATTTTATTAAATTAATACCAAAAATCTTAGTTCAGACAAATTGTTGAAGCTTATTCAATTTTCAACGTAATATTGAAAGCTAATTTTACGAATATTTTTTATAATTATTATCTAAGTATGTATCGGATGTATTAGTTGTACACGTAATCGAAGTAGCACACAGAGACACAAAATCAATTAGTGTAATTGACTTTATAATTGACTTTGAGATAGACTTATACCTAAATTGCATGCACTATTACGCTAGCTATATATTCAAGTATTAAAGTATTATTACATCTCAACTGTTTATTTTTTCAAGTTTAATTTTCGGTGTAGTAAAATAGTAAAGCATATTTTCAATATTTGTATGAAATATTACACAGTTATTATAATTTGATATAAAGACATAAAGTATACATACAACTTATGATGGATATCAGAGATAACGTCAGGCATAATATAAAACAAAAACATATATCAAACTAATACATTCTTCGTTTTGCTCAGAATTATTCAATATATTCATATTATACAATATTATATTATTTTAAATAATTCGTTGTTAGCACGATATTGCACATTATTATAAATGTACTTTGAAATAGCATTTGTTTGAAATGTTTATTCATCATCCATCATCCATGCAATATAGCTAATAATGGTATGGAATTGAATTTTGTCATTTGGACATTACAAACAACATATTATTAATACAATAACTATTATATATCATGTTCAATTGAAATTGAAATTCTTAATTTTTACCAAAGAAATAAAATTAAATAAATCGAATTGCAAATAATAATTATAGGTATTCAATAAAAATAAAAATATTTAAGCATTATTATTATCATCTACTATAAGATGTGCATTACAATCATTAAATTATTAATTATTTTCATATTAGGTATATAAAAAATAATACACGCATAGACATAGTCAATGCCTGAAAATCGTCAACATCTTGTATAGTCTATACTCTAGAGAATAGATTTATGATTTACTGTTTTTTTTTAAATTATCGAGTAACAATAGCCCATGGCTGGAAACTGTTAGAGATATTTTCCATCAAAATAAATAACTCATGCATCAAACACTGCAACGACAACATATATTAGCACTATTTGTAGTTTGTGTCCCTGTGGACACGTAGATACGCTGTCTACAGAAGACAAATACGAGTGTGATGGCACTCAATCAAAAGTCACCTGACAACAGTATAACTTTTAAGTAGTATAAAGTGTACTTAGACTAGTATGAGTTTTAGTATACATCCCAAGTGTATTAGTTTGAAAATTTCTCTATCCTACAGTAATCGAATATCACTTATCCAAATTCAAAACTCATGTTTTAATTGGAAAAACTAAAACTTTTATATAACTATATAATACGCAATAAGATTTAAATGAAAATATATATATACATTATATAATATAATATATTATTTTATTTAAATTTTAAACGCCCAGTGGCGTAGAGTACATAATAATATGTAAATTAAATTAAGTAACAAAATCATAAAAAAACAAAAATGCTAATTAATATAAAATAATAGAATGTATATTAACAGTTAAACATTATACGTATCTTTTTTTTATATATTATACATACGTAATTTAAGAAAATGTCAAAAATATTAATAGAAAAATGTTTTATTTAAATAAGACTGCATATAGAAAAATATATCTCCAAACGAACAGAAACATCAAATAATAATTTATGAGGTAATATTGATATTATCAGCATGAAGTAAAAAATATTTTAAGATACAGCCAATCGATTTCTTAATAATATGAAGTATGAACTATGAAGTATACCATTTTGTGGTTATACTAAGTAATCATTTCGGATTCGTGGTTATGGACTACGAATAAGTCACTTCGTAGGTACGAGCATCGTCTGAAATTTCATTGATTTTCTCAATATGATCATTATCACTACCTGTACAATGGTAATAACCAATAACGTATATTTCCATAATATTTATAGTATTCGTTTAGCTAATTTTATAAAGAAACTAAATAACCCGTTATAAGATACTGAAATAATAATGAATATTAACGCAATTCGTTAAACATTTATTACAAAAATTACTTTTTTTAGGAAATCATATGCACATATTATATAGTATTGTTTTTTTCATATAAAATACTCTGAATTCTCGTTTACATTAGTTGGTATATTTAAAACGGTCTTTAACCCTTAGCTACCTCAGCTAAAGCCTATAGTTAATTTTGTATTGATTTTGTTTATAATTCAATATTCATTTTAATTTTCTAAAATATATTTTAATCGGGATATAATATTAGTTGTTCCAAAATACATATTATAAAACTATGAAACTAATGTAGAATAAAATATATTGCATGAAAGAAAGAGGGCCAAACACATGCACACGCATATTTCACAAATCTGTATTTAACAATTTATTGTTTTTTTTTTTTATTATTATTAAAAATCATGTACCTACCTATTTACTTTTTATTAATTATCGTATTAACTAAG
Source organism: Schizaphis graminum (assembly GCA_020882235.1). Taxonomy (NCBI): domain Eukaryota; kingdom Metazoa; phylum Arthropoda; class Insecta; order Hemiptera; family Aphididae; genus Schizaphis; species Schizaphis graminum. The sequence continues at coordinate 14,340,736 of CM037033.1, read as the reverse complement.
CTAGTTTTGTGATTATATGTCTAAAAAATCGTTTAAATTTTCTACGACGTTGAGATGAGATTAATCAGCCTACATAGTAGTTAGTATTTTGTGCGTTCTGTCCAAATTTTTACACGGTGGCAAGGGGCGAATTCTACATAAATTGAGTTTTTTACCGTATGAACACAAATTGTACATTTTATCTGTGTGTGAATACAAATTACACATTTTATAATTAATATTTCATAATTTGACGAGGTTAATAAATAATTATTTTGGTAAGGTTAATTATCTGTTTTTATTTTTATTATTTACAATAGTTAATTAACCTTACCAAAATAATTATTTATTAACCTCGTCAAATTATGAAATATTAAATATGAAATGTGTAATTTATATTCACACACAGATAAAATGTACAATTTGTGTTCATACGGTAAAAAACTCAATTTATGTAAAATTCGCCCCTTGCCACCGTGTGAAAATTTGGACAGAACGCACAAAATACTAACTACTCTACATTTTTGATTTTTGATTTTATTTTCATGTAAACACTGCTTTAAAATCATTTACTTTTAAAATTAAATTTAAGGCTGTTGAAGCGGGTCGTTTTTTCGTGCGTTTAAACCAATAAGCGAAAGACAAATCCACCCAGTACCAAAAGTCCGATTTTAATTTTAAAAACATATTTGAATTCCTTGTTCTCTTTTCTAGGTTATGTAGGACCTAACCTAACCTTCGGTGTTTTAGTAATACTAAAATAAGGTGAATTTTGAAAAAATATTTATTAAAAATATAATTCATTTGTTGCTATATATTCATGGGCGCCGGGTTTTCTAATTTTAATGGGGTGCCCAAAATCCAAAATTATAAGCAAAATGAAAAAAAATATTCAACAAAGGATTACATAAAAATGATCATTCATATATTTTATATTTCTATACATGTATAATATTAATGTATTGAATATTTATGTTTTATTTATTTCATGGGGTGCTCCAGCACCGTAGCACCCCAATAGTCGGCGCCCATGTATATAGTAATTAAATAATACAATAAATCGAAAATCCATTTCCTACATAACCTAGAAAAGAGAATAAGGAATTCAAATATGTTTTTAAAATTAAAATCAGACTTTTGGTACTGGGTGAATTTTTCTTCCTATTTTGGGATTTTCGTGTAAAAACTTTTTTTATCGAAAAATTTAGTGACATGTGACTGCGCGTATGTACGATACTGATATCCAAAAATCTTTGCCGTAGTTTATCTTTAATTACATAAAGCGTTCGAAGGAACTTACGCACACTAATGATCAGTTACAACACACACAGTTACGTATAACTCACGATGGATATCAAATATTGCCTAAATACAACCCCTTAAAAATGGTTCGCTTTCAACAGCCTTAAGGGGACAATAAATGAATAAAATGTGATCAACATTTAAATAATATGGATTTTCAATGTCAAATAAACTTTACAATCATTTTAAATAACATAAACACATTTTGAAATTAATTATTAAATTACCAGTTATATTGGTATATTAAATAAAAGATAGATACATTTGCGTAAAAAAACTCGGTATTGAATTTTTCTTCTTAAAATAAATTATGATCACACGGCGTCCTGGATAGGTAAATTTACTACACCTCAGACGTTAGTATTTATTTCCCCGTGTATGTATCTTTAGATTAATCCAAAATGGATGGTAAAATATTGTATTTATTTAATTTTTTTGTCACTAGTATTTATAATATTTTTGACTCAATACAACTAATCTATATTATAGAAACTCGAAGCATTATTTATGAGTAAAAATACGAGTATTATTAATTGTCAAATTTAAACTTACAATAATATTAATTTAACCGCGACTGCAAACTAGTATAGTATTTCATAATGATATATATGATATGAATGTTAATATATTATTAGTCTCTTAAAATTTGAAATTTCAGATGATTTAATTGCAATATTCGTACCAAATACGTTTTTCAGCTTAAATTTTCCAGCCAACCCAATACATCCAAATCAATTGCTTCTAATGAAGTTATAATAATATTATTGTTACACTGATTCTTAAAAGTTAAAATACACCAACAATTGTTTTGCTATGTTAGACGTTTGAGTTTGTTTTCATGTAAGTCGCGTTTTTATAAAACACTTATCTAAAATACAAATAGTCACAATATAAGCACTAAAAATTTTTTAATTTTGAGCATTGATTTTCTCAAGATATATAAACAGTGTTGATATATTATGTACTTACTACACATATAAATATATGTACAAATTGGTACAGCTGGCGTTCTTACTATTTGAATTAAAATTTCCGCTACTATTGACATATCGAATTTATTTTATGAGCAATCTAGGTATGGTTGGGCTAGAGACAGATAAATTGTTGAAATAAATCAGGATAAATCAGGATAATACAAAATGTTTACATCTTGCATACACTAAAAAAATGTCTACGAAAAAAATTTAAAATTCTCAAAACAATCGAAGTAAAATTTCAAAAGAATTAGGTACTATTTATATTACATAATACCACTGTAGGAATGGTTATTTATTTTTTGTAGGAAATTTATTGATATCCCGACCCGCCTTAAATGCGTACATTCACTACACTGCAGTTCACACACAAGCCACAAGCGCGAGAGGAAAATCCCGAGTTTGTCAGCTATAAATAATAATTCGAGTGATTTATTGGGTAAACAACTGGACATGGGAAACCTTGCATTGAAGTCTATAAAAATGTTTTGTGTTATGGTGTGGTTGAGGTATAATAATTATTATATTATTATATGATATTACTATAATAGAGTATTATAAAATTATAATTATCATGATATTATAGATGTTGTTCGTGTACGAGTTCCGGTAAGGTCGACACGGCAAGCGGAAGCGTAATCGTCCAGTCAAACTGTTAATATTGTTGCGCGATTGATGGTTGCGGACCGTTGAAGAAATAGGAAACCAAGATATTTTTAAAACCGTTCTATTTTCGAAATAAAAAGTAATGTTGTTTTGTCGGAAACTTCTCGAAATCGGTATTATTTTTTTTTGCGGGTCACCGATCCGGACGATATTGTTTTTGTTATTTCCTACGTATTGTTATATTTAGTACAACCATAAAAATCTTGATATATATATATATATATACATATATTCTTATATAATTATTTATACAACGGACACCGATTTATTTTACTGTGAAAAGTTTGCTTTTCACTTTTCAGTGGAAATCTGAAAGATATTGTATACCAAAGAATATGTTAAGGAACTCAAACACGTGCATATTATCTTCTTAAGATCAGCAATCATATTACGCAAATATAAATATTTATCATGTTTTATCGCTGATTTTATTTCCAATAAACATTTGAAAAATCCGAAATATATAGTCAAATTATACAAGTTATATCATTATAATTTGAATTAATAATGTCGTTTTTCTCTGATTTAAACAGCTGTAACATCTAGTGTTAAATATGAATATATTAATATATATATATATGCATATATTATTTTCCTTTATTGTTGTATACACAATCTGTACTTCAAGGGTACAATAAGTGTATTGGCTAAAATAAATATTATAATACATGAATAAGCTTGAAAAAAGCAGCCACATTTTTAAGTGAGGCTATACATTAAATTTTACATATTATACATATATAATTTTGTTTTATTATTATTATTTTAAGTTAAAATATCTCTATACCAGTTGCATTTTAAGCACTTTGGAGGATTACTTGGAATAACATTTGATGATTAATTAGAGGATTGGAATGAGTTGCAAGTCGATTATGGAATCTTTTATAATAAGTTACTGCTTCTTTACGTATATAAAATTATTATTTTTTTTTTAGTACGATAGTTTTTGAATATTTTAGCTGTACTTTCTATGCATCAATTGATAAACTACCTTACATTGATTTATATGATTATAGATTTGATTAGACAAAGAGAAAATGCCCATGGCTGCTCAAGTCAAAATTCGGATTTACTCTCTTTTAAAACCGACCCGAATGCAGATATTTTTACTGGACAACTCGACTCTAAATCGCCGCGTTTATAGTTGTGATGTTTTTAATATTCGTGTCAGCATTGCATCTTGTACGTTTATATTTTTATATAACGATCTAATGATATAACTACGTCATACGCCAGTATGTTAACGAGCTTGTTGCATTTTACATTATTATTCCTCTCGTACGGCATTTGTTTCAGAACTACTACACAAAGAAAGTCAATATTTGCTCGTTTTTGACACTCACGAGGAGGCGGGTAGTTTTACTGTAAGTCCGCTGTTGAGGGTGCCAGCACAGACACGCGCGCGTTTCAACGCCGTTCGATTAGATATAAATAACGAGTGTTGGGTGTGCCAGGTCGTCGGCCTCTATACTTGTATTATAGGCTCTATGCGGTGTATATAATATTATTTAGTATTTAATATCAATACTATACGACGATATCGTCACTATAGTAATATTAACGCGTCGAGTTTCAAATTTTCAAAAAAATTATCACATAATAACCATATTATGATATAACTACCGTATATATCGTTACGACGTATTATTATTGTTATCATCATCATCATCATCATCGCCGTCGTTCCTACATAGTTGGCCCGGGAATCAGCAGATAATCGCAGTTTCCGACGTGTCGAACACGCGGTCAGATCGGTGTGAATATAATAACAATAAAGCGATTTATATATATATATATATATATATATATATACACATAAAAAAAAAACAAAACAAAACAAAAATAATTTATAAATAATACCTACATTGTTATCATCATTGTTCGCCTCTTTTGTGCGCGCGCCTTTTATTCGAAATACCTACACTGTACACGGCCCGCACGACTGCAGCATCAGTAGGCGCCCGTACGTCATAATTAATAATAATATCGCACAACAATATAGTCGGCCGCGTGTATATACAGACCGTTAATACGATATTATTATGGTTTTTTTCTCTCTCTCTCTCTCGCCCTTCTGCGGCGGCGGCGGCACATTATTTCGAGATCGCGAAATATATTATTATTATTATTATAATATTATGTCATTGAAATACGGTCACGCGAAACGCGAATATACCTGGCACGACTCGCCGTGTCGACTTTGTTCGCGGTGCCAATTCGCGCGGCCACTCGACGGTTTCTTGGCCCGTCTTCTTCTTCTTCTTCTTCTTCTTCTTCTTCGGTTTGAATCCGTCGTCACCTGCACCACCACCGCCACGATTGTTGTTGTTGTTATCATTATTATTATTATTATAATTATCATTCGGTTTCGTTATCCGTAAAACGCGAAAACGCGAAACGCGCGGGCCGCGACGACGACAACACCGCTCTCGCGTGATAAACAACAATAACGATATTTTTATTATCATATAAGCGACTATATTATCAATGTATTGTGCGCGCCACAATAATACGTACTATATTGACGTGTAAAAAATACATTCGATTCCGTATAAAATACGATAAAACGTTCGATTTCGTGTCGAATCTGTTCGCTGATCACAATAATTCGATATTATCATTATTACCAGAACGATATTAATTACGTGATGACGAACGACGACGGTTGAAGGTCTACGCTGATACCATAATATTGTGATGTACCTAGTTGAGTATTTCGATGAATTACACCGTCCAAATCTCACCCACCACCCACCACCAAAGACCAGGGTCGCCGACCAGTCAACATGTCTCCAGTCCCCCTTCAGTATTTCCGGTATTGCTCGAATACTGGTGTCGTAAAAATTCTGAAAACCATCAAACAAATTCATACAAATGACATAAAAAATATCGAAATAGAAATTTATGAGAATTTCATTGGTGGGGGGGTTGGAGACACGTACGTCTATGATGGGAAGGCTTGGGTGAGCTTCAACCCCCTCTCCCCCAGAATTTTTGAGTTAATGTGTGTGCATATAAACGTATTAGTATGAACTTTAATTTTGCCTACAACATGACAAAATATCAAAATAATATAATGTTTCATAATATAAAAGAATAATCATTCAAATCAGTTGTAAACGCCAATATAGAAACAATAAATAATAATCAAATTAAAAAACATTTGCTATAAAACATTTCTAGGAATTAAGCATCCTCCCCCTTCTATCTTAAATGACTAGTTATACGCCTATGCAAATAACTATATTGTATTCTATAAATGTAATATTATCGGTTAATCGTGATATCGTTATCTATTCGGAATTGTTTATTGTTTGTTATGACTCGGCTGTTGATCAGTCGCGTTCCGCAACCACATGTATTGCATAATATGTTCCATTGTTCCGTATATTTTCATTTTTATTGAATTTTTTTATTTAGATTTTAAATTATTACAACAATAAAATTAATGCAAATAATATTGTAAATGAAAAACTCATCGTTTCATTTATTAGGAATGGGAGAATAGGATTTTTTTTATTATTTTATATTATAGGCAAGTGCATATGTTTATTCTGTTTATACGGTTACAATTTTCAATCGTGGGAACTTAGAAAGGTATTTTTTTTCTTGTACGCTTTTAGAATATTGGATTATTATTATATTTTTTATAATTATTAGTATTATTAATATGATTAAATAATAAATAATTATTCTTTATAGTTTACTAGTTTAGACCATTTTTTTACTCACCAAACAAACCTATTTCTAAAGACCTAAATTATTCTAGATCTGATCTGAGGCCCAGACCGTGAAAACACTGTTATCGTAAAACATTTGAACTTATTCTATTTTCTTACTTTGTGAAAAAAATATAAAACTATTGCAATATATAAGGTGCATGTACAGTTTACACTTATAATGTATATCAAGTACAACTACTGAATACTGTTCACGTAAGTACTCGATAACGCAAAATTAGACGGGTTACCAAAAAAGATTTTTCGGTTACACCACGGTATTAATATTATCTATTGAAAATATTCACACAGATTCATTTTTTTGCGTTTTTTCTAGCCATACAAACTGTCAACTGGTTAAATTCCGCAAGAAACACACTACTTTGGTCAAATTATGCTCCAAGTATATTAATGATTAGTCAGCTATTATGAAATGGCTTACAATAACATACTTATTATTCGTATTTATTGATTTATTGTTCATTTATTTTTTTCACAGTCCACAATTATTTGTGTATTATAATAAAAAATTTCCGTTGAATTTTTCTTTTTAAATATTTTAAATATATTTTTAATCTATTGATGAAATATCTCCAGATACATCACGTCAGCACACCAATGTTTGAATTTTGTTTTGAAACTTTCACAAGATATTATGAACATTTCGTAAATATATCTAACTACGACAACTTAATGTTTGAATAAATTACAAAGAACTTCAGAAGATCAATTTTTTAATACCAGGTAGGAGAGTGACCAAAAACTCGGAGAAGTTCTGTATTAAAATTTCAAACATCTACCTCTTAAACTGGGTGTTACAATATATTTTATAAACCATGTCGACTTCCAATCCATTTCAAAATTATCTTGAATTATCTAAAATAATCTGTTTATTTTTAAAATATAATTAAACGTATATAATTTATGATCAAATAATTAAAATTAAATTTATATTATATAACATATTATTATAATATGTATATATCAAGAGGAATAAAGAACAAAACATAATAACTAATAAGCAAAACATTTGCTGAATTCGATTTATTTTTAAGATAATTTTATATTCTTTCAATTGATTGTTTTCTAATCACTGAATATATTTAAGGTGACGAATATTTAATAACTTACCTAATTATTTTATATGTATCATGATTCATGATATAAGATAATTCAAATATAAATACACATTTTTAAGTTACATAATACATAAATAAATATCGATTAAATTAACAACTTTTTGTTTTAGTTAAATTATTAACTACAAAATATGATTGTAATTTTAAATAAAGAAATGAAATACTTAAATAGTAAAAAATAATGCGAAAAAATGGATTTTCAAAAAAATATAAAAATTTATATTTAATAAATATATTATTATTGTAGAAATAACATAAAATATTTTAGTTATTTTATTTACTGGTCAATAATTATAAACTGTTATGTATAATATTAAAAGGTAATAAAAAAATTTACAAACGTGTTTGGCCGTTCGAAAAAAATCTAATAATAATAATGTTAATATTATGTTTGATTTATAAATGTTTAGTATGAAAATGAATTTGAATTTTATTGACAATTTAAATGTTTTTTTTTTATTTTAATCAGGCTATCATAGAACATTTCTTATTGAAAATATTAAATCAAATCATTTTTATTTGTATTTTGTAATATGAATCATTTTATACATACTCATCGACCGTCACGCGGAACATATAATATTACTAGTTTCATGTTGATATGTAATAGTGAGATGAGTCAGGGGTTAAATATGTGTTTGAAGAAGACACTTAAAAATATTAAAATCATTTATTGTTAAGTATGACGAGAAATCAGCTTCTTCATCGCTTCAACATTCATTAAGTTTATACAACAGTAATTAATCATAGCATATGTACTTACATGTAGAATAAATATAATAGACAGTGGTACTTAAGCTTTATAAGAAAAAACTGTTATTCCAATACCTTTGGTCTTCATTTTTTTTTTTTTTTACCTTAATTATTTAGTTTCATAATTATTAACTATTATTACAATTGTATACTCACAATTAATATTTTGAAATGTTGGGTATTTTCACCTTTTTAAATCTCGTTTTCTAGTGGTTTTTGGGTATTACGTTTTAGCGTATTTAAAAATCAATTGAATTTACCGCCCAAATTACCCCTTTAGATGGTAATCTCCATTTTAACCGTCTAGAGTCGAGTTATCATGTTTCCGCTTAGCCCGGCAGAATTTACGACGATTTGGCATCAGCGGCACGGCGATCCCTCCGCATCGTTTGCGATTTTCATCCATTACGAGCTGCTGGTACATTTATATTATGTAGTCGACGACGACGACACGTCGGAACTCGTATTACATATATATATATATATGTATGTATGTATGTATGTATGTATGTATGTATGTATGTATGTATGTATGTATGTATGTATGTATGTATGTATGTATGTATGTATGTATGTATGCATGTATGTGTGTATGTGAGTATGTGACCGGCAAAGAGATCAATGTTTTTCGATTTGCTTCACCTCGCGCCCTATCGTTCATCATACACACACACACTCACACTCAATATAATAACGAAACGACGACGTTAATCTCAAGTCTGTCAATTGTGCAGTGATAAAATCAAATATATCAGAAAACCAAAACATTTTCCGAATTATTTATTTATTTTTATCTCGTTAGTATATCATGTGTCCAAAAAGTTCGGTATCACATAAATTTCAACAAAAAAAAAACAAAATGTATGCAATTGAATTTCTGATTTATACACAAATTGATCATGTTAAGCTTTTTAATATTTATGATGATATTAATAATAGTTATATTTATAGATTTATTTCATCAAAATTAATGACATCCTACAACTGAAGTATGTAAAAATTATTATCTCAAAACATCTGAATAATGGTAGTTGAACTATTGATTTTCGAAAAATTAGCTAATTTTAAATCGCACTAATAACTCCGCTGAGTGTAATAAATAAATATTATATTTTTACGAATATCATCAAAAATTCTAAATTGGTTTTTAGTACAAGGATCTAATTTTTAGTTTTTTTTTTCCATAATAATTATTAAATTAGGTACTCTAACGAAACAAATATCGAAAACTTTAACGTCGATTTTTAGTTAATTTTGATCATTTTTCTGAAAAAATAAGATAAAAACCGAGCTATTTGCTACACCTCATATTAAATGTATTAAGTATATGTGATTTTAATGAATATTTCATACTTAACGATAAATTATTGCACAACGAAAAATGCGAAGATGATTTGTCAGTGTATAAAAATTTCTAAAAGTATTCCAGTATACCTTTTTGTATTTTTTCTATTAGTATGCTGAATTAATCTTTGTCAAAAATAAATAGCATCTATCATATTAATATAATGATGGTTAAAAATTGTTATATTATAGTATAATGCAATTTTTATAACTATCTATAAATAGTATATAAAAAGCCAAACTATTTTTAAATTATATCGTATCATCAAGAACATGGTAATAGAAATATTTTATGAAAAATTCAAGTATTTTTCTGAATGATTTTACTGCCTCGAAGTATCAACTAATTTAAATTTCTTTCAAACAATCACACATAAAGTTTTAAATTGAAGTATTTTAGCTCCTAATTAAAGCAATGCCAATGACAGACACAAAATCAAAAAATAAAAAAAATATGCACAGCCAAAGTGATTCACAGAGCATATAAAAGCCCATTTTTTTTTCTTTAATTTAAATTTATTTTATTAACTTCAAATTATAAAGTAAGTTTTTTTTTTTTGAAAATGTTAAAGCAATTTTAATTATAAATATATTAAAATGAATCTAATATTTATGTTACTTAATCCAATTTTAAATATTCTAAAATGTTTATAGAAATGTATTATAATATTAATCACTACATTTTTCAAATCATCATAGACTCCATATATTATATTCGTAGGTATCTATTATCACAAATTCTTTAATAGGTAATTCAAAAAAATAATTTGTTTTGTACAATTTAATTAAAACAATTTTGGAATTTTCTTTTATCAGGTTCTAAGCGTAGTAATGAACATATTAATTATAAAACTATGATATTTTATTTTTACTATTAATATAGTGATAATTTTCTAAACAACCTCATTATTTTCCCTATTTTTCTATTATAATGAATTTATTTAAATTTCTATTTTTAGAACATTTGAATATAGTTAATGGCTATATTTCAAATTACTTAGATGTATATACTAATTAAAAAGTGTCTTATAACGATACCAACTTTTATAATTACAAATAAAAATTACCCTTTTTCTGTACATTTTTAAGAAGAAGATCAATTTTTGAAATTTTAATGTATGTAAATTGTAATTTTTAAGTTATTTAACTTTATGTGTCTACTTAGGATTATAGTTATTTTTTAATGTCAAACGTTTCAAATTATGAAAACCAGTTTATTTTAATTATCGTAGATATCATAATATACAAAATTGTTCGAATTATGTAAATGTTAATATTTAACTTATGAACGTTATGATACATACAGAGAGTTTTACTGATTTTATTCGCAATCATTTAAAAATAAATGTTTTAAAATAGGTAGATACTATTTTTAAAAGCTACTATGTTATAAAGCTATAATTAGTGTTTACGATGTTTTATCCAAACTCAAAACGAATTCACTAATATTTTGATTTTTGTTATTTTTAAAAAAAATATAAAATTAAATTTATGTAAATTTTTTGTAAATTTTAATTACTTCTACTATATATTTAAATAGTTATTATGTAATTATAAATGCTTTTGTAGAAGTGTGTAATTTTATTAAGCTTATACGTATAGTAAGTTAGTGGGTGTTGTACGAAGACAAAGACTTATGTATTTAGTTATCGTGTTAGACAGTATCCCTTATTTAACCTATTTATTAGTAAATATTAACAATTAACCGATTATCGGAGCACGGCTATTGAAACGGACCATTATCCTTTATACTTAAAATATAACAACTTAGAGACCACTCGAACGAATTTTGATTAGGATTCATAAATATTTTTAAAAATAATATCGACTTTTTAATATCGGACATTTGTATCTTCTTATCACCCTTAAGTAGCATAATTAATCTCAAGTATTTAAAAAACCCTGTTCTACTTGTGTATTTATAAATTCCATGAATCGGATTTTCAATAACTACATTACTAAAGAAAAATTAGATTTATAACCAAATATAAGATTTTTGATTATAAAAAAAAAAAAAACAAATACAATTTTATTTAAATTGGCTAAAATATGGTATATTAAATAACTTAAAATCACAATATCTAAAAGACAAACTAAAATTATTCAATTATATTTGTTTATGTTATTGATTCAATTTTCCGAAGAAAAAAATACTACGCGTTTCAGAAATATATTATAATAAATTACCAAATATAGATAGAATGATTTCATAAGAACTATTATAAATTATTTTCACTGTTTATAAGCTGTAAAGCAGTAAAAGCTTTTCCATATTTCACCTTGTTTCTTGAACAAATATATTTACCTTTAGGCTTGGATGGTAACGAATCGTTCGTCTGTGCGTATTTACGATGTTTATTTAACACGAATTGCAGAAATTGGTTTTGTAAAAGTTTAATATTGAACTATGAAAAATTTCACGTTCAAAAGACGCGTCAAAGTTTTAGCCAAAAATTATTGTGATAAATACTGCAAGTGCCAAGTACTGTAATTGTTTTAAAATAAACACGGGTGTGCTTATATATTTTTTAACGACAAACATTTATTAAAAATAGGATGTGATCAAAATAGACGTTTTTAAAAAATAATTTACGCAAATGGCTCAAAATTTACCAGAGAAGTGCATATATTATTTATGCGAGAAACTAACCGTTTTGCCGAGTTTATAAATTAATGAATAATATAGTTAGTAAAATGAAATGCGTGTGCCCTAATATTGTGTGTAAGTTGTGAATTTTTGAATACATTACTATGTAACCAAAGTGGCGTTGCGAGGTATGTATGTCGCAAATATTATTTTACAACTTTTATAATATTTATTACATGTTTTTTACTCTACCAGTTTAAAGTTAACTAAAAGTCCTAAATCTCTAAAAATGAGAAGGTAAACGTATTATTCCATATAAATTTCACCAAAATGATATATATATATATATATATATAATATATAGAAATGGCATATTATTTTGGGTCATTCTCCCAAACCAAAGCCGCTTATCAAAAATAATCTCATACAACATTTATCTATTACGTAAGTACATTAATTGAATGTAGAATTTTGAAATAAATTTGCAAACACCACATAATTTTCTGAATATTGAAATCACAAAATACTTACTTAAAAATAAAACTATTTACACTATCTATCTAGGTACATAATTATATATTTATTGATGATAAACGGGTAATAACCTTTTTATGTGATCAGTATCAGGTTTACATTTTTAAGTATCTTACGGTAAGAACAAAAAATAAAAAGACAAAAAATAATAACGAAAATACAGTTACAAAATAATAATAATTAAACAATGGTAGATGAATAATAGTAATACAAAACAGCATTACATTAATAATAACATAATAATGATAATTAATTTACAACTAAATTTAAAGCTAAATGTACATTTCTATTAAAAAACAATACGTGACACAAAGAAAAAATGTACACGATCAGTAATAGGATCTGCTAGTTATAATGCTCTAGGAAAGAAAGAAGTGGAGCTATAGTTATTTTTATAAAACGGTACATGAAATAAGTTTGAATTTCTTAATCGTTGATTTGTATATTTGTAATTATATATTATTTTGTACAGATAACATATTTTAAACAGTAATTTAATAACTATTGTACAGTATAATTATGAATGTATAACGACAATTTACAAAATAATGTACTTCTTCAGCTTCTTGTGTTTTCAGATAATTTAAACATGTCAATACTGATTGTACATACTAAAAAACGCACTTAGTTATTCCTTATTGTTGTTTTTATTATAAAATATAAATAATCCGTTACACGTTGCAAATAATAACAATTTTCTACTGATGTTTTTGTTTTAAACATTATAATATTATCATTTCTTATAAAATAGACGATTTTATTGTTGAGTCGTACATTTATAACTGTTGCACACATAATTCTTTACTCTATCGAGTCAATTCATTTATTAAAAATATTGCTACCGCTACTTATTTATGTAATCGATATAAATTGAATACATAATATATAGGTATATTTTGTCACTTACATTTTTGCCGCTCCTTAAAAAATATCACGTCATTTATTCCCAACTGTTTTAAATTTTTTTTTTTTTTATCGTACAATATAATTTATTGTTTTTATTTGGTTTATTATCTGACCGGTATGATAATATACGTATTCTATAACATAAAATCGTACATATTTTCGTATAAGTATAAAGTAGATACTAAACAATTAAACAATTACTAAGTTTTTTTTATACATTATAATTTTATATTTTAATGACATTTTAAATTTAAAATTAAATACATTTTTAACCTTTGAACGATAACGATTTAAGATGTCATGTTTAGCTTAGATTCGGTTATAATTAACACATTTAAAAAAAAAAAAAATCAAAAATAGGACTGACTATACTATAGTACAATAGTACGGTTATTTGTACGTGTTTATTGTTGAGAAGTTTACAACTGACAACACACACATTCTGGTGTAGAATTTACCGTAGATGCATTGTGCCCAAAGTGTATTTTAAAAATGTCTCTGATTCCAATTCAGTGAATAGTTATTTACCGTGATGACAATTGTCATCTTATCATTCTTGTAGGTAATGAAAAAAAAACAAAATCATCATCAAGATAAATTAGACAACATAATATATATTTTATAATATTATAGTGAATTTATTTTAGAGTAAACCGTTTATTAACTTTAACATCAAAAACTATTATAATGTAAATGGTTACATCGCTCATAAATGAATATATAAGCATTTCGTAAGAAAGGAGTTAAATTGATGTCCATAAATATATTATTAAATAATATATATTTTGTGAGATCGTTTAAGAAAGTCATAAATCTGCTGAGTGTAAATTATTTTTAAATATAAATACCATTTTTTTTAACAGGTATATAATTTACTCTATAGAAACAATATATGACAACAATAAAGGATGATCAATTTTTTCAATAAATATTTTATGATGATTCATATAGTTTATATTTTTTTAAAATCCTGTTGACGATAAGAGGTAGTGCTTTGTCGGTTTTTAGAATTTTAATAATTAGTAACATTTGAAATTGTTTTTCATCTCACAGTTAAAATGGGAAAGCCTGAATCTGAAATTCTGAAATTGACCGTGATAATAATATAATGTATAGTTTTTATGAGTCTTATAGATAAATAATAATTTGAAAAAAAAATATTAAATAAAACATGACGATGTTATTAAATTAACACACGTAATGTTTTTACAGAAACCTTTTTTTAATTGGAAAATCTTATTTAATCATATTTTAATGGCTTTATCTTTCGTCCCCTCGCATAATTTTATCATGAACTGCGTGGGTGCATGATGTAAAATATGACTCATGAGCACATAATAACATTACTTATCGAACACTCGCCTGGGCTCCGCATATAAGGGATTTCTTTAATTTTAGACGGGTTAAAATATTCTCGTATTATGGTTTTTTTTTTTTTAGATTTCACTGTACGTATTCGTATCTGTACTATATCATACACGCGCACGCCCACACACATACACTGGTGTGCTTACTCTTAAAATATATAATAATATATATACACACACTCGAACGACCGCACCGCGAGATCTCATTAATTTTTAGTCAAATACAACCGGCGAACAGACCGGCAATGAGGAAGTCATTCATTAATTAAATTTGGAATTACATATAGGTGTTATAAATAATAAGTTATGGTACGTGTAAACAACGACGCTGTATTAGAATAATATCGTAGTATAATATAATATAATATATGTCGTTTTGAAATAGACGCGCGGTGCACCCCTCTTCACGCGGGTCAAGCGGAGAACGCCCGTCCTGTCGATCCTTAAAATCAAAAGTCAGAAAGTGTCCACCGTCCCGCAATGGATAGTTTGTTTGTTTGACTTATTGTTCGTTTACTGTAATGAATATTGCCACCGACTATACTCGATTGGTCTTGATATCCGCGTGTTCGCTATAGAATATATTAAATTATAATTTATGCGTATATTTTGTCGGTTGCCAACTTCAACGATAACCGCATAAAGTGCATTACACACTAGACACAATATATTACTCTATTAAAATCCATGCCAAAAGTTAGTAATCTATTACAGTAATACCCACACAAAGTATGAACAACTACCAACGTTTTGTGGTTCGTTTACCTGTCAACATCACGTGCATACATTTTATTTATTTGGTTTCCTTTTTAAAAATAATTTTTTTCAAATATCGCACTAAATCGTCAATACTGATCATACCTACGATATTATTAAAACTATAAATCTAAATAATTCTATAGCATTCTATAGTATTGGTTTTGTGTTTGTATTACCAGTTACCACTGTCTATTAAAAGAGACAGAAAGTTTTTTTTTTGTTCGAATTGATTAACATTAATTTATATTATTATTTCTGATTTATCAAAAACTTTCATACGGTACATTTTCACAACTATATTATATACATATAAAACAATGGCTGCATGGAAATTTAGATTTTATGCAATAATCTAAAACAATAATGGATTTATTAAATAACATTATCATAATGATATATTATTTCATTTGTAAGGATATTATAACAACATATTTATAATAACTTATAACATTTAAGTTTAAAACACATACAGTAAATATTATCGTTACAACGAATATCAATACAACAAAAAATCTCGTTATAACGAAAGTCATAGAAGTCCCTTTTCAAAAATCAGGGCTTATAAAGAGCTTATTCGAATTTTCCTGAAAAAAGTCACCTGGAGTTCGTTGTAACGGGGTTTTACTGTATTATGTTTAATACATTTTATATTTCTTTAATTACAGATTATTTAGGTATAAGTCAATAGATTGGAGATATAAATTGTAGCCTGTAGGATTAAAATAATAAGCGAGATGAAAAAAAATAATAGCCCTTAATGTATGATATTTTATACCAGTGATACAGCTACACATGTATTAAAAATCACACGGTGTGTTGCTGTGTTAATTCGAATCGATTATTCAAATATACTGTAATGCTTAATAAAAAATTGTGAGACCAAAAAATCCTATTTTAAAGTTATAGCTTTACGTAACTACAAGTTAATTACTTAAATTACTGTAATATAATGATTAGTTTAGATTAATCGTGTTTAGTAAATTATTAAATATGCTGTACATTACTCAGCTAAGGGTTGTTGTATACATTATTTAATGCAAGGTGAAATTAAGTCAATATATTAAATAAACACGAGAAAAGCTTTTTACCCTTCCGACAAAATCATCGTGACTCGCGACCCATTTTCGCATAATACCTATCTTTGGTACAATATTATTGTTATCTTACTCTGTCGCGTTAATATTACTCCCACCCATAAGTCATAATATTTCAAATCGTATAATATAGTAATAATAATATAATAGTTACTGTTTATAACTGCAATAAGACGGTGTGTTATAATAAATGCTTACGACACGATTTTTTTTTAACGTAAAATATTATTACGGTGCACACACAGATTGAATACGGCCGAGTGCTTACGAGTTACGTTTTTTTATTTTCTAGATGATATAATATTATATAATAATATATGTTTGGTAATATTATTGTTCGTCATATTATAATAGTGTGTAACTTTAAACACCGTCGAGAAGTGATGATCAAAACTATTTACAGTGATTTTTTATATATTAATTGTATCCATCGTATCGTGTGTATTTATATAAATATACACGCGAGATGTATATACAAACGTACATGTGTTTAATGTAATCGATGTAATGTGTACGGCGTTAAAACGTCATCGTGATAATTAAAAAAAAAAAAAAAAGGTGTTGACGTAGAATTGAAGTCCATTAATCCATTACCGTGCGTCCTATATCGATATGTAATTCTACATAGTATTAATATACGCTGACTAAGCAGCCGCGATCGATTCTTATAATGTACGTATACGCACTGGACACGAATAATAAATTACAATAGATAGGCCCGACGACGGAATTCTTTAGAATAAACATTATAATCATCAAATCGGGTTTTTAAAAAATACAATATTGTTATAAACATAATATTATTATAGGTATGCGCGCGGTTGTGACGTTACCGTCTGCAACGAAAATACGTTTCAAGCGTTTAGCTGGTTTGATATCGTCGGATATCTCTTGTGTAAAAAATTGTCGGTTTTTTTTTTTTTATATTCTGGCGGCGACTGCCGTTAAACTGCAGCACAGTGATGAAACCCATATTTTTACACTTAAAAAAAAAATGTTGATTTTTTTTTCCAAATAGTGTAGGCTTGGAATCGTGACAGTTTTACGATAATTTAACGTTATCTCTTTTTCCGTTCAATTAATTAAAACCTAACCGTACGTCATCACTATTATACACACACGTCGTGCATTTATTGCACCGGTTCCTATATTAATAATTGTATACAGTCGAATCCGATATAAGATTGTCGGCTTGGCGCTGTTACGAAATACTACCGCAACAGAAATTAACATCGCATTGCGTAAATCTGTAACACACGAAAGACGTAAATAATACATCATCTACAATAAAATAACGTGTTCTACACTGAAAGTATCGTATACCACTCGGTAAGGTGTACCTGCAGAATACGATTTACGATGTCGTAGTCTAGACGACGAACGCATTATTACCCGAGCGGTTTTGTCTTTGTTGCACGCGTATAACATACGTATTATACAATATAATATGTGTTGTACAAATGGTGTTGAAGTCTATTCGTCTGTCTGTTGGACTGCAATCGGTGTTGTTTTGATATCATCCGTAACAGCAGCACATCTATTTCCCGCCCCGTATTATTTCGTTTATAGGCGAGGTTAATAATAATTACGGGGTAAGCTTGATTAGCTTTATTCTATAATTATCTGTATGCGATATAATATGTTTTTATACAAATCACGGTGATGTATTCGGATTGACTGTTTATTGTCGGTTCGATTGACTCCAAATTGGTCAAATATAAATTTCGGGTTTATTTCGCGAGTCGCAGACTTGGGTAAAATATATTTTAAATACATATTCAAAAAAAGTATTCAGAATATGTATTTGAATACTTTATGATAATAGTATTCCAAATATTTTTCAATTATTTTTTTTTTTAGTAGATTTAGATTTCAATAGCAAATATATTATATTTTTTTTTCAATTCAGTGTTTATAAGTGAACATTGTCCAATTTATTCGTTATAAATTATATTCAAATTAGAATATTATGTGATTCATTTAAGTAATAAAGTGGGTAACTTTTTTAATAAAACCTAATAATGAAACATTATACTCACAAAAAAAATTATTAAGTAATACAATTCATAATATAATTATTATTATTATAAAAAGTAACACAATAATCAACTACTTTAAGGCAATAGCCAAGTTTCTGTGACCTAAATAATAATAATAATTACGAATTCAACGTTTAAAATTGGAAATAATATCACCCACTAAAAATAGTATAAAACAAAATAGTATATTACTATAAACATTTTTGAATAGAAATATACCCAGATTATAGGTGCTTATGTATGGTTATTGGTTATATACAAGTGCAAAAGCAATTTCTATGACAGAAGAAGTAATGAAATTATTTTAAGTGTGATTGGACGGTAAAAAATAATTCCAAATACTGTATTAAATATTTTCGAAAAAAAATTATTCAAAAAGTTTTTGGAATACTACCCAAATTTGGTGAGTCGTTACTCGGTCGAACGTATCTAACTCGAATTCTATTCGGGTGTTATCACATTTATTAGCACCGCCACAACACCACGACCAAACAATACTAAATATAGTTTAGCATAAATACCATATTATTCAGAACCTAAACAGTCGAATCGGCTTCGATATGGTAGATTGTTAGATTAAGTACAACGATGGAGTTAGTAATTGACCATCATTAGCACACAATAATATAAACACTCGGCGGTAGTGTATAGTTGTATCAATTTATAGATAGTAATTGGTAAAGCATAATATATTATCATTGTGAAAGAGAACTGCTATTTTCCTTTATAGCCACTCATTTTCATCCGACGCCACTAGATACTTTCCAATTTAAACAAACCGCCCAAAATTAGTAAAGCAGAATAGGTAATTGGAAAAAAATAGCAGGTCAGTTTACTCTACAAAGGAATTTAACGATGTACACCCAACTTTTAAAGGCGGTTATTGGAGAAAATTGTGGGGTTTAGAGCGGGCTAAGTTATAGTATGTATTCAAGTCCAACCGCCATATGGAAAGTTGCATTATTCAATTAAGTGGTATATATCTGTATATATTTAGTATATTTCCTATTAAAGGGCCTCACAGTAGGTATAAAAGGACAAACATAGATAACAGAGTGAGTTTCTCACTATATTTTAGATATAATAATATAATATGCATTACATTTCACAAATTTGAAATATTTCTAAATTAATTATTATTATTACAATGAATTATTGGTAATCTATAATTTGTATACGTAATATTATATTCTATAAAAAATTAATGAAACATATTATAATATTACCCAATCAGGTATATGCAACATAATGTATTATGTATTCAAAATTTCACATACATATGCATTTATACGCACTACTAATAGAAGATTTAATTATTTATTTATTTTTAGATTTATTATGATTTGTTTTTGGTTTGTTTGTGTGATTTGTTTTATTTTCACCAACCAATATAATTTACTATGATCGATTTTATGATATTTTAAAAAGTATAAATGTTATAAAAAATAATTATGAAGAGCTGGAAAATAATTTCTAATTAAAGATGATATATTTTAAACGTCTACACTTACTATTTTGAAAAGTCTTAAGTTTTTTAAATTATTATTATTATTTTATAATTTGAAATAATAATAAATTAATTTATTGAATTATATGGTACGAAATGCGTTCATAGAATTTTTGAAGGAACATTATATGAAAGTTATATGGAATGACTGGAACACATACCATACGGTCAAAAAAAAAAATATATTAAATTTAATACTATAAACGTTTATAATATGTAGTCATATAGATACTGAAAAAGTAATTATTTCGCTTTATAGGTAAGTGTCTAATCTGAAGTTTATAATCATTATATATAGATCGAACTGTATATCATTAACACCACTTGTATATTATGGGGTTCATGCGGTTTATAACTTTAGGTCCGCCGAACCACTTGAGTTCGGCGACACAAGGGTGTAGCGTAAATTCATCGTCAAATACAGGTTTGAGAGGATATAATCACTTAAATTAGTAATAAACTCATCAAAGTAAAACTGTTTTGGTGTATTTTAGTTTTATTCATCCTATTTAATATAGTTGCCATACAATATGACAGTATTAACTGAATTCTTTAAAATAGATATCGCACGGAAACGCCACACAAACAAATAAAAAAAATATTTTATCACATTTTTTGTGTTTTCCACAATATAAAATAACAGCATATTATAATATAACATATTGTTATGTCACTGTCACGATTACTGTGTGAGCCCGTGATAGGATCAAAATCGAAAACTAACAAACATTGAGTAAAAAGACTATCGTAAAGAATACTATAGGAATTAAACATTGCATATGTACGTGCTTGGTGTATATAAAAATCAAGTTCAATAAACACTAATATATTTTTTTCAATCATTAATAAATACAAATTGTACATACATTTATTTAACATTAATATAAGATAATATTGTAACCTTAAATATTTGAATTTAATAGTTTGGTAATTATGATTGGGATCTGTTTAGTTTTAAAATAAATAAAAAATAAGTATTATATAATATAAGTATATTATAATATGTATTATAATCTTATCGATTGTAATTATATCTAATTGATATTGTGGTTTTTTGGTTTTTACAAATTTTATTGATCCTATTAATTTACCTTATGTTTTATTTTTATATTACATTAAAGTATTTTCATGAACAGTTTAGTTTAATATTTAATTAGTATGAAAAGGTAATTTTTATTTTTATTTAAAAAAATATTCAATAGAATCCTTAAAAATTTTTTAATTAAGTATGATTAATTTATAAACTTTAAATTATAGACAATATAAATAAAAAATGATTTTGATCGAAAACCGTGTCTTTGATAACCAAGATTACCGAATAATTAATTTTAATATTAATTTTAAAATTTAAACAATTGTCCATGTTTTATTTTTATTTTATTACTACGGATTATTTTGAAAAGTACTTACTGGGAACTTTTTTTTTTAAGACCTAGAAGAACAGACTAGATCCAATTTTCTATTGAAAATTACCATAAAGTTACAATTTAATCATTGTTTCTTTTTAAAAAGTGTTTTTAGACATAAAAAAAACATACATTATCATACAAACAAAACATTTTTATTTCCATACAGAATCTAAAATAAGAATTAAATATAATTAAATCATAAAAAAAACAATATCAATTATTACGTAAAAAATAACAATAATCTAACAATTCACAGTAAAATAATATAAATATTATTGATTTATTAAAACATTGAAGTAACAAGTAACAACCACTTTTTACGAACATTATTTAAATTTTTTTCAAATGATTTTTTAGCATAGAAATCAATGATTCCTTGCTTAACGGTTTTCAATAAATCAACTTTGGTCACTAAATATTATAATATTATACCACATCTGCATATTTTAACCATATACGTATTGTGATTTAAATTACTAATGTTGCAAATTATTCAATATTTTGTCTAATTATTTATTTTTTTGACAATTTAAGTTTTTATTTATACTAATTTAATATATTTTATTTATTTATATCATCGTAAAATTCTATTACACTTACTAATATAATATATTTTATAATTTTTTTTTTTTTTATTAAATGGAAGTAATTTTTATTGAGTTTACGTCGTATAAATAAACAGTATTAATAATTAAAATGCTAGCTGTATAAGCCGAGTTTTCTTGGAAAAATATAAACAAATATAAAATATTGTGCTATATAGGTGTATTAGCGTAGGCATCCCTCGCTTTGTGAACTAATTTGACTGAGATGAGTGAAAATATCATGAGCTGCGATGGATAAAAAAAATCACTCGGCATTTTTTTTAACGTGGTTAAAACTACTCTCTAAACATTCTTGATAGTCTCTAAAAACAATTTAAAATTTTTAATAAAATCTTTTGAGTATTTATCAATTAGATAAATAAGCTACAAACTTACATTCATTTTTAAATATAATATAATAGATAATACAAAAATATCTTTTATACGCGCCAACAATGGCGAACCCTAAACAAAACCATACTTGATTTATGTGAATGGAAACGAAATGTATGTGCGAGCATATGGCAACCTTAAGAGTTGATAAACTAAGCTATAAACTCTACCAGAATTTCAGAGAATGTGTATGTAAAATGTTGTGCCAATTTTACCAGTAGTTTCCAAGTCAATATAGTAAAAACAAATGTACATACATTTTTTATTTTATAAATTTAAGACCGTGTGTGAAACGAGATACTATTAATCTTACCAAGAGTGTATTTTTTCATAAAAAAGGCTACAAATTATTACTTTCTTAAGTTTTTTATGACTTCCTATGTAATAATTAAGTTTGCAATAGATATGTGACAAAAATTATACTCAACATTGTCCGACTAATAGACCTTATATTTATGTTCAAATTCTAATTTTGGAGGCAGTTAGAGTTCGTAGAATTATAAACTTCTTAGGAAAAATAGCAATATTGTTGTATAATTTATAGTGATAACTGATAAGACATTCAAAAATAGAGATGTAGGTAATAGATTAATGAAATGTTTTTGTAATTAAAATATTATATTTTAATACCTAAATTACGATTTATTGTGTGTGATAACAAAATGTAAATGATAAAAATGTAGTTGATAATAAATGTTTTTGCTATATGTACGACAATATAGGTATGTACCAGGTTTTTAAAAATGAAAATGTAATTGGTGTTCTGAGTGTCACGTACTTAAATGCAGTCTCCCTTCCAAACAAAACAACTCTATGATATATCGTTCGTATGGACTACCGGTAATACTACGAATGTAGTGTTTGGTCTACCTTTAAATTAACGGTCTACTAAAATGACAAATATGCATTCATAAAATCATAACTCATATATGAAAAATTATAGTTACTTCCTAATCGTAAAATTACCATAGGTACATTATTTATGGATTGTACTTCAAAACGTAATGTTTCTATTTTACGCTATTTTCGTAAATCGTAATACATATAAAGTATTACAAAATACAAACAATTTTAATTATTATAAATTGTAGTGCAATTGAAAATAACTAAATATTTTTAAATTTCAATAAAAAAAAAAAAATATTTAATTTTTTATCATTTTAATACCAATGAGATCATAGTAATATATTATATAATACGAAGCAACAGTTTTTCAAATTGTATGTGACACTAATCAATCATATTTTATATACCTACTCAAAGTTATTTTAAAATGCAGTGTTTTCGATAAAAATTAATTGAACTAACTGTACTATAATAAAATTAATTATTTTGGTACTAATTTAAGTATACATCATAAATTATAGGCTTTTCATTGCTCAGAACGATTTTTCGTATGCAATAATTGATTATTGAATTTGGTTTTAACACATACTACGTTACAGTGACTTATTATTCTACTGTTCTTCAATTACGAGGTACACGCTCGACGCCTACTGTAAAACAGAGCAGTTACCTACTTCTCCCCTGTATTCAATTTTGTATTTATTACAGTATTTATATGTTTATTAAATCTTATAACTGTAATATTATATACACATAATATCACGAAAAGGGAATTTTATTTTTATTTTATTTACGGGTGTCGGTAATTATATTATAGGTTATTATATCACAATAGCTACTATACTATATTATTTGGCTTTAAAAAATAATTTTTTTCATTTAGCAACATAATATTTTAATAAAAACATTAAATTACTTTTCTTTATATTTAACCTTTGTATTGTAAATGGGTTGTATTTTATTGAATCTTGGATATTTACGTACAATTATTCCCGCTTAATTAATTGTGGGTTTGAAAGTTACAGTATGATTTCTATCAGTGAAAGCATTGATGAAATATCAACAAAAAAGCCCAATCCCACAGATGATGAAGACGTCACATTTTTTTTATTTTACGATATAGTTAAGCAATTAATTTTAAAACGAAATGATATTGGAGGTAAATTATATTTTAATAATTTTACAATGAATATTATTTTTACTCATAAACTTATAATAATACGAGTTTTAATATATGAGTTATATAATATATCCTATATTAGTAGTTTATCTTTACAATATTTATTTACGTAATTATGTTTTAATATCATATTTTTATGAAATTATAATTTCAAATGTACATAAACTTAGAATCTCAAAATAACACACAAATATTAATTCATGATTAAAACTGAAAAATTTTAATAGGTACACATTAGACAATTTTTATGAAGCCATGTACATTAATAATTATCATTGATTATTTGTTATTTTAAAAAACTTACACTAACTTCTTCGAATACGGTTGATGTAATAATATAAAATTTGAAGTAATCATGAGTAATATATAACACATAAGTAATATTTAATTAATAAACCTGATTGTCTACATTTTAATTTAGTTAATTTGTATATTTGTATGGTTTCAATCAAACGCCAAATGATGTGATTTCAACATAACTCGTATACATTATAGATTATATTCACTAATACCTATAATAATATTATAGATGCTAGTGTATTATCAAACTGGTTGAAAGTTTTGGAACAAAATAAAAATAAAACTGTACGAAATGAATACATAAAACTTATGACGTTGGCATTGCAATATCCGGATCCAATCTGTCCATTTAAAGACCCTCCTCCTGAGACAATAGATCCTTTAGAAAATGAAGTAAAATAAATCAAAAGTCGTATACTTAATATCAAAAGAATAAAATATCCACAGGTGATCGAAATGGCGAGAAAATTCATAAAGAAAGAAGGAACTGCAACGTGCATTGGAGATAATGAATACGATTTCGAGGAGACTTATCCAACAATTAGCACAGCAATATCCAACAACAAATGCCAATATGCTGCGTATCAAATTATACCGAATACGGGTGTTCAATGTTATTATGCCTTTTCAGACGAACCAATGTATAATTGGTCATTGTCATCAAAAATAAAAGTCCCTAATAGTGGTCCACATGCCACGGATATTGAATGGGAAAGATCACTAGCGGGTATTAAATTAAAATTGGTCACGTCGAGCACAGACAATTTAACGCCGAACGTCCGAAAAAATGTCACCGTTAAAGAGTAAGACATATCTTAAAAAATATGATGATAATTTTTAATATGAGTCTTTGATATATTATCGACAGTGACGTAAGCGAAGTCAAAATATTAGTTTCTGGCAAAAACAGGATTTCAAGGGAAAAGTAATTTATCTATGTCGTTTATAAATGTCCTGAATTATATATTAATGTGTAATATGTGTATATCCTAATCGATAAATGTATATATTTATAGTATTGTGGTAACATTGGTGTGGTCTTTTATAAAAATAATAATTTCTGCTTTAATGTCCCTTTCACAAAATATCTAGCATTTTGTATTGTATGGTATTTATAGTACGGAAAATTATAACCTACAAAAAAATCTAAAATGATTTGTATATAATATATTCTTGTTTTAATTTTCAAACTATTAATGACTGATTATAATTAATACGATTTCAATTATTTTTAAAAATTGTTTATATTAAGAAAAATGTTCGTTCGAATCATTTGAATCATTTATATTGTATTAAATATTTTAGATTTTGAGCAAAGCGATCGATTTTACAATGAAGTATGTTTTTTCATATCAATTATTACCTTTTGAGAAATAAAAATGTTTTTATTTTCAAAAGTAGGCGTGATTTTTGGTAGAAAATTATATTTATTTGATACTTTAGGGTGTCAAAAGTAAAAACTCTTAACACTAGATTGTATAATCGCAAAAAAAAATTGAATAACAAAATTGTTTTTATGTGTGTGTGAATGTACCTAACTTAAAAAGAATAACTGACAGCTGTAGATACTTATTACAATTTTCACCGAATAGTTATAGTAATTTTATCTGTAAATTATTTTTTATGAACATTTCAAGTTCAAATTTGAACTATAATAATTATTTAAACGATAAAATATAACGATGTTAAAAACATTATTTGTAAAAACTTAACATTTTTACGTAATTATATTATAATGAAAATTACTATACACGATGATCTATTAGATTTATTTTATATGAGCTAAGTAATACTAAGAGTAAAATAATTTACTATATTAGCTATATCAAGGTATTCCACTAAAAATTGTTTTTTGTGTACAATATAATAATATATTGATTTCAAATTTATATGCTCATAATACTATAATTGTGACTCACTCGAAACTCAATTTACAGCACAGTGGTAAACACTTTCTCACCTATTTATACTTAAGTTGATTTATAATATTATGATATTTATTATTAAACATTTATTTACTTGACCAAGTAAATTGTTTTGTATTATAAATGGACAGAGATCAAGTTTTAAATCATCCTAACACTAAATAAATGTATTATTATTATTAATAGATCAGATATATTGAAAGAAAGCGAGGACACTCGAGATGTATGTAATGTAATGAACATAGAACAACAAAACCGAAATGTGTCCGAAGTATTCGTATGGAATGACGCTAGTCTATTAACCGGAGAGATGAGACTTGGCGCAGAAGAGTGTTCTGATCGAAAAGTTTATGCTCAAGTAAAGACACAAGTGGACCTCGACAAACTAGCATTTAATGCCTATGATAAGCTTTATCCTGGCGATTTCACGATAGACGTGGTGCAGTCTGTTATCAACGATATAATTCCAATGGAAACAATAACGTTGTTACCGAAGCGGACGACAAAAGTACAGTATTATGTAATTAGGTGAATAAGACCAAAAGCACAGACTAAAAAACTATATACATAAAATATATAATATATAGGTAATTATGTTCGTATACTGTGTGAGAACATCAAACATACATTTACATTCACTGCCGTCTTATAAACGTTCGACATAACCCAATTGATTTCAGCAAAACCGATTTTTGTTGTTAGCTATAATGCTAATAAAGTAAATTGAATTATCAAATCCACGAAATAAACCCAATTAAACATTACAATTTTAAAATGATCATAGCTTACTTTTAAACTTAAATATAATAAAAACAACGAGATTCCCCAGATAATATATTATTGCTTTTAAGTTTGGTGACAATTATATAACAATTATATAAAATCACCCTATATTAAATTCAACAAGATAAAATTGGTTCTGCTTAATGCGAATTGTTAATAATCAAAGAATACCTAAAGGTAAAAAATAAAAATAAAAACATGTATAACTAATAACTATGGATCTTACGAGGAATATTTAAAATTGAGAATAAATTTGAACTTATAAAATATATTTCTGAACTTAATACAAAAATAGTTTGAAAATTTAAGACATTAATATATCGATAAAAAGTGGTACAGTTAAGTCGAAAAGCTAAATTGCATAATTTTATCGAAAATTAAATTTCTGAATCATAACAACTCGACATATCGCACAATAATATGACATGTTTACAGAAGAAGAAGAAGAAGAACAACAACAACAACAGCACATACGACCGTCGGCACAGGACGGCGGTGGTGGTTGCCGCGGCGGTGCGATGAAAGATCGACGCGCGTGCTCTGTGCCGAAATCGTGTACGATCCGGCGGAGCGCCGGCCACGGGAACGTAAAACCGTACGAAGAACGGCTGACCGCTGTGGGCGAGGAATCGCCGTCGGACCATCGGACGGCCAAACCGATTCGTCGACTGTCTGCAGATTTCCTCGCCGGAAACCGCGACCGCCGTCAAGGGAGTCGCGACGCGGACGCCGATCCGCCGGCGAATCGTCCGACCCCGACCGACGATTGCCGAGTCGCGTTTTCCGGACGCCTTCTTCGCGGTCGGGGCGGCGACGAACAGTTCGCGGGCGGCGGCGTTAGCCGTTCAAGAGGTCAGAACTGCGGAGCGTCCACCGAATCCGCCGCCGGCGAGTTTTTCGAAGATCGACCCGACAAAGTGTGTCGGCGGCTCGGCACAGCAGCTGTACTACGAGAGATCTGCGAAGAGCCGCGCCGGCGGCAAGTCGGACGACCGAACGCCGTCGGACACGTAAACGCGTGTGTACGTGTTTGTATTTCGTCTGAATAAAACGTGCAAACGGATCGTCATCGTCGTTGTCGTCGTCGCCGTCGACCGATTAATATTTTTTAAACTGAAATCCACAGCGTACACACACATATAATTCGGTTTGCGCACCCGCAACGGTCGTTCCCAAATATAGCAATCCCTCCCCGCCCGTGTCGACGACAGTTTTTCTACCCGAACTATACGTGTTCTCAAGTCGACGAGTTGCGGGTGAACATATTTATCAAACATATTTCTATGACTCGTTTCACTCGAAAAGGTGGCGAATAATGAATATACCAAATACCGAATATTCGTATTCTGTTAGTCTGTTCCCGCTACACATCGCGATATTAAACCACAATTGAGCACGATATTGAGTATACGCCGGTCTTAAAGATGAATAATTGACTTCGAAATGCATATGAAAAGTCTGACGGCCCGTAATAAAAATGGCCTAAAAGTTACGAGCAGCGACGGTATAGAATAAATTTAATCGGTAGATATTAATTAATCGTCGTGATCCAACAGGTGTTTGATAAATCGATTGAAATATTAAATAAAAAAAAAAATACACCGAAAACGAGTGAATTATAAGTGTCTAACCTATGGCAGACGTTTGACGGTATCTACCGGTAAAACAATGTTGAACAAATTTTGAAATTTTTCCAAAATCGGAATGATGATTGCCAACGTACCTATGCCAAGTTCACAACAGTTAAGTGCAATAATACTTTAATACTATAATATTTTAATAATAGATCCTAATGGAGGATCAACATGGTTTTCGCCCAAAAACCTCTACTGTCTTTTGTCATCTCCTGTAACAACGATATTATGTATGATTTATTACAGTGATGATCTGTTATCCTTGTTCTTAAGAAGTCTGAAATAGAATTGCATTTCTATCTTGTTTATCAACAGTATTTTTATCGTTTCTTTTATAACTTTTGCATTATATTGCAAATATGCGATCATATTAAACTTTATGCATGTACAGGCTCCATTAATGACTGTCATAATTTTGTTAGCAGATTTTTTTTCTTAACAGTTTAGTGAATTGTGTTTATCACTTAATCATTCTAAGCACAAGAGGCTATGAAATTAAGTAGGATTCGATCTCCAGACCTCCGTTAGTTGTATTTATTAATATTTCCATGACGAGGCTGATAATAATAAAACTCAAGTTTTTTATTGTTTCACGGATCTACGTTGAACACCATTGTCTCCCAAGGAGTCTCTAAGACCGCGGTTAACGAGAAACGTCAAATCGCCAATGTGGATCCTATAATATTTCTAGTTTTAAAACGTACCATAATTATATCGATTTAATGATTTATATAATATTTATTTTTATATTGTATTTGGTATTCATACTCATATACAAAGGGTTAGCTTTGTTTTAAACTCATAAAAAAACAAATAATCATGATTATAAGACGAATACACCTTATATATCTTCTTTCTGCTTATTTTTTTTTCAATTATGATGTCCAACTAAATATTATTAGGTACTTAATGTCATGTCATATTATTTTTCTCTTCCCATTTTTTTTTACTTTTTTTATAATACATTTTAATTAAAAAATAATAGGTATTGAAGTAGACCAATTAATAATTATTATTTAAATAATAATTCTATGAGCATAATTTGATTTATTTTATTATTATTATTGTTAACAATTATTACGATCATATAAATGATTTTATTATTATTACAAATTACAATATAGTATTTTAATTTTAATTATTACTTCAATTTAGTTCGTTTGAAAATAGTTACGTATTTTGAATTGTGTGCAACCCGACTATGTATCATCGAATGAATAAATAAAGGTATTATAAATAATTCACCATAGCTAATATTTACATTGATCGTATTATTATTTGTAATAATGTTGACTAACGGGCTGGCTGAAAAAAATATATCTATTACAAAAATTGAAAAACTCAAATATATAGCTATAGACTACCTATTGAAATATAGGTTTTGAGTTGAATTAACGGCGTATACAACGAACATCATTAAAATTCAGACATAAACATAATATTTTTACATACAATTATGCTAGCAAAATGTCGTTGGCAGTATTACCTAATTAGTAATTGTACTGCACAATGGACTACGCAAATCAATTATATACGGCACTGAGTTGCGGCGAACGGTTAAGCTGAAACCAATAATATTATAATATAGTACGTATAAGCGGCTTCATTATATGGTTCGTTATTATACCTAAAATACTTATAACTAATTTGAGACAATACGCCCGCAAAACATACATCCAACCCGCCCTGCCACCAGTGCCGGCCCGATGGTTTTCGGGGCCCGGTGCAGAATTTTGCGGGGGCCCAACTTAACCTAAATGATAATCGTATTACATAATTTGTGGGGCCCCGCACAAACGCGGGGCCCGGTGCAGTCGCACCGTTTGCCCCCCCATAGGGCCGGCACTGCCTGCCACAGCCACAGTAATATGTGTGCACGTATGCAGCTAACTCGTATAATAATAAGCACCGATAAGCAAGTCGTTATTGTTCAAATAATAATAATAATAATAATAATAACCAAACACGCGAAAATACAAACAACACCGATGTCGTCGCAGAGAGGTAAATAGTATCAGTTGGAATACATCGTATTTGTTTATTTATTTTAACATTCAAACATTGCCGTCACGTTGTACACACACACTCCGTCGCTATATCCATCATATTATATATTATACATATTATTACTAGGTGACAATCACATAGTTATATACTTCATATTTTCAGTGCGATTTGTGATTTTTTGATTATAAAACAAACACGACATGGTTGCGGTAATATAATATTTTCAGCACCAATAGTCAATACACCTTCGACAATAATATACATACCCGGTTACCCAGTGATTTAACCGTGCAAAACCAATACATGACAAAATCGAATTTGTTTTTATGTTTTTATTTAAAACCGAATAGCCGTAGACTGTAGATAAATTGAATTTAAACCACGCGTATCTATTTATTTATTTATCCATAGATAACTGTGATTTGAACCAAAAATATATTTAGATGACTGTTTTCTTTTATTCTGATTCGTATAAATATAACTAATAACTAATAAGGCATATACATTTTCATATTTTTGCTAGAAATGTCATTACTTGTTTGTTATTTATGTAGTAAAAATGCAAATATTCTAAAAATTATAAACTTAATATGAAATACAATACGCTGTGTTAGCTATTTTTTTTTTATATTTATATCACTATTTCTTGTTAAAAAACGTGAAGGAAATCTCAATAGACATCCGTTATTAACATAATTCTGATCATTAAAATGAATCTCGCTGCACTGTGAATCGTATTTAAATTTTTCTAGCACAATGGTTTGTATTCATTATACTGTTATTACGACTTTACCGTAGTTGTCAATTCCATTATAACATTTCTGAATTATTTTTATTATATTTTAGTAGTTCCGAGTGTTGCTGGTATGTAGCTAAACTGCTAAACTACTCTCCTCAAGCTTTTATGATATAATGTATTAGTTATCATTTTTCTACACCCAATATACCTATATTGTTATCATTACTACAGATTAACATATCATTATATTCTAATAAATGTTAATAATAAAAGTATATTTTAGTAGTAAAACGAACCATTATTTTGTATTTTAAATTTCTATAAAAAAAAATATACAACTTTTTTATTTTTATTAAAATGTAACTAAAAACGTATAATAATTATGGCTAATACATTAATATTTGTAGTTAATTATTGTTGTTATAATACATATTATTTATAATATTCGTCAATTGAAACCACGGTTATCTACAACGTCATAAATATATACAGAATACATATGTTTTAAATGTCTAGGTATAGAGGTATTATTGAAATCAAAATTACAAATTGTATGAAAATAAAAAAAAATATACGAATAAAAAAAGATCCCCATTAATTCTATTTCTGTAAAAAATCAGAATGTTACTTAAGTATTTAATTTTTCTTTACTTAAATATTATCAAACAAAAACAGAACATACCTATATTTGTATTACAATACAATATTATAATTTTGCATTTTTTATTTGAACGAAAGCAGTCTGTGAATTTCACACAAGTTTCCTCAGATATAATCGATGCCATATTCACGTATAAAATATCATTACTCAAAGCAACACGATTCATCTTAAAGCGGTGTAAGACATTATTTAATTCTAGTAAAACATTGCCGGATATTACAGCAAACTTTATCAATAAAACTAAAAGACTTTTGAACATAAAAGAGAACCACAGGGTACAGTCGTACAGAAATGAAGTGGCTTAAAGATGAATTTTGTGGTTTTCAAAACCACCAAAAGTTTGGCGTGAAGCACGGTGATGGCTGTTATTTTTTTAATAGGTGAGCACTCGGTAAAGGTAACCACCATACAATAGGTAATATGTAGGCATTTCAAAATTTATGAATTGCATATAAATAAATATGTACTTTCTCGTCATTATATTATATAACTGAAGATTAGTTTTGGATAGGTTAAACTAAACTAAACTGACAGATGGAGAAATAAAGCTTGAATAGTTGAATGTTAATTATATGTAAATATAGATGCATACATTTAAAATTTCAAATTGATTTAAATAAATATTTTTCGACTTTCGGTGTCTAATAGAAAGTATTAATATAATATATAATACTATTAATACTTTAAATGTTGTCTATTTATTTTAAAAATGTTTCAATTAAAAAAAAAATAGCTTTAAGTTCTATCTACTTTAATAGTTACGCAGACAATAAATTACAGCATGTTATATTTAGTAATGCAAATGTCCTTTTATAATTATGGCCCTATAATATAATTAAAATTGAACAAGTTACAATGTAAAATCTCGGTAATAATAAAATAAAAACCGATTATAAAATAGGTAATAAGTTTTTGTAATGTGACTTTTGTAGTATGTATATGGTACTATCTATTTTTGTGTACAATCATTTGAAAAATGTCAAACCTCTACTGATCAGTTGAATTTTGAAAAAATTTCTAAAAAACAATCTTTCCAGTAAAACGATGTTGAAAACATCACTCTGAAAATATTTTATTTTTACATGAATACAGGACAACTGACAAGCTCTGTAAACAATGGAGTAATTAATAGTTAATTTATGTATAACAGAGTAAGTATATATTTATAAATACAATTTTAGAGTATCAAAAATTCTCAGATTCAAGAAAATTGTTAACTCTACAGACAATTGTAAAGTAGATAGGTATAATAAAATTATATAAATTGGATTATTTAGAAGTCAAACAAAACAGATTTTAAAGCAAAATAAATTTTGTATTGCGTAACATTATTGAAGTAACAATAAGATTAGGAATCGTCGAAAGTTTGGTTTGTTTTGGCTTATTATAAATGTCTTAGGTGAATATTAATAGTTTAAAATTTTTTTGTTAGTAATTGTGGATTGGTGAGTTGTTGCAAAAGTTTTAAAATCAGTTTTAATATCATTGGAATTTTAAAATACATCGATCATTGGTGCATCTGATGAGATTATATACTCTGCTTCAGGTTACGTATTGTGTTTTTAATACTTAAATCAATCCAACTCACAGACATCCTATATCTTGTATTTATAACTTAAACATTATATTCTGTAGATATAAATAAAAATCATGATTTCTATGTCTTCGTAATATTTATTAATATTGTATTGTATTGTATACAAACACACACACGCACACACATGTAATAGATATATATATCACACATGTAATATATATATATTAATGGTTATACGTGTTAAAATAAATAAACTTTATTTTACTTAACAAACGAAGTCATATTTTGTTGATTAGGTACAATAAAGTTAATAAATACTAAGATAAAATAAAATAAAATATTATTCCAGCTCCATTAAATTTTAAAACTTAAAGTTGCGTACGTTTCCTCTTTAATAATGAAGAGCTAAAATTTCATAGAATTTCTTCATTATAATATGTTCACTATAATTTCGTCATAAGTCTTATAGATATTCTTTTCTCCTCCTCAGAAATTAATTTTCAATCCTTATCTGCAAATATATTCAATTTTTATTAAATTTAAATTTATTTTATTCAATATTTTGAATTTAGCGTTGGTACCACAGAATAATTATAATTATTATTATTATTATTATTATTATTATTATTATAATTATTCTGTGTTGGTACATCAGTATTGTTATCAATAATTGTGTAATCCAATATGCGAAAGTACCACAGAATTCTGTGAAAGTACCTTTATGTAAGGTAAATAATAAAACAGTGAACAAAGTATTCCTGGAATATATAAATTATCGACCATCATTAGTTATTAGTTAATGCTGTCAACATTATTTTTTCTTTATGATGATAAGTTTTACTGATAATAATTCGTGTGTACCATCATGTAGTTAAAAAATTAAGTCTAAATTATATGTTTTAGATTCTAAATGGAAATATGAGTGTAAAGATTTTAAAATTATGTATTTTCTTTAACACAATCGATTTTGTTCTTTTTGTGTAACTCGAAAAATACTCGTAGATTCTTGAAATTTTTACTATATTATTATCTTATTACTTTCTATTATACATAATATAATATGTATTTTAAATATTTATATATTAGTCATTAAAAAAACGTACGTTCCCGTATTAATTTAAGTTATATCACTATTCAAAAAAATAAAATTAAAAAAACTTTAATTTAAATGTTTATAAATAACTCAAGAGTCAAAATAATTTGAAATGCATAATTAATTTTTATTAACATTTGATCTTTGAAGTTTAAATGTTGATTGTTGATAACAATTTTCAAATTATCTTGAAATTCTATAAAATGTTCATTGTTCAATATTCTTAACCGATGATTGAAAATTAAATTCAAATTTCTTCAAAAGTAACTTATATTGAAACCAAAAAATTAAAAAATATAGTTATATGCACATTTGTTTTTATAAATTTCGTACTAGACAATATTACACATTTAAATTAAACAACGTTCATTATTTTGTTAGAGTTCAAAAATATTATTTGCGGGTACTTAAAACGTATACGTATTATATGAATTTAGCTATACACAATGACGTTTTAAAAATATGTAGATTAATTTATAGATAATACCTATTTATACCATGAACATCGAACTTATTCATATTGTTTTACGATAAGATGTATTCATTCAGAAGTTGTTAAGAATTATATAATATGATTTAATATATTATAATATGTTATAATAATAATTAAATATTAATACGTTTATAATAAGTATAACAAATTATATTTTTAATGCAATGTTTTTAGAAAAAATTATACCAACCACCAACCACCAATCTACCATGATACTTAAAGTAAAATAAATTATATTAGGTAATAGTGATATCAAGAAACATAATATCATGAATTATACTTAGTAATATAGGCTGACAGATCATCCCGTCCATCATCTCCACTCAGGATCACTGTACTAAAATGAGTTCAAACTTAACACATACATTATAGTAATTCACTTGACAGTACAGCAGAGCTGTACCCTCATATATATTTATAGTTTCTTTTTTTTTTTTTATGAAATCTTACTTTTTCTCTAAACGTAACGAACTTAATAATTGATATTTTAACTATTACATAAAATATCAAGCCTTATTTCAAATAATCTCTACGCAGAATCTTGTTTATAGATGTATGACGCGTAGCTTTTAAAATTGTATATCGCAACAAATCGACTACAATGTGTCCCTGTGTTGACGTGAATAAAATGAAATGTTTTCCGTTTTCTGTACACCGCCACGTCGGTTATTCTTATTAAAATTGTATTTGGAAGTTTTCATGACTTGCAATATCAAAGTGCTGGTAGGTATATACAATCGTATTTAATCTAAAAATAATATTGTATAACATATTCCTATCCATTATTATCTACATATTGTACTGGTGACTATATACTGCCAGTATAGGTGTACTTTATTATTATTAAATCATATTATTTCTTTGTGGTTAAAAATAAAATCAATTACTTTAATAAAATTCATCGAGCCAACGCTATACCACATATTGTATTTATGTTATGTATTTGAAGCATACAAATACTTAATCGTGGACGAGTAAGTACATTGGTTTTTTTTTCAATCAAGCGTATTACACATTTTATAAAATAAAATATTAGTTCGTCATATTTATCATATTTTCAAGCTTAAGACGTACGCGTTTATTATTGTAACCGGCTGTCGTGTTATTGTGATGGAAATATTTTCTCGAATTGAAAATGCATTAAATTTATGATTTAATTTTTTTTTTTTTTATTGAATGTACCAACTTTCTCTGCTTTTTCAAATGTTCGAACGAAAATGAATAAAAACGAAACATAATTATTATAGGTACAAATCATCGACATTTTGAAGAACGATTATTGTGTTAAAATGTGCATAGGTATTTCAAAAACTCAGAATTTAATCGCAATACTCTTACAATATATTATATTATTATTAAAATTAAAACGGTACGTATTTTATTAAGCACTAAGATTATTTATTATTATTATTATTATTATTTCATCGCCGTTTTATCGAGTAGAGCTATCAGTGTATTATACTTATTGGCTGTATTTAATCACAAATCCGTTTATTTACACGCCTAGCGCATTAAGCTCATATAATATGTGTACAACACGATATAGACAATGTACTAACGAAGTTGTTATTCCCGTAAATATTCTATAAAGCTATAAATACAGTGCACTAGATATAATATCATAATCTATAGCATCGAATTTATAGCATCGAATCGCATCAAAATATGCGTTTAATATAACATAACAATAGAACTTGATTGTTTAAAACGTTCATACGAATGCAGTTTTCAATATATTATTATTATATACTTGATAAGTCCAAAAATTGTATCTGACAAAGTAATAACCGTATGACTACGTGTATGTTAAAACCAAACATATTTTACTCAAATTAAAATTTTCCCGAGAAAATAAAATTTAAATTATAGTTGGTATTGATTAAAATAGGTTTCTTGACTATTATTGTGATTGTTATTGTTCTGATAATATTATTGAAACCGTGTAAAACTCGTAATGTAAAATAGTTGACTTATTTCCGTACTTTTTAAAACAAATCAAAAACCAATTTGAAATTTTGAATATTTCAGAAACAAGTCGGATACGCATTTCTGGGCTGAACAACAATATACTTGTTTCTTTTTACTTCCAAATAACCATCGATAGAATATACTCTATTCTTTTATTCTTGCAAATGAGCATCTGTTGTGTGATAGGTATATATATATATAGTTATATGTTCAAGTTTAAAATTTGCAGTAACCATATATCCGTTCACCGTTGTAATCCATTTCACGTTATTATTTATGAACATATGCGCACTATATACACGTCTCGTGTCTGATGAACGAGGTAAAAAAGTGTCGATTTTAATTTTACCCCCTCCTCCCCCCCGTCACGACTTGTTCACAACGAGTAGCATTAATTATTCGTTAAAACGTACCACCTCCGCCGTACCGCGTACAATCAGAAACAAAATAATATTTTTCAAATTAAATTACAATTTTAACCAAACACGCGTGCATATTGCTCCCCTGTATAATAAAACTAGGACAATTAAAAAATCATTGGCTCTCGTCCGTTAATAATTCACAACGACAACATCGAAAAAAATCATGCGCGTCCGTCTCTATAATATAATATGGGAATATTATTATTTAGATAAACCGAATAAATACAATTTTAATGATTATTTCTGGTTAGTTGTGCAGTATAGGTACGAATAAAATAATATTACACGCGTCACACGCCGTGGACTATCTACGACTCGACTCGATTTTTTATTACTTCAACATTGTTTCGACTCTAAGGACAGTTGTTCTGACTTTGTTTCTTGTCGTCACGATTAAACTATAGTTTATTTAATAAATACACAAAATAACATATCCGTCACGCGCTAGAAGCTCTTAATAAATGTGCTGTTCTTGCAATGATGGCTATTTCTTTTATAAGTGTAAAAATTCTCAGAGTTATTTTTTTAAATTCGATTTCGGCGAAAGAATTGTTCTTTCATTTTTATTTCTACGGAGTCTTGTGTATTTTTTATAAATAAGTAAATGTATAGATATATTACATAAATAAATATATAATATTTCACAGTTCATGACATTTTTTTTATGATGTAAATTACTTAATTTAATTTTTTTAAATTGAAGATTAAGGGTTAAACGAAATTTACCTACCTAATATTGATTATTATTAATTATTTAATTTGACACCCAAAGAGTCATGGGCAATAATTATTTTTATCTTTGAATTAAATAATATTACCTTATAAGATAATATAGTTAATTGTTTAATCATTAAACTTTAATGGAATCGATATTGAAAAAAAAATAGTTTTCCATAAACATGTTTTATCATATGAATATTTATATGATTCTACTTTTGAAGTTTAAAAAAATAGATTTTTGATTTCTGATAACAACGTAGAAACTGTTAAAGTAGCCTAAGTAGTGTCTAAGTAGATGTCATTATTATAAAGATTTTTTTTTATTAGGTACTGATGTTATCACAACGGAATACAGTTTTATTATTATTATTATTTAAACAGGTTCGTACTCAAGGATATTTTTTAAAACATAAAAGCGTAAGTACCTATTCAAGAAAGTAGTTTTATAAAATCATAAAGTTAGTCAGAGGCCTATATTATCATTTCGTAAATGTTTATAGTTATTTTAGAACTTACGAATGGAAACTTATTTCATTTATAATACTATTACTTTATCGTTTAGGTATTCGGTTGGGAGTACGTTATAATTTAATTTGAAAACGCTTTAATTTCCAACAGTCTAAATCAGAGCTGGTTAACTGAAGAATACATTAAACGTAACGATTTGATAAACGCAATATCGCAACAGTTGTAGTAATACTAATATTTTTAAGGATTTGATTATCGTGTTGATATGTGGTCATTACTCATTTTAAAACTTACGCATTGTTTATGAAGTGTGTGAATTATTCGTCCAATGCGTTTATATATATATACTTTAATTTATACATTAAATATTCAGATGATTAGGTGTACGCCAAATTAATATAACAAATATTATGTAATCGAAAAAAAAATACATTTAAAGATTGAATTTTAATAATATCAATAAATAATAATAATTATTATAATAATCACGATAGTCATAATGACAATAGTGTAATTTTTTATATCAAACAATGAGATATTAGATATAATGTATGGTAGCCGTGTCTATAATATTTTGTACGATTGCAGTGCATCCTAAATATGCATGGTATGCTTTAATATTGCATTCATTGACGTTTATGCTTAAATTAAATTTTACGAATCATAATTTTTAATAATATTGAGCTCTCACTATATTTTAATGAAATTAGGTAATTATTTTATTAATTAGGCGATTTCAATAAATGTTGCAATTTTTTTCCATACTAGTATAGTTATGCGATACTATAGTCTATAGTTTAGGTACAAATGGGTTCCATACGGGAAATTAACTTACAAAAACTATTTTATGCAACCCCCTTATTGTGGATTGATTCTTTTTTTATCACAGTGAATCTAATTTTTTAATTTAAAATCGTTATATTAGTTCCTATACTGGAGTTGTTCAAGTTTATTAGATACCTTTCATTGCTCTTCTTTAACATATTCTTTAATGATAATGTATTTATTTTTTTTATTACTAGTTTATACATTATTTTATTTGCTGATGATATATTTAAGTCTATTATATTTAATGAAGATAATAATTAATAAACTCTTATAAAATTATTTGAATTGTTTTAACGAATGAAGCATTTGAAAATGATCTTATTTAAAAATTTAACGAATACTATTTTAGCACGTGCTCTAACAAACACAAATCAATTAATTTTAATTATAATTTATTGATATATCAGATATTAGCTTCCTTTGTCCCTCTTAAATTAAATGTTTCTGTATATATTTTTGATTTCAAACTACTATTGGGCATTCCATGATAAACCTCCAGTTTTTATTTATATATATTATATTATATATATATGATTAAATGAAATAATTTTATCCTAATTCTATGATCCATTTAAATTCTTTTTAACTATATACACTATTATTTTTCGATTTTTTGTTTACTCAAGTATGCTCTGTAAATTTGTGATAATAATTCGATATATTAATCAACTATTTCCCAAAATTACATGTTGAACCAAGACCAACCCATTAACATTTAAATCTCTTATAGCACTCTATTTAAATAATTTATTTTTAAATAAATATGTAGTTTTATTTTTTCTATTTTTCCATTTTTATAATATTTTTATTTCCATTGTTATTCATTAGAAATTATTATAAAAAATTATTTAAATTATTATAGCTTATATTCAATATTGTTATTACTACTAATATATTTCATATGGGAATTTGTTCACGATAATTAGATAAATAATAATGTTTAGTTTAAATGATATAACAAATTATTTTAGAGCGTTTTAAATGTGAATTCAAATTTGTTTAAAAAAAATTGTGCAATTGCATACATTATACTCTTCTGTCATCGAAAAAATTAAAAGTTGTTTTGTTTAAAATGTCATACATATATTTAAACGTTTTAAATTAATACGATACCAATTAGATACCAAGGCTACAAATAAATATAATATATCCGCAATTAAATGGATAATTAATACTTTTAAGATGACTGAACACAAAATATAAATTCACCATCAAATTAATAAAATAAACTTATCACAAAGTTATCGTACTCAATTATCAGGGAAAATAATTAATTTATAATAATGTACAATGTGCATTAAATTTTAAACATTTTTTTATATTATCTAATACACATGCTATTGGTCGTGAATCTGAATAATAATATATCGTATTATAATTTTTAGTTGATTTTATAAGTGTTTTGTTTGAAAATTTTAGGACATGAAGGTATTTTATATAGGTTGTTTTATAAGTTTTTTTTTTTTTCTGGCATCAAATTCCCAGCACTACTTTAAGTATATAGGAGCTTCCTATAGTTAATCTGAATCCCTTTAATAAAAAAAAGGACGTAGCGTTATGGTTGAATAAGTTCAAAAGAAGAAATGCTTTCTGCGTACTAAATTATATTTGTATTCATTGAAATATTTCGTTTTACAATATAATAAACTTGAAATTAGATTATTTGCTTTACAACGAAATACAATACTGCTCGAGTTGCAAATTAGAAACTAACTAACTATAGGTTTTTTTTTTTTTACTTATTTTATTTATTTTCTGAGTGAGACATTTTATTACAAATATTTATTTTATAACAATGACTATATTAAAATATGAGCGTTTGAATCTAAGTTATCACTTTGACATTTGATTTACTCGTAACTTTATATTTCAAACTTTAACATCATCAGAAACGCCAGATGGACCGAAAATTCTAACAAATACATAACGGAAATATCTGATATGGTTGTATGATATCGATTCCACAGATTTTGTATAGACTTTGGGTATTGTTCCACTGGTTGGTGCTTATGCGAGCTATCTATTCTACTAATAAATTTAATATTATAAACTGAAAACTTTAAACGTTAGCGGTTAGATTGTTTTATAAATATTTTAAACAATTCGACTGATAAATAATAATGTATAATATAATGACAGTTTATTTTAAAAAAGTGATGTTTTATTTTTGAATCAAGTCTCTCTGTTACCGTCTATACCACCACCACCATATTACTATCATACGTATAATATCGGGACGATATTCGAATTCCTGCAAAACTCGTATTGAAATATCGTGTGTCATAGAAGTTATACTGAAAGTACTGTTTTAAATGCAGTCGCCAAGTCGAAATAAAAACAAATCTATGACTATAATTAAAGTCGATATGAATTTGAACCATATACACGGAAGTTCAAGATGATAATAATAAAACAGTGAACATTTTCAGCGATTTTTCGATTTTAAAATGTAATTAACCAAAGTCAGTTCATTCTCATGGAACGTCTTGTGTTTAGTTACCATAGTATACGTTATTTATATAATATAAACTATGGCCATAATTGGCATAATTCAGGTAACACAGTAAACATTAATAGCTGTGAGACTCAAAAACGTATCCAAGTGGTATAATTAAATCAATTATAATTGGTGATTATCCTACTCGCGTTTTATTGGTTTCAAGATATCTCTAACATTACCGTTTCTTCAGCAGTTCGTCGAAATTCGTGTTCGTGGTATTCGAGCTATTCGGTGTTCGAGCTTATTATAGTCATTGTATACGAGTGTATACACACCTAACATTTGTGACGACGAATATTCCGTGTATACCAATTTTCGTGCGTAAAGTTGACTTAGTTCATGTGGCTAATAGATGTAACTATTGTCTATTACACGGAACCGTGTCCACAGCATCATAATATAGGAGATTTTGTGATTAAATTATCATAGACGTTAAGTTATTATTATTATTATTATATTATACTAATAAATTATACTGTTATATTCATTAGCTGTTCGTGCAAACGATTTTGTTAGATACGTATATAATTGCAACATACAAATTTGTTAATGACAGATACCTAGGACAAGCGCGCGTACTTCCTTTTATGTATCGACAGGTTGAAATTTTTAGTAAAACCTAAATTTAAATTTATATTTATTAATTATATTAATTTATATTTCTGCGACTAAATTCGTATAGCATATATTTATATGTCCAACGTAGGAACGACGCGTTTTATATGCAGAATAGATTAACGCAGTGTTATTGGCTGCCCTGTCGAACAGATGGCCAAATTTAGTATTATGCTTAAGTTTTACGTTTCTGGATGAGAAAAACAATAGAATCCGAGCATAATATTGTCGAGCTCGAAATGTTTAAAAAATTTAAACGAAATAATATTAACAAATCGATGAAATTTTTGAAACTTAGTATATAATGAGAACACAATACATAACATTATAATAAATATAAAATTATTGAATAAAAAACAAAACAATCGATTTATTATTGAATAATTTATTAAAATATTGTCTAATTAATTAAGTAAACATTTCAGCATTTTAAGGGCTTACTGTATATATTATGTTCTTTAAAGGGTATACTTAGACCAGTAAGTGGAATCGCATTGTGTAAATGAAAAAGAAATGTTAAAGGAATCATAAGTTTTTGTAAATTATTAATAAAATAATAATATTAAATAAAAAATAAAATAAGTAACACTTTAAATTATAAACAATAAAATAATAAAGAATTAAAAATATTTGTGCATATTAGATTAAGGCCAAAACAGATATTACAGAGTAATTGAAAAGAAAATTTTACAATATTTTTTAAGTCATTAATGCGAAGTTTATAATTATTATGTCATGATAAATATAAAGATTTTTCAGGTTTTATGTGAATGCAGCAATTATACGTACACTTTAAATATTACGTATAATACCTATATGTATGCAATAATAATAAAATAACAAAGAGCCAAACAATGGCGTTTTAAATTTAATGATATAAAATCAGATTGTTTTCGTATATTGATGCTAAAGATCCTTTTTGTTTTTAAATCTTTGGTAATGAGTTATAGAGTTATTAGGAAGACGAGTATGGGTTAAAGATAATTATATTCATCGCAACAATAATAATAAAGATACTTTTTGTCATTGTTTTTTTTTTTTTTTTTTGTTTCCATAATAAGAAAAATAATTTTCTTTTCTTGTTTGTTTTGTTTTTTGATTTTGAA
Organism: Schizaphis graminum; assembly: GCA_020882235.1. NCBI lineage: Eukaryota > Metazoa > Arthropoda > Insecta > Hemiptera > Aphididae > Schizaphis > Schizaphis graminum. The sequence continues at coordinate 14,295,856 of CM037033.1, read as the reverse complement.
CGGAGAGAGAAATATAATATTTACTTTTTAATAGAGTGGATATATGATGAATTTTAATTACTTTATATAAAATATAATATAGACTAATTTTAAGATAATATTATTCATTCATACTGTTTTACAATATTTACAGTAAAGTGTTATTAACTAAAAAGTTAACAACATTAATGTAATATGGTAGGTATACGTATTAAATATATATTATGATAAAAATAAAATTGAAATAATAAAATAAATAACTTTATAAGCTATAAAATTAAAAAAATATACAATGAAATATATTTAATAGTTAATGATATTATGGCTTGATAAATTGTCTCCGTTTAGATTCGTTTTTCATAATATACAAAATAATATCATTGAATTCAAATATAAAATATCCATTACATAACCTTACTTGACTCTAATTATATCTAAATTAGTTTACAGCAGAGTTGTGCCCATTTTTCTGCATTTTTAAAAATAATAATAATTGAATTGGACACAGCTTACCGAGCACATCATTTTTTAGTTTACACAATTGTGTATATTTTTTTTATTTTTTATTTTTTATGCGTTAAATTTTATTGATTTAGTTATGTGATTTTAAGAGCGAGCCAAGATCTTGGCTGAAATATAATATTTATATGAACATAATATGTATGTTGTCGTCTGGCCATGTGGTAGGTATTAACTTTTAACAACAGAACGTCTTTTGTAGATTAATGCTTTACAAAGTTGAGCCGTTGGTGACGATTTCGTGCAAATAATCATTAAAAATTCGTTTTGCTTCGACCCTCTGTCCTAGTCAACACATTAAAGAAAAACCGCGTAAAGCACTTAAAAAACTAGATTTCTACCGAACTCAAACTCTGAACTTCTTAATAATTATTGTTCTTTAGTCTGTACTATATGGTTCCGTTATTTGGAATCCGCGCACTGCTTTTAGTTCACAAATTTTTGGGCGTATTCAACGTATACATTATTTTATTTTAATTTTTGAATCGTGACCAATCCGCGTGTACTTCAATGAGTCACAAACTATTTCATTATCAAACTTTAAATTTGAGTAGTCTTGTTGACCACAGACAATTTGAAAATATTTTGGTCTTCTTTGCAGAACTAACTGGCTTCTTCACCAGTTTTGTTGTCTTTAATAAACGTCCTTATCACTATATTATACTTATTACTTATACAACACTCGTTCATCTGTTTCTTTTAAAATTATTTATACAACTTTGCTATCTAACGAGCCTTGCAAATAAAGACTGACTTTTTTCTTTTTATTATTTAAAATTAATATGTGGTACATGTATTTATGTATGTAATTCTCTATTAATAACTAATTGTATTACTATTTAATTACTTATTATTAGTTGTATAATTATTATTTTTTATAAATATTAATTAACTATAATTTAATGTTGGTTTTCAAAATAGTATAAAAATAAGTAAAATACTAAAATAGTATTATTTATTAAAGATATTAAACAATATTACCAATAATATTAGGTACACGTAAAAACACGTAAAAATTCAGATTTAAATGTATACAATCAATAACATTTTGTTTAGGTTTGAATTTACTACGTATAATATAACACGGTTTTAAACATAAAATAATGTATTGACATTTCTATGATCATAAGATCTTTTACTTATTATTTTAGTATTCACAGATTCTTAAAATCTTAAATGCATCTCTATTCTCTATAGGTAGTAGCTCAGATATGCATTTTCAATTAATGACCTGTCGAATTTGTTAAAATTACATATTTTTTTTTTTAAATTGTTATCTCTTTAATTATGTTATTGAGTTATAGAGAATACTCACTTCACATAATATGGTCTGCAGAGTGTAGTTATTTTTAACTTTAACTTAAATTTAAGTTTAAGCAAAAGGTATACAGAATAATGCATCTCACGTTTTATTGTTTTTCATTTTTCATTTACATAATATTATGCTAAAACAAAACAATAAAACTGTTATGAAGAGAGTACGATAACCAACGTATTCGCAATGGACTTTTATAATAATACAGACTTATAGCATAGATCTGAAATAAATTGCTTTTGCTCGTCTTTCATAGATATGCATTTTTTTAAAGTTTCGTGACATACTTTTCGTTCTATCAGAAAGTTGCATCAAACTACTTTAAAAATTACATGTTTTCACTCTTTCGTTACAACTAACTCAATATTAATTTTTTTTATGTGCATTAAAAAACAATCACCATATAACCTTTGTTTTTTTAAAATTAAAAAAAAAACGTTTAATAAGCTTATATATTATTGTATTTATTTTATTAATGCCAAATTCACTATATTCGTATGATTTAAAAACGAATTTTGTTTAAGTCAAGCGTTCTTACGAGTTACGATCTCTGTAAAATGCATTTTTATTTAAAATAATTAATTTTTGCTTAGTGAATTTGAAAATATAAAAATCTTATTAATTACTGGATGTAATGACGCAATAATAATTTGAATAAAAATTGTTTAACTTGTATTAAACAAATTTGCACTTAACATGAAATCGTGTTTATAAATTGCAAATATTTATTACTGTAATTATTTTTATTGCTTTACTTCAATTCTTGAGAAAAGCACAAAATAACAGTCATCAAAAAATTTTTTTACAATTGAATAAATTAATTCCAATCATAAACAGTATATATAGCTAACGTAAAATATTATTGAACACATATTGGTAATCGAAAACAGTTGGGAAAATGGAAGTCTATTATACATGTATATATGCATTGCATACCTATACGTCATAATATATAAACTCAAAATAAATCGAAAATTCTAGTTAAAAATAATATGTTTTACAGTCCAATTATTCGATTCCTACTTCAAATAATCAGTCGATGTGGAACATCGAATACATTACTTTTAAAATAAATAGTTGGTTTAAAATCATTTGGGAATACGTTCGCTAGCTATACTTATTAACTGGTTTTTGATTTTTTTTTTCCATACTCTACGGTATATAATATTATCTGAATAACAATACATTTTTAGGTACGCAAAAAATATGATTATAATATAAAAAAACTTGTATTGTCTAAATAATAATATTAATGTCATAAATGTATACAAATATCGAAAATTAATGTTCAATATACTTTTCCTAAAAAAATGATGAACATTTCGTTGTTTGCTATTTTCTGATGTACATTAACATTTACATTTTAATGCTAAAGACTGTCATCCATAGCAGTTTGGTACTAACTTAAAAATATAATGACAAATAAAGGAATATCTATTTTTACGATTTTATACATAGTTGCATTTTACTAATTTTTTTTTTTAAAGTTCGAATTTCATAAAAGTGAAAATAATTTAGTGTATTTCATGACGAATTCAAATATGCTTTCAGAAGCATTTCATTTTTCAATTGCTATGGTATTGATGCATTGTTATAAGATATGTCTTTTTTTGGTAGAAAACACAGATAGTATTGCAACAATAATACTTGAACTTTGCGTTGGATTTTCCATGTTATAATCACAAATGTAAAAAGAATTTTATAGAAGAAATACTAAATAATTGTACAGTGAAGTATTACTGTTATGTTAAATTGTATAAATGAAAAAAATATTATTATTATTTTTAATACATTTTTTATAAATATATATTTTTTTTTTTTTTAGGTAGGTACTATTGATTTATATTTTTTAACACTATTTGGGTTTCTATTATAATGAATGTTTAAAACCGTTGTGTATGTTAAATATCATAACATTCATAACTTTACTAGATTTAATTATAAATACTCAATGATCATGTTTTTATAACAAAACGATATTTAATTTTAATCAATTCGAATATTTTATAATATTATATAATACCATTCACTCAAAATAATTACATACAGCTTCGAGATACCCATTACCAAATGTATTACCAGGTAATGAGATAAATAGTGAATACGTTCAATATTATATTATAAGGTGGACATGATATTTTAATAAAAAGGTTATACCTAATCAAAATAATTATTACCTAAAGTTAATTTTATACGCCTCTTAATTTATATTTTGTTTATTTATTACTCTAATGCGGTGTTGAGTACTATAATTATTTAAATTTTTATACGCTAATTAAATAAATAAATGATAATAGTACAGAATATTTATATATATATTTTATTAACTATATTCTAAATTTTATTGATCTCCAAGTTTTCACAACTGTAAATGTATAGTTACTAGGTATGCGACTTTCAATTTAAGCAATGTTATTACCATATACTTTACATTCACTTAACATATTCAATTCGTAGAATCACTTATGCGTGGACAAATTTTTTCTTTCTTGGACTTTTTTTACCTTCTTTTTAGACTCAGTATATCGAGTTTTTTTATTTAGAATTAGTATTTGTTATGCATTTGTAAAATAAATTATAGGAAATAAAAAACATTTATAAGTTATTATGATTTATTTCAGTATTTATTTGTTTGTTGCCGTTTTAAATTTTTGATTTTTTTACTTAAGATATCACAAATTTAGTTCAAGATTTTTAAATTTAAATATTTAGTATCTTGGTTGCATTTAAAACTATATATTAGATACAAACAATGTTCATTTTAATTATATAATAAAATTATATCATAATAAATGTATCAGCATTGTACTGATTAAACTTAATATAACTTTAAAATATAATTTAAATACGTATAAAAATAAAATATTTATAATTAAATTATTTTTTTATATATTTTAAAACTTACTTTATTTAGAAATAATTATCTGATAATAAGAAACCTAATGAGACGTAAGTAATAACCGATCACACTTTTAAACAACTTTTTAATTTAATTTTTAGTTAATTTATATAATCGACGAAAAAAAAGTTTTCATTATTCAATAATTATAACTAATAAAAAAAAATCAACGCTTAGTGCATTACAATTATAAAATAAATAGAAATATACGTTTGATTTACCGAGTGCATGCGAAAGACAAACATAAACGAATTGGTAGGTACTTATTTTATGTTTCAGTTATAATATATGTTCAGTCATTTCAGCTAATGAAATCTCTCTCAAATATCCTACCTACATAAATCGTAATAAATAACAATATAACTGAATAACTTGATAAATAACCAAATAAATAACAGTTACAACCACACGTTAATACAGCATTATTGTAGATTAATAGTGCTAACATTTATACGAGTATGCAAGCGCATGTTGTTTTTTTTTTTGCAACATCTATGATTACTGTTATTGTTTGTCGTGTCCATGAATAATATTATGTCGAAGCAAATGGTGGTTATTTTATTTTGAAAATTTTGAATAAAATACATCTCACTGTATATTATTTAAATGATTAACATGGCAAATGCATGTTTTATAATATATTTTATCAGTGGTGTTTGGTAAGAGCGAAAAATAGAATATTATCTATCGAAAAATCAAGGATTAAAATCTATATTTATAATATTATATAATCCTTTATTTAAGTGGAAATGATAAGGATGAAGATTTCCATTACAATCTAATATAAGGAATTATCGACATTTTAAAACGCAAAAATTACGACATGACGCCATGTAGTGATGTTGAACGTAGCGAATATCTTTCAGTTTTGAAAATTGTAAACACCACATCGAAGTTTCACTTAAAACTTTTGAATCCCATTAATAGTTTATGATAATATTTTTAAGATTTTAGAACTTAAAAATTTAATTTTTGCATTTTAAGCATGACATAATTTTTCATTTTTTTTTTTTTTTTTGTTGCACATATTTTTAATATCTAAGCCCAATACACGTTTCACCAATTTTTATTTTGTTCTAGCTGCCCGAACTTCCTCCGGAAGAAATTATTTTTTTATAATTTAATTAAAAAACATATGACTATTTTTTGGCTACACAAATAATATAAAATAATTACATATTGTAGTTATTGTAATTGCTAATTTCTGAAAATTATATATCCTATACATTATGAATCCAACCACTGGAGAGGTAAATTGTATTCTTTTTATTATAGAACAGAGATAGGGTAGAAAAAATATAACAATAAATTATTTGTTAAATAAATAATAATATATATTATATTTCGAATGGAAAAATGCAAGTGCAAACAATTAAATAATTAATAATAATAATAATAATAATAATAATAATAACAATAATGAATAAACAAACATATATATATATATACGTAATTATTATTTGAGAGGAAGCGATAAGGTCAGAGACGTTCAAAACCGTTTTCCTCCGTCTCCAAAATCAAGTTAGATTCTTATATATTATATAATACTATATATTATATATATAGATAGATAAACACTAGCTCTAGTCATTATTTCGATGAACGTTTGGCCAAAATAAATCGACACTATTATACATTTTATAAACATGAATAATAAGTCACGGAGATCACACCCCCCCCCCACCCTCACCTCGCTTGTAAGCCGTAAACTGACCCAATATTATTATTGTTATTAGTAAGTATTGCGAAAATAACGAGAACGCGTTATCGTATAGTAGGTAGGTAGGCATTTTTTGTTCGTAATATTTATTATTTATTATTCCACCGTCGTCGTGCGTTGCATTATTGTGTCCGGACAAATCTCATACCCATGACTTTTAAGTCGTTCGTTGTATTTTATCGTTTTTGTTTGCGTATATAATTATGGCACAGTATGGACGACGGTAAATTGTTTCTTCTTTTCATTCTTTTCATACTCGTCGGCCGTGCCGCAGCATCAGGTATATGTATACACGCAGGACTTCATATAATAAGTATATTTATATACAAATGTATGCGGTGCGGTCCCTGTAATCCTCGAGTAAATCGGCGACGGTGGCCGCGGGCCTCAGTGTTCTTGCGGTGCGGACGAAAGGAGTGAAGTAGAAAAAAAAAATGACGTTAAGGAAAAAGGGACTAAAAAAAAAAAGAAGTAAAATAAAAAAAAAAAAAAAATAACACAATAACATTATACGCCGTAAAAGTTTTACGTTACGACGACTACTGAGCGCAGTTGCGCTATACTGCGCAGTGTATAGTGCTACGGTTTTTTTTTTTTTTTTATACAGACATACACATATATATATACTTCATACCTTCTTAGCCAAACTTTTTACTTCCAATGAGGGGAAAAAACGCGACGATGGCGAATATTCAATTGGGTCACTCTAAAATCTAGATCTAACGAGTTTTCTGGTTTTTATCATTAATATTATTATTATTATTATTATTTTGTCAAACCGCTCGTTCGCGCGCACGGGCGCTGACGCTCGCGATTGTTCTGTTTGACAAAATAAAAAGACACCAGAGTCGGGAATATTATATTACACTAAACACATTAAATAGATGTTAGATTTTAGTCATGCTATAATTATAGTAATCAGTGACTCGCGTTTGCGCACATTTTGAAAAAAAAAAATGTCGTTTGAAAATTAAAAAAAATATAAAAACTACTTATAAACCAGTGGTGGATAGCATTTTATCGCTTTAACTACCCCCAATATTCGATTTTGGAATTTTATTATTGATTTTCTACAAGTTCTTTGTCTAATGAGTACAATATACAAATATCAAAGAACTCGGCGTTTTAAACTCGGTCAGTAGCTCTAATTCGAGACGTTATTTCTATGCGGAACAATGAATTCAATCCGATATCCATTTTACGTGTGTGTTAATTATATTTTATCTTTACCAAATTATAAGCACTCTGAACTAATTCGTTTATAATTAAAGTCATAAATAAATCTTTCAACTAAAAAGCCTGCAATTAAACTAAAGTAACATATAGCGTGGTACACTATGCAATAATATTATAAAATGCATACTACCTATGTATATAATATATATATATTGGTATGTAATCCTCGGGCTAATCCTATTCTAATTCCGGTATCGTCGTTCGATTTTATTATCCTCATTATTGCCTACCTTAAATGAAAATTAATTTTTGTAAACTTTTTAAATTTTCGTAAATTTTTATGAAGATGTAGTTCAAGCAGAGTTCATAATGCCACACGATGGTCATGACGGTTCTTAGATGACAATAACACGTCAAAATATATAAATATAAGTAGTATGATTTAGATGGTTCTAGGCCCTAGTCCTAGTCCATGCGAGTCAATACCGCGCGCTGCCATTCCCCTCCATGCCGTGCCCGGCCGTGCCCCCTCCCCTCCATTTCACTACATGCTGTGCATTGCCCCCCCCCCATATCTAACGCTAAAATATAAACACTATACAATTCTTATAATTTAATTCAATATTATATACAACTAATTTAAAACAATATAATATATTATTGATAAAACAACCTAGCTAGTTATTTAATAATACATTCGATAAACATAGTTTGTAATAGTTAGCGACTCTTAAACATAAATTTCGTTAAAATTTTTTTATGTAAGAAAGTATACCACCCATATCCTATACACTTTCCGTACACCTAAAATTATATTCTATTGTAACGTGATGATCTATTATACCTAGCTACCACCTAGTACCGTGCCCCTCTAATATGACATTAGAAAAACACAGTTCTATATAAACAGTCGCATCTTTAACGACTCGTTCATTGTACGTGAAACAAACACTTAATAACACTTATGATGAAATATTTTTGTTTACCTAAAACTGACGACTTAACGTTTAGAAAGTTAGTTAATGCAAGACCTAACTAGAAGCTATTATTTCAACAATTTAAATGTATCCTAAAATAATTGAAAATATATTATCTGGATTAACCTTTTAACATGGTAAATTATTAAGTAATATTTTACCAATCCATGGCCTAAAATGTTAACATTACCTAAATATATTAGAAATTAATAATCGTCTAATTCAGCATTTATTAATTTAGTCAGTACGTCTCCACTCGTATACTACACAGTACACAAATGAATATCGTTCCGTCTTATTAGCCCTCCATCCCATAAATGCCTAACACATATAATACCACACTATAACCCTCCATAGGTTAGGTTGTAGAGTACTAGTCCCTAATCAACCTTCTCAACCCGCGCACCTACTATCGCGTAGGTATGTACGCGATCATGTACATCATGCTACACCATAGGTACTTCACTACAATCAATGTCTATACTTCTATAGTATATACCACTGAATTAGTAAATTAAATAATACACTACTATCTAAAGCATGTAATTTATATTATATTAGGAAAGAATAACTATATATTTTATCATATTCATATAAACACTATATTATACTAGGTACTGTTTTATCAATACCTAGTACATACCACACCATACCCCCACCTACCATCAATGTCTATCTCTAAAAATGTATATATTCTATAATTCTTAACATAACGATAGGAAACTATATAGTTGTCTAAGACATTATTATATGAGGTATGCTGGTTAACATTTCAAATACATATATGATTTATGTATATTATATTATTACAGTTTTAAAATATAGAATAATAACAATATTATAAACATGGTGAATGATTAACTAATAGTCATAAGAACATTCTTATTCCTTAATTTAACGAATCGTTTAATTATATACCTACATTGATATACATACATTTGTATCCACATAAATAATATACCAACATAATTATTAATATAATATTAATCAATTATAAATAAATAATATACTAATACACCTCCATTTACCTCCGCCTAAAAAATTATACTTCAAACTACTATACCAATATATTATCATACTCATACATTCATACCTTAGTTATACAAGACATTATTAAAGGAGGTATGTTGGTTAACAGTTCATACAGGTACATATATGATATGTGTATATTATTAATTATTATAGTTTGAAAAAATAGATTAGCAACAATATAACATAAACATGATTATTAACTAGTAGTCTGTTTGGCAAGAACTTTCTTACTTTCATTAAATATATCTTAGCATGATAATAACTATATAGTTATCCAAGACATCATTATAGGTAGTATGTTAGGATATCATAACACATCATGCATAACCATATACATCATACCATACCACACCCCCCCTCCCATAAACGCATAGTGTACACCACACCATACACTTCCCTCCCTGCAATGCTTAGTACATACCATACCATACCACCCCCTTCCCTCTCATCAATGTCTATCACTTAATATATAGTCATTATATAATATACCTCCATTACCTACACCTTGAAAATTATACTTAAATCTACTATACCAGTATACCATTCTTCTAAACATACTTACATCGATATAGTTACATAAATAGTATACATAATAAATAATATGCTAATATACCTCCATTACCTGAACCTTAAAAATTATTCTTCAAACTACTATATCAGTGTACCTACCATATTTCTAAGTATACATACATTGAAAGCTATATAAATAGTATACATAATAAATAATATACTATTAATCAATCATAAATAAATAATATATTGTTAATATACCTCCATAACCCACACCTTAAAGGCTTAAAAATTATACTTCAAAATATTATACCTGTATACCATAATTCCAAGCATATATATATATATATATATAAATTCAACATTGTTAGTTAATAAATAGTATACATAATACATGATATACTAGTAGACGCTCATTACAAACACCTTGAAAATTATACTTCAAACTTCTAGGTATATCAATATATCATACCTCCAAGCATACAATGATAGCTACATAAATAATATACCTAGGTACGTAATAAATAATATACTATTTATCCATTATAAATAAATAATATGCTAATATGACTCCACAACCCACACCTCGAAAATTATTCACTTCAAACTACTACTACTACTACTACTACTACTACTACTACTACTACTACTACTACTATACGTAACCTCAAAACATACAAACGTTGATAGTTACAAAAATAGTATAGATAATAAATAATATGCTATATACCTCTATTACCCACTCCTTGAAAATTATATTTTAATCTACTATACCAGTATACCATACCTCCAAGCATACATAGGTACATTGATGACAACAAAAATATTAGGTATACATAATAAATAGTATGCTAATATCCCTCACCTTAAAAATTATACTTCAAATTACTTTACCAGTATACCATACTTCTAAACATACATACATTAATAGCTACATAAATAGTATACCTATATAATAAATAATATGCTTATTACTTATATAGATACCACCATTATCCACACCTTAAAAATTATAATTTTAATTACTATACCAGTATACCATACTTCTATACTTACATACATTGATAGCTACATAAATAGTAGGATACATAATAAATAATATACTACTATACCCTTATTACAAACACATTGAAAATTATACTTCTATTATAGGTACTACTACTATATCAGTATATCACACCTCCAAACATGCATAGGTATATTGATAGCTAGATAAATAATATACTATTATTATAAATAAATTAATAATATGCTAATATACCTCCATTGCCCATTCCTTGAAAATTATACTTCATTCTAAAATATCAGTACACCACACCTCCAAGCATACAAACATACATTGATATAGTAACATAAATATTAGGTATACATAATAAATAATATGCTAATATACTAAACATAGCTATTTCAGAGAAATTTTAAACATTTTTATAGTCCTTAATAACTCATTATACTATAATCATGTAAAATTGCATCCATAATTAATTCAAAATAAAATATTTTATTCGTTTTAAATAAAACATATTATTTCTCGGTGAAATGTTTACGAAAAATAGAAAAAATCTTCAAGTGCAAAAGCCATCTCCGTTAATCGATTGCACGACATATGTACTGGATTTCGAAGAACGTAAGTTTTTAAATGTAGGAATCATCACAAGTTCTGAATTCAACTTCGGGGTAGGAGGGTATGATGGAGAGGGTTTCGGTATTGTGATTCGTCCACTAACAGCCAAGCGGTATATAGATATTAGATATGAGCTGTTAAATTGGATATTCTAGATGATGTGGGATATCAGTCTCGTATATAAATAAGATACAAAGGTTGTTAAATACAACATTAGTTAATCATTCTTCAATGATTAAATACACCATTAGTTAATCATTCTTCAAGTGTCCGTGAAATTTCTTTAACAACTGTTAATTTTATCTAATTATTGTTAGGACGTGTAAAAATTTATCCATAATTATTTCAAAATTAAATATTTTATTCTATTTAAATAGAACATATTATTTCTCGGTGAAATGTTTACGAAAAATAAAAAAAATCTTCAAGTGCAAAAGCCATCTCCGTTAATCGATTGCACAACATATGTACGGTATATAGATATTAGATATGAGATGTTAAATCGGATATTCTCGATGATGGGAGATATATTATCCATAATACCTGAGTCACATCCTTCACCCTCAATATCCACACCTTTGAAGCGGGCTCGCGGAAGTAGCAATCTCCAGTTAATAGAAGAGTCAACGGACGTGGTGGATTCTATATTACCTACCTCGATAATACTCATGACAGACATCGATAATAGTGCGAATGGGAATGGTGTGGCTGTAGCACGGACCCTCGTCAGAAAAAAACGTAGTAAGGGGTGTAACGTGATTTCCATCGAGTCTAGAACACATCCCGAGTGCTATGTGCTACTGAATCGTGAAGATTTACTAGCCCTTCAAAAGTTAAAGTACTGTATACGTGACTCCGTCACACACAAAACTCTGATTACTCTACCGGCGGTCGTTAAGCAAGCGAGCTGTATGGTCAGATATCTGGAAACAACTTACGGGCGTAACCCGAAAATGTATGAGGAGACTAAGTCATGTATCGAGAATATGCGCGAGGACTTCAAACATTCAATCGCTCGGGGTGAAGGATGTAGTAATCCAGGGTATGCCAACGAGATAAAGACGCTGTCAGCGAGTGCATTAGCACACCTATGGTACGGGCAGGACGTGTGCGGGCGATATGGTAAGGGTGGTGGGTGTACAGCACCCCCTTCTACCCTCATTACATAAACATACGGTATGATATATTATACATTTAAAGTAAAATATGTATTCAAAAATAACTATTTATGATTTAATATTTATTTATTTATTCTCCTTAGATTTCTGAAGCCCTCACAACAGTTGTTGTGGGTAATGATTTTGATACTTCGTATTCACCATCAACCCCTTCATTTCCAGAGATCGGTGAACAAAGGTGTTCTAACATGATATCACCACGGCGACCGATGTCTACCTCATCATTCCTAGCAAGATACGATTTCTATTAACTCATCGTTTCGATATAATGTTAAATTATTTTGTATAAAACTTTAAATTGTAAATATAATATATATGTATAAATTCGTACTTGGCGTTAACTACTATTAATATTACAACACAGCTCTGAATATTCCTTTATTATGTAATATACCTAACCTAACTCATCACCCAGTTGTTTGCAATCACCCAACAATCACCCAACAATCACCTAGCAATCACGTAGAAATCACACAGCCATTTGAAAACACCCAGGAATCTACTAGTAATCACCTAGTTGTTTTGAATAACCCAGTTGTTTGCAATAATCCAACAATCACCCAGCAATCATTTAATTGTTTGCAGTCACCCAACAATCACCCAACAATCACCTAGCAATCACGTAGAAATCACACAGCCATTTGAAAACACCCAGGAATCTACTAGTAATCGCCTAGTTGTTTTGAATAACCTAGTTGTTTGCAATCACCCAACAATCACCCAACAATCACCTAGCAATCACGAAGAAATCACACAGCCATTTTAAAACAACCAGGAATCTACTAGTAATCGCCTAGTTGTTTTGCATAACCCAGTTGTTTGCAATAATCCAACAATCACCCAGCAATCATTTAGTTGTTTGCAGTCACCTAATAATCAAACGGCAATCACCTAGCAATCGCCTTGAAAACATCTAGAAATCACCCAGTCGTTTGGAACCACCAAGCAATCATTCAGTTGTATTCAATTGGTTAGCAATCACTCAATTGTTTGCAATAACCTAGCAATCATCTTACGATGACATACCAATCACCCAGTTATTACTCAGTTGTTTGGAGTCTCCTAGCCATCAGTAAGCAATCACCTAGCAATCGGCTTGCAATGAATTAGCAATCACACAATTATTTAGAATCACCCAGTAATCACCTAACATTCACTCAATTGTTTGCAATCACCTAGCAATCACCTTGCAATGATTTAGCAATCTCACAATTATTTAGAATCACCCAGTAATCACCTAGAATTCACTCAATTGTTTGGAATCTTCTAACAATGACCTAGGAATAACCTATTAATCACCCAGTTATTTAGAATCACTCAGCAATCACCTAGCAATTACTCAGTTGTCTGCAATTAACTATCAATCACCCAGTAATCACCTAGTTATTAGGAATCACCCGGCAATCCCCTAGTTGTTTTGAATAACCCAGTTGATTGCAATAACCCAATAATCACCCAGCAATCATTCAGTTGTTTGCAATCATCTAGCAATCACCCAGTAATCACCTAGTAATCACCCAGTTATTAGGATTCACCCAGCAATCACCTAGTTGTTTGGAATCACACAGTAATTACCAAGGAATCATTCAGTTGTTTTCAATCGGCTAGCAATCACCTTGCAATGATCGTTAGGTTAGGCTTGTTATAATATCAGCTGCAGGTGATATAATGTATGAACATATACATAGATAAGTGATTAGGAATCGTTTTAATAGTTTTGCTTACCATAACCATTAAATCGTTATAATTCGCTCTAATGATATACACATACACTTTAACGTTTCTCATCGACAAATGATAATGAGGTCTCGTCAATAATTACTTATTTACGTTATTTACGTTATTTACATGCCTTTGTCCATCACGTAACCTGTTTTTACTTCCGATCACCTAACCTTACCCGGGCATGACCGCGATTTGCATGGAGGGGAGGGGGCAAGGCCGAGCACGCGCACGATCACGTACATACCTCCCCTTACGCGAAATACCTCGCCATCACTATCGTGCGCGTGCTCGGCCTTGCCCCCTCCCCTCAATGCAAATCGCGGTCATGCCCGGGTAAGGTTAGGTGATCGGAAGTAAAAACAGGTTACGTGATGGACAAAGGCATGTAAATAACGTAAATAACGTAAATAAGTAATTATTGACGAGACCTCATTATCATTTGTCGATGAGAAACGTTAAAGTGTATGTGTATATCATTAGAGCGAATTATAACGATTTAATGGTTATGGTAAGCAAAACTATTAAAACGATTCCTAATCACTTATCTATGTATATGTTCATACATTATATCACCTGCAGCTGATATTATAACAAGCCTAACCTAACGATCATTGCAAGGTGATTGCTAGCCGATTGAAAACAACTGAATGATTCCTTGGTAATTACTGTGTGATTCCAAACAACTAGGTGATTGCTGGGTGAATCCTAATAACTGGGTGATTACTAGGTGATTACTGGGTGATTGCTAGATGATTGCAAACAACTGAATGATTGCTGGGTGATTATTGGGTTATTGCAATCAACTGGGTTATTCAAAACAACTAGGGGATTGCCGGGTGATTCCTAATAACTAGGTGATTACTGGGTGATTGATAGTTAATTGCAGACAACTGAGTAATTGCTAGGTGATTGCTGAGTGATTCTAAATAACTGGGTGATTAATAGGTTATTCCTAGGTCATTGTTAGAAGATTCCAAACAATTGAGTGAATTCTAGGTGATTACTGGGTGATTCTAAATAATTGTGAGATTGCTAAATCATTGCAAGGTGATTGCTAGGTGATTGCAAACAATTGAGTGAATGTTAGGTGATTACTGGGTGATTCTAAATAATTGTGTGATTGCTAATTCATTGCAAGCCGATTGCTAGGTGATTGCTTACTGATGGCTAGGAGACTCCAAACAACTGAGTAATAACTGGGTGATTGGTATGTCATCGTAAGATGATTGCTAGGTTATTGCAAACAATTGAGTGATTGCTAACCAATTGAATACAACTGAATGATTGCTTGGTGGTTCCAAACGACTGGGTGATTTCTAGATGTTTTCAAGGCGATTGCTAGGTGATTGCCGTTTGATTATTAGGTGACTGCAAACAACTAAATGATTGCTGGGTGATTGTTGGATTATTGCAAACAACTGGGTTATGCAAAACAACTAGGCGATTACTAGTAGATTCCTGGTTGTTTTAAAATGGCTGTGTGATTTCTTCGTGATTGCTAGGTGATTGTTGGGTGATTGTTGGGTGATTGCAAACAACTAGGTTATTCAAAACAACTAGGCGATTACTAGTAGATTCCTGGGTGTTTTCAAATGGCTGTGTGATTTCTACGTGATTGCTAGGTGATTGTTGGGTGATTGTTGGGTGACTGCAAACAATTAAATGATTGCTGGGTGATTGTTGGATTATTGCAAACAACTGGGTTATTCAAAACAACTAGGTGATTACTAGTAGATTCCTGGGTGTTTTCAAATGGCTGTGTGATTTCTACGTGATTGCTAGGTGATTGTTGGGTGATTGTTGGGTGATTGCAAACAACTGGGTGATGAGTTAGGTTAGGTATATTACATAATAAAGGAATATTCAGAGCTGTGTTGTAATATTAATAGTAGTTAACGCCAAGTACGAATTTATACATATATATTATATTTACAATTTAAAGTTTTATACAAAATAATTTAACATTATATCGAAACGATGAGTTAATAGAAATCGTATCTTGCTAGGAATGATGAGGTAGACATCGGTCGCCGTGGTGATATCATGTTAGAACACCTTTGTTCACCGATCTCTGGAAATGAAGGGGTTGATGGTGAATACGAAGTATCAAAATCATTACCCACAACAACTGTTGTGAGGGCTTCAGAAATCTAAGGAGAATAAATAAATAAATATTAAATCATAAATAGTTATTTTTGAATACATATTTTACTTTAAATGTATAATATATCATACCGTATGTTTATGTAATGAGGGTAGAAGGGGGTGCTGTACACCCACCACCCTTACCATATCGCCCGCACACGTCCTGCCCGTACCATAGGTGTGCTAATGCACTCGCTGACAGCGTCTTTATCTCGTTGGCATACCCTGGATTACTACATCCTTCACCCCGAGCGATTGAATGTTTGAAGTCCTCGCGCATATTCTCGATACATGACTTAGTCTCCTCATACATTTTCGGGTTACGCCCGTAAGTTGTTTCCAGATATCTGACCATACAGCTCGCTTGCTTAACGACCGCCGGTAGAGTAATCAGAGTTTTGTGTGTGACGGAGTCACGTATACAGTACTTTAACTTTTGAAGGGCTAGTAAATCTTCACGATTCAGTAGCACATAGCACTCGGGATGTGTTCTAGACTCGATGGAAATCACGTTACACCCCTTACTACGTTTTTTTCTGACGAGGGTCCGTGCTACAGCCACACCATTCCCATTCGCACTATTATCGATGTCTGTCATGAGTATTATCGAGGTAGGTAATATAGAATCCACCACGTCCGTTGACTCTTCTATTAACTGGAGATTGCTACTTCCGCGAGCCCGCTTCAAAGGTGTGGATATTGAGGGTGAAGGATGTGACTCAGGTATTATGGATAATATATCTCCCATCATCGAGAATATCCGATTTAACATCTCATATCTAATATCTATATACCGTACATATGTTGTGCAATCGATTAACGGAGATGGCTTTTGCACTTGAAGATTTTTTTTATTTTTCGTAAACATTTCACCGAGAAATAATATGTTCTATTTAAATAGAATAAAATATTTAATTTTGAAATAATTATGGATAAATTTTTACACGTCCTAACAATAATTAGATAAAATTAACAGTTGTTAAAGAAATTTCACGGACACTTGAAGAATGATTAACTAATGGTGTATTTAATCATTGAAGAATGATTAACTAATGTTGTATTTAACAACCTTTGTATCTTATTTATATACGAGACTGATATCCCACATCATCTAGAATATCCAATTTAACAGCTCATATCTAATATCTATATACCGCTTGGCTGTTAGTGGACGAATCACAATACCGAAACCCTCTCCATCATACCCTCCTACCCCGAAGTTGAATTCAGAACTTGTGATGATTCCTACATTTAAAAACTTACGTTCTTCGAAATCCAGTACATATGTCGTGCAATCGATTAACGGAGATGGCTTTTGCACTTGAAGATTTTTTCTATTTTTCGTAAACATTTCACCGAGAAATAATATGTTTTATTTAAAACGAATAAAATATTTTATTTTGAATTAATTATGGATGCAATTTTACATGATTATAGTATAATGAGTTATTAAGGACTATAAAAATGTTTAAAATTTCTCTGAAATAGCTATGTTTAGTATATTAGCATATTATTTATTATGTATACCTAATATTTATGTTACTATATCAATGTATGTTTGTATGCTTGGAGGTGTGGTGTACTGATATTTTAGAATGAAGTATAATTTTCAAGGAATGGGCAATGGAGGTATATTAGCATATTATTAATTTATTTATAATAATAGTATATTATTTATCTAGCTATCAATATACCTATGCATGTTTGGAGGTGTGATATACTGATATAGTAGTAGTACCTATAATAGAAGTATAATTTTCAATGTGTTTGTAATAAGGGTATAGTAGTATATTATTTATTATGTATCCTACTATTTATGTAGCTATCAATGTATGTAAGTATAGAAGTATGGTATACTGGTATAGTAATTAAAATTATAATTTTTAAGGTGTGGATAATGGTGGTATCTATATAAGTAATAAGCATATTATTTATTATATAGGTATACTATTTATGTAGCTATTAATGTATGTATGTTTAGAAGTATGGTATACTGGTAAAGTAATTTGAAGTATAATTTTTAAGGTGAGGGATATTAGCATACTATTTATTATGTATACCTAATATTTTTGTTGTCATCAATGTACCTATGTATGCTTGGAGGTATGGTATACTGGTATAGTAGATTAAAATATAATTTTCAAGGAGTGGGTAATAGAGGTATATAGCATATTATTTATTATCTATACTATTTTTGTAACTATCAACGTTTGTATGTTTTGAGGTTACGTATAGTAGTAGTAGTAGTAGTAGTAGTAGTAGTAGTAGTAGTAGTAGTAGTAGTTTGAAGTGAATAATTTTCGAGGTGTGGGTTGTGGAGTCATATTAGCATATTATTTATTTATAATGGATAAATAGTATATTATTTATTACGTACCTAGGTATATTATTTATGTAGCTATCATTGTATGCTTGGAGGTATGATATATTGATATACCTAGAAGTTTGAAGTATAATTTTCAAGGTGTTTGTAATGAGCGTCTACTAGTATATCATGTATTATGTATACTATTTATTAACTAACAATGTTGAATTTATATATATATATATATATATGCTTGGAATTATGGTATACAGGTATAATATTTTGAAGTATAATTTTTAAGCCTTTAAGGTGTGGGTTATGGAGGTATATTAACAATATATTATTTATTTATGATTGATTAATAGTATATTATTTATTATGTATACTATTTATATAGCTTTCAATGTATGTATACTTAGAAATATGGTAGGTACACTGATATAGTAGTTTGAAGAATAATTTTTAAGGTTCAGGTAATGGAGGTATATTAGCATATTATTTATTATGTATACTATTTATGTAACTATATCGATGTAAGTATGTTTAGAAGAATGGTATACTGGTATAGTAGATTTAAGTATAATTTTCAAGGTGTAGGTAATGGAGGTATATTATATAATGACTATATATTAAGTGATAGACATTGATGAGAGGGAAGGGGGTGGTATGGTATGGTATGTACTAAGCATTGCAGGGAGGGAAGTGTATGGTGTGGTGTACACTATGCGTTTATGGGAGGGGGGGTGTGGTATGGTATGATGTATATGGTTATGCATGATGTGTTATGATATCCTAACATACTACCTATAATGATGTCTTGGATAACTATATAGTTATTATCATGCTAAGATATATTTAATGAAAGTAAGAAAGTTCTTGCCAAACAGACTACTAGTTAATAATCATGTTTATGTTATATTGTTGCTAATCTATTTTTTCAAACTATAATAATTAATAATATACACATATCATATATGTACCTGTATGAACTGTTAACCAACATACCTCCTTTAATAATGTCTTGTATAACTAAGGTATGAATGTATGAGTATGATAATATATTGGTATAGTAGTTTGAAGTATAATTTTTTAGGCGGAGGTAAATGGAGGTGTATTAGTATATTATTTATTTATAATTGATTAATATTATATTAATAATTATGTTGGTATATTATTTATGTGGATACAAATGTATGTATATCAATGTAGGTATATAATTAAACGATTCGTTAAATTAAGGAATAAGAATGTTCTTATGACTATTAGTTAATCATTCACCATGTTTATAATATTGTTATTATTCTATATTTTAAAAC
This sequence comes from Schizaphis graminum, assembly GCA_020882235.1. Lineage (NCBI taxonomy): Eukaryota > Metazoa > Arthropoda > Insecta > Hemiptera > Aphididae > Schizaphis > Schizaphis graminum. The sequence goes on along the minus strand of CM037033.1, from coordinate 14,275,436 downwards.
TGTAATAATATAATATACATAAATCATATATGTATTTGAAATGTTAACCAGCATACCTCATATAATAATGTCTTAGACAACTATATAGTTTCCTATCGTTATGTTAAGAATTATAGAATATATACATTTTTAGAGATAGACATTGATGGTAGGTGGGGGTATGGTGTGGTATGTACTAGGTATTGATAAAACAGTACCTAGTATAATATAGTGTTTATATGAATATGATAAAATATATAGTTATTCTTTCCTAATATAATATAAATTACATGCTTTAGATAGTAGTGTATTATTTAATTTACTAATTCAGTGGTATATACTATAGAAGTATAGACATTGATTGTAGTGAAGTACCTATGGTGTAGCATGATGTACATGATCGCGTACATACCTACGCGATAGTAGGTGCGCGGGTTGAGAAGGTTGATTAGGGACTAGTACTCTACAACCTAACCTATGGAGGGTTATAGTGTGGTATTATATGTGTTAGGCATTTATGGGATGGAGGGCTAATAAGACGGAACGATATTCATTTGTGTACTGTGTAGTATACGAGTGGAGACGTACTGACTAAATTAATAAATGCTGAATTAGACGATTATTAATTTCTAATATATTTAGGTAATGTTAACATTTTAGGCCATGGATTGGTAAAATATTACTTAATAATTTACCATGTTAAAAGGTTAATCCAGATAATATATTTTCAATTATTTTAGGATACATTTAAATTGTTGAAATAATAGCTTCTAGTTAGGTCTTGCATTAACTAACTTTCTAAACGTTAAGTCGTCAGTTTTAGGTAAACAAAAATATTTCATCATAAGTGTTATTAAGTGTTTGTTTCACGTACAATGAACGAGTCGTTAAAGATGCGACTGTTTATATAGAACTGTGTTTTTCTAATGTCATATTAGAGGGGCACGGTACTAGGTGGTAGCTAGGTATAATAGATCATCACGTTACAATAGAATATAATTTTAGGTGTACGGAAAGTGTATAGGATATGGGTGGTATACTTTCTTACATAAAAAAATTTTAACGAAATTTATGTTTAAGAGTCGCTAACTATTACAAACTATGTTTATCGAATGTATTATTAAATAACTAGCTAGGTTGTTTTATCAATAATATATTATATTGTTTTAAATTAGTTGTATATAATATTGAATTAAATTATAAGAATTGTATAGTGTTTATATTTTAGCGTTAGATATGGGGGGGGGGGGGCAATGCACAGCATGTAGTGAAATGGAGGGGAGGGGGCACGGCCGGGCACGGCATGGAGGGGAATGGCAGCGCGCGGTATTGACTCGCATGGACTAGGACTAGGGCCTAGAACCATCTAAATCATACTACTAATATATATACTAGCCGATGAATCCACACTAATAATATATGGTAATACCTGATGTCAATTTAAAATGGAATGATGTATATTATTATACTGAAATAAGAGATTATTTACAATGCGAGAGTTTCTTTGGATTTTTCTTGCTGTTTTTATACGTGCGAATAATAATATTACAAATTCGTGTTTTATGTATCGCACTGCAATTAATAATTAAATCAATGTCGATTGACGACTTTATAATAATCCCATGATATTATAGTCACGGAGCACATTGTGCACGCATTAACCAAATGAACGGACGAATAAGGGAGATAATTAAAATTTTAATACGGTGGTCGGTCGTGTAAAATTCATATTATATGAAATTGCATTATGCAAGTCCACTACTATACTTCTTATTTATACAACAGTCGCCAAAAATACTAGTACGACTAATAAAATATTGTTGTAATGGTAGTGTCACTTTGTATTATTCATATCCAACATCATATAAATATATTATAGTCACAATATGACGTATAAGCCATGTATAATAGATATACAATATTGTCATAGTATAAATTTGGACCGATAACGGCGATAACGGTAGGGAGAGAGAGGGAAGTTTCTGGGTACTTCTACAAATTTGAATAATAATTATTAATTATTAACAACTGCAATAATAATTTGATCGCAGATTAAACAGCTATGGTTTACTTAAGTAAAATTTTAATCAATAAATTTGGACGAATCTGACAGTATAATAATGCTCCCGTTAGATCTTAAACACAATGTCATCAACGATTATAACATGAATATTGAATATATTATATTACGTAAAATATTTGTTAAATATTTATTTAACATTATTATATTACATTGAAATAGTAAAATATAATGTCAAGTCTTAGTGTAGTAAAAATTTAAAGCTTAAGTTTAATTGAGTAAAACAGATTGGAGTTTTTATTGTCTGATTAAAAATCTATACTATTAAATATTAATTGTCTTTTAACTGTTAGTTTACGCTCCAATTTGTATTTTATTGTTTTACTTGTTGAATCGTATTTTGTAAGATATTTAATATTGTGATTATGTAGTTAGCTATTACGCAACTTACGATACTTTTAATAAATTACCTAATTTTCCTAAAAGAACAATGATGACAATGATTGAGTGACATATTATAATTTATAACAGACAAAAGTGATCGAGTAGTAAGTTAGTTGGAGATAGCTAGAAAGTTTGGAAAGATTACACTTCAATTTTAAAATTTATTAAGATTACCTACATAATATTATGGTAATACGAAGTAACGGTTAAAAATATATAAGAGGATGCATCTTACTAGCTTTTCAAATTATCTGTGTCGTAATATATTTTATTTATTTATTTTCAATAAAATCAACACGGAAAAAAAACCTCAGATAAGTAACTGTGCTGTATATAATTATATAATATTGTAATTTGTATAATATTATTTCATATAAATATATAATACTCTATAACAGCTGGAGTCTAGCTGTTATTAATTTATAACTCAATTCCAATATATCATTGGAAAATTTCATTGTTAGTAAATACTAATTTACCATGTAAATATGGTAACACAAATATTCAAATTTCTACTAATCATATTTTATAAATTACAACATTTAAATTTAAGCTTGAAACGTATAAAAAAAGAATTGTGCATTTGTAAATTTTAAAGCTGAAGACCTTAAAAAGTTATAATTGCTATTGAAAAAAAAAATGTTTAAAAATCTCAAGTTCCAAATGCTTAAATTTATTTTAAAATATATTCTAAATATTTTATAAATGGCATTGTTTTATGTAGAAAACAATGATTTCAATAAAATTAAAATGTTTTTATTCTAAAATTTTCATGGTTAGTATTTTCTGATTTATGACAAAATAAAAAATATAGAATAAAACTTAAGCTTTGGTTTCTGATACATTAAAATGTATTAACTTATTGATTAAAGAATAATTGTATTGATTAATTCAACAATGGTATGACGACATTACACCAAAATTATTTTACTACCTACCGATCATATTATCATTGTCAAACTTTGATGATATTTGATTTACCTAAAAATAATTATTTTGCCATTGAATAAAAAACAATAAAAATTATTGGAAAAATAGTTGTTTGCGACAATAATTGCAGGCTTAATTGGAAATGTTACAAGACAACACTACTTTTAAGTAGGCGACTCGGATTGGGGTGCTTCGAAAGGTCATCAATCATCACGTTGAAGAAACGATCTCGAGCGGTCTCGGCTTATTTCGGTCTTAGTTATTCCGTGTTAAGTGCACGAATTATCACGTCAACTTTAATTTTGTGGACTTTTTCATCTACGAACAAATATATTTTTCCCCAATGACATTTTGTAATACGATATAAATTATCTGTCATGTAATAATAAGTTTCATATCAAGATTCCCAAAATGACGCATTTTATTAAAAATTAATTTTCATTTGAATTCCGTGTACTATATTGTATACAGTATAATATATAGCCACAAATAGCAAAAATATTATGAAACTAACAATCGCTAAATATCTTAACGATATTCTATTCAAAGATAATAAGTTAAAACAATGTGAGTTAGTTACTGATTATTACACACAAAAATATAAAATTTCAATATACACAATCGATACGTGATTAATTTTTTAATTAATGCAATAAATTTAAATGAAATCAATCAATGATTAAAAACGATGCATATGGATCTTCAATCAAAATTAATATATAATTACACCATAGTTTGCTCATTGGTATAGACGCTGGCTGAATTTATGAATGTTTTAACGTCAGAATATTTTATTTTTGATAACATAAAATATTTTATGTAGGTACCTATTTTAGTTAACCATGTAAGAATAACGCATCGTAATGGAATACATTTGTGAATAAACTTTCATTCTATATGTATTTCGGGAACTTATTTCTTCGTTAATAATAAAATGTTCAACTAAAGTGTTCAACTCAAAACTCAAATCTTTGAATACAACATCCGAATAAAAGCTGTAGGTATTTATCTACGATTATGACATACTCCTATCTCGAGGCTGTGAAAAGTGGTTTAATACTGTAATGGAAAATACGGATACATTTATACTGCATGTGTTTTAATGCAATCTATAGGTATTAACTTAAAAATAAAGCCAGTATGATAAAATATACAAATTTCACATTACGAAAATAGTAACTAAGTTAAACAGAATATATCAGCTTGTAAACTCGGCTTGTACAAGAGTATTAATGATAAGCTGATGTAAAATAATTCAAGTCTCTAGTTGTTGTAAAAAAATAATCACAATATGAATAAATGGGTAAATGATTATAAACTATTATAGTATATTATAACTACTGGTAATGCGTAATGCGTGTGGCTGGCGGCAATAAGCCTGAGGAAATGTATGTTTATTGATAAATAAAATAAAAAGCGTGTCCGGGAAGCCCGCGAAGGCGAAATAGGTGAACTAAAGTACAAAGTATAAAAATATGAAAGAAATATACGAAATAACTAAGGTGGAGTATGTAACCACAAACGCAACTGAAGAATGTTGCTTGAAAAATGTCTAAACTTACGAAGAAACAAAAGTCGAGTAAAGGCTAAATAAAATGGAATTCATACTAAAATCGCATAAGTAATATATTGCACTTAGATGTCGTTACAATATCATTCATAAGTATCCGAATGGTCCAAAAAATTAATAAAAAGAACCACTGGGGTCAATTTTATTTACTTATTATGTGCCTACCGGTTATATTGTAATCTAGCAAGCGAACTTTTATTGATATTTCCCAGTGTTAGTTATGATTTAGTACAACAATATATTATTGATTTAATTATTTTTTGTTCCTAAATAGGTATTGTCTGTGTACAAAATATATATTCATTAATTTACATAGATAACGATTTTCCTATATCGAAATATATGATGTCAAATGCCATGTACCTACTAGAAATGACAAAATAGATTGCAGAAAAAAATTTGGGTGAGCGATTCAGTTCGTATAATAATCATTTATTCTTTAATTAAAAATATGGACATTTTCAGTTTCAATATTGAATAAATATAAACTACATATTTCAAGTAATTATTCTATTAGCATAAAAGAACTATATTATAAACAATAAGAATTAATGGTTGAAATTAAGTGTTAATATGTTGTAAATTATTAAATATAATATATTATACATATAATAATATGTATTTATACATAATTTTTTTTTAATGTTGATACCTTTGAAGTATTTATATTCATCTAATATTTTAATAAAGGTTTATTAATTAAAAAATAAAAAAAGCGGGTAAGTGAGTATCGCTCTGCTGTACATTAGGGGGTGGGGTGGACCTCGGACTAGGGTAGGTTAAATTTGAATGCAATGATAGGTATCATTGTATACGAAAAACGATTCTGAACGGAGATGATTTGTCAGTCTGAGATATATTATATTTAAATATTGTCATACATTCTATTTTGAAACAAATTCAAACATTTAAGTAAAAGTTTCAAGATCTTACGTTAAGTAATTTTTTTAAAATAACAAAAATCGAAAATTATTTATTAGTAAAACGTTATTTTACACGTGTATTTTTGATTTCAAATTAAAATTAAAACATTAAACACTCGTAAAATTTTTTAAATTGAATAATTCTCAAACTTTTTTATAATTATTCTAAGCTTAACTTATGGACAGCATAGTACTAAATTTTCAATTCTTAGCTTTTGATAGTAAAATATTTATAAATTTTTAACTACCAAATAGTGAACAATATTCATGATTTTGACGAATTTTTGTCAATATTTGAACTTCAAATGCTAATAAAAAAAAATTGTGCCTATGTAATTTTATAATTTTTGAATGAGAGTTAGAACAAGTTATCTGGACCCTTCTATTAAATTTTCAAGTAATTTGCTAAATTTTTTTATCAACATTTATATAAAAAAAATAATAAAAATTGATTATTTCAAATGCCTATAAATAACTAAAAAAAAATTAAAATATTTTGAAAATAAAATCACGTAAAGAAAATGGCAATCTAATTAACTGGTAAAATTTTCAAGTATTTACGACTTATACTATTTGAATAACAACAAATATCAAAAATCGTTTGAGGCTAAACCGTTATTTAACGTGGTTTTGTAAAAATTTAAATTTCAAACACTCATAAAAATTTTTTGTCTTAGTCCGGTAGAGTTTTTTTTACAGCTATTTGAAGAAAAATGTATGGAGAACCTTGCACCATATTTTCAAAACTTAGTTATAAAAGAAAAAAATTTTACGATTTTTCAACCACAAAATTACTTGCAAATTTTTGCAATTTTGACATATTTCGTATAAACTCGAACTTTAAGCACTTATAAAAAAAAATTGTGACTAACGATTTCGGATTATTTTTTATCACTTTGAGACCAACTTATAAGAAACCTTGTATTAAATTTTCAAGATTTTCTGGCCAGCCAAAAAACTTTTATCGTTATTTTTAAAAAAAAAATTAAAAGTTGCAAATGTCTATAAATAGCTTAAAAAAAGTCAAAATACTTTGAAAATTTAACAGTGTATAGAGAACATTAACATAAACATTTGGTGAAAATTTCAAGTATTTACAATCATCAGTTTTTGAATTACAACCATATAAAAAAATCGATTTTGTCGAAAACTTGTTTTGCGTAAAAATTCCCATTTTTCTGTCATTTTTTTTTTGTTTTTCTCAATTTTTTTGAAAACTGTTGGAAAATGTTTACTTTTATAAAAAAAACACACATCATTGTAAAATCAATACATTCATTACTCCGTTCAGAATCTAAAATACAAATATTGAATTTGAAAAGGTTTATACATTGTTTTTTAATTGAATTTATTTATATGGTGTTACAACGTTAATTCACGTCGATTCATACATATATAACTAATATTACATAAAATAAAAAAATATATATTCAAATTCATAATATGAGTACCTATAGATATTTAAAGTTATGTAAATTTGAAATTTAAAAAATAAATACATATTTTTTCAAATTAAAAATTCGTGGTTAAATTAAACACATCGCGCGTACACGCAATAATGTAAATTATTACATATTTACACATACAATTATTTAAGTTTGTATTTATGACTGTATGAGTGCATTAACTTTTTTAGTGGAATTCAGAATTACAAAGGAGCTTATTTGTTTAAACATTTTTCGCTGTTTCACTGTGAAATCTTGTTGGCACGTGTATTTAATATAATTTTAATCGTCACCGAAAGACTGAATTCATGATTATGGTCAAAAGTTCGTATACTAATTCTTAAAGACAAACTATTTAATCTGAAACATAATTGGACGCAATAAACTTTTTCACAATTTATTGAATATTGGCCTAATTATCTCACATATTATATTTTCTATATACGATTAGTAGTACAATCACCGTATTATTTGTTTTGTTTAAAGTGTTTTGAGATGAATAAATTATGAATAATATCATCTATTCTGTACATTAAATTATATTATGTTTAATAATATAATATGCAATAGAAAATGTACATGGCATTTCAAATTATTAACATAATATTTCTGTCTGTATTGAGTTGAATACAGTAATAATATACCTAAGTATAAGACTATTAATTATAAACTATTTTTTACTTATGCTAAGCAATTTTAATTATTCGTTATTTGATTTATCTTTATTTCTATCAAATAGTCACAAAAAAAAAAAAATGACAAATTATTTCTAAAAGATTTTAATAAAAACTAAACAATGTCTGTTCTGAAATACATTCGTATTCAGTAATCTAACCTTTTTTAGTTATTGTAGCCAGTGTAAAATATTGTTAACTGTTATTGTTATTTTACTATAATATTCACAAACTTGAAAATTTAATTAGTTTTAAGGTTTAAACTTTCAACTTTCAGTGAGATTTTCCTTTTTTGAAAATTAATGAGTTTCATAGGTGATTACTTTTTTTTAACTTTAACTTTTCACTTACATTGTACCTCTTTGAATAATAATATTTATATACTTTACGATAATAGTATACATATTGTTATATAAAATATGACAAAACTTGTACGTGATACCATGAAAAAAATTGAATATTTAATATGATTTAAATTAATGGTTTTAATCTATTTTATATTTTAAATCTATAACATCGATTTCATACTCGGTTACGTCTATTAATTTATTATTATTCTGTTCTGTATCTTAGTAATTTTTAAAATTAAATATATTTTACTGAAAGATAATTATTTAAATAAAAGACGAAGTTGAATTTAAAAATATTATCGTTTTGACAAAAAATAATATTATTAAATATAATAAAGTATTATATTTTATTACAGATTAAATAAGCATCGTCGGGTTAAAAATCAAAATCTGTTTTCTGTTATTAATGCTGTTTAGTAGCATAATAATTGGCGTATCAAGAGAATGGAAATGTTATGATTAAAATAAATTTATTTTTGTTCTGATATAATATAAACATGTCGATTAGTTTGTTCATTGATTTTTTTATTTTTGTAATAATGTACATTTTTCATTGTCTACTAATTTATATGATGGTAACACTGGTAACACAGTAATTTAGTTTTTAATATCTTATAGAAATTAACATTTGGAAGTAACCTTAACTTCGGTAATAATTCAAATCCTTGTTAATATCGTCGATATTTTATACATAATAATTTAACATTTCCAAATCATTGCTGTAGGTAAGTGTATTAAAACTTTAGCTGATTAAAAAATAACATGTGTGACGGAGTTAATATTTTTTGATTAGTTTACTATCTGTAATATTTATTTTATAGATTCTTGATGGAACGTTAAAAGAATTACCGTTATTTCAAAATTATTTATAGGTATGTTAAATTATGAGATAGGTATTATATTATGATGACTATTCACACAATTTTCGAATAATAAGGTCACTGAATAGAATTGGATGATAACTCAAATGGTACGTTAATGATGTGGTTTATGGAAATGTTATTAACTGCACTTTATGCAGAATAGATTTTACTGCATACCAATTATTAAAATTTCACGGTGGTAAACTTTTATTAATTCAAAAACTACAGGTTAGTTACCTTGTAACTTTCAACCATTATATTTTTATTTAAATAGCTATGATAATTAATACAAATTATTTCTATTTGATTATAATTTGAAATACAAAGTGTTTCGATATTATTAATAATTTTTTAACGAAATAATAATACAAGTACATATTATTATATTGTCGAATTTAATGGTTTAAATGTTTATACTATTATGGGGTAGTAGTATGATGTACGATTATAATTAGTTTTCTAATAAGAATCCAAATACGTCGACAGTACCTATAAATAAAATATAATAATAGAAAAACCTCGTTCGTATATTTTATATTGGCATATACAATGAATGAATTCGAGCACATTGTACTGGTCGAATGGTCAATCGATAACGATTTATAAATTTCAGGACGTTCGTGTCAATATTTGAGCCCGCCCGTCTATGTATAATGTATGACGGTCATATCGTAACATCGGACTTTCGTCGATAGACATTATATAGTGTTTTTATATTTATTTATAAAATGATATAAGTCCGTACACGGCGTAATAATAATCGACTATTACGACGCGACGAAAGGGTGTGTGTGGAACTATTCGCGGCCGAGTGCGTGATGGCGGTGTTGTCGGTGTCTCGGTCGGGGTCGTCGGCTTTCGTGCGGCGGCGGCATCATCATCTCTCTGACGGAGATAAAATAATAATTGGACCCAAAACGACGACGGGTCGAGTACACGCAATTGGGATTTAAGATAGGCCACTCTGACCGCACTGCAGCGTATGGGGGCGCGCAGCGTCTGCGAAATAACACCATCACGTCCCTCGTCCCTCTTCCGGGCCCGATGAACCCGCCGCCCCGGCGATCGCAGTGCACACTGCACGACGACGACGACGGCCGACCGACGCGACAGTCGGACGAATACCTATAATATACGGTTCCCCGAGGAGGATCTTATAAAATTATATACATAAAATATACATATTATATTTGGGGGATACGTCCGTACGCCGACCCTAACCGCGTGTATGGTATATACCTAAATAATATACTCGTGTATATATATATATGTGGTGTTATGCGTATGACACGCGCGCGCGCGCACACACACGAGTCGTTCGTGTTGGTGTGTGTACACTTGCAATAATCGTAATGCCGGGCGCGGTGGCGTCGAACCCTCGTCGGCAGTCGTAATCGCCGCCGTACTGCATGTGCGTGTTCGTGTGGGCCTGCAGCAGACGACGGCTCCGACGAGGGGGGTGACGGAAATAGAGATGACGAAGAGAGAGAGAGAGAGAGAGAGAGAGAGAGAGAGACTCGCGTGTATGTATAACAATATTATAATGTCGTGCGTATATACAGTAGCAGGTTAGGTATGTATTATTATAAATAGTGTACGAGTATATATCGATTGGAAAATGTTATTTTTGTGCGTGTGTGTGTAATACAATAATAATAATAATAATATGTATTGCATTACGCCGCGGCGGCGGTGGCCCACATTTTGTGTTTCCCGTTCGTCGGTTACGATCGTGACTTCTGTACAATATATTGGGTATATATATATATTAACATCATGACGTATACCCGCGCAGTATCGCGAGTGTGTATATAATATATAGTGTATACGTCGTCCTAACGAGAAGTAGATTAATATATTATAATACATATATTGTCGTATAACCTGAACAGTGACGTATTGTACACACACACACACACACACACACACACCAGTGGCGCAACTAGAGTTCAAATCTTGGGGGTGCTACAATTATGAATTGCTTACAATGCCATGGGAGGCTTTGCCCCTCACACCCCCCAACTTGACATAATCCCAGTATTTAGATTATACTAAATTATATTATATAATATAATATTATAATATTATATTATATTATATTGTATTATATTCGCGATATCATTTTTGGAAAAAAAATATGACACAATTCATTTTTTTATTACCTATAGTATTTGATTATTTTGATTATGGTACATGTCTACATTCTAAAGTGTCAAACATCATTTCTATCAATATTTTTATGATTAGAGCCTATATGGAAGTTCATGCATTTGCATGTTTTTACTGAGTGCATCAAAAAGTTATTGTATGAGATAACAAATCACAATCTAACGAGTTCAAAAATTAAATTTAAATGTAGGTACATACTACATATTTTCGCATATTTTAAGGTTTTTAAAAATATATGCATACTTTTATATAAAATTGCATTTTATTACATTTTAATGTTATTTTTTTTATTAATATTTCACGATAATGTCGAACTTTGAGTTTATTTCAAAATTAATTTCTTGAAAAATATGTCCTACTAAAAACATTGCCAATATAAAATAAATACCTGATAAAAATTAAAGATCTTTACTTGGTCGGGCTGATAATTGTCGTTCATTTGTAATTGAAAATCTATCAAAATATTCAAAATCCCTAGTTGTAAATTTTAATTCTTGAAGTACTTAAATATAATATATTATATCATATTGAAATTGTACATATTTTTCTCTATCTTTTAAATATTATTTTTATTAAAAACGAAAAATCTTAAAGTAAAAAAAAAAACAAAATACATATTTAGCGCATATTTTAATAATTTTAAGCACATATTTGCATACATATTTTGATAGTTTTTAATGCATGAACTTCCTGACCCTATATTATGATAGGTAAAATTACTAATAAGTAAAGCGCTGTAACATGTTGCTTCGCAACCAATTTTTCAACTTCCTCATTGAGGAAAAACTTCGTTTGCGTGTCGCAGAACTTACAAGGGGTATGGTTAATGCAACCTTTGAAAATATTTCTTTATTTAGAATTTTTTTTTTTATGTCATCTAACCTGTTTTTTAAATTGTTAGTTAATACATTTCTGTTTTTAAGAACTCTGTGTTTGAATTTATTATGTCATACAATCATTAAATAAACTAGGTACATTGTTAAAACTAGATATTTGATATTACAAAAACGTGGAACTTGGGGGTGCTTCACCCCCCCCCCCTAGCACTCCCGTAGTTGCGCCACTGTCACACACACACACACATATTATTGTCGGCGTTGCGACTCGGGGGTCGTTGTAATAAACGTACATCGCCGCAGTGATATAATATGTGTTATATTATTTTAGTCCGATATTCTACCTACATATAGCGTCCACGTTCGAATTCGCTCTCGTATACACACACGACATATAATAATATTATATATAATATATATGTTATTTCTATTATAATATAGAGCGTGCGATGTTGATATATATATATATATATATATATAATATATTATGGTGCGTTTAACGCGTTTCTCGATCGATGTGTCTTCGCGTAAGACCGAAAATATAAATATATATTATATTTATACATGTGTGCTCACGTGTGTTTATGTGTAACACGTATATATATAATATATATATATTTATAGCCGTCGGTATATGATACGCGCGTAAAATATGCATCGAACATGATGATGTTTGCGAGGTCGGACACACGACTTTTTAACAGTCGAATCACGTAAAAAATTCGGTACCGACGACGACGACGACGACGACGAAACGTGGGGAGGGGGAGGAAAAAAGTCTTTCCGCGCAGTTTTACCCGTCTGCAGCGGCGTTCCAGGGCGTCCGTCCTAATATATATTATATATATATATATATATATATGTACTTTATTTTATTATTATTATTATTCTTAATGCGACATTTACGCCGTACGTCGTTACGGGTGATGTATATCACGACGCGGCGGCGGTGTAACCCACACACGCGGCGACGAAGACGGCACAAAGCGGCGAGTTTTAGCGTTGAGCGCGCGAGTTCTGCGACCGGTAAAATATGTAAAGACAATCTTCTGCACAGAGTGGTGTGTATGATGTATATGTCATTTAGGGATTTCGCGCGTATATGTTCGCTCACGCTCAAATCCGTTTGAGGCGGCGAACGCTCGTTTTGTTTTCAACGGTACGATATACGCGTTTATAAAACAGACCGTATTATGTATTATACGTATGTACTATGCAGAATATTATAGTACCTATATATATATATGTATATATTGTGCTCGAGTACGCGCGTATAAGACGTGGTTGACGAAAATATGCTTTGATTTTAAAACCTGAGGGTGACTTTGGACAGAAAATCTGATTTTGTTTGTACTTTAAACATCACGTCAAAATTAAACATTCCCTGCAGTACTTTTTTTTATAATCGGAAAAGACAAACGAACAATCGAGGAAAATAAGCGGTTTTCGACTAAATTTATTTTGTTATAATTCAAAAACGATTATAACCGCAGAAAGCTATTTAATACATTTTATTAATATATATTTATTATAGACAATTGAATAATAGTGAAATTTTGAAATTTAAAATGTCGACGATATTCGTCTAAATAGCAAACAGTTTGCAAACTATTTTATAGTTAGAAATTCATAAAAACTTTATTTTATACTCAAGTTTTTATAATTGTATACGAGATTCTTTATAAGTAGTTTATACTGAAACCGTAAAATTTAAAATATATATACATACGGTTATTTTTTTATAGATATTTTATGTTCAAATTCAGTAGAAATTATTAATATAAAAGATAAATATCGATGTTAACTTAAAAATATTTTTCATAGGAAATTTTAACGTTTACGCATGATTATTTTCACCTTCAATTTTATTATACCTACGCAATGACAATATTTTGACTTATTTCAATATATTTTTTGTTTTTAGTGTTTGTAAAATTAACCTACATTTACTGTTTTACGGTATTAATAGAAAGATATTATTACATTTTGAATTACATAAATTAGTTGATATAATATTGTGGAAGTACATATCATTGTAACAATAAAATACTATAATAACATAATAAATGCATTATTTCCGGAAAATTTTTACCAACCTACTGTTATAATAAAAATAGAATAAATGGCTTTAATAAGTATAGTTATATAAAAAAAAATAAACATATCACGAAAGGTATTATGTTGTTTTAGTGATAAAAGCTGACAGTCCGTTAGCGGCGTTTGCGCTCAGAATCGTTTTTTGTATTATACAATGATATAGGTACCATTGAATTCAAATCAACACACCCATAACAGTACTCACTCGACATGTATAGCATAATGTTACCCTCATTATTACTTATTATATTTTTCATATTATGTTAATGTAATTATTGATTTAAATTTAATGCTACGTCAGTGTACCAAATTAAATCGCAGTAAATCGCAGTGATATTCTATTATTTAACATTATTATTGGTGGGTCTTATTAATAATCTTTATAGACATATTTAGGTATATTATAATAATTTAAATTTAAATTGTAACATAATTCGAGGGGGCTAGAACAGAGAGAATTTTCCCTGACTTATAGATCTTTAAGGGTTGGTTACATTTTGATACCGATCAAATTTTGAATGACTTGAATGGCGGTTTTTAACATTTTTTTTTAGGAACGTGGAACCGCAAGGAACAAAATTATAAAAGCGATACTTTTATAGTTGATTGATATGTTTTTTTTACGATCACGGTTTACGTTGATACACTTCACTTATTTTTACGAGTCTCTATGTAAAATATTAAAATTTAAGATTGTTCATAATTTATTTCGTAAACATTGAAATGTCTTAAAAAAAATTCAACGTGTAAATACAGTTAATGCTTTTAGCTTTATCTTTGATAATAGGTTATAAAGCTCGCATATCTTTGTCTATGCTTTCTATTTATAGTTAGGTGAGCTATAAATCCGTTTCATAACCTATAGCGAGTTCATTTCTGTATTTTTTTTTTTGCATATTTGAGTACATTTTTTAAGAATAGCATATTAAACGTTTTTTTTTGTATAAAAATGCATATTATGTAGTTAATATTATCAAAGGTAATACTTAAATTTTAATCAAATATTAGGTATACTTAAAAAAAAAATATAAAAATATCGTCTTGTACAATGATTGTCGATTACACGTTAATAATCTTAAAAAAGTTCTACTGGTCCAGTGCAACAAATTTACAGGTATGAAAAATAAATAAAATTAAATGCAAGTGTCACAATATTTACAAAAAATGTATATACATTTTTTTAGATGCTGAACCAAAATGTCGTCGATTAGATGCTGAAACTTTGACGTTTTTTATAAATTGTATTATATTATATTATTTTTTTTTCATTTTTATTTATAATTAAAAATGCTATGCATAATTTTTTTTTTTTTAATGCATATTTTGACAATCTTTCCTCCTATAACTTCTCATCCGTACTTATCACTATAATATTAAATCTGATGATACGAAATTGGTTCTGTTAGACGAACATTTTTTGTTACACATTGGTCGGATATAAAAAACAAATAATTTGCTGACTGCTGACATATAATTGTTTAAACTAACTTAAACAAAAATATTACTACGGATTTGTAATAACTGCAAACAATAAATTATCTTAATGCTGATTAGGTAACAAGTTATATATTTTAAATAATAGTGCCAACTATATTCTATATTTCTGTATTCTGTGTGTACTGTCAAAACAACAGTTTCTTTTTTTCTAAACAATATTAAAATTGTTTTGTTTAAAACTTTTTTTTAAACATTTTCAACAAATTAAAAACACGTTTTTAAAATTAAATGTTGAATTGTTAAAGATGCTTTGTTTAAAACACTGAAAATTTAAAAATTAAATTTCTTAAAAATACTTACAATGTATTTTTTATCAGAGTTAAATTCACTTATTAATACATTATTTTAAATATTAATGTATAAAATATTATTATTATTATTAAAATGTTTTGAACAAAATCGCATTTAAAACATTTGAAATACACTTTTAAAACACTTTCTAACCCTTTGTATAAAGTAAATTATATTATTATATTACTATTAAAATGGTTTATGATTAGAGTTTTAATTATTAATATTATGACTAATTCACAAATAAAAATAAAAATAAAATAAATATTCAAGTTCATGTTAATTAGTAATTAATAATTACATAATATGTATATGGGAGCGTGATATTTTCGTTATTACTAAAGTATGTTTATCAATATTTGAACCTACCAGAGGATAAAATAAAAACATTTTTTAAAGTTGAAAGAACAATAAACAATTATTTTAATCATTAAAATGTATAATGGTATCATACTACCACATAACATTGTATGTACTCTTTTCATTGTAAATGATTATGTAATGTACACTTTATTGTTACTTTTTGAAAAATTATGTGATACTCAACCAAGTGGAACGAGGAAATAGCTTTTATAAATTGTTGTTACTTCTACTGAACTGAACTGCTGACTCCGCAATTCGAAATAATTAAATTATTTGAGATTTTATTTGTTCGTAAAACAATTAACTCGGTCATTCAAATTTCGTCTCGGAAATGAACAATTTCGTATTTTTTTTTTCAGGACGACCGTTTAAACATAGAATAGTTTATTAATACTCAATGATTTTGAATAACGTTAACGTATTTTAGTATCGCCCACGGGTAAATTGTTTAATGACAGTTTCTAAGCACACAAAACTCTGACCGGAATGGCGACTTATATACCGTTAATCCTCGGGGATTCAATGATTAAGATATGAGGGTGAAGTCTGCAAACTTTGTCTTACCGGTCATATGCCCGGAGCCAGCCTACTGAAACTCTGCAGAGTTTGTTTATTCACTGACGGTCACAGCCATATCGGATTTTTCGTCGTAAAATCGCTTAAGCATATATATATATATATATATATATATTGTATTATATATGGTACGAAACTACGTCACATAATTTTCGATTCAAGTTTATTCGGCTCAGATAAAATATGATTAAGCTCGCGGTGATGTTTGCCGTTAAAAGAATGGTGTTTTCTGAATAGTAACGGGGAAAAAACCGTATTGATATTTCAAGTGTGAAAATGGAAATAATATATTTTGTAAAGAATGTACGGCAGTGCGTGTTCGTCATAAAGCTATTTGAAAACGTATGCGCAACTCGTTAAAAAAAAAAAAAAAAATTAAATTAAATTAATATATTATTCGTCTGTTTTCTCGTAATTTAAGTTAGATGATTATTTAACGATCGGTTTCGCGCCGTGTAGTCAGTGGTGTACGTACCTACACTAACATCTAATAATGTGAAAAATTCACTCGACCAAATGATACACGTACATTTGAATATTCCGGATGGTTAACCGTAAACTCTTGTGACACAGCAATCTTAACGTTGTATAAACACGAGCCCCGGGTAAACCCAAATGGAATAAGAGAAATAAAAAAAAAAACTGCGGTGATTCCGAATGCCGGGGATTTTCTGGTCCCGCATTCTGAATTTGTACAATCCCACTCTACGATAAAAATATATTTTAATATAACATAAACTAATATATTATTATATTCGTACAAGACGTTTAAGTTATTTACAAACAAATATATATATTATACAATATTATAATATTGTGTACTAACTTTAGACATTATAATAACAATAACACGAATGCAAACTGTGTTTAATTTAATCGCAGATTATATTATTATTGTGAAACCAAGACGGTGCATAGGGGGGGGGGGGCGAAACAAAGGACATATTTTACAAAACATACTCCGATTTATCGATCACAGATCAGTATACAGACGTCGTGTAGCCTGTGTATATATAATTGCGTAAATATCTTATTATATATTATATTATATTTACCAATATTATATGAAGTTAACAAATTTCCCATAAATACTGATGTGATAATTTTAAGTAGTATAGGTTTTCGGTACCGCTGTTAACTTCCATAATAATGTCTTGACGAGTTCATCTAGGCTATATAGTATATTATATATATAATATATTGTGCAACCAGACATGTACTAGCCCATCGGGAGAAACTATAAGGAAAATCTCGGAGGGTCCTCTTCAAATTTTAGGACCGAATTCCCGGTTTTTACGATTCCAACTAATACTTTTTGGCTATTTAGTATTTGTAAAAAATAAAACACGGGAGACGTACAAAAAAAACCATATATTATACCGTGATCAATATTTTTAGCTCTCCAATTAATAATGATCAATTCGCTCTAACATTAACAATAATATAGTAAAATTGATTATTTTGAACGTGAAAATTGCAGTTGTGCGAAGTCAACGCATAGAAATACCGTATAAAACCATGTGATTTTCGATCACATTAGTTTAAATAAATAAAAGATTTTTGGAACTACGACATTTTTATTGCTATATTACGAACGATTCAGACATACAAAACTAATATTGGCGTTAGACGTCACTCTATAATCATTATAATCGTGTATACAAAATAAATTCTGTTCAAAAGTAAAATATTATAAAATAAATTATATAGCTATATATTGAAGTATATTATATTAAGTATAATATTTTTAATTTAATTTATTTTAATTGGCTTTTGTTCAAATTTTAAGTTCATAAATAACAATTTATTACTTATTTCACAAACGATCTTTATTATGTTATTATATATTTTCATTGTAATAAAGACATGTTTTATGAATTTATTTAACTCAGTGTAATTTTAAATCATTATTTTTAATTAGAAATTTTTGCCAATATTATTAGTAATATTACTCCAGATCTAGTAATTTACACAATACTTAAAATTTAATTTAAAATAATTTTTTTGTTTTTTATTAAACTGGAATACATATTATTTTGAAGAAAAACTGGAATTATTAAATGTCGACATAAAAAAATTAGATAGTTTAGTATCAGCTAGGAGCAATCTTCCTTAGTTAAAGTTAGTTGAGTTATAATATTTGTCGAAATATCTTAGGTATGTAAAAAAATAAAAATCACATTTTCGTTTCTCTCAAAATCCAATAAATAGAAATAATAATAACAATAATAATCATGCAGTCGCATAGAGATTATATATTTTAAAAGCTGAAAGCAATTTGAGCGTATTTCTTGCTCTATTGACTATATTGTAGATGTTTGAACTTCATGTGCATAATAATTGTCATGTAGTACACTTTTATCAACCACGATGAAAGCAGATTTAAATTCGTCTACAGAGATTACTGTTGATTTACCTTTAATGTTCACCTTGTAAAATGTATCGTCTCTTTGAAGTAACTATTCAGAGTAGCTCATTGTATGGTATTTGCAGAGGCTTCTTAACCAGATCATACCGTATGAACACGTGCGATGACTTTGATATCTCAGTTAAAACGAAATAGCTTCTGTACGATTTGTTTGAAGTTTTAATTATTTGTACGAGTTTAAACGTGTTTTTAAGCAGTTTCGCGCATTTATTTTCATTCACTGATGAATATTCGTTGGTTGAAAAAAAATTAACTTAGTCATTTTAAAGGAGCAGCTGAAAAATGCGTATCTTTTGGAACACATTTTTGCAAACATAATATACTATCGGTTATGACGTTACTATACTATCTAGTATAAATATGCACTATCCTTAATTTATTATTTCAGTGTTCTAAAAAGTATTTTAATTTTTGAATTACCAAAGGTGTCATGGTATCACCAAAACTCGATGAACAAAATGAACAAAAAAAAAAAACACTATAGCAGCGAACATATTCAAATTTGCCGGAGCTGCAACGATTTTTTTAGAAAAACGCCAAAATGAATAAAACTCTGAACTTTCAACATTTTTAAAATTATTACTATGAAAACTCCTTTGAGTATTAAATATTGAAGTTTTTAGTTAAAAAAATATCGATTTTATGTCGCAAACGTGTTTTGTTTTAAACAATTTCCATTTCCCAGCTAGATATTTTGTTGGTTTTTTCCGGTTAAAAAGTATGCATTAAAATGTTTTTCTACTTTGGACCTGTCAATAAGTACTAAATTATATAAAATTTTCTTCTCGAAACATCCTTAAATGAAAGATTGATGTGGATGATTGACTGCACTCAAATGTGTACCTATTAAATATAAATTTACACACACGTCATTGTAAAACGGATATATTTCTCGTTCCGTTCAGTCTTTATAACAATATTAATTTAGGCTCCATATCATTTTTATTTTTACTATGAAATTTACAATATCATATTTCTATTCATGGAAAATAAAATGAAATCACGAAAAAGTGCCCTGGGTGTCTCTCTAAACAATCTACATCAAAGCCTAGGGCTAATGCCAAACAACACCCTCGCGAGTGTCCATATATATAAAATGAATACAAAATATCTCAACAAAATTGACAGAAAAAATATATTCATTTATGCCTAGAGTCTATTATTGTGATATCTTATATTTTCTATGCAGACATTTTTAAACGAATGTTCTCTCTTCATGATGCTGAATTCTCGATAAGGATATACACAATGAAAATGGCTGTCGAACGTGGCGGTTTTTCCGTATTTTTAATAATCATTGTGCCATAAGCTCTTTGTGCATAATAAAGGTAATTTGTATGCATTCAAAATTATACTTTGGCCATTATAATATATTATACATATTAAAAATATGATATTGTACTTATAACTTACGAGCTTACAGTTGAATTATTTTTAGAACAGGTACTACAATGTTTTTTGTTATTATTATTATTATTATGGGGTACGGTCAATGTGCATTAATATTTGATCGTATACAGTATTTCTGCATTATACTGAATTAATCTGAAAACATAGTAGGTATATGAACATTGATGTTTGTTACAGACATGATGGTATTTATTATTTTATTTTTTACTCATTATTAATTTAACTTATTGACTACAACGGGGAACTACCTCACATTATTATTAATTAGTAGACGATTATAAAGAAAATTATTTTACTAATTCGCTTGGATTAAATAATTATAGTTAGAAACAAATCATTTTGCATAAAAATATCTGTCATCTATTCATCTATCGTGATACTTTCCTACAGATATATAGATGATACATTTTACTTTAAAAACGTTTAATTTATGTAAGTAATGTTTGTATTTTTTATATTGTCGAACTTATTACTTAACTAATGATTTTTCATAATTAATTTGATTATTTCGATACTTAGTAAAAGTTGTCTCTTTTATCATACCTCACACAGGACACAAATACTATAGGTCTGTCTAAGAGGGTACAGCGTATACGACTATGACAATAACGTCACGGTTCTTACTATTTTATAAACGTATCAATGCTATTAATTTTGACAGCGTCTAACAAAGGTTTATTGGACACAACTAAAAGACAACGCCGTTAGGATAAAACAAACTATAGGTACGTTATGCTCGGTGTTCCATTAAAAATATGTTTAATAATGAATTATAACCCGGATATTGCGATCTTGTAATTTTTTACATCATTTTCGGAGTAAGTACCTAACTAAATTTATCTCGCTATTTTTTAAAATTATTTATACGATATAGAAGGAATAAAAATATCCACAACACAACCTCACGCGTAGCCAACACGCACGAGCAAACTTTGAAGCTCGTCACGGATGACCACTAACGTTGCACTCGTAGTTATAGCCATGTGGTGGCACACAAGCTACCATTTTTATCATTTTGTATCATCGTGGTTATTATTACTATTATTATTATTATATATTATAAGCGGTTTTTGCGAACGACGCTACATCACCCTCGCTATTAACGCAATCTCGTCCGTACACCGAAACCATCGCATTTATATAAATTTAAATTCACGTCGGTCGTTCCTAATAATCGCAGCTTGTCATTTGTTTTTATAAATTACGAGACCAAAGTAGGTACTATAATAATTCGCTATCGTTTTACAATCTTAGTGCTATTGACTACGTGATCCGTTTAAAAGCCGTTCCTAAAAGACAAAATATATATCATTAAATTAAAATTTTTATTACTCATTATTTTAAGTTTTAAGGATATTATTAATCGCGTAATGTGTTGAGTGCTATCTCGTGGTTAAAAATCGGTAAAAATGGATAATAACAATATCATAGGGTACTTAAACGTTCGTATTTATATTATCCTTACCACACCAGTACACCGCTCAGTACTACGCCTATAATAACAATTTATAATTAGAAATAAATATTTTATTTTTATAGTTAAAAGTTACGGTGGTCTATGATGAATCGTGTAACAATAACATAACACGTATTATATGTTTTCATCTGTCTATAATGAAACTACGGACATCGTTAAACATAACGTTGTTTCTTGGGGATATAACGGAGGAAAAACATCGAGAGTATTTTTAAACATATTTTATGCTATTTTAAGAGTTTTTGCGCTTTAAAATATATTGAAAAGGTTTAAGCGAATTAACTTTGGTAAACATTTGAATACGTCGTGTAATGTACTAATATCGTGTTACCTCGAAAATACCCCAATGGTTAAGATCAGGACTTTATTTTGGACTTCGAATTCGATAATCAGTGTATTTTCACACTAGATATTATATTAAAAAACGTGTCAGTTGATAGGCGATAGCAAGGGCGTAATTAAGGAGGGGAATAGATCCCCAAAACCTTATTTTACTAATATTTCGTAATATTTATAATTTAACAGTAATCCAACTATAATATTATAAATGATCGTGTTTTTAATAGAATAAGTGATACAAAAGTTAATAGTTTTGTACTAAAAAACTTTAACCTTTCCCCTCTTTATTACGCCACTGACAGAGAGTAACTATACTATCAATAATTATTACCTATTAAAGTTAAATATAATAAAGAGTGTAGCGGTAAACAACACGTGACCCCGCAGTAGCTTTTATATAATATATAAGTATATACATTTTACTGTCGACAGTATTAAATTAACAGTTAATATTCAAACTTTTGCATTCATAATTTTATTATCACTCTACGAAATATAGCGTTACACGTTGAATCAAAGTTTACTGAAAAAATATATTTTTGTAATCTATACTGATTGGTTTTCGCGAATAGTTTTGAAGAAATAATGTAACACTTTATAACAGAACGGTATGATCACTGATCCGTGAAATAACTTAAAGTGCACTTAAATTCCGAAGTGTACCCATACGAGAACTTCTAAGCGAACTTAAAAAATAAATGATTATTCTATACTGAATTAGGCAATTTATTAGACTAGGCCAGTTTTCAAAAATTGTATAACAAGCAACACACTACTCTGAATTATTAACATCGAAACATATTTTTTCAAAACCATGTTCGAATCCCCGTTGTTGATTTACCGCAAGACAACGAATTGTCAACTGTAATCCTTCGGATAGAACTTAAGACGGATACAGTTATTCCAGACAATACTGCAGATTAATGTTTATTACCATATCAGATTACACATATAATCCCTTCAGTGTTGATGTTAGACAATATTGTTAACTAATTCGTGTAAATATATTACTATGGAATTAAATGTATTTATTTAGTATCTCAAAATGATTCTAATAAATAAAAAGATTTTTATGAGTACATGTTTTATGATTATTAAAACCATTAAGCAATACTATTTTTTATACAATATTTTAAGTATTAAAAGCGTTTTAATTTTAAATTCCGCCGAGTACACATTTTGCTAAGTTTTTGTCTCAGTAGTCTTGAATATAGCAATGGCTATTCGTTTAAATATGATGAAAAACTGTTTTCGTCTATAGCCCATAAAAATTAATAATCTGTAAATATACATTCATCATAAATTGTACAAATGGATTATACCATTAATATTAGCGCAAAATATTCATCCATTATACCACTGGCATAATATAGTCTATCGATAAATGCATTTATTCTGCTAAATGTTGTCATATCTATTTTTCCTATAAACATAACATATTATGTTAAATTATAAATTTATAACGCATTTTTTTCTGATAATTATTGATTAGTGCGATAAAAAAAAAATATTCTTAATTTCAAGTACCTATAAGACAGAGACATATTAAAAATATCTCGGTCTCTTCGAAAGTGACTATTGAATTAATAATAGGCACTTACCTAAATATATTAGTTTAATTTTTTTTGGTAAATCTAAAAATTAAAACATAATTTTAACTATTTCGCCATAATAGCTTTAATTCAAAAATAGTATATTACGTATACAGTAAAGTGTAACCTCTCAGGTAACATTCATTAACTTCATTAAATTGAATATATGACACGCTAATCTGTTTTTTTTTAGACTCAATACATTTTTCTTTCTATATACCTTATTCGATAAAGTTGTAAATGCATTATCCAGAATCGTTTTTTTTTTTTTACTTATTTAAATTTTAAAATCAACAGAAACAACTTAGTGACTATAAAATTTGACTAAATATCTAACCACATGGTGTATAATATACACTGTATATACACTGATTCACTTTTTTATAGTTAACTTTTTCTTAACGGTGTATTTATTATACATGATATTCAAAATTCGCCTATTTAGAATTTAGATGTAGTTTTTTTTACTGTACTCAATGTTTTTATCAAGCTTAGTTTTTCCTATACTAACTGTTTTGGGTTGTCCTTGATTTAATTTAATTTCTAGTGTAAAGTCCTGACTAATACTACTTCTGGTGTTCAAAAAAACATTATGTATAATTGTATATCTTACTTGTATAATTTACTTGTAACAATCATCTCTACCTTTGTTCTGTATTCTGCATATTATTATTATAATTAGTTGAAAACATTCTATTTTAACACGACTTTTAAGTAAAGATACTATAATTTTATATTGTACATAATAATACACAAATTTAAACTAAAAATATTGATGGTTGGTTATATTGTATTATTTTATTACTCTTTAACACGTACGAATAGACTTGAGGCCATAGTTTATAATCGTTTTAATACGTTCAAAGTTTTATAATATTTTATTTGATGGTGAAATAGTATTACAACTAACATACTGAAAAAAAAGTTACATTTAAAAATAAAACATTTAGTTGAAATAGTTCAGTGAATTATATAATAAAACAAATGTTACTGTTACCACGTTGTATAAATTATTGATTTTTTTTTTAGTCATATTAACGGAACGAATATAATATAGCTGTTTCATGTGAAACACACGCTCTGTAAACATATTTCTCAGAAGTTATAAAATATAAATATATGAGTACCGGTTAAAATCGCTAAAGTCAAAATATAAAAAAAAAAAATTAGGTAACAAGGGAAATAAAAATTGTGAATTTGTAAACCAACGATAACAAACATACCGAATAGTAGTAACTTATTATTTTAGTTATAATAATATTAATATAATATCAGATTATACTTACGATACGTATACGGTGCTATTATCTATATCTAAATAATATAATAATCTCAATTTCTTCAATATCATATTTTACGATCACGTAATAAAGGTAAGTAGTTTGGTCATTTCCAAATCAATAGTCGCACCATAGTCCATGTTGCATCTATCATAATATCCGAATCGTAATTTTATGTCATGTTAAATATTTAAACTTTAAAATTAATATCATAAATCATGGAATACATACGAAGTAAAAAGAATAAAAATGTATTGAAAAAAACGGTTATTCATACAATTTTGCGTCGAGTACAGTAAATTAAAAGATTTGTTCCATCCGACGACAAGATTCAAACCTATTGACTATATAATATTAAATTAATATTTTAATATTCCCAAACTATTGATTATCGTCAATTTTTGAACCGATAGAAAATCAAAATTTAGTATTTTTAATATTTATTGAATGAAAATTTAGATTTATTGGCTGAACCTGAACCAATAAGTTTCCAAATGAAAACCATGTTCCTCTGGTATCTCTCCAAGTATTCACCGATATATGTCTTGAAGCAGGATTTGGTAGTAGCATTTTCGATAAATATATAAAGTTATTTTCGACAATCAAAGCGTACAGCATTAATCTATTATACAAAAATGAATATAATTAATTCTAAGACAATGAATGATAAATTACATAATGAAGACGATGAGTTAAAAATAAGCAATTAAAATATGTATAATAACTATTTGAAATGATGTAAATATTAATCTCATAAAAATATTTTTGTAATGAAAAACTTGCTTTTACAAAACATTATTTTTATATTAGTAAATGTAGGGCGTGATTGTGAAGTACACAATAAAAATCGTTATAAAAAAATAAAAATTAAAAATTAAATATTTGAAAAAATATATTTAATACCTATATTATTGTTTTTTTACTGTTGAAAATGTTCACGATTTTCACATAGATTCTATGCAAAATATATAGGCAATACTTATTGTAGTACTGTACAGTCAAATGTTTATTTATATATTTCGTTTAATCTTCCTGTCAGTTTTGATTAATTGAATTTATTCACCGCATTATTTATCGATCACCATTATTGCACTGTATAATATATTATAATTATATACGTTCATTAAACGACACGCTGAAATAGTGAAATGGATTATTTTATATTGAGGGCAAAGCTAAAAATTCACAATGGATTTGTCGTTGACGTTCGAGCTTAATGTTCTTAGTTCTTGCACTTCATAATATTATGTACGTACCTATGTTTTTTGATATGGCATGAACGCCTAAAACGTTTTAATTTTAAACTGGACAAATTATTATACTAGAAGCGAATATAACAGAAACCAAAGTCTTTGTACGTAGAAAGCTTTTACACGCACTTGAATACCGTTAAATGTATATCAAACACATAATAATATAATATCGTGTTCATGCGAGATTAAAACGAGAAAAAGAGTCGAGAGGTCACAGCAGTTGTTTTGAGCTTTTGAAACAGAATTATGTTGCCATTTGTCATTGGTATTGTGATATTATGTGTATATAACCTCATATATTATACTACGTAGAGAGAGAGATACGATAGCACTAAACTAAAGTAGGTGTCACATAGATTCGTTACTTGCACGTTATTTGAGTATTTTGATAATTTGTTTAAGCCAAATGAATGACGTGAAAGAAAAACATTTTAAAATAAAATTTAATAATTATTATTAACAATAAAAGTTTGTTTTGTAAAACCAACTAGCTAATGATTTTTAAACAGTCAAAATGCCGCAAAAGCGACTATTATTTTTTCAGGTTGGTTTAGGAATTCGTTGAAATCGCACTTGCACACAAAAAATTGCACAGATACACACCAGCTCATGATAAAACTGTTGCACTCTCTTAATACGCAATATATTTTATTGCGACAATAAATAATGATCGTTTTACTTATTACTTACCAACAAAAAATATTACTGTAGTCTGTAGTGTACAAAGAGTACTTTTTACATCATTTATCTATCAAAGTATCACGTGGGAGAATCTTCGATAGTGCGTATCGGCGTGCGACGTACTTATACTTATCAGCTAACTATTATTATTATAATTATTATTCCGTTTACCACGTGTCCACAATACCAGTAATTCATAATAAAGTCTTCCACTCGCGTGTATCATAACATTTGATACGCCTTGTTCGATTACCTACTTAAGATAAAATATTATATGATATATAAAAGTGTAATTTTTTTTTTTGCTATAAATAAAATATATGTATTGCGGATTTAACACACACGAACGCGGATTTCTCTTGTGTTGTAATATTGCTGCTTAAGTAGGTATTATCATTCGAAACAAAACGATTTATTGTATCCAGTGCGACATGAGGGTTTTCTCTTTTTACAGTTTCCGCTCGCATGACGTACATATTAAATAACTGCATAATATAATATAATTTTGCAAACCAAACTATATGCACTGCATACGTCTCATGCGAGTAACTGGTTTTGCTCCAGTTTCTTCTGTGGATTTACATTTTACGATTCCTAACCGTATAATATATTATAATTTAAAAGTAACATTTGATACCATTTTAAGCACTCGCAGGAAGGGGTTTATATTTTAAGATTAGAATTAAGAAACTTTATTGTGTATAGGTATATGAAATACATAATATGAATATCTAACTTGATTGTTGCCCACGATAGGAGTAATCCTACCCATCACATATCACTCCTTAAGTCTTCCGACGTGAGTATACTTAGTCGATTCATTTATAATCAGTCAATACTATACACATAGATTTTTGTTTGTTTTTGGTCTAGACTTATATTAGTTTAGTACGATATTATTATTCATAGAACATATTAATATTTTTATATTACCAAAAATAATAAGATATAATATTATAAAATATTTGTAATAAATAAATTATGCGCAAAAAGGTAAATAAGAAATATATATCAAACGTGGAAGAATTTAAAAAAAAAAAAGATAAAAAACTTTTATATTCCTTTCTAAATTTGTTATTAATTTATATTATAGGGAAAATGTGACGACTGACATTATATACGAAATTGTTGTTTTATAGTTAATACATAAAAAAAAAAATAGGAATTTCGTGTTTCATGACTGAGTTTTCCAACCAAAATATGTAACAAAGATTTAATAACAAAGTCAACGCTGCGCTCAAAGGCACAACTACATAGTGGCTTAGGCGGGAAGTTAGTTATCCCCATAAATACTTTCATAGCTCTACCCTAATATGCATTTGATAGAAGGGAAGTCACGAAAAAATTGTTTTTCTTGTTTATGGTAATTTTATAACATATTATGTGTAAATAATTTAAGACTCGTATTTTACTATTACATCATTCTTACCTAAACAGAATATTATAAGCCGTGTCCCTACTCACTCATACTTTACATTTTCAAAACCAAACTTATTCAATTCGTTGTTTGTACTTTTAATCCTTTTGTTTGTGCTTAATACCTCCCTGATGTATTCAACTTTGAAACTGGTGATGATACTGCGGTTGGGGAAATGCTTAGCCCCCTTTACAATTTCTAAACCAAACTTGAATTATGTATTTATGCTTAATACGTTCGGTAGTAATCCCATCTCGAAATATCCAAATCTAAAAAATGGGAGGAGACATCGAGTTTATGTGATTTTTAATAATTGTCACTACACAAAAATATATTCACGCCATACATATTGTAATATACATCGCTCCAGACTGTTCAGCAACCAGGCGCGGCTCCAAGGGGGGGGCCACTGGGGCCATGGCCCCCCCCCAGGCTTTTCAAAAATTTTAATTTTTAACATATTTGTCCTTGTGTACTATTAAATCTTGATTTTAATTACCTACCTAATAATTTTATTTGGCGGCCTAAAAAAACAATATGACATTAATATTAGGTGTCAGGTGTGTATCATAATATAGGAACGTAGTCATAGTCGGACTCTGTACTAATTTGGGGAAACAACTATTAACAGTGAATACTCAATTACACTATACAGACTACAGTCATAAACTCATAACATTTTAATACGTTTTCAAAGTAAATTATCGACGGACGGTTTATGTGCCTTAAACAAAAAAAAAAACGGGCAAGTGAGTATCGCTCTGCTGTACATTATGGGGTGGGGTGGACCTCGGACTAGGGTAGGTTAAATTTGAATGCAATGATAGGTATCATTGTATACGAAAAACGATTCTGAACGGAGATGATTTGTCAGTCCAGGATATATTATATTTAAATATTATCATATATTCTATTTTGAAACTAATTCAAACATTTAAGTAAAAGTTTCAAGATCTTACGTTTAGTAATTTTTTAAAAATAACAAAAATCGAAAATTATTTATTAATAAAACGTAATTTTACACGCGTATTTTTGATTTCAAATTAAAATTAAAACTTTAAACACTCGTAAAATTTTTTAAATTGAATAATCCTCAAACTTTTTTATAATTATTCTAAGCTTAACTTATGGACAGCATAGTATTAAATTTTCAATTCTTAGCTTTTGATAGTAAAATATTTATAAATTTTTAACTACCAAATAGTGCAAAATATTCATGATTTTGACGAATTTTTGTCAATATTTGAACTTCAAATGCTAATAAAAAAAAATTGTGCCTATGTATTTTTATAATTTTCGAATGAGAGTTAGAACAAGTTATGTGGACCCTTCAATTAAATTTTCAAGTGATTTGTCCCAGCTAAATATTTTTAATCAACATTCATAAAAAAAAAATAAAAAAAAAATTGAAAATTTCAATTGTCTATTAATAGCTCAAAAAAAGTCAAAATATTTTGAAAATCAATTCACGTAAAGAAAATGGCAATCTAAATAACTGGTAAAATTTTCAAGTATTTACGACTTATACTATTTGAATAACAACAAATATTAAAAATCGTTTGAGGCTAAACCGTTATTTAACGTGGTTTTGTAAAAATTTAAATTTCAATCACTCATAAAATTTTTTTGTCTTAGTCCGGTAGAGTTTTTTTTGCAGATAGTTGAAGAAAATTTAATGGAGAATCTTGTACCAAATTTTCAAAACTTAGTTATAAAAGAAAAAATGTTTATGATTTTTTAACCACAAAATTACTTGCAAATTTTAGCAATTTTGACATATTTCGTATAAATTCGAAATTTAAGCACTTATAAAAAAAAATTGTGATTAACGATTTCGGATTTTTTTTTATCACTTTAAGAACAACTTATAAGAAACCTTGTATTAAATTTTCAAGATTTTCTGGCCGGCCAAAAAAATTTTATCGTTATTTAAAAAAAAAAAAATACTTAGAAAAATTGAAAATTTCAATTGTCTATAAGTAGTTCAAAATTCTTTAAAAATTTAACTGTGTATAGATAACGCTAATATAAACATTTGGTGAAAATTTCAAATATTTACATTGATTAGTTTTGAGTTTATAGCAAAATAAAAAATTCGATTTTGTCGAAAACTGGTTTTGCGTAAAAAATCCCGTTTTTCTGTCATTTTTTTTTTTTTGTTTTTCTTGATTTTTTTGAAAACTGTTGGAAAATGTTTACTTTTCACCTCTATAATGCACCAAGGATATCCACTTTGCCATCGGAAACCACCCCCAAAGTTTGAAATTGAAGCATTATTTCGACTAGTTATGCTGTACACAGACACAAAAACAAAAAAAAAAAAAACACAGATCATTGTAAAATCAATACATTCATCACTCCGTTCAGAATCTAAAAATAAGGCTGGAGTTTGTTGTATAAATATTTTATTAAATAAAACCAAATATAATGTGTAAATACAAGACATTATTTATTGACAAACTTACAGGTTCCAGGTTAGAATATTCTCTAAGTCCCCTTTGCAATTTAGTGATAGCTGAAAAAAAATGGCCCCCCCCCCTTTGTAAGTCTCTGGAGCCGCGCCTGTCAGCAACAACTATTACAGAGTCACAAAAAATAGCAAAGTAAAAAGTATAAAAACTACTTCGTCTAAAAAAAATGTGGTCCAAGGTGTGCCTAATGATATTATAGGTGAATATATGTATGTGGCTGTGCACACCTATGACTGTATAATATACACCCAAAATCGCTAGAGGAGGGGGGAGGCAAACATTTTATATTGTAAATCAAAATACTGTTTTTACAATAGAATTTCGTTGCTGCAAATAATAATTCAATTACGTGAATATGTTCTAGTTGTTGTAGTGTTTTTACAATTTGCTTTTCACAGAGCAGCGCATATATTATTAACGCAACTGACAAATCAAAAAAATTTCACACGGAATGGTCAAACGATATTGTATACTACGATATAATGATTCGCTTTGCCTACAAATATTGTATACATATATAATATTGGTAGGTAGCTTACACGTCGAAATATTTACATTTAATAATCACACACACAAAGCTATAATTTTGGACGTTTTAATAATGTTATGTTATTTAGTCCTGAAATTCATATCGATTACTAAAAAAACGGCACTTCTATCGAAAATAATAAATTAAAAAACGGTTCTGGAAGAGAGAGCCCTGTAGCGTGGATTCCCTTTAAACCTTCCATCAAATGCGGCCGGACCGCAGCCAACAAAGTATTAAATAATACATTTATAATACACGGTATTAATTTATTCCCGAACGAGCCTTATCGCGTACCGACCGGATTAATTTCCAAAATCACTGAATAAGCCCGGTGACACACGTCGGTGTTGCGCATTAACATAATATAGCAACAATGCGACCACAGGACGACAGGTTTGTCTGTGGTGGTATACCTACCGTTTCCGGACACCGACCTCGGCGTGACGGATAATAGTATAATATTACACCTGTAATGTGCGTTCGCGAAATCACTTCGGTAACCGTATAATATACGTACAAATATTTTTCGATGTACGTAATATTATGCATTATTCTTGTATAGTACCTATATATGAGTGTATAGATAATGCGCATAAAAAGCTATTTTACGGATTTTGAAGAAAAATTCGAATCGTTCTCGGAGATATCGGAAATGTTTCGAGAGTTATTTGAACGGCGCAAGAAAAAAAAACCAAATGCTATATTTACACGTTCCGGTCGTATTAGCTCATAAAGTGAAGTATACCGAAGCTGGTTTGTCTGTGGTTGGGGTACACTAAAACCATCTATATAAAGCGCCATATTTTATATTTGTTTATTTTTTCACCGATGAAATCGTGTTATATGGACCGCAGACAGTAAATTAAACGCAAAATTAAAAAATGTCCAGTATTTTTCGAAAGCGTCAGGAAAAACCCTGAAAAAATAACGGAAAAACGGGAATTTTTACGCATAACCACTTTTAAACAAAATCGATTTTTTAATTTTGCTGCAACTCAAAAACGAATCATTGTAAATATTGAAATTTTCATAAAATGTTTATATTAGCGTTATCTATTTACGGTCAAATTTTCAAAATATTTAGAATTTTTTTAAATTAATTATAGATCATTGAAATTTTCGATTTTTCTAAATTTTTTTTCTAAAAATGCCGATAAAAAAAATTTGGCATTCCAAAAAATCTTATTAAATAGATATAAAATTTAATACAAGATTTATTGTAGATTGTTCTTATTGTAGTTAAAAAAAATCGTAAATTATTAGTCACAAGTTTGTTTATATAAGCATTAAAAGTTCAAAATCGCGAAAATTTGCAAGGAATTTTGAAGTTGAAAATTCATAACATTTTTGTAATTTATAGTGAAAAACTCTAACACAATGTAAATTCTCCATAACTTTTTCTTCAAATAACTGTAAAAAAAACTCCAGCGTCAATAAAAAAAAACATTTTATTAGCGTATGATATTTATTTTTTCACGAAATTAAGTAAAATAACGATATAATATTACAATAAATTTAAATATAGGTAATAATATAAAATATCCTACTAATTATCCTAGACTTACATCTCCATTCAGAGTTGTTTTTCGTATACAATGATATTTGTGGCATTAATACACAATATTTAATAAAAACTAACTTTCATTGAATTTATTTATTGCCAAACGACATCAAATCTCGTGAAGTCTAATCTGTATGAAATGTTATAATTTGAAGATATTTCATTCATCATAATATGAAATATGTTTAGTTTTTTTTTTTTTAAACGTGGTGTTTTTAAGACAATAATATTTGTGTGCAATATGTAGCAACAACTTAAAATAAGTCAATAACTTAAATATTTTAAAATGTAACAAATTTAAATTGTTGAGCTTTAAATATTATTTATTATTTTATATAGTATAATATGATTTTGTCATATAATTAAATATGTTTTTATGTTTTTATTTGTGAGTATTTAGATTTTTAATTTTAAATACTTAAGCAAATAAGCATTAAGAATATAATTTTATTAAACATCAAACTTTAATATTTTTATTAAAACTATGCATTTTATGTCGTGACACAGTGGCAGTCTTATTCTAAAGGTGCATTAAATAATGAAAATTATGTTCAACAAAACTGATAATCCACTAATCGAATTAACAAAACACGGAGCTAATCCTCAACAAGATTACATAATACCATAACACTGTAGTAAGTATATGAAATTCGTATATTATCATTATTATCCGTGAAAGTATAATATTATATACATTATAATATAATATGAACCCAAAAATTACGCTATAGTGTAGATCGAAACTTTTGACGGAAATAACTCGGATGGTTTCACAATATTTTTAATAATAATTATAAAACAAAAATCGGAACTTTTGAACTACAGCTCCCCGTTGTTAATGAAGCGCCAGGAGTCTCTCGATTTCCTCGACTCTTTGAAATAAAATGTTTTTAAACCTTATAAGTTTATTTAATCATACCTCGTTATTAAAGCAAAAACAAATAAAAAAATTTACTTTTCTTCCCTCTTGTAAATTACGGCATTCTACTATACAGTGATTGGAAATAATATGAGGAAAAATTGAAACGAAAGCACTATATGCAAACAGGTGAAATTTTAGACAAAATACATGATTTCCCGATCCGAATATTATAAGTAAAATTTGATAAGCGAGTCATATTTATTATTTCTTTTTAGCGTTATTATGCTGTAGTGATTTTATTACGCTGCAACTATCGTTTTATAATTTTTTTAAACACGATTGTAAAAAATGTTGTGTTAACGAAAACATATAATATTACAATATAATATTATACCTACTGGATAAGGATATGTATAATTAAATGGCGTTGCTACAAATCTAGTAAAATAAAAAATAATATTAATCGAATTGTTCACCTTTTTTTTATATTATCATACATTCATACATATATTAAATTACAATTATCGTTGTATGTTTAGGAGGTATACACAACACAATTTTCAAAATATGTCGACTAATTATTGTCCGCTATTATTATACCAATTATACTGTGGGCCCATTCACACTTTACATATTATATTATACGACGACGAGTACACTCGAAATACACTCGAAATCTACCGTGCGGCAAAACCTCATTGCCGAGTTTTTCAAAGGAATTAATTTACATTTTTCTTTAAGTCTTTAAAGTGCCAGTACCTATTTATACGGTACAAAAGTTAAAAGAAAAAAAAAAACTGTAGCATTTTTGTCGACACTCGCGGCTCCCGTCGGAACGTCGACCAATCGTCGCAGCTATACGGCAGCACCTATATACATTATAATATTATAATTTAATAATATATGCGAGTGTTGGCGAGGGTCGCTCGTGTACCTATACTGTATAGTAATATTATAATACACTCTCTGTCCGACCCGTGTACGGTATCTATATAATACATTATAGAATTAAATGGACCGAACAACCGATTACTGATTTAATCGAATGGGTCCGAATGGCGCGGGTTACATTGATTGTGCGCGGTCGGTCGTTTTAAATTTGAAACTCGTCGTCGCGTCGTGTTACTCGTGTAAAGAGCGCAGAGACTGCAGTCGCGGAGATCTGTCGGAGTCGTCTACCGCGGAGAGAGCGTGTAATGTTTTTAAATGTATTAAACGCGTTAATTTATTAATCTCTTAATGTTTCTAAAGGGTATCACGTGACATTATTGCAATACGCGACACGATGATTAGTAATATAATTATTATTATAACACGTTTTGACAAACGAATTTGGTAAAAATTACAATAACGATCTTAAACTATTATGATATGCTTTGTACTCGTACACATTAATTATTATAGACCACAGTTAATACGAATATCATATGTGTAAATAAATATATACTTTATGTTAACTGATATTTTAGTGGTTTTATGACAAACAAAAAAAAAAAAGGAATGATCACTTGGCTGAATTGAGGGGACGGTGAAACAATTCCCAGGTGGCAGAGTCCCACTCAAGTCTAATAATAATTATTTTTAATTATTTAAAGGGATTCGTCATGCGTTTTGTCCCGAGTATTCCTCCGGTCTGAACAGTAGGTATTTATCCACGAAAATGTACAAACGAGAAATGAGCACTAACATTATTATATACAACGACGAGGAGATTAATAACTCTAACTGATAAAATTAGTTTAAATCCAAATTTTTCGGCTTCAGTCTAATTTATTGAAATATATTAGTGATGGACTGATTGAGATTACACGAGATTC
Source organism: Schizaphis graminum (assembly GCA_020882235.1). Taxonomy (NCBI): domain Eukaryota; kingdom Metazoa; phylum Arthropoda; class Insecta; order Hemiptera; family Aphididae; genus Schizaphis; species Schizaphis graminum. The sequence continues at coordinate 14,239,292 of CM037033.1, read as the reverse complement.
ATAGGTATTTAAAAATATTATTCATCGCCATTCGTGATTTCCGTCATATTTCATTGGCACCTCTCATGAGAAAAAATAACATTATAATAAAATAAATAAAATTATTCGAAATTGTAACTAGACAAATACATTATTTTTCATTTTTATATAGCTAATAATTTTATAATTTATTATTATCTTTATCTAGACAAAACTATACTTATCTAGGCTTATTAACGTGGAATTAATTTTAAACTAGCATATCAATTGATTTATATTTCAAAATATGAACAGTATAATAACATATTATGATTGTACTATATAAGTATTTATATTTATAAATATAAAATAATAACAATAATAATTTATTTTTATTTAGTATTTATATTTTGTTTGTTTGTTTTATCTATAAGTACTAGTGACCAAGGTTTAAAAGGTATACGTATATAAGCGTTGAATATGTAAAAATATCAGAGCATTGCCAGAATATACTTACCCATATGTTATACCTATGCTGTACAAAAAATAGTACCAAAAGTACATTCAATACATTGTTTTATATATCATATCATGAAAACAAGTGGCATTCGATGTCATGGAAGTCCTTTGGACTTGACAAAAATAAATATCACTGGACCGCTCTATTTTTAAATAGGTCTTAGTGATGTATAAACTTGGAAATTCTATAAATCCTTACAAGTAATAAATTATTTTTTAAACAAATTCTGAGAACGTCAAATTATAATAAATTAAGACATTGATTATTTTACTGAAATGTTAAGAGCCCGGTAACTCCACCTCGGTAGTGGTATTATAGATATCCGAGTCTAGTGTAAGTTTTCACGATTGTTAACTTATTACTCCGTACATACTATGGAAAAAAGCTACACGAGTATTAGGCTATAATAACCAACCAACCTTATTATGCTAAATTTAATTAAAATTCGTAGTTTTATATGAAATGTTATTAAAAAGGTACGTTCTAGTATATCATAGTGAATAATTCAAATGTAAAATAATGTGAGCTAATACACAATATTCATATTAAATGTAATACAAACATTACGACGCATTAAATTATTAACATATATTATATTGGGAACAGTATGCACTTATTAATAAATTAAACAACTATACCAAATTGTACAATATAATATGTTTAAATTACATTTATTTATTTATTTACCTTAAAAATGTATTTTAACATTGTAGCCCATACGTGAAAAACTCGAGGAGACTAAATCAAATATTAATGGTTTTAAACATTAATTGATGGGTTTGCTCATATAATAACGTTCAAATATTCTTTTTATAATATCCAACAATTTTCAAATTCAATTTAATGGATAATATACTTTGAACATATTAATAACTAATATAATATGAAACTTTTTTGATTCACATTTAATGGGATTTCAATAAATAATAAACAACCTACTAAATATCTACATTGTATAACAAAAGTAAATTATTAATATTTTTATATTATGTACGAGTAATTAAAAAAAAAATGTAGGTACTACCTTTTACGAAAAATTGTATTAAGTTACTTATTTTAGAGCTTTTATTTTTTTTTTTTAAACAAAACGAATTATTTTCTCTAACATTATTTCTGCAAAGTTGTGTGTAGATTTTTAAAAGGTATAATTTGTAATTTAGTCACTGATTTTTATTTTAGTATAAAATACGTTTGTATGCATAATAAATCTACAATGCCTACATTATCAATACTTACTTACATAATAAATAACAATTATTATTCTGTACAAAAATAAATTAATATATAATCATATTATTCTAGGCAATTATTTACCGTTCTATTAAACAGATAATTATACATTTTATAGTATAATAATATTATATATTATACAAAAACACCTACAATGAGTAGATAAATAATTAATCTATTATGCCTCTACCTATAATATACCAATACGATGTTATTGTCTGAACACGCGGTAATTCGATTGTTTAATTATTTCTTTTTCGTAGTCAACTAAGGAGTCTATAGTTTTGTATCATGAATAAGTAATCATCAAGATCGATGAAAATCATTATACGACGTAACAACTCTATAGGTACCAATAAATTTATATAGCCCGTGTGTGGATATAATATTCTCGTCAAAAACCTCTCGGTGATCTATGTCCACTACAAATTACCTATACGACCAATAAATATATCAAAACAGCTCCGCCGTTTACATTCTATATAGTCTACACCATCTTCTGCAGTTTAATAGGTATATATAATATACAGGGTGATTATTTTGTCATGAACCACTCATTGTTTCATAAAGTATTCATGTTTTTGAAAATATTTTTTACATTATTTCAAGCTGTTAAAAAATCATCGTTTTTATTAAAAAAAATTTATTTTTAAATATGTTTTATTCTTATATTTTTTGAGGTTTTTTAATTTTTTTGAATGACAACATAGAGTTTTAATTTCATGTTCCAAAGCAGAATATTTTTCTGAGTATTTTGATACATAAAAATCGAATTTAGGGCGAGTAGTTTATGAGTTAGAAGTATTTAAAGTCGTGTTGCACGGAGTGGAGTGGTACGGGGTTACCCCTAAAAATGTTTTTCCACTACTCCGTTTGTCTAAACTTTAAATACGTATAACTTGAAACAATGTAAAAAATGTTTTCAAAAACATGAATACTTTTTGAAATAATGAGTGGTTCATGGTAGAAGAATCACCCTATATATTAAGTAAATATTATCAACAGGCAGATCAAAACAGCATAGGTCAGTGTAAAAATAATAAAACTATTTTTCAATCGGATATAGGTACACGTACACTACGATTATTTTTATCCGTGAATTTTTTATAACATTAAAATCATTGCCTACTGATTTCCGTGCGCAAATAAATGTTTTAATTGAAACATTTTTTTTAATAATTGTAAATTGTTTATTGTTTCTAAAATATGGTTTGCAGAAATATTCCACAACATATTTACAGTATGGCTTTTAGGAAATTGCTTGTGTAAGTAAATTAATTAATTTTATAAGTAAATTCCAGAAAGTTACGAAAATGGCTAAATCGCCTAAACATTGAATGGCAACAATTACGGCACACGCATTTTATTTTGCGAATTTGATATTGCCGTAAAAATAAAATTATCATACTGGTAAATTTTAATTTGTAATATTATAAATTATAGTGTAAAATATTCAAAAATTTATGTACCAACAAATTTTGTGGTTATTTTATATTTCAAAAAATATACAGTTTGTTCTTAGTTTTTAATTTAATTTCTTACTTGTTAGATAAATGGTAGAGATAAAGAACGAAAATCCACGGGAATATATTTTTTTTTAACTCAGAGTTGTAAATATCATAGTTATTATTTGTTAAAAATAAATAAAATACTTCTATCGTGCGCACCAAAAATCCTGATAGTAACAGAAATTTGTATTTTATCTTGCATTCTAATTATTAAATTTTAATTTACATTAATCTTTTAAAATGCAATGCAATTCACTTTACACCGGCAAAAAAGTGGTTCAATAAAACTAATAATATTTTAAACTGAACACGCAACGTTAAAAAACAACTAAAATTATTTGTTTGCTTTAATAAGTTTTTTTTTTTGAGAAACTATTAAAAATTAATTATTTGATCACTAAAAACTTAGTTTGTTAAAATATTAATCATTTTTTGCTTGGAATAAATTATAATCCCTAACAAAAATAGTTATTTCATAATTAATATTCCTATACATTGACAACGATATTCTGTCCCTTAATTACCAACTACTATTATATTATATGTTTACGCAATACCCAAATTGAATAGACTCTCCGTAGACTTAAATATTATACAAACACTTCAATCGTTCTTTACCGAAACAAGGATCATATTTTTGAAAGCTTGTACCTATTTACAAACCGCATATTTTATGTCCTTTGTAAACATGCACTAAATTCGTACTACAGTAATACAATTTTATACAGAAATGAGTATATACGCCGTAAATAGTTTTCGCAATGGTGTGTTTAGAATGCTTACTTATAAATAATTATGATAACGTAGCAAATTGAGCCATCGACTGTTGAGCGGAATATTGCGTCAATAGTGTGTAACTACTCACCAGAAATCAGAAAAAAAACTATAGTGATAAAACCACAATTAAAATAATAATTTAAAAATAAATACACAGTAGAATTATCTATAAAAAGTTATTTGCATTTTTTATCAAAATGTGAACTCTCAATGCAAAGAAAAATCGATTTAATGACATAAATTAATATTCTGATGATTTCAGAGATGGTTAATAATACGTTTTATAGATATTTTAAATAATTTGTGTTTTTAATTAGTAACATAATTATTGGTCATCAAAAATTTAGTCAGAAACTTCTCATACCTACTAGTTATCGATTTACAAGGTTCAGTTATAACCTACATAATTTTTTTTTTTTTTATATTTGAACTCAAGTTAATTCTAATTTTGTCTTGTCTTAACAGTTAAAATAATAAACTGTTGTCAAACTATAAAGTGAAATAAACACTACCTAATACTTATTTCTCGTAAATGTATTTTATATTGCTAATCGTATATTTGTTATTAAAACCTTTTAATTATACCTATTAAACTCATGATTTCATATTCAGTTTTCTACCTAAAAATATATTTTCTTTTTCAGCCAAATATAAATTATAACAGCATTGTAAGCAACAAAAAATCGCAGTTTTTAAAAAGAGGAAATAGTTCGGCATAACATAATATAGCCATGACAATCTATACTTTAATATGACGATATAACTTAATTTCATAAAGTTAAACATTTGATATAAAAATTCAACTTTATAAAATAAAAATCGGAGTTGATTACACATTTTTCCTTTGGGCGTATTTAATGTTGAGAGTTTTTTAGAACTGTTGATTGAATTATGGCATATAAATATTTTTTTACTGTAGTAAATAGCGATTAATAATATAGTATACTATATAACTTATAAATGGGGTCCGAATTTAAGCGGAAAGTGCGTTGTTTTAGTGCTCTTTGACAATGAATTCCAAGTATATAATTTGTTTTGCAAATAACAGATTTACTTACTTTAACTTAAACTTTAAACATTAACTTTTATTTTGAACTCGTTTGCAATTTTTGATTTTTTCCGATCTTTTTAGAACTTCTTTAGAATATTTTCAAATCATTTTATTAATACACTTAGTGCGTATATATTATTACGTAATACCAGTTTTTAGCGTAAATTAGAAAATTAAGATAAGTCTCATAAAAAGATATGTTTTCCAATGATTTACCTTAATAGTGTTATAACATATTCTCATTTATACCAGATGTCAAACGTTCTATATGAATGCGATAACGTCTTTTTATCTATCTTTAGCGATTGTCAGATGTATTGTCTTACCAGGCGGGAACTTATATAACTCAAATAAATAACAACTTATTGCTCTGCAGTAGTAAATACATAGCGATCGTGTTTATTTCCAGTATAATATACTGTTTATATATTGTGCGTGCTTAAGTTTGGTTTTTTTGTTTTAGTTGAGATAAGGAAATGATAAAAATTACGAAAGTTAAACCGTTAATTTTCTATCGCTTGCAAAGTCGCATGCATGGTATTATAATATAAACTATTTTAGTCGGTTTTAAAGGGCATTTTATAGGTTATTTTAGGGAATTTTTTTGATAGTTGAAAATATTTAATTCCAGGGCCTGTGTCTCTAATTATACTGCATAAAATATAAAACCTCAATTTAACCCGATAGTAAGGACCCGGTTAAATGACCAGTTAAACGCGAATGCAATGTATACTCTTGTATACAACGAGTATATTATTTGTTCTATTGTAATTATTTATCCGATTCGCTAGTAGATAGAAAATAAATAAGTTTTATTTAATGTTGAAAATAAATTATTATTCCAGGTCTCAGGTCTTGTTATCATATTATAATTTTGGAGATGATTCAAATGTCAAATGTATCTTTATTTCAACTTTATGATTTCATACTTACCTAAATTCAATCATCTTTTTATACCACAGTATTATTTTATAATGCTTTCATTTCAAACTATCAAATGAGGCTTTATTATTTTACAGTAAACAATTTTTTCATATTATCATTGACGTTCATATACCTACCTGATATATATATATTATGATTTTCGCATTTTGTGAACTCAAAAAAAAAAACAGCTTGATAATATTAGTTTATGACTACACAAATCACAATTCATTTCCGAAATCATTAATTTATCATGTATTTGATGTAGTTGAATAACCCAAGTTCGATCGTTTTCATTTCATCATTTACAAATATCATATTAATATTTACGCTTATGTTAATGATCGGAAATGTGTACTGAGCCACACCGTATAACTATTAGTTATTACCGTGTTTATTATTGTTATACAACGACATATATAGTATGATTTTAGGGTAGGCACGAAAGTACTTCAATATAGCCTATACTGTATAGCTTACAGTTTTTTCGATTAAATTGTAAAATAATATACGCTTTGGTAGCCGTTAATTATACAACGTAAATGTATTATGTTGACTACAGTTAAAAGTTGAACGAAATTTATTGGCGTTTTTCAATCAAATATATAATTAAAACAACTTAATATTCATGCAAAGGTGCAATTCTATTGGATACTTCGCAGATTCAAAGACTTATACTTTATTGTATTGAAATATAAGCCGAGCATAAGCGTATAAACAGTTCACATATCACAATATTATTATTTCTTTGGGAATTCGATCGTTTATTTAGGAGTTTCGCATAGGCAATGCTGTATGTATAGGGCGATAGTGTACTCGCGTTTCATGGTGTGTGTGTGTGTGTGTGTGTGTGTGTTATGTGAGAAGTAAATTACCGTCTGATATTCGTCGATCGCCTGAATAATATAGTATATTAAATATATTATAATATAAAATTGTAAAATATATTATTTTTACTTCCAACGATTTAATCTTTGAACCTGACTGTAGTAAACATATCATTTAAATTATCTTATTTTCTATAAGTTTTTATTGAAATTTATTTTTAAATTTTTAATCCAAGCAATGTTTCCCTTAGTTTTACAATCTGATGTGTTTTTTTTATGTTATCACGTTTTGGAATAAAAAAATTTCTGCAATCTTCGAGATTGAGGATAGTTTATGGAAGACTATTTGGTCTTTGATACTAACAAGATAAGTTTTGTGGTAATAACAGTTTTCAACCGAAAATATTATTTCGTTTTTTTTTTTTTTACCGTAGAACATAAAGTAAAAACAGTAAATATACTTAAACTATTCATCAAATATTTATATTAGTTATTGTCCACGTAGCATTCAACTTTAAAATTTTTTTGGATAATTTCAAGCTATTTATCGACATTTAAATTGTAGTTGTTTTTAATTTTTTTCGATTTAAGTTCATTTATCATTTTTTTCTTGATAAAAAAGCATATACAAATAACAAAGGGTCTATGAACGTTTAAAGAAAAAAATTTAATAAATTGTATTAAGATCGCGACCATTTGCAAGAATGCAAACGATTTTCAATTTTAATTCATAAATATGTAATTTGTTCTTACTTAGTTTATTAGCATTCATAAATCAATTTATTGAAGTAAGTAGGTACCTAATGGATAATCAAATGAAAAAAATACAATTTTAGTGAATTTGTTTATAATAAAATGTTAGTTTTAGAAACTATTTATCATATTATTTAAATAATTATTATCTAGTCATACAAAATGCAATTTTTTTAAATATTTAGTACTTAGATACAGTAAAAGTCTTACAGTAATTAGTAAAATAAATATATCCTACCATATTTTTGGAAATAGTGGCTGATACACTAGTTCTGCTCAGAATATTTTTTCGCATTCAAGTTTATATATCAAAAATACTATTTTATTATTAATATTTTTTAATGAGTAGTGACCTACTATTGAATAACGAAGGGTAATATCTAACACAAAACCTACTAAACAATACAGCCACTTCTTCTCCGTTTTTTTAATATTCTTATTGATGCAATATTATTTCACGTATTTTCAACTTTAAATCAACTTATATTTCATATTAATCAACATTAATAATGTATAGAAAATAATTTATATATTAAATAATCGTTAATTTCTAAATTTCATAAAAAGAAACATAGACTTGCGTGATATTTTGCACAACACAATTGTAAGTGTTTACAATAACATGTGATATCATAGTAGTAGAATGTAAAAAAAATCATATAAAATATTTCATAAATATAGTTACAGGAGTTAATGTAAATTACTATTCTGATTCATAAGACATTTAAATATATAAATTACATAATATTAAGTCTTGTAGGGATACTAAAATTCACACGAAGAGTTTGAATAAAACATTAGGTAAACGTATGTTAATTTAATATCACTATACAGTTCCAATAGCAAAAGATGTAATCAGACTTTTGTATTAATCATTATTTAAAGTATTATCAAAAGAAAATGTATGATTATTTATAAATAATGTTGAAAAAATGATTACATTCATATAACATAATATATGTATACCTATACATATGTTTTCTAAAGAAAAAAAATTAAATCTTATCATTTTTTAAACCTATAGCTTTTTTGCTAACATTCAGAACATAAAATGGTTAAAAATTAATAGTAATAACTTATATATGAATTCTGAGTATTAATATGAATACCTATTGAAATACACAGTTTTTAGTATAATTGTGTTAGAAGTAAAGTATGTCAATATACTTTTTAGGTAATACTAGGAAGTCAGGTTGATACAAATATGTACATGCAATAGATATAAACTACGTTCCTAAATAAATAACTAACACCTTTTTTTTCTACTTAATTTTACGAAATGGTATACCAAGAAAATTAAGTTGAATACAAAAATATCGGATTTAAATGGAAAAAAAAACATTTAGCATTTAGTGTATTAAATAGGTGTACTAAAATGTAGATGGCAATTTTTAGACAATAAATAATAAATTTAATATTTTGTTTTACAGTGATATATCATTATAATCATTTATCGATGTATATGCATTAATATGCGTTGCATCAAATTAAAGTATAAATTTTGTCAAAAATGATCAAACATTTTATATCGAAACGATCAAAATTATGTTTGTATCCAATTTTAATGTTGCTGTAATATCTGTGAAAAATTGTTTTAAGAAATATAGATTATAGTTCTACGACCCTCATTTATATTACGATATACGTCAAAAATTAATCGAATCAACTGGTAAACCCATCATGTTAGAGTCGACGTTTCCATTTACCAAAGTATTTGTCGGAAAAACACATCTTTTGAAACACGAAGATATACTTTTGAAATACCTACAAATTACTATTGACACTTCAATCATTATTTTGTGAACGGTACAAATGTATAATGATTATAACAAAATATGCAATTTCATTTTGTACTTAAATCACGCGTTAAAACAAATTATTTATTAAAAGCTAGGGCTTAAACTTTGTTTAATTAAAAACTATTTTTCAGCGTCGTGATGTATTGCTACGCAAGTAAGAAATGTGAATTATAAAAAATACCGTCTAAATTAAAATATTTAAAGGTGGTGTAATTTTTACATTTTCTGGTGTTTTTATTTCGTTTGACATTTTTGAATATTGAGATATATTAAATTATATTATATTATAATAAGTGTTTAGTCATTATTATGATAACTCAATACTCGATGTGAATTGTTTAATATCATGTTCATTTATATGACGAAAAACTTATGTCAACAGTTAATTATGTTTTTATCGATCGTAAATTCATTTAAAAATGATAAATTTATATTTATACCATTTACGTGTCAAGTAATATAATATATTGTTTTTTAGAAAAAATAAAACTGGCTTTGGGACCAATAAATAGAAAAATATACTACGACAGGTACTTGAAAATCGTATGGTTTATGTGAATAAATCAGATATATAATTAAAGTAAATCAAACTAGAGATAAAGAACACTTGGAAGGCTGTTGAAAATATCGAGATAAAATGTATAATTATAATTCAAGAGTATCTACATTTTTTTTCGTCTATCGTTTTTGTTAGAACTTCAACACGGTGCGAGGTAGGGCATTGTTTTACTTGATTAATATTTACTTCAAGCTGTTCTGTTGTTTTTTTTTCCTATCGCACGTTTCCTTTATTAAATTTCTAAAATAACGCGCGCTTAGAAGTGATGATTGACTATCCGTTTGGGGTAAAAATTACTAGAGCTTTTGCCAATGAGCGAATTATACAAAGGCAGTAGAATTATTATTATGTCATGTGTAATGTGAGTATATGAATAAAAATCAATCAAAAAAAAAAATTTAATTAATCATCATTAAACCTTAAGCCTTTTGAAATAGCTTTTCAAATACAATCCTTTTATATATTTTAGTATTTTACTTCAGCACTTGAAGGTATTCGTACGTTTACTCGTTTTTATCACCTGCCTTTGGATAACAGTTTCTATCATAATTTACATGCCATGCGTATTTAAAAGAATACTTATATTAAAATTTAAAATAATATTTTATCGTGTAACATAATAATATTGTACTATTAAAATATTCTCTGATATTGAAAATATACTTGTTCCTTATTTTAAAGTTATTAATTAAGATAAATATTATTTATTTTCGGTTTTTAATTTGTTCGTGTAATTTGTTACTCCTATGTAATTAAAAAAAAAAAAAAAGAAAAAGAAATATAATCTTTTGAAAACGTATGGAAACCAAAATAACTTACGTCTATAAATAGATTCTCGTAAATTAACTATCTATTTAATATCACCGTAATATATTGAATAGACGAGAACAAACTTCGGTCAAATCAAATTATGAACAATAATTGCAATAGGACCAAAGTCAGGGTAAATTGGTTTAGAAATTGCACATTAAAAGACTGTAACAGTATAACATATATGTATTGTACCAATATAAAATAAGTAACAAGGATTATATCAAATTGAATCTTTTATATAAAACTACTATTAATTTGATTTAAGGACATTAATTTTATTAATCTGAAAATAGGAATTAGTAACGTATAAAAGGAAATTTAACAATATAAATTATAACGATAGATAGACATTGATTCTTAGGACGAATGAATGATTTATAAAACAAACAAAATATTGCAATCGTTACAAAAACGAAATGAGCAAGAAATAAATACATCACTCTAGTCTAATACAATAACAAAATGTATTTCGAAATATATATAGTGATAATGTAATATACATAATAATTCAAAATGAAAATCTGTAGTTGTCACGCCTACAATTTTCTCGTTATAAATGGAACAGCTAAAAAAATACACATTATTTTTACCCGAAAGAATATTCTTGATTGATTTTTAATCATTGTTTCCATTTCGTTGGTTAAATTCATCAATTTCGATTTTCGATCACATTTACATTTTATGTATAACAATGTGTATAATGTAGAGTGGAATTAATTTGATATTAATGAGTACCAAGTAATTACTACATCAAAAAAGCGCTAACATATGATGTTAGATTAACTATTTTATTATCATTCGACTATCCATTATCGATGCAATTAAACCGTGATTCCCGGATAATATGTCAATCGACAATAATATTAGAGTCTTAAAACCGAATTAAAACAAAAACGTCGTTAACAGTAAATAAAAAACGTAGATATAAAATTTAAATTAAATAATTGATTATAACTAGCCAATAACCGTAAAACGAAGCGACCCCTTGTGTTCTAAATTCCTTCGTGATATACTTGTACCATATAATATTTATCAGCGTGAACAAATTAACGAAATTAAGTATAAATATAAGTTTATGACATGGTAGTATTAAGTACGTATTTATTTAAAAGTGTTGTATAAATAATATACAAAATTATTTTGTTTATTTATTTAATTATTTATTTTGGCATTTTTCCATGGGAAATGAACTTTGACAGTATACGAATTCGTATACTTATTTGAGTATTTTTTTTTAATCTACAGAAAATTCATTATATTTAAAAATAATAAATATCCCTTCGTTATGAACAGCCATCTCCATCGGTGATCGCAAGGGATTTATATGCAAAAACAGATTGTTTTCTGATGTTTTAAAACGTAGCTCCCTATGTATTTTTCATTAGGAAATTCTGATTATTTCTTTTATAATGTTTCATATTTTTTTGTTAATTTTACTTATATTTTACTTTCTTGAGCGTTTTTCAAGTTTGAAAGCATCTTTCACGTATTTTTCAACATAAATTGTTGCACAGATGCCATTCTCATATTCACAAATCATTAAAATCTAAAAAAACGATAACAATGAAAATGGTAACGCAATTAATAATAAAAACTGCTAAATTTCTCTCTAAAAAGAAAGATAATAGGTCAAAGTACTACCAGAACAGACAAGTATTTCAAAAATTTTAAATGGCAAAAATTCTCAAAAAAAAATGTACTAGAATGTGGCGTGGACGATATTTCATATTTTAATATGTCCCTGACGCATCTGACTTATTTTATTTGTTTATTTAATTAATTTGATTTATGTACAGAGAAAAACTATGCATAACTGAGAATAACACAAGTGAAAGGCCAATTATTGAAGTATTGTTTAAACAAATATTAAATAAATAGATTTTAAATATACAAAATATTTTTAGTTTATTTTTTTTTTTATAAAAAATGTATTTAGCTTTATAAAATAAATTGTAAGCGTACTTTTGTATAGAGCATTTCAGAATTATATAAATCAACTGAAACAATAACTTATATTAGTTAAATATTATTTATTATTACAATTAATATTAATATTAAAATAGTAAAATATTATTACGGAGACGTAACAATCATTGTCACTGAAATTCGATAGTAATCTCTAAAAAGCAATTTTAAAAGCTAACTAATTTATTTATATTATTTTGCATCTCCGATACACATGTATAGGTATGAACCAAACTTGGAAAGAATATTAATGTTCTTCTGAGAGGTTAAATTGTAATAAGAACAACAAATAATTTATTCACGTTTTAAATTTAAATTTTACCATAAATATATTTGACATTTAGTTAATGAAGATGAAACAAAGTTCGAAATATTTTAAAAAAACCACATCATAAAAATATATGCTTGAAAAAACAATTTCAAGTTTATTGATGAGGAGGTACACTTTCGTCGTGCATTATTACAAGTAAATTTAAAATTGAACATCAAACACAGGGCTGATGAGGTAATATCAATATCGATACAACATGAATAAATTATTGCAAGCAATATATTATGTTAATTGAAAGTATATGTATGAATTACCATAACAGTTGTTGTGATAATTACGATATTATATCAACATTGTTAAGAAAAATAAAAACAAATTGATTTAAGACGTTTAAGCAAATTTTTATTAAAATTGCATATTATCTAGTAGTATGTTGATTTGAATATTGTTTTTAGTGGCACGTGGATAGTCGTATATATACAAAAAAAACTATACATTAAAGGTTACTGACTTTAACTAATTTTTATTAACTATACATTTTATACATTTATATTTAAAAATGTGGACACGAAATCGAGCATTACTGGATTTTGATCAAACGACTAATAATTTTATGCAGCTCGTGTTGTATTATTGTTTTGATTTAAATAAATTATAATAATTTATAAATCATTGAATTTGAAAATCAATATGGGTGAATATTGATTTACTTAAGTATTTTATTTTAACGTTTTTAGTTTTTTAATTCTAATGAAATATTTATTTGAAAATTATACGTTCAAAAATAATATTATTTTTGTATGTTGCATTTTCAACTACATTTTATCGAAATAAAATATAAATACTAGAAAATGTATACTATAAGTCGTATTTGGAAAAAAACATTATTTCTTTATATACCTAGTCAAAATTAATTTTTCTCGAGTTGAAAAAGCCCTTTAAGTACCTATCTGTTTTTCAATTTGTAAATAACAGTTCATTCGTAATTATAGATCATTTAACTTTTAACGAATTTTCAAGAATTGACAAACTCATCAAGACGGTTGACGAGCTTAAAAACGCCAGTAATAAAAGTCGCACAAGAGTCGTGACTCGTGCATTGCGTGATTTATAGTAATGAATTTATGACTAATTAAGTTTCCTATATTATTATTTATTGTTCTTTCTATTTTAATATACTATAATATATACTGTTTATATATATATATATATATATAACCAATCGATTTTTTACAAGCAATGTAACAAGTATCTACGGCAACGAACAAATTGTTTGCATTTATTTTCGTATTATGATTTAAATTGTTTCTGTTTTTTTTTTCGCAATACTCAATTTTGTTTTTCATCTTATGTATTGGTTTGTATTGGTTACACTAAAACGTTTGCAAGATGTTTGAGGAGGAAGAAGAACACGACATCATAAGGCAACATAAAGGTTAGTCTTAAACTTGAGTGCAGATTAATATAATTATAATGATAAAAAAAACTGATATTTAACTATATTATAATTTATAATTATTATAATTATTAATGTGAATATCATGTAATATTTCTAAATAAATTATTTAAATTATTATGAAATTCCTTCGATTAATCCACCATCCACGGTGTTTTAACCTGAAAACAACATTGGAAACGACTTAGTATTATAATAGACCTCACATAAACTTTGATTGAATTACGAAGTGTATAATATAATAACTTGATATAAATTCAATAAGACGTATGAAAATAATTATTTTACATCTAACTCTGTGTGAGGAGGGCGACAATTATCATATAAATACAATTAATAAATGTATTTACGGATTTCAAGTGGTTAAAAACTGTTTGGTCAATGTTTGCTATTAGTAGGTACCACAATTACATTTAATTATATTAGATAATCGCTACCGTTGAAAATATCTTATAATATTATATATGTAAAGAGGAGTTAAAGGGATATTTGGATTTTTTTTCACCTGTGATTTGTTTTGCTATTTTTTTTTAAATTATTTAAATTGTTATTTTTTTTTTTTTTTGAGAGAGAGAGATATTTTCAATTTGAATCACATAAATCTTTGAAAAAATATATTCAGTTCCACCGACCAATGAGACAATAGATGATTTTCCACTACACACCACTGTCGCGTGTATATGCTCTGAATACCTTATTGTTTCAAATAAACCGGTGAACGTGATTTTATTTTAAATGTATGTTTGCGTTGATCGTTATCAAACTAAGTACGGGACATATTTAATTCTTTGCATTCTTGGGGTTTTACTTTAAACGTGAAATTCAAAACAGAAAACCGTTAAAGGCCGAACGGATTTATACTAACGTCCGCAATCCGTTTTATGATCCGATCGTTGCGGAAAAACGAAACCGAGCAAAAACGATTGAGACGCGTCCATAACAGCGACTGTACCTAATTATATTTATTGATCTTGAACACCGTTAGTACACCCCCCTCCCAATAAAACCCTTTTTTAAAGAATAGAAATCCGATATGACTTCTAGGGGGGAGGGGGGAGAAGTAGGCGATTCTCGTACGCGGATCAGAGTGACGTCCTGACACCGCCACGGTAGGAGAGGACTCGTCGTCTTTGAAAAGCCTATACAATGAAATCCTACGAACCTCGTTATGCGGGTACGTCATTTCGGCCGATTGCAGTGTACGCCGTTTTGTCTGCAACTGTCGAATTGAAAAAATAAAAACCAAAAAAATCAAAAAACCAAAAAAAAAATAAACGAAATAAATGCAAATTGCAAACCTTCTTTTATAGTCAACGTTTGAACCGTGCACTGGGGGGACCACGCGAATTGCCGTCCGCCGAGCGTGGGTGCGGTTTTTCTTGGTAAATGTGTCCCCCGAGTGACGACCCCGCCGTTATGCAAACGGCGTGTAATGTGTAAAGCCATCGGTCGAAATGAATTTTACGCGACCGTATACCGTATACCTATTACCATTAAAGTGTATTACTCGCTGTGCATATGAGACGATATCAACCCCCGAGAAAACAAAATGTCTACGCGAGTCTGAGAAAAAAAAATACGACTATTTGTCGCCGTATAAAAATCGCTGTTCGCTTATAGGTACGTATGTTGTTTGGCGCTAGGCATATATTATTGTGACTGCGTATGTGTGTGTCGTGATCTCTGATGTGCTGTCAGTGGCGCGTCCGCGGAGAAGTCGCTTCGATTAAACGTTGTCTTAGTTCAACTGTTATTAATTTTTTTTTTTTTTTTAACCAATCCGTTTCTCCGTCTGTACGCCGATCTTATTTATTTTACCACTAAGTCTAACAAGCACAACATAAATGTTTTTCTCCGCTGAAAATCACTGCGATATGGTATTTAAAATTAGCGATTTAAATCGAATATCGTCGTGCTCATACCGCCGAGGACATATTATACAGACCGGTATAATATTGATAATAATTCGTATACGCGCACATATCAACCATAATGCCTAGTGGAATAATTGTTAGTGATAGCAAGACGTACACAGAATAAGATTATTTCTTATAATATAATAATACGAAGATCTTATTTCGATATTTTTTATGCATCGCACGAAAATAGGTTTTAAACTAAAAACGCTAGAAAATGTTTCCCAAATCTAAATATATACAATAATATTTATATTTTGTATCGAAATAAAACCTAATAAAAACAGAATAGATTATTTTTTAGTTTTTGCAAAACATAATCAACAGTTAGGTATTATAACTTAATATATATTTATACATTTTTTTTTTAGTTATTTGTTCATTTATTGTTAATTTAAACAGGCTAATACCCAATACAAGCTTTAAATATATAATGTATAATAACAAAGTGAATTGAATAAAAAAAGAATAACAGTATAATTAATAATTATAACGGAAACACAATTCAGCATGAAATATAATAATATAATTATAAAACTATTCAATAGGGTTAAAATTAAATTAAGTTTTTCGGGTTAAAACGGTTTTTTACGATACTGGTTGAACGTATACGAATTCAATTTGAAAAATAACTGTTTGGCGTACAAAAACTCTACACCCCAAAGTTACTGCGATGCACCTTCATCGTTTGTGTTTTTCCATAATGATTTTACCGATACAGTAAAAATAACGTTGCGTCGTGCCATTTTGATTTCACTTCAAAATCCCACTGCTGGCGCCGTTTTTCACGGATAGCGTGTGGCTATGGTTTATCTTAGAAACTAGAGATTAATAATATATATTATGTATTACGCGTATGCATTCATAACATTATATCTCATTACTGTTTGTTGTCCGACATGTGATTATGTTATTCGCCGTAGCCGAATTGCTCCGATGGTACGCGGCAGTACGTGTACACCTGAACAACGTCGAGCGGATCCCAAACCGATGCGAATTCGGAATGATACACGTCGTTGACGAGTTCGCCTACTGGGAGGAAAGACGCGTAAGTCCAGTAAAATAGCACGACGGTATTTTCTCGAGTTCCGTCCCCTCTCTTATAGTGTAATCTATACAACGATAATATTATCATTATTGTCATACAATTATCGACGTTATGGTCGATTAAAACGTATACCCCTATCGTCCGATAATAATATTATGGTACACAAATACCGCTTCGGGGGGAGGATTACGACCCAGAACCCTCCCCATATCCGTTTCGTCGACATTGCCGGTCGTGTCATAAGTCCAGTAGTTAATACCACGGTCTTAGGCCCCGGGGACATACCGCAACACTAATCGTATGTTTTTTCCCCCGCCGTATAGTCGCCGACTTGGAATTCACATCGGCCGTATTAAAACGCGTCCGACTGTACGAAATAGCGGACCATTTAAGGAGAGCGCAGCCAGATATCGTGAAAGTCTACTACAACATGACTGACAGACTGGAAGTAATTGTACAATAAATAACTAGTAAACACTACGTATACGTATGCGTCTGTGACAATGGTGGTACAATAGTCACGCGTTGCTGTTATTAACGGGTTCTTGTAAGGAATTTTTTCTATTTTTCTTCTCCGTGTACGGTCAACACGGAAACTGCGTTTTGCTTAAGCGCTACCTAATGGTCTTTTTAAGAAAAAAAAAAAATTATTTGTAGACTTGTGTTTTGTCTATACGTCATATTATTAACTATTATTAAGTCGTTAATGTAACATGTTACACGGCGCTCATTCGTTTTGGATGATATGCGTATTATGGACGGACACGTCTCGTTTGAACAAATTCAATATTATGGTATGGTTTAATATTGAACCGATATCGACGAATTTTATAAATACACAACTCAGAGATAGGTGTATGTTTTCACCAACAAGCCAAACACGCGTTACCCTAACACGATTATTTTTAAATCACAAACGAATGATTTTTTGGTATATTAAATATTTTCTTATCGAAAACAACGAATAGGGTCCTCAGAAAAAAAAGGTCCTTATTACAGTCAAACGGGGAAAATAAGATAAATTAAAAAATAAAATTAAAAATAAAGCGGAAACTAAATCGACTGTAAATAATAGACATTATTTGCGCGTCAAAATAATATTGCTTATAATAATATACTCGCGTACGCATGAAACCTTTGTTACACGTCATGTAGCGTTCGCGGAAGTATGCAAAATTCACCACATGCAGTTTACCATTATAATATTATAGGGAGTATATTTTCATCACTACCCACAGCCGGTACCTATACCTATGCGGCTTTGTGGGGTAGGCAATGTAAATAATACCAACAAACGACTAACTGGCGCGTACAAATAATAATATTACAATAATGACATTAAAACTACTGTTGTGTTTGACGTGCATCATTCTGCTTGGATGGGCCAAAAACCGCTGTCGAGGGCGCGTAATATATTATTTTATAAAGGGATCTCCGTGCGTTAATATACCTGTGCGGCGATAGCATTAGGAGCAATTTTCGTATACTTCGGTTAACGTACCTACGTAATATTGTGTTGCACAGGCCGAGGCGACCGGTGTATTTTATGAAACTGTGTACAGTAACGATGAGGTGCCTATTATAATATTATATTATATTGCTTAGCGTAAAATATGTATTGTAATATCGCTCTTTTAGACTGCGGAACTCAATAAATCTAGTTCTTGCGCTTCGTGTATATTTATATTGCAATTTTTCGAAATATTACGCCGTTCCTGTATTATGCCAGAGAGAAAGCCGACAAACTATTTTTTATATCGCGTCGATCCAATTTTTATCTACATATCGGACCACTTAATATTGTTTGCAAATGTACCTTGAATACCGGAAGACCGGAAGTGCGCATTCAGTCGATTATTATGGCGATCTTACTTGTATATAATTCGGTCTTAATAACCAGCGTAATTACCTATTACTACCTTTATGATATTATTTTATCATTTGACCTTTCATAATAAATTATTGCTCACAATAAAACCTTAATTTCAAAATAGTTAGGTGCCTACTTTTATAAATATTTTAATTTAGATTCATTACTTTTGAATGCATTTTTTGAAAAACAGTAAACATACATTTGTAAAAAAAAATAGTCTTAAAGTAATAATTTGTTTTTTATTTGTCTTACCTCCACCTTCCCGTTCGCAATATTTATTTCTTTGGTTTGGTTATTTTCATCACATTTGACTTGTCACTATATAATATGGTACAATACAACTATACAGACGAATGTCTGTTGAAACGTTTTCGTCTACTCGTTTACAAACATTTACAAACATTTTTATATTTGTTGTATAAATGTTACAGAAATCGTTAATCGAGACGAAATCTAACCTGAAATACTTGCAGATTGTTAAAGATCCGTGTATAAATATGTACGACGTCGAATCCCTGAGAGACATCATACCCATGTTACCGAATTTATTTATACAATTTATTTAAATATTTGAAGAATCGCTTTATTACAACAAAACGTAACGCACATTTTGCACGTCTAATTACCCAATAGGATACTTTATGTATTATTTATTTATTAATTTGATCAATCTTTGATCTATTTAAGATACAATTTCGACCATTTGTGCAAATGTCTGTGTAATTAAGTAATATTTTTGTGTCGTGAAACTATAGACACCGCCAGTATACAAGACAGTGACGTAAATATGTTAATGGATTCTCTTCACAGATGTTTACTGTGTTGTCAACATTGCAGGTAACTGTATATAATGAAGTAACAGTGGATTAAAATATAACTGATAGTTTTAAGGTAACGTTTTTTTTTTTCATATGTGTCTAGGTGATAAAAAAGTATAATAATCAATTTAAAGAAATCGTCTTGAGGGAAAAAGCCCATGTACAAATTAATCGAACGCTGCCAAAATTTAAAATATATATTATTGAAATCAAAAATAGTATTTAAAAGGTATCGGTTTTATATAACAACTATATAATGTATTTTGACAAAACATTTCACCAAGTTGAACGTATACCATATAGATGTACCTAAACCAAATTTTTCGTTCGCCCCGGGGAAATATTTCGTTAGAAATATGGATAAAACCGAATAACAATTCAATGCTGATATAAACGAATTGAAGGTTCCTTTAAAAGGGATATTCAATGTGCTCGACGATGTTTGGAATTACCATAAGTCCAGAACGATAAGTAATGAACGATTAACGGATTAATAAGTTATGTGTATGGTGTAACAAATGACATTGAATTATTTTAATTATTTGTGTTTATAATATTTTATAAGGTTTTAGTGTCGACAAAAAATTTAACCATTTTTCGACATAAATAAACATCGATTGAATCATATCATATTAAATTCAGATGGGGGCAATGAATATATTGATTTTACAATGATGTAGGGTTCTTTTTGGTCTGTCGTTACATTTTTGGATAGTAAAAATGTTTTGATTTAAAGGCGTTGGTTTCTTGTAGAAAATTGGATTTAGTTGGTACTCAACAAAATTCTCAACACATTTTTATAAATTTTTATAATCGAAAAAAAAAATAATAATAATTAAAGAAAAAACGGAAATTTTATACAGTCGATTTTGTTTTGTTTATTTTTTTTTTTTTTGGTGTGATTCCAAGATAAATGACCATAGATACTTGAAGTTTTTACTAAATATTAAGTATTTATTTTTTATTTACGATAAAATTTTTACTCTTTTTGAGCTATAAGTGGGCATGACTGCATGAAAAATATTCAATTTTTTTTATATAAATGTTGATAAAAATATATGAATGGATAAAAATACTTAAAATTTAATAAAAGGTTTCATTAAGTTATTTATTTTCTAATTTAAAAACATCAACAATATTTAGAGTCACAATAATTTTTATAATCATTTTGACGAAATTTGTCAAAATCGCAAAAATTGCAAACTATTTTGTCGTTAGAAATTTATATTTGTTACATTTTTTTTATACTTATGTTTTGAAAATTGTATACGAGATTTTTCATACAGGAATGTTAAAATCAAAAAAATATATAAAGATAATTATTTTTTATAAATATTATTTATTTCTAGTGTATAATATCTTTTTACTGTTTATGGTATTAACAAAAAATGTTCAATTTTTAATTATAAAAGTTTAAATACGGTATAAATATAATATAATATACTGCAATAATTAAATACTTATAAATTATAATATAACATGTTTTTAGGAAAAAATTATAATAATCTTACTAAAAATAAGCTAAATTACTTTAATATAGCTACCTATATCATACAAAATTTAAAGAAGTATACTTATGATATAAGCTAATAGACTATCTCCGCTTAGGACCATTTAAATGATACATCATTGAATTTAAATTGAACATACCCACGAGTGATACACTTGACACTTGCTCTACATTTCAGAGCGATACCATTTTCCTACCGTTGTAAAAAAATAAATTATAAATAATGTAAAATTTGTTAACATAAATGAATCGTTTGAAAAATATATTTTAACAATTTAAAAATTTTTTTTCAAAATAACAACGAACTTAAGTATTAATTTATTTGATTATAGATTTCAGAGTAAAGTCAAAAAATTATGTTTAAAAATTCAAGGAATAATGGACATGGCGTTGAAAACAGCCTGCAATGAAATATACTGTATTAAAATATTACAGAGTTTACGTTATTTCTTCGAGTGGCCGTCACTTAAGTAGTATATTCGTTTACAGACTAAATTAGTATATACATTTTTAATAGACTATATTGCATCGGTGGTGGATAAAAATGAGTATTGGATACCTCACTATATGCCAAAATACTCGTGTATGTGTATGATGGCCATCGCCCAGTACAACAAAATAACAATATTAAAAAATGTAAATTTATGCACTAATAATTATCATAACATAACATATATTAGTTATTTAATCAAAACAATATTCGATAAGTGTTTTTTTTAAATACCTTTCCAAAATATTATTTGCAACACTGCCTAATGCATTTTATTATATATAAAATAGGCTATCTTCGACCGGCCATGGTTATTGAAAAATTCTCTCGTTAAACAATTACGGGAGGCGTATTCTTCTTTTGCAAACCTTTATCAGCGAAGACTTAAGACTTCATTTAGAGCCTGGTGGGATCAGATTGATCCAGAAATCGAAGATCAACTGGACAACCGTATTTTTATAAAAAATCAATTATCAAATCGTTGTTGGAAATTTACTTTATGTTTAAAAAGGTATAGGTACCTAGGTACATAAGTCTTGTCATCAATTAAAAATGCACAAATTATAATGTTTTCCTGTAAAGTCACATCTATGATTTGACCGATGAAATTGTTTGCTGGAAGTTGATCAAAGTAGGAATGCCATATGAGTACTCGGAATTTACCAAAATTGCTAAACAAATAAGAATCTTACATAAAAACGTGACAGTGGTTCTCAAGGACTACAATTACATCATTGCTGGTACGTTTTAGCATTGTAGTTGATAATATTGTCTGTGGTAAATAAATTTATGTCGTATGTATAGATTATACAGGCTTATCTAAACAAGAAATACAAATTTTTTATGAAAAAATAAATACGTGCGTTACGACAATAGATCCGCTGGTTAATAAATATACTTTGTCTCAATCAGACAATGTTAACAAATATCTTCCCAAATGTTATTAACAATTGGAATCAGTTAAGTCTTGTTTGAGTAAAGTTTATTACGGAAGATTTAAAAAAATATTTATTTCTTATCGATCTAACAATAATAATGTTCAGTTCCAAAACATCGGAAATTGTTATAAGCAATGCAATACTGAAATTGTTGAAATATGTACACAAATATCTAATACGCCATTGTTTGGCAATGAAATTGAACTTACAAAAATAAGTGGTTTCAATCATAAGAAGAAGAATGTCAGGTTTTGATTACAAGTTTTTATTTTTTTAAATACTTCTTACTTAATACATAAATTAAAAACGATTTTTATTTTAATAGTTATAGAAATTCGGTCTTGAAAATTATCGGCCATTAT
Source organism: Schizaphis graminum (assembly GCA_020882235.1). NCBI lineage: Eukaryota > Metazoa > Arthropoda > Insecta > Hemiptera > Aphididae > Schizaphis > Schizaphis graminum. The sequence continues at coordinate 14,215,926 of CM037033.1, read as the reverse complement.
AATGAAATTATTAGATACGCGACTGTTGTATATGAAATATTTGAAAAAAGCATTAAGCGTGTATGTAAAACTATTATAATACATTATGTTAGCTGTTTACAAATTAAAAATATGCATATGCTGTATTGAGGTATACATTAATAAAATTCATCGCAAAAATAAATTGATTAATTACGTTTTAAAACTATGCTTGAATTCTAAAAATAGAAAAAAAATTTATTTAAACTTGCAAATAAAAATTATGAATTAAAAATATTTACAATTTCTTTAACAAATATTAACTGTAAATAGATTATGTTATTTTGGAAACACTACCTAATCAAAATTGATACTCTCGTACATAAGTCGTTAGTTCTTAATGTCAGATGGTCGATGAAAAACATTTTAGCACAAAGAACCGAAACCTTGTTTTTGATAAACGTTAGTTTACATGGAAATGAGGTATGATTGATGGAAACTATACATTATTGCTCTAACCTTTTATGTTCATAACAAATCAATTGATATGGTTGTCGGCAGATCAAATACCATCCAAGTTTATTACACTAGTGGTATATTCCATGAAGATGCTTCAGATAACATATTATTACTGAAGAAAAAATATCAACTAATAAAAATGGAAGAAAAACAATTAAAATATAATCAAAGTATAACCACTGTCACGTTTTTATGTAAGATTCTTATTTGTTTAGCAATTTTGGTAAATTCCGAGTACTCACATGGCATTCCTACTTTGATCAACTTCCAGCAAACAATTTCATCGGTCAAATCATAGATGTGACTTTACAGGAAAACATTATAATTTGTGCATTTTTAATTGATGACAAGACTTATGTACCTAAGTATACATTTTTAAACATAAAGTAAATTTCCAACAACGATTTGATAATTGATTTTTTATAAAAATACGGTTGTCCAGTTGATCTTCGATTTTTGGATCAATCTGATCCCACCAGGCTCTAAATGAAGTCTTAAGTCTTCGCTGATAAAGGTCTGCAAAAGAAGAATACGCCTCCCGTAATTGTTTACCGAGAGAATTTTTTAATAACCACGGCCGGTCGAAAATAGCCTATTTTATATATAATAAAATGCATTAGGCAGTGTTGCAAATAATATTTTGGAAAGGTATTTAAAAAAAACACTTATCGAATATTGTTTTGATTAAATAACTAATTGTTACAGATGAAAATTACCTACGCGAATTTATTAACAAAAGTTTAAACGATTACAATTTAAGCTTTGGAGTTATACCTGTTATGGGCTATGAGATATCTATGAGATATCTACAAGATCAAGGTTAGATTAGTATGACCATGCCTCGTGTCGAGGGAGTTGCACATGCTACTATGACCATGACACGTGTTAGGATAGTAAGCCACCAATTAATGTATATTGCAATAATAGCGCATCTACAAGTAAGGTCACCTAGACTTTGGATGTGCATCTTTATATTGCACATTATCTAGCCACGCCTGTGTTCGCAACAACAACTACAAGGATACCTGGTTTCACCCAGAAGGCTACGGGACGATGTAAACAAGAGTCGCACCACATATATAAGGGAGCTCAAAGACCAACAACGGCAGATGTACCACAGCCACCAACACCTGAGCACCTTCACGACACTCAGCCACTTCTTTAATTTAATTACATGTATTTTATTTTATACGTAATAAAACATTAATCATTAAAGAGTTGTAACTTTCGTTTCGAATATCATCTTTAAGTCAGTTTTGATATTGGCACGCAACATACCAATGAACCTCGTATTATTTAGAGATGCGATTGACCATATATGTCGTATCGTCAGAGTTATATCCCAACCAAGGGGCTATATAATGCTAGTCAGCATTGGTATGTTGTTTAAAACTAATAATTGTTACTTTTATTATTTTTCTGCTTTAATAATATTATAAAAACTGAATTATTTTTCTAATAGGTGGATCCGGGCGATCCTCACTTGCAAAGGTCTCGAACTGGTTATGTAATTACAAAATGTTTACAATTGATTTGAATAAAACGTATGCGATAGGAGATTTCAGAGAAGACTTAAAACGCCTGTATTATCAAACGGGAGTGAGAGATCAACCAACATCGTTTTTATTTAATGACACGCAAATTGTAAATGAAATGTTTTTGGAGATTATAAATAACATATTAAGCACTGGTGAAGTACCACAACTGTACAAAGAAGAAGAGTTTGATGAGGTTAGAATACTTAATTCAAGTTGAAATACATTGCGAGTTTATTTTTACTTTTTTTAGATTAAAGAACAATTATTAAATGCTGCTAAAAAAGAAGGTGTTCCAGAAACAACAGATGATATTTATTCATTTTTCCTAGATCGCGTAAGAAGTAATCTTCACGTTGTTCTATGTCTTAGTCCGATTGGAATTAAATTTAGGTATTTTTAATTTAATCAATAAATAATTTAAAAAAAATCAAATTTAATGTACACAAACGGGTGAACAGTAAATTTTTACCATTTATTGTTGTAAATGGAAAACGTGAACTCTTTGTATTGATGGGTAAAATATAAATGACAGACTGTGGTCACTTTATCTAAAATATTATTTTCCAAACATGATATAAATTATATGATACGCTGAGATCCATTTTAGATTCTGAACGAAGTGATGAATGTAGTGCTTTTACAATGATGTGTGTTTTTTTTTTTTTTTTTTTGTGTCTGACGACAACATTTGGGGCAGTAATAATGCTCCGATTTTTTACTTCAGCACCTCTTTGAATAGGAAAATTCATCTAGTTGGTACTTTGGGGGCGTCAAAAGTAAAATTTTCAAATAGTTTTCAAAAAAATCGAGAAAAACAAAAAAAAAATGACAGAAAAATGGCCATTTTACGGAAACCACTTTTCGACAAAATCGATTTTTTGATTTTGCTGTAACTCAAAAACAAATCATTGTAAATACTTGAAATTTTCACCAAATGTTTATATTATGGTTATCTCTTTACAGTTAAATTTTCAAAATATTTTTACCATTTTTAAGCTACTTATAGACAATTGAAATTTTCGACTTTTCTAAGTTTTTTTTCTTCAAATGCCGATAAAAATTTTTTGGGTGGCCAGAAAATCTTGAAAATTTAATACAAGGTTTCTTATAAGTTGTTCTTAAAGTGATAAAAAAAAAATCCAAAATCGTTAGTCACAATTTTTTTTTATAAGTGCTTAAAGTTTGAATTTATACGAAATATTTCAAAATTTAAATTAAATATCATACTCTCATTATGCGTATGTTGCCTAATACTTTTTTTATTAATAAACAGTTACTATAAAGTAACCATAGTAACATATAAAAACTATACTATTTGTTTCAAAATAGAATACATGACAATATTTAAATATAATATACCCTAAACTGACAAATCATCTTCGTTCAGAATCGTTTTTCGTATACAATGATACCTATCATTGCATTCAAATTTAACCTACCATAGTCTGAGGTCCACCCCACCCCCTAATATACAGCAGAGCGATACCCACTTACCCGCTTTTTTAGTTATCAAGTTAGTAATATTTGTGATTAAATAGTGACAATAGATTCTACAAATTAGACAAGATAAAAACAAAGATGATTATAATACATTAGGTATACGTATATATATACTATACTATAGATTATAGTGATAATACTATACCATATTAGACGTAAATTATATAATACATTATAGAAATTTTCGATGATTACATACCCAGTGTATGGCTATACTGGATTTGTAACTCTTATAATTATTTACTTACTCAATTTTTAAGTAATTCGAATAAATACAATAATTGATAGACAATATCTTTTATTATTGTTACAAACGTGTCAATATTTTTGTAGAAATGAAAATTTAAACATTTTTTTTTTAATTCATTATGTAAACACAATTTTGTATATTTTCTAAATAAAAACTATCTAAATTTTATTCAATATATGTTTTGATTATATCATATAGTGTATACATTTTCTTACTTCTCCAATATCTATTTTGACATTATTGCAGAAATAGGTGCGTGATTAAATTAATTTTTAATATCAAATCATAAAGAGTTATTTAGAACCATATAATCGATTTACTAAAGATATAAAAAATAAATAAGTTCTTTTAAATTTTGTAGAAAAATTAAAAATATTTTTATTGATATGTTAAATATTTATAAATAGCTTTATAAAATAAATTATTTTTCTGATTTTTTTGTTTTGTTTTGGTTTTTTAATTGTAAAAATTAGAACACGGTTACGTCAGTATCCTTCATTGGTAAACTTTACTGTACTACAATTGATTGGTTTTTGGATTGGCCTAAGGAAGCTTTACTTGAGGTGACATTTAACTTTCTTGGTACTGTAGAAGTGTTGGCTACTATGACTGGTGCACCAAGAGTAAGAATAAAAATATATATAATTGATCATAAGTATAATGGATTACGAACAGAAAATATTTTCTCATAAAAAAATACTAGCATAACTTTTAATTTAATGTCCCATAGTATCTATTAGAAGTCTTAAAAATTATTTCAATCATTCAATTTTTCAATTTTTTTTTATCCGATCACAGATTAAATAAAGTTATTTATTGTATTAATTATCATTTTTTTTTTTATTGCTCTAGAATTTCAAATCAAAATGTAGCTAATAGCTATGTGGGATACTTTCTATTCACCAATCTTTTCATTTTTTTTTTTTAAATTATTATTGTTAGTATTATGATAATTCATTATTAATGTAAGTCATTAAGTATTCTTATTTATTCAAAACATAAAATAAATATTTTACAAAAACCCATCCAACATAAATTAGTAAATCTAACTAAGGTAACAATTAAAAACTCCTAGATATACAAAAGACGTGCTTATAAAAACGTGTTCATTTTTACAGTTGTAAGATTAATTGTATATTAAATTTATTTTCAGGGGTTCGATGTTGATTCAATATCTTTATCAGAGGTAATATTCACACAAATTAATGTTATTCTCACGATTTATTTCTCTTGTATTTCTATATTATAGTCGGAATTGAAACTATGTATTGCAAATATATTCACTATTATTCACCACTCTGTAGGAGAATATTCTAAGATGATGATTTTAGAATTAAAGCGATACAATTACGTTACACCTACAAATTATTTAGAGCTAGTAACTGGATATAAAGAGTAGGTACCTCAAATAGATAATATATATTGTAAACATTAATTTATTAAGTTTTTTTTAAACAGAACATTACATAAGAAACGAATAGAGGTTGCGGATAAAGCAAATAAATTAAGAAGTGGTTTGTTCAAAATAGACGATACCAGTGAAAAAGTAGCTGGAATGACAGTAGATTTAGAAAAAGCTACAAAAATCGTTCAGGCATATACCATGGAGTGTGATGAATTTCTATCAGTTATTTTAAAACAAACATCAATAGCTGACCAACAAAAAACTGAAGTTGACGAAAAAAGCATTAAAATCAAAGAAGAGATTGTATGTCAAGAATTGTATAGATTGACAATGATTGATTTAAAAAAGGCTTTACCTGCGCTAGAGGAAGCTATGGAAGTGAATAATTATTTAATAAATAACATTGATTTATTACAATTGGTATTTATAAGAATAAGCAATATAAATATATACCTATTATAAAGGCTTTAAATGCACTCAATAAAAAAGATCTTGCTGAAGTAAAATCTTTTTCAAAACCTCCACATAGAGTGAAATTAGTTTTAGAGGCTGTAATGATATTAAAACAATCTGAACCTAGTTGGACTGAAGCCAAAAGACAATTAGGAGATCCAAATTTTTTAAATACTGTTAGTTTTTAAATTAAATAAGCTTAATACATTTAAGTTGTATTATATAATACTTTTAGTTAAGAGATTTTGATAAAGATCACGTGTCACCAAAAGTATTAAGAAAAATAAACAAATATACTTATTTATTTATAAATTTTTAACTACCAAATAGTGAACAATATTCATGATTTTGACGAATTTTTGTCAATATTTGAACTTCAAATGCTAATAAAAAAAAATTGTGCCTATGTAATTTTATAATTTTTGAATGAGAGTTAGAACAAGTTATCTGGACCCTTCTATTAAATTTTCAAGTAATTTGCTAAATTTTTTTATCAACATTTATATTAAAAAAATAATAAAAATTGATTATTTCAAATGCCTATAAATAACTAAAAAAAAATTAAAATATTTTGAAAATAAAATCACGTAAAGAAAATGGCAATCTAATTAACTGGTAAAATTTTCAAGTATTTACGACTTATACTATTTGAATAACAACAAATATCAAAAATCGTTTGAGGCTAAACCGTTATTTAACGTGGTTTTGTAAAAATTTAAATTTCAAACACTCATAAAAATTTTTTGTCTTAGTCCGGTAGAGTTTTTTTTACAGCTTTTTGAAGAAAAATGTATGGAGAACCTTGCACCATATTTTCAAAACTTAGTTATAAAAGAAAAAAATTTTACGATTTTTCAACCACAAAATTACTTGCAAATTTTCGCAATTTTGACATATTTCGTATAAATTCGAACTTTAAGCACTTATAAAATAAAATTGTGACTAACGATTTCGGATTTTTTTTTTCACTTTAATAACAACTTATAAGAAACCTTGTATTAAATTTTCAAGATTTTCTGGCCGGTCAAAAAAATTTTATCGTTATTTTAAAAAAAAATACTAAAAAAAATTAAAAATTTCAATTGTCTATAAATAGCTTCAAAATTCTTTGAAAATTTAACTGTGTATGGAGAACGCTAATATAAACATTTTGTGAAAATTTCAAGTGTTTACATCGATTAGTTTTTGAGTTATAGCAAAATAAAAAATTCGATTTTTTTGAAAACTGTTGGAAAATGTTTACTTTTCACCTCTATAATGCACCAAGGATATCCACTTTGCCATCGGAAACCACCCCCAAAGTTTGAAATTTAAGCATTATTTCGACTAGTTATGCTGTACACAGACACAAAAAAAAACACACACATCATTGTAAAATCAATACATTCATCACTCGACACTCCGTTCAGAATCTAAAAGTAGAATATGTTTTACCTATTAACTAATAATATATATTACATACTATCCTTTTTCAAAACTAATAGTACTGATGGGCCACTCGCCTCAACCATTCAATCCTATATATCTACTTTACTTATTGTGCTCATTTACTTATTGTAAAATATTTCAATTAAATGTTAGAAAAAAAAGATATTAATTGGATATTTGGAACGTCGTTTAAATATTATATTATTACAGTATTTACAATAAATCATGCAGATATGCAATAAGTCAGTCAATACCTATTTACTACTATTTAACTACTTACGCTGAATAATAATTATTAATTAACGAACGGGGAACATTTATCGTGCTTCATTTGTATTTTGTTTTAATTTCAATACAGATTTTCACGTGTTAAATTGTATATATTATTCAAGTATTCGCACTATTTAATTTTTTATATTTAATACAATCTGAAACCGGTTAATTCGTGTTTGTTGGGTCTAATATAATAAATTTGTCCAATCAACTAATGAGAGTCAAACTGAAAACAGTTAATTTATGGTAATTTCGATTACTCAAGCGTAGTTAAAGTTACGAATATAACTTAAAGGTGCAAATACAACAAGCCCTTATGGCTTATATGTTTTAAAAGATACGTATTGGATGACTGAGATTAAAAATTAAAAACGTCGTTGAAAGTTGTTCTGATAAATGACTTCTAAAGAATGGACTTGCTAATATTATATGAACTTGTTTAATACTGATTTTGACTCCATAATATGACATGGGTGTATTACCTGGATTTATACCACCATATAAATTATTCATACTATGGAAAGTAAGTATTTTTTGACTTGCAAATTTTAAAAACTCAATTGTAAATACATACAAAAAATTTTCCTAAATGTATTGTTGGTTTGAACTTTATACATTATAGTTTGTGGGTCAATTTCATAACCATTAACTATTTTCTATAAAATAAAATTCTCGAGGTGGATAAGGGATGGATTATGATATCGTGATGAATTTACTGAAGGTAAATAATGACTAAAAAAATTAAATAAATCTCCGCGTCAAAAATAATATAATATATTTAATATTGATGTAATAAACAGCAAATATACTAAGTATAATACATTAATTATAATTTATTACCTAATAACAAAAATTACCTCAATATTCAATTAATAGTTTAAATTGAAAAAAAAAATTATATTTAGAGATATTTAAAAAAAGACAACTTGAAGTGATAAAAATAACACTTAATATATTTTAAAATTATATAATAAAATAGAAACGCAATTAATAAATTATTCTCAAAATGATTTATTTCATTAACTAATATATATTACTTTCTTTATTTGTAATCGATAATAATTTACCTTTTTTTTCTTTTTTGATTTATCTCTTAATTGGAACTTAACAAGAATAAATTAAATTTAGAGTTTATATAACCAATCAAAACTAATTTAAAGTTGAACATATTAAATCATTTTTTTATAAAAAATAATATAAGACATAATTATAACATTAATTAAAATGTTTATCTTTTAAACTTAATAGAAGTATTTATATAGTGTAGCATAATGCTTTATATAAAAAAATGCATTTTTTAAATATAAATATTCAATTTTTTTTCATTTATTCTAGATATACATTAACTTGTACACCAAAGAAAGTTTAGTATCTTATCTATGATATGAATACTTCTTTTCGAGAAACAATATACATATTAGTATAATAGTAATAATAGGATATTACCTATAAAATATAAATGCAGTTAGTATAGGTACCTACTAATATATATACATATTATATAGTCATATAGATATTTACTTATAATAATTATGTTAAAAATATTAAACCCATTCAAATTTTACTTTTCTTTTTGATTTTTCAAATAGTATATGAAAGTGTGCTTATCAGTAAAAATAATCCTCAATAATCTAATTTATTTTGATATTTGCTGTCTGCAGAAAAATGTATAAGTAAAAATTCTGTAAAAGTACCTAGGTATATAATTTTTGATTATTTATATAAAATGTCAATTAATATTTTTTTTTGGAAATAAAACAAATTTCAAATATCATTATAATGTGAAAAAATTGTATTTTAAATCCTTATAAATTTATAATAATAATATAATGACGGCCAATTTTTTAATAAAGTAATTTTTTAAAAAAATTCTATATTACCTGAATATCCATGATCCTTTTAAAATAAATATTAATGATAATACATTTTTATCGTCTCATATTATAGATTATAATAGGAATCTACTTCAGGAGATTTAAAACAATATTTTTTCTTCCTATTTCAATTTAAATGTATGAGATGAATTATTTTTTGACACGCATAACAAAAGTTCTCTTTTTGAATATTTTAGTTGAAAAATTATAAAAGTTTATTTACGAAAACTTTTCACTTGACAACATATAATATAATATAATTTATATAAATTGTATTATAATTTTTAGTACCTCTTCTATGATAATATTTGTACAATGCACATAATAATATAGTTTATTTTGGTATTTATTTATTTATTTATTTATATTATTTCAAATAATACATTTAATTCAATTAAAGAATTATAATTTATAATATCTCTCAAGTAAAAAGTGGTCATAATCAAGTGATTTTCCCTACATTTTATTTTTTGTTTTCTCTGATTATTTTAAAAAGTACTAGGAGTTTTCAATAATCATTTTTAAAATAAACTAACAAGATAGACTTACCGAGTATATATATTGGAGTAGAAAATCAAAATCATTTTTCTATTGTAAATCGTGTACAAACGTACAAAAAAAAATACATACATCATTGTATAAAATTATTATATTCAAAAATTCACTCAGAACCTAAAAAAAACTTAAACATAAAGCTATTAGGTAAGTATTTAATTAATATACCTACCTATACTCTTATGCCGTGTTGCATGAACAATCACTTAACATTTAATGAATCAATAGTGAGCTAATGGTCCCTTAAACATGATTTATTAGTCCATGATTGGTTCATTAAATTTTTTTGAACCATTAAATTAATCAATTTTTGATGTGACCCGACATTAGTAATAATGTATTATAGACATTAGATATTATGGATTGGGACAGATTGGTTTATTGAGTGTTAATTTATTTTGTTTGGGTTTGGAATATTTTAAAAATGTTAAAATCATTTATATATTTATAATTTATATTACTGTTTTTAGTTTCATCAGAACTTAATATAGGATTTTTCCATTCGTTCATAACGATATCCACAGTCTTTGTCTTCATTTTATACAATTTAATAGTGATATGTATAATATTCGTTAAATTAATTACCTTTCAAATTACATACATAATATTTCTCATGTATTATCAATGAAAATATGGTTAACCAAGTATAATTTATTTTACTAATATTTCATATATATAAATATAAATTCATATAAATTTCATAATTTTTAGTTTAACAATATTTTTTAATAATTGATAATAAGTAATTTAATTTAGTTAAAAGTTTTTAAAGGATTTGTCAATAAAAATAAAAATATTTAGATATTAACTAAACAATGTATTATAATAATAATACAAAAAAGTAACGATAATTGATTTAACTAAACGTTAATCATTGTATACACTTACAATCGCAGTGTAAAAATATGTTGGCTGGCTACTATATAAAATACTGGTAATTATTACTAATTTATTACTAATTAGTAATTATTATACCCACCTATCACAAACAAAACGTAAGACTTTGATTACTCCTTTTTAACGGTGCATGACAATGTTTAATATGATCTTTATTTATTTATTTACAAAATTTACGCCATCGGGCATTACAATTAAGAGAAATATTGAGAAAAATGAGGGAAATATAAGTTATTGGGCAATACTAGTCAGTCACGTAGGTACTTAAATTTTTCTAAAAATCGATCATGTTTTTAAGTATACCATCATTTGGTACCTATATAATAATGGTATCGTAAAGTTACGGCAAATAAACAAAATATGATTTTTTTTCTAGCAAAAAAGTGTTATCATTTCTTATTAGTTATTACATTACACTTATCTAAAAAATATAACATTTCAACATAACTATATAGGTAAGGTTTGTTTTTTTGTCACTTAATTAACCGATATTCTCGAATTATCTTTTATATTAACTAACTAGGTATTTAAAATACATGTTTTCATATTAAATAAAAATACAATATAAAACTATTTGAGATATATTTTTCTAATAAAGCTCCATATTTATATTAAATTTTGAAGATAAAAATAAATAATAACACATTTGAGTTGTTCATTGACGTCCAGTGCAATAAAGCGAATATACAGTTACTTATGGTATAAACGTAGCTTAAGATTAGATATTATAACAACTATTAATATAAATGCTTTTTATATACATAGTGAATTGCTTGAGATTTTCAGGCGCACATTTTATTCTTTTATTGCGTTTTGTACAACTTTAGAGTTTAGGGTATTGAAATCGCAACCTTAGATAGTAATACCTATAGTATTTTATTATAGATCGATAGTATTATTAATTTGGAGTATTCACTAAAATAGATGTGCTCAATTCAATTGCCAATAACAGTCCTTATACGGTTTACAATAATACACCATTATAATTATTATACTGCTTGTACGTTATTACTATATATATATATATACTTATAATATTATAACATAGAATATACATTCAGCAGATTGCTTAAATAATAATGTAACGTACTATATTATTATACAGGTTTACTTACCATAAGTCAAGCCAATTAATTGTACGTAGTTCAGTAGTTGTGTTTATAAATTATACCCATCGTGGCTGTCAATGGAAATTAATTAATTCCTTTCGGGCAACATCTAGTATTGAACAATTGGCATTTACAAACGTGGTATTCGTGCATAGTATTTCGGTACTGTGAGAAATATTTTCAAGTCCACGCACGTGTGCACGAGTGATTATCACGTCCGAGACTTTTGAAAAGTTGCTTATCATCGTGGATTAGACCAACGTCTGAGTCATAGCGTAAACTCTACGATCAAGCCTGCACTAAGACGACAGACTTTATACGGCCTATCCTCGCATGAAGCCATTATAAACCATTAGGTTTAATTTATTCTTTTTCAACGTTCCCCGGGAATAGTAACGCGGAGAAACGATACGTTTAAAACTAAAATTAATAACATTACGTTATTGAATAATTGTTATTTATTAATTAGAAATCCCATTGTTGATTACTGACAAGTTGCATCCTAGGTGTTAAACTATTCCAAAAAAGATGTTTTGTTTGTTGCGCACTGAATTTATTATAACATGTGAAACCTCAGGGGGAAAATGTCGGACGTGCGTATAAAGCGTAAACAGAGGGTTTATCGCTTATATATTGTCTTAGAAGATTATGATTTGTAGATTTGTTGTGTATTTTTTTACTTATTGTAGTAGGTACAGGTAGTAATGTAATATACATTTAATATAATTCGATTTTGATTTTTAAAACAGTATATACAAAACAATATTCTTTCTAGTATTTTAGTACTATTTTCGGTAAATGGACAGTTTGTACTATCTATTGTTTGAGTTGCATATCGCGGACACTTTGTACGGCGATAATAAATTGGTAAAATTCGATCGCGGACGTTTTGTACGGTATGTAAATGGTGATGTTTTTATTTTGCATGTTTTTGCATAACATTTTGGATAAAATTTATATTATTGCATATATTAAATAAAAGAATATTATTGCAAAAAATTCATGTTTTATTATATATTTCGTAATTAATGTTTATGATTTAATATTACGTATTTAATTCTAGCCCTGCTGATTAAAGTATAAAACTTGGTTTTTTTGTTAAACATGAAATTAAAAATATTTCCACTATTGAATGTGAATTATAAATTTTATTTCTAAATTATATTATAGACAAACAGCCAATCACTGATGTATTTCAATAAATAAATATTTTTTTTGTAACTATATTTTTGTGTTTATCTTATAACAATTTAAATGCATATTTTTGCACATTTTGGTAAATAAAGTGCATATTTTACAATTGTTTATTGCATACAAATCCTAGCCCTGATTATTATTATTTATGTATGTTAACATTGTTAACTATCTTTGTTTTGTAATAACTAATAACAAATAATTATGTCTAACGTTTCATGTATCAACATTTTTGTTTACCTAAAATAGGTAGTACAAACTGTCCGCCATGTAAATTTTATTACTTTCTGAAATAGTACAAACTGTCCGCGGTTTTCATTTTTTCCGGGTGACCCTATTTTTATAATCGTTTTCCCCTCATCTTTTAACGATTAGGTACTGGACTAGAAATGTCAGCAAATACCCGATTCCATATATTGACTCGCAGCCTACAATTAGGCGGACAATATTATTATAATGTAATATAATAAAACACAATTAGGAAGTCGGTGTAGGTCGTAGGTGTACCTATACTATAATTATACGCATGAGGTATACTTGAAAATGTATAAGGGCACGTCGCACGTAAAACCAGTAACCAATGAGTACATTTTAAATTTTATATTATTTTCATCAAATTGAATACAACTCATATAATTGTACGGTTTTACTAATTTTAATTAATCATATTTTATTATAATACTATATATTTCGGTATACCGAAAACGATTTTTTTCACATGTTCGGTAATTTTAATCATTGTTTGTATATAGTAGGTATATATACATTTAAACCAGTGGATATCTTTTTTTTTGATCGGCACATACTATACATATGTTATTTATTATTATAGGAGCATTATATTATATTATAGGTATGTACTCGCCTATTCACGGCCTGCACCGCAGTCGCCCACCTGTAAGAGCGCGGTCGCGACAAACGTTTCGCACAACAATGAGAACTGTAGATGATAATAGTGTTTATTATTATCGTATGGTCCCGATCGTTATTATTATAATAATACAGCATTTATTGTAGTATACGATGGACGTTCGCGCGGCATATGAGAAATATTTTTGCGGCCGATTGGGTCTACCGCACTCGGAGAACCATATGGATTGTATATGTCTTTGTGTACGAAACACTTCAATATATATTGCCGGGGCGCATAGCCGGCCATCGTGATACCATAACAGATTATCAGCGGTATACTGGTATATGTAGGTACTAAAATGCAGCAAGTTATATAGTGTACTTACATTATTAATATGATATTTTGTACTAGCAATATCACAAATAACGCGTGACAACGTTGATAGACGGTATAATCTAAGTAGATTCGTTCACTTGTAATTTATGTGCACAGCTAATCTAAATCTTGTAGGTTACTAAATTATGTAACTGCGTTTTTTTCCATTTTGTTTTACCATTATCCCGTAATATACTTACGATACAAATACGAACAGTGATATATCAACTTGATAAACAGTAAATACGGTGTACATAATATATGTATAGTATATAGTTACAACTGATATTTATATCCTAATAAAGAGGGCTCTAGCATGTGGCGTGTGCCTAATAATATGTCCGGGAAAACGGCATAATATGGTTTAAACCTCGGTATCAAAGTACGTGCACATTTCTTTGGATAGAACATCCGTCATTATATTAAAGGTTTATATATTCAGTGGTATAAGTACATTAAATTTTGGGAGGGGATTTAAATGACACGGACACATGTTTAAGAGAAAACTTCACCCACCATAATTAGTACTATCATTACTAGCATTATATACAATATACATGCTATAGTCGTTGACAGTAATCGGGATAGGTCTATAAGAGAAGGGCTTTAGCACCAAAAATTCTTCCAAACCCTTCCAATTACAAATGAAAAAATATTTGTAGTACCTATTTTTCTTCTTAGTTAAGTACTATCAGTGCCGTCCCGATGATTTGCGGGGCTCAGGGCAAAGTAAGATTTCGGGGCCTAACATTTCTAAAATATCACTACTGCGCGTCAGTTGCATATACACTATACAGGGTGATTCTTTTATCATTAAACATTTATTATATCAAAACGTGTTAACTTTTTTCAATTTTTTTTTCAAAAATTTTAGTTTCGTGCTTTTTATAACGATATACCATTTTAATTTTTTTCACCCTTATATTTAAATTTAATAGTGAAATCATTATCAACTTTTGATTTCTAAATAGCAACCTATGTTTAAAATTTCATAAAATAGTAGGCCTATTTTTTTATGAATTTTAACGTTAAAATTATTATCTTTCATTTAACCGTGACTGTAATATTATAGTTACTCAAAGTTGGGTGGTTTGCGGTTTTTAGGTGTATTTTCTACAGATTATTAAGGTTGTGAGGCATTAGTAACTACAGGTACAAACGAGTTTATTACATATAAGATATGAAACAAGAAGAATTATAAAATCCGAAAACCAACAAACTTTGAAAAGCTATATCTCGCTAAAAAATTAACGAAAAATTATAATTTGAACGTTAAAATTCATTAAAAAAAATAGCCCTAATATTAGTACATTTTAAATATAGGTTGCCATTTGAAAGTAAAAAGTTGATAGTGATTTACCTATTAAATAAAAGACAGTGACAAAAATAAAAATGTTATACCGAGAAAAGCAATATGAATACCTATTATAAGTAAATAAATTAATAACGCAACATGTCATAATAAAATCAAACTTAATATAATAAATAATAATATTGAAAAAATAAGACAATAAATATAAAATATAATAATAGGTACAATATAAAAATGTATTAAAAATTAACTTTTCTACTTTTTAAATCCGGAAATTGATCAATAATATCAACATATTTTAATTGGTTAGCAATTTCTTTTTCTATAGAGATTATATAGCTAAGTTTGTGACATTTTCTTTTACAATTTTACATGAAAAAAAAAAATGTAAATAATTTTTGTTTTGCTCATCAACTTGACTTTTTTATTGTATCAATGAAGCGGGGCCTTTCCAATTGCGGTGAAAGCGCGGCGCCCGGGGCGAGGGCCGCGCTCGCCCTGCCCTAGGGACGGCCCTGAGTACTATGCACATAATATAGAAATATAGAATATTACTATGATAAAAACGATCGTCAGTATAAAATACCAATAACTATTGTTATATCGGTATAGCTACCATTGTTTTAAAAATAAAATTATAAAAACCACTGATAAATCAGAAGTTTGTATATATTATAGCTTCGTTAACTTATGTTTATAAATTTTTAAAGTTTTTTGATCATGAAACAAAAATTTAAAATATAAAAAACTGAAAAAGTGCCAAAATATTAAAAAAATTATAATATCATGTTTAGAAAATGCTTATCTCAATGTTTATTATTTTACGAAGGTCTTAATTATCAACTTTTATTTTTCTCGAATTAAAACAAGAAACAAAATTAATTTTGTCGAAACTGGTGCCGAGTAAATACTTACCTCTATTTTTCACCATTTCTAGTTGGCTTATCGCAATTATTGAGAAAATTAAGTGCCTACCGAGATTTTACAATTTTTTACCTCGATTTCAGCGACTGGAGCAAAATACCTGCTCATGATCAAAAACGTGATGACGGACACGAAAATAATAAAAACACATCGTCGTAAAACCAATACATTCCTCGCTTTGCTCCACTTCACATTCCAATATTCACAAAGTATATTCATATACCTTGGTAATTGGTATTTTCGTTTTAACTTTTAAATCTGATATGATTTTATTTTATTTTGTTTATTTTGTTTTTTTCTTTGTGGTTCTTGCAAGAGATTTATCTCGACCCCGTCCCACCCATCACTATATATAATATTATTATAATGTACGACATCGCGCCGCATACCTATATATATATATATATATATATATATGACCTATAACCGATATGTATCGGCTACCGGGTGTAGCCCCCACGATTATACTGAAAAACGTGAACCACCCGTAAAAGTACGGCGTCAGCCGGATTATCGATGTTCCCACGGTGAAAACGAAATTACTACATTATCGAACGACATCTCAACAACTCAACGGAGATTAATAATATTATTATTATTATTATTATTAATACGCTGCAGGTAGGTACCTACGACGCGCACATACCGTCTTTTAATAATAATAATATAACCGTGTATACTGTATATAGGTAATATTATTATTATTATTACAGCCGATGATATCTGCACTCGGGCATCCTCGGACGGCCGCATACCCACGGAGAGGGGCTCAGGTCTGTCCGCACCCACATCGTGATAATCGAAGAAAAAAACATGGTAGGTACATAATAATATTATTATTATCGTTATCTCTCGTACCGGGTACGGTTGCGATCGAAAAGCGGTCGTCGCACCGATCATGTTTCGAGTCGTCAACGAAATTCAATAACAATATCACTATTATTATTATTATTATTATTTTGTGTGCGCCGCCGTCGCTGGCATGGGCCGCGGTGCCCGTGCGGTAAAAAAGCATAATACGCACGCGGCACACGCACGCACTGACACGCGTCGCAAACGTCGCCGGACGGTCGGCGGCGGCTGCGATCGGACTAAAGATAAACGCGCGCGCGGCGACCATCCCCCCCGCGCGCCCCGCCGCCGCCGAAGCACCGCGCCACGGCCGCCAACACGGTCGCGTCCGTACAACTATTTCAGGTTCATCTCTCCGTCACACGCACACAGCCTCCGCCTCCGCCGCACCGCCCGCACTGCATCGGTGTGGCGGCGGCGGCGATGCACTCGTCTCCGGACCAAGCTTTATCGGTCGTCGCGCGTCCGATCTGCTGTTGCACCGCGTACATGCGCGACGGCGTATACCATCAATGATATTAATAATAATGATACGGTAACGTCGTGTGTATACCGGACGAGCTGACGGACTGTAGTAGAGTAAAATGTAAAATGCAAAATGTTCCGAGTCGCAGTGGACTCGGGATACACAAAATATGTGATAATATTATATTGTATAAATGTCGTTTTTTGGATTTCACGCGGATACGCCTGACCTCGCCTGACCGTCACAACCGAACTACGCGGAGACTTCATTACCGTCACTATTATCATTCACACTCATTACGGCCAACAGCTAGCTACGGCGTTCGCTCGCGTTTTCCCACATCCGTCATGATGTTATTATCGTTATATTGCTGTATTATGCGCGTTCGGTTTCTTTACTACTCGTACGGCGAAACCATCACATTATTATATAGTATGTTATACGCATTGTGGATGGGTACGTCTTTAATAATTTGGTCTGTGTTTCGCTGCCGTTCGACCGATGACAATTTAATAATTAAATAATAAAATATTATTATACCGTGTATACAGGTACCTGTACACGGGCTACACGGGGTTTTTGAGTATACGCGCGCGTTCATTTCGTATTATTATTGTTGTCGGGTGGGTACGTGTCGTCGCCGTGCGTGTACGAATTATCGCTGCGAACAATCGCCGCGGGACATAACTCGAATGTCGAGCAAACAACAATAATCCGACGCACTACGGGTACCTGCGCGATTCGTTACACGCCCGGCCGGAGAGACCTTTCTTTCGGACGAATATCTCACCATCGGGGACGACGCGACAACAATGATGGACGGTACGTCCTATACGATATTTCGTATAATAATATTATATACCGTGTACGGTATTTATTTTATAATAATATTATTATGCACTCCTCCGCAGCCTGCAGTGCGCCGAGTGTGTGTTATAACAGCGCATAATGGTAGTGCCGAGAGTCCGGCTGCGGCTGCGGCGGCGGCGGCGGTGCGGTGTGGTAGTGGTAGTAGTGCATTATACTCGGTTGTCGTATGAGCTGTTGTAGTCATTACTACGGCGGTGGTGGTGGTAGTGGGGGTGGCGGCGGCGGCGACGGCGGCGGTAGAATACGCGCGCGTTGTACCGGTGTGCGACCAGTGTCTACGCGGACGGTAAGCCGTGTACAAGTGTGCGTGTGTGTGTACGTCCCGAGCGAGTTGTCGATCGCGTGTGGTGTCTTTTTCGCTCGTGCCCAACCGCACCGCAACGGACTGTGTTCCTCGCAGGCCTCGCGCCGGACCGGTCAAACAGTACATTTGTTCGCATCACGAGCGCATCGCCCTCCGTTCCCGCCGTCATCGCGTCGCCGAATCGCCATTCTCTGCATCGGACGGATCGCCCGAGTGCAATGACCGCGTGAACGCGGCACACGCCGGACGGAGACTCGAGCGCGCGCGCGCGCGAAAACCACACCGCGGAGGACGCGACGATATCCGCGAGCCGTTCCATCTGCAGCTATCGTCACCATGCCGGCACCCGCGCGGTTCCGGCTGACGTCGGCGCTGGCGGCGCTTCTGTTGGCGCTGTCGGTGGTGCCACCGGCCAAGATCGTCTCCGCCACGACAGGTAACGCGTCTCGCGGTTTTGTTATCGTAATAATCAGATACCATAATCATCATTTATACATATATATATATATATAATATATATGCATAATAACATTATACGTTCGCGCGACAATGACTTACTATAACGATAATAACAATAGTGTTATCGTCCTCTTCCGTTTCGGACACGCGCCGGTCGCGCACACCACGACCCCGCGCGACTCGCGTCCGAAACGGGTTTCCGCGACATCCGCATAGGTAATATATTATAGGCGTATGCCTAGGTAATATTATGTGTTTATAATAATATATTAGACGTGCGCGTTGACGACTCCGTGTGCTCAAACCGTATGCTGGATATTGCACAGGCGCGGCTCCATCGGTGGGATGGGGTGGGGGGGGGGGTATTATCTGATTTTGGAATTAATTTCCGTTTATCGATTTGGGCGGTGATATTTTGATTTGCCGCGATGTCCGTACCGGACACTGGTACAACTACTATAGAGTAGTTATACACACGCCTTAAAGGACTTGAATTCGGAATACCACTCGCGTTTTATAAACCTGTGATGCACTCGATGCGCCACAACTCAGGAGTGCGACTCGTACAATATTATCGTGTACGCTTTCCAAGAGTACTCGCAGTGTTTTGTCCGCCGTTTTCATTTCGATAACATGGCAATTAGGAAAGGGCGTGTGCAATTAATAGTATATGTACGAACAGTACTGTTTTCGTGGAAAGTGAATACGAATGTCTGGTCGTCTTATTTTGAAAAGCGTAATAGGCACGCCTTCATTAATTACAAATACTGCCGTCGTCTACCAACGAATATTCGTGGCTATATCGACTGTTAAAAATGTTTGGCTTTAGAGCCAAAATCGTTAAGAGGAATGAGAGAATGTGGAATTTCATATGATGTTTATTATAATGGTGCTCACCACTATGTGGGGGGCAGGGGTAAGAAAGATTCCAGAGCCGTGCCTAGTCAATATCGGCATAGGTATACGCGCATGTCATATTATATTATTGTATCATCTATAGTATTATTCTTGCTATATACACCCTCCCGTAGTGGATTATTATTTTCTGTGGGGAGACTTCATCTATCGACGCTTCACCACACGAATCTACCTCCCTCTGATCCGAGTTACGTTACTATTATAGCGCTAACAAAACAACTTAAAGTAATCATAATTATTATTACTGTTAAATGCCGGAAAACCCCAATACCTCCCGACAACTGGTTTGAAATTTACTAAATAAAAAAATAATCGCTCTAGGTCAAATTTGTCTTTGTTTTTGCTTTTTTTTTTTGCGATGGACCGCGTTACGGCGCAAACGACAGCGTGCACACTTAAGTGCACATAGGTACGTCGTAATGTTGTTGTCGTCGTAGTTTAAGCTACAATATGAATGCCGTTTAAGTATTATATAGGCATGCACGTACTATTATTTATTAGTGACCCGCGGTGAATGTCCCTTCTGGCGAGAGGGTTTTTGGCGACTGCCAGACTCATGCACTATGTTAATTATATATATATATATATTAAAGAATATACTTAACTTTAGTTTTTGTTAATAGTTGGTAATTGTTATAACTATATTATGATATTGTTTACCGTGGTCGAAAGGTACTCGACATTAGTGGCACTAAGCAAACGTATTTTTATTTGTGTTTAAATTGTTTAATTCTGTTTCATACTGTATTTACTATTTAGGTATACCTACATTAATATACACATACACCATGCACCACTGGTGATAGGAAGATATTAAAAACTCATTCAATGAAGAACGATTTTTTTATCCTGGTTTTTGATGCTTACTAGTTTAACTAATGATTAATAATTAAATCAAATTGACTAAATAATGTTTAATTATATTTACATTAGGTACAATTACTACAGGGCTTGTATAAAAGGTTTAGGTATCTATAGGTATACTATATATAGTATAGAATAATATATAACAATATGATAATATATATAATAAATAGTATAGAATTATATTTTTGTTTACAGCACTAGTAACAGTGAACATTGATAATGAATAGGTATTATAATACATCACAAATCACAATGTTATTCACCATTGGATTATTATTTCAATTATTAAAATTAAACTAAATATATAATATATAAAAACAACAAAGAAATTTAGTTATATACAATATACTTTTTGTTAATAGTTCATAAACATCGTATATATAAACCTATAGTTATAAATGTATTTCTTCAACATAAATCACTAACAATTAATATATTTTCTTGAATATATTATAAAATATCCGCGTATCTATTAAGGTTTAAGGATACTTACAGTAATAAACATGGGAAATTTATATATTTTGTGTAATTTTAATTTTATACTTTCAACGCAATATTCTGTAAAATGCTTAAGGTTTAAGGTAATTATTATTAGTACTATTACATTAAACAATTACTTTGTAGTACATACACTATAACATATTAAAAGTTTATTTAATCGGTAATCTTTTTAATATATTTTTCAAGTATTAAGTTTTTAAGTACACATTTTCTATTTGATTATTTCTAAATAATTTATTTTAGAATAATGTTATATAAATATACCTATTGTATTTTCAAAGTACCAACAATTGTAATTGAATTACTTACATATTTTTTATTATCTATTATTATTTGACTTCTAAATGTATCACTTTATTACGATCGTTGGAGTGACATTTAATGTTTACATAAAGTAGGAAATACAAGATAAGACTTGATGAATTTCAACAAAACAAGTTTTTCCATATAATAATAATTGTATAATATTTGATACAAAATATAAAATAATATTGAGTAGGACATGATAAATATAAAGTATATTATACTTGTATGTATTGTGAGTTTGAGTAAGCAGTAAGCTGTCATACATTTAACCACTTAAAATATATATTTTAGTTTTTAGAGCTTGAATTGTGGTCCTCGACGCTAGCGACATTGTAACGATAAAAATGATTCAAACGTTTCTAGTTAACTATATATTAAATAGGTATATGTATGAAGTAAACGGTTTTGTTTCGTACCGGTTATTGTTACCTAGAGGACTGTTCGGTATGCGGTTGTTGGTTGAAAGGTGATTATGGTGGAAGAGAAACCATATGGTTGACGAAAAACTTTGTTTTCGTTTAAGTTTTACACATCAAAGTGGAAACGGAATTATTTATAAAAAAAGTATCGAAATTTACCTTTTAACAGTGATTAAATTTTATATTTAATTATTTATGTATATGTATTGTATAGTGTAAATATGTAAATCTTCTATACATGCACGAAACAGATAGAAAATATGTTTGCGTCAAACGTGTACTAATAATACATTTTATAAATGCTATATTATGTATCATGAATAAGTTCAATTTTAAAATATCAAAATCATAATTCTCTTGAACAAAATTATTTCAGCTCACATATTTCTCTCTCTTTAATCTCGATATTATGATAATTGTTGCTCTAGAAAGTAGGTAAAATATTACCTCCTATATTAGTTCTTTTAACATATTTACCAATAATAAGAATTTATGATAATCCATAGATGGCTATTTTAATTATTTACAATCTGCAGGTACTTACGCGTAACTTATAGCTAAAGTGCTTTTGCCTGTGACTAAATTAAACATCGTTGATAGTTTTCTTAGAGGTATGGTGTTTATAATTTTATAACTGAAGAAAGTTAAGTTTAATCAAGTATTCAATTTTTTTTTTAACTGTACCTATTCAATTAATGTTGTACTTACCCAATTTAATACATGAAATAAAATATTTATTTTTTGTCTAATAACTAATAATTTTTGAGGCCATATAGCAAAAATAAAAAACAGTACCGTTATGCATTTTTTTAAAAAAAATTCGCTGTTCATCTTGTAGACATCTTTATAATAATAATTTTAAACATGAAATATAAATATCCTCATTGTGTTGTGAAAAAAATATGATTTTGCAATTAATAGATGTTCTTTATTGCTGCGTATATTTGATAGTTATACTATACCAACTACAAGTACTATCCTGAGAATAAAAAAAAATAACGGTTTCATTATTTTTTGACGTAAAATTTTGAACTTTTTCATATTTATTTCTAAGATCAATGTCAAGCATAGGTACCTGTGTTACCTCAAGTCTTATATCCGGATCACTAACGCATACCATACCAAAATACACGTTCAGCAATTCCAATTTTGTGTGTTTGGATTAACTAGCTATTAGAATGAAATCACCTTTTAGATTCTGAACGGAGTGAAGAATGTATTGATTTTACAATGATGTGTGTTTTTTTTTTTTTTTTTTTTTTTTTTTTTTTTTTTTTTTTTTGTTTTTTTTTGTTTTTTTTTGTGTCTGTCGACAACATTTGAGGCAGTAAAAATGCTTCGATTTTTGACTTCAGCCCCTCTTTGAAAAGGAAATCGGATCTAGTTGGTACTTTGGGGGGTCAAAAGTTAAAAATTTTCAATATTTTTTAAGTGAGTCGGGAAAAACCTTAAAAAAATGACGGAAAAAACGGGATTTTTTTACGCAAAACCAGTTTTCGTCAAAATCAAATTTTTATTTTGCTAAAACTCAAAAACTAATCGATGTAAATACTTGAAATTTTCACCAAATGTTTATATTAGCGTTCTCTATACACAGTTAAATTTTCAAAGAATTTTGACTTTTTTTGAGCTATTTATAGACAATTGAAATTTTTAATTTTTTTTAGTATTTTTTTTTTAAATAACGATAAAAATTTTTTGGCCGGCCAGAAAATCTTGAAAATTTAATACAAGGTTTCTTATAAGTTGTTCTTAAAGTGATAAAAAAAAATCCGAAATCGTTAGTCACAATTTTTTTTTATAAGTGCTTAAAGTTCGAATTTATACGAAATATGTCAAAATTGCGAA
The DNA here is from genome assembly GCA_020882235.1 of Schizaphis graminum. Lineage (NCBI taxonomy): Eukaryota > Metazoa > Arthropoda > Insecta > Hemiptera > Aphididae > Schizaphis > Schizaphis graminum. The sequence continues at coordinate 14,191,699 of CM037033.1, read as the reverse complement.
AATTGGCAAGTAATTTTGTGGTTGAAAAATCGTAAAATTTTTTTCTTTTATAACTAAGTTTTGAAAATTTGATACAAAGTTCTCCATACATTTTTCTTCAAATAGCTGTAAAAAAAACTCTACCGGACTAAGACAAAAAATTTTTATGAGTGTTTGAAATTTAAATTTTTACAAAACCACGTTAAATAACGGTTTAGCCTCAAACGATTTTTGATATTTGTTGTTATTCAAACAGTATAAGTCGTAAATACTTGAAAATTTTACCAGTTATTTATATTGACATTTTCTTTACGTGATTTGATTTTCAAAACATTTTGACTTTTTTTGAGCTATTTATAGACAATTGAAATTTTCAATTTTTTTTTATTTTTTTTTTATAAATGTTGATAAAAAAAATTTAGCTGGGACAAATTACTTGAAAATTTAATTGAAGGGTCCACATAACTTGTTCTAACTCTCATTCAAAAATTATAAAAATACATAGGCACAATTTTTTTTTATTAGCATTTGAAGTTCAAATATTGACAAAAATTCGTCAAAATCATGAATATTTTTCACTATTTGGTAGTTAAAAATTTATAAATATTTTTCTATCAAAAGCTAAGAATTGAAAATTTAATACTATGCTGTCCATAAGTTAAGCTTAGAATAATTATAAAAAAGTTTGAGGATTGTTCAATTTAAAAAATTTTACGAGTGTTTAAAGTTTTAATTTTAATTTGAAATCAAAAATACGCGTGTAAAATTACGTTTTACTAATAAATAATTTTCGATTTTTGTTATTTTTAAAAAATTACTAAACGTAAGATCTTGAAACTTTTACTTAAATGTTTGAATTAGTTTCAAAGTAGAATATATTACAATATTTAAGTATTATATATCCTAGACTGACAAATCATCTCCGTTCAGAATCGTTTTTCGTATACAATGATACCTATCATTGCATTCAAATTTAACCTTCCCTAGTCCGAGGTCCATCCCACCCCCTAATGTACAGCAGAGCGATACTCACTTACCCGCTTTTTTTAAATTTAAATTTTGTTTAAAAAAATAGAAAATGTTTATCCAAAGTCCCAGAATATTATTTTATAACCATTTAACTATTAGGTATCTATAATAATTTTTTCAAACTTAAAAGTAAGAACATTAGGCATTTGTGTTTTCACGTCAGTTTTTACGGTTCTTAAATTTTTAAACGAGTTATAAGTTTGTACAAAATATATTAATATTTAAAAATGCTTATAAATCATTTAAAAATTGAAATGTCGTAAAAAATCAACGAGAAAATACAGATAATGTTCTTACTTTTAAGTTTGACAATAGGTCATTTCACTCTAATATTTAAGCTTAACATACAAAACTAAAATTGCTGACCGTATATTTGGTATGGTATGTGTTAGTAAGACGGAGCAACATATGCAGATATGACGTTCCCTGACCATTGTTCATTTCAAATTCACGTTAACCGCATACTCGACCGCATACCTGGTCCCTTATAAATAAGATATTTTTCTTTCTAGAATATTCATTGATAAATTCACCGTTCCATAGTTTCTTATTCAGTTTGCAGTTTTTTATTCTCTTTATTACCTGTAACTTAGCTACTAGTAGTTTACACCCATCTCTTATATGTATTTACCAAGAGGGTGTCTATGAATTATTTGTTTCATATTTTAGTCCCACGTGCAATATACCAAATTTTCGTTCAGCTAAGCCAATTTCGAGTTGATAGCTTTAATGTTTAAGTGATTTAACTTTAAACTGAAACGTAAGAATAGAATCGGCAAGGCCGTAAGGGCACGTTGTAACACTTTTATTGATATCTTAATAACTGTATTATAATGAGTTATATCTGTTAAAATTGATAAAATGCTCATAATTTTCTTTAAAATACAGATATTCATAAATATCTGTGAGATGATTAATATAATATTATTAACTTAAAGTTTAATAAAAGATGGATATTGGTATTTTTTATTAAAGTTAACAACACAAAATCGATTCTGCGCATATCTGTCTCGAGAGTCGGAGAATGAAAATAGGATATACAATGGTTTTAATATGCTTTTTACATCCTTTTAATGGTTATTGTTGAAATCCTTTATGAATTACGTACCTACCTGAAAATCTGTAATTGTTTCGCGCAGCTTGTAGCTCCAATGAACATTAAACAAAAAACCATTGATTTTTCCAATATTTATTTGTTTTTCATTAAAATATCGTTCTGTTATTATTGCTGATTTCGAATTTACCTGTTTGTTTTTCGAAAATAATTCATATCTTTATGAAATATCTAAGCTTAATTTATTTTAAATAATGTATCCTATACATTTTGAAGTGCATTGATATTTACTAGAATTGGCCATTGCATTTTGTTTAATTAATAATTTTCTAATTAGAAACTGTTTATATGGTTATAGCCTTACAATTATTTCGATGATATAGTTATCATATTATAATAATTATGCGTTTGATTAAGTATCCAGTTAGTGTCCACGCCCTACGGTCACGATTAAGAAAATCAGTGAAACAATAGCCAACACGGGATACATTGGTATTCTTATATGGTTAATTTAGAAATAATGTATTAGTGATTATGTGAGTACACTGAGTACAGGTACGACTTGTCTGCAAAAAGTATCGTGGTATCTGATGTCTTGACAATAATAATACATTTTGTAATGTAATTGGCCGTTGAGTTTAGTGCCTATTCCGTAATGTATGTGTGTGTGTGTGTGATATTAAAAATAATTCGTGTGTGATCGTGCGTGTAGGTGTAAGTATAATAATAATAGTATGTCGATTCCATAAAAATAACATTTTAAAATCTCAAACTTGGTAAAATGTCTCGATGCCCTTCGTCGGCGTTACAGTATCTACAAAAAAAGAATATAATACGCCTCCTATTATACACATCGTGGTGACTAAAATAAAATATCTAAATACCGGTGAAATTCTCCGGTCCGAAGGTCGTAAACATCCAACGTTATATTATAATAGTGAACACACTGCTGGAGTATATTATATATAAGTACGTGACTTTTAGTGCGTAACATAATAAAATCAATTTGATCACTTCGGGGAAGAAAAGAAAGAAAATAAGATTTAGAACGGCTCATTCGTTTCGAGAACACCGCACGAAACCGTATATGTACAAGCACAATAGACGCGTATATATGTTACAATATTTTATTATATTGGACCTGCAGTGGAAGGTTCGGTTTTGACTTGTGAATATTGGGTGTATTTATTGTTATTATTTTTTTCCCTTATATATATTTTTTTTCTTCATCATCATATTATTATTCCGCATGCCGCCGCCGCCGCCGCCGTCCAATGCTCATATATATTATTATTATTATTATATTATTGTACCACATAACGTGCAGGTCCGTGCTGGTCCATGCAGGTCCTCGTTGCATTGTGTGTGTGTGTGCCATAGCCAAACACGACGGTCGGCCGTGTCGCACAAGGGACAAACAATGCGACACCGAACATAATATAATATATATATATATATATATAATAAAACGATATATTTACACCACCGAGCCACCCTGAACGCAGTCGGACCTACACGTATAATAATAATACGTGCGCACAATACTTACATTCACGCACGCGCGCTCCGACCGCAGGGGCGGTACGTGTTGTTTCCTTTTCGGTGGTCCTTGTAATATATTATATTATTATTATTATTATTATTATTATAAAAACTCTCTGCGGGCGCATCTAAGGTGCCACACGGATTTAGATTTCGTTCGATTGCATTATATTATATTTTCTTTTCGTTATAACTTACAACAATACCGGCTTGCTCTGCTACGGGTGGGCAATATATCATATATTATTATTATAGTGCCTACCTATATGGTGTACATTGTATACAATTATAAAATCCGATTATAAGGCCGAACACGAAATCGATTGGTATTGGCCGTGGTTGGGACCGAAGACGACTGTTGTGTGAGATTCAGACAAAACGCGTTTCGACCGAGACCATCAGCAACATTTCACACGTTTCGAATCGCCCTCCAACAGACCCGTCGCGTATTTCGGTTATTGCAGTGTAGGCAAGAGTGAACTGAAAAATATGTAAGAAAATACGGGTCGTAATGATGACGATAATATAATGTTACAGTGGGTCATCCGTTGTGCGAAATATACGCACGGCAACCGAATGCCAATACCGCCATCCCGGATCATAATATAATATAATATCCATAGATTAGGTATAATATTGAATTGTAGAACCGTCGTGAATAATATGAGAAATTTAAATAGTTGAAATTCTCGCAACGAAAATTCGAAAAATCTACTTGTCGCGCGTAGTTTGTAGTTCGCCCGATCTGCAAATGCGATATTAAAATAGTTATAATCTTCGCTCACGGAGGTGTACACTGCAGATAAAACGTGGACAATTTATTTATTCGCGCGAAAATTAACCCGGTGGGTGGTCGTCACGTAAATACTGTACTCGAGCTGACGGAATACCCCGAATTCCTCGTAGACCCTGAGTCCCCCGGTTGAATATCATTATTCATTAGAAACACGCACAAACACGTATACAACAATATACGACTCTAAGATCATCAATTCAGGGGAGGTCCGTCGTAACGACTGCCGCTGCGGGCGGCTGACAAACGCGCGGATGACGTTTTATAATCGTTCGATAGGAACACTGTACACTCCGTGAAGACCGAACAGAAATAATATTATCATGCGCCGCCGATGTCCTCTCTATACCACACGAACGTGTTTTGATGTCGGCGGCGAGGGAAAGAAACGCGACGAAATTAACGACCTGCTAGTGGACGGCGGCGGCGGCGGAGGCAACGGGAACGGCTGAAAGTCGTGAATCACGAACTTAATATAATATATATCCCTATAGCGCTCGTTTGCTAAACGTATACACTTGCACCGCACAGTGCAGTGCGCGTTTAATATTACAATAATAATAATAATATATTATTAAATACAACCACTATGATGTATATAATATACACCTATATAATACTATAACCGCTGCCGCCACCGTGTGCAGCGTCCGACGACGGGTCGTCGATACATGTTTTTATTTTTATATTCGTTTTTATTATTACTGACCGCCGGGGTGTATACCTACTCTCCTATACCGTTTTTACCGCAAAACTTCAAACGGTTCCTCATTAAGAGACCGCGCCCGGCGCTGTTGCTGCATATGCAGTCATTAAACGCGTACCTACGTACAGATGCTGCGACGAGCGGCGTGTAAACTTCGTTGTCGCCGTATTCCTATAGTGTTCGGTAGTTGCGTTTCGTATAACGTTGGTGTGTACCTGTACACATATAATAATGTGCCCGCGTCTCACGCGCACGTTTGGACGCGTAATAAAAATCGGACGTTAACGTTTTTCACACGGCCAGAATAAGCGAACGCTGTAGCGATATATACGAACGTCGTGTGGTTATAGGTATGGTATAGGTATTTATTTATTTATTTATTTATTTTTTTTTTTTAGTAGAGCGGCCAGTTATATTATTATTATTATTATTATGATCATTGCCGTATACCTATATACGGTTCGGTCAACGCGGTCGCCGTACCGGTTGGTGGTGGTACGTGGAGTCGGGACGACGAGTGTAATATTTACGATGGGAAAAATTCGGTGGTAATAGATGGGAAAAAAAATTAATTTCGTGCATCCTCCGTCGACATTTCAAGTAGGTTTATACCTTTTACCTAATACGGTTATGTTCTATACCGCTTCCCCCCACCGTCAACTAGGATACACACACACGCACCACAATATACTCGCACACTCACACACACTAACACACACACAGACATATATATATACATGTATATTATAATGATATGACTATATTATTATAATATTATACTCTAAACGCCTCAGCAGTGGTGCGGTGCATACCTGCAGCAGCAACCGTGTGTGCATTAATGTATTATACACGCGCGTGCACACACACATACGCATACATAGCTACGACTTCTGTCACGCGCGTCTTGTTGACATAAATCCTCCCTCCGTGCACGTCGTACGGGGCCACGAACGACACGTGTCTTCGGCACATTCCTCGGTGGAAGGTTTCCATTTTTGGACGGTAAACCGCTGTTCGGATCCGGACCACTTAACTGAATGACTGACCGAGCCGGTGCCGTAGTACAATGCCTGTACAATACTTAAAAACCTATAAACATATATATAAAGTGTAATATATTAACGTATATATATATAGGTATCTTTAAGTGTGTGTGTGCAGTGTGCGTACGCTCGTGTGCTGCAGTGCGCGTTCGTTGTGACGGAGGTATGTAATATGCGCGCACGCCGCCGTTGCACACACGAGGAAAAAATAAAAATCGTGTGTAGCACCCAGTTAAATATTATTATTATTATTATTATCCGTCGCAGAGACGTTTATTAACAGGGATAACTGTCAACACGTGTTTAAAATACTGTACTCGCTCTTACGAATTATTATTACCACTCGTTATTCTCCGCATATAAGCGTTGTATATAGACGCTTTTATGCACGCGCCTATATGTGTGTTTTTTCTCTGTTCACTATACTTACGTTCTCTGTATGTAATATTCCTGTATACACGCGCGTTTCTTCGGTGCGCATTTTACATAATAAAATAATAATACAATATATATATGTACGCGTAAACAAAACTCAGTTTTTACCGCCGCCGCCGCAGCCAAAAGACAAATTGTTTCTGCTTTCCGCGTTTTTAAAACGCCGTCGCACCACTCGCACCCCCTCGCACCCCCTCGCCGCTCACCGTCGCGAACACCGGTTCGAACACATGCGGCCGATTATAATGGTAAAAAATGAGGTTCTGACCATTAACAACGGATCGCATTCCGGGAACCCCGTGAGACCATTACTGTGCTGCTGTATGGGTATATTATATATAAATATATAAACAACAAAAACGACAAAAAATAAATAAAAAAAACCGTAAACGGAAATGCATAGGGCTTTGTTGTCGTTTTCTATTTTTTGCCCCCGAAACTTTTTTGTTTTAAAAAATGAATATTCATTTGTAATACGGAACAACGAAGCGATCTACTCGTGTATACCTATACTGTCGCTGTGTTGTACGGTATTGTGTGTATTTATATATATAGTATTACCTATATAGCGGTAATAATAGTATACCTAGCAGTCTATAGTAGTCCACATGTTGTCATCGTTCGACCTCAACAATAGAGGAAAACTTTGGTTTAGAGGTTTTTTTTATTATTATTATTATTTCCCACGTAAACCCTTTATAATGTAAACAATCGAATACATATTCGTATTTATGTGTACGTATTGGGCAGTCCAAACAGACCGCGTCTGCCATGTACACTGTGAATTCGTGTTTTCGAGACGCTTTAATTACGATAACCCTCCGTCGGCGTGTGCGTGTACGGATGGATATTATATTACGTGAATAATGTATATGCGCATATACAAGGAATCCGGTGGAGCTGGTTCGGACCGCTGAAATAACTCGGGAAGGTAAGTGCTCGCTGACAGGAATATTCAAGTCACGGAGATGGTAATTTCTCGACATTTGCACCCGCCACTGCTGTTACATATCCCAATTCAATTATATACAGCTTTGACATAAAAACCTCAACATCTATAATAACATAATAATATTGACTCCGACAAATGTCCTGGTCTGCAGCGTCTGAGGAATGTGGCAGTGTCGATTGTTCCCTCGACTTTTTTTCAGCTCCAAATAATGCTCGCAATAATAACGTCTCGCAATACGCGCATTTCAAATCTTTACTAGTCCACATATTGACATACGACATACCTACCTATTCAATAACCGTCCAGAGACGCATTATCCAAGTATATAATTTAGGTACCTTATAATAATAAAAGGATATGATAAAATAATAATTGTATGTATTTTTGTTCCTACAGAATATTTAAATTATATTTAATTTATCTACATTAGATTTACCTATATAATATTATATGTATACTATATGCATACACTTATATGTTATCAAATAACCGAATAAAACCCAAATATGTCAATATATATGTATCTGAAAACGTGTTATTCGGTTGAACATTTGTATTTAATTGATTTAAGCTTGGCAGTGATATACTCGTAAATACTTTATTAATACCATCGCATTTTTAGACACAAAAGTTAATGTTATACTTCATTTACGCTCAAACAATTAATATCAAACTTCATCGTACACAAATAGAAACGCATTTCTCATTTTTTTTATACTCCTGTAGTACCTACTGTTTTTTTTTTTTGAAACAGATTCAATTTATCGTACTTTTTTATATTATTTCACAAATTAAATTTTGTTCAGTAATAATAGTTAAAACATTTCGCAGTATATATATTTACATAGATTTATATCAAACTTGAAATTTGCTCTCAATATCTTTTTTCTCGAGTATTTATTTTAAATAATATTCGATTTATTATCCTGATGATTTTCTAACTATATCTGACAGTAGCACTCAAACAATCGTTTATTTTTATGCAGATATTTAGTGCATATATACATATTATTTAAACATCAAGACGAGCTGATTGGGCTTAATTTTAATACAAGTGAAAGTTATTGTATCTTTTTAAAATACAAATACACTTTAAATTTGAACTTTTTAAATACCAGTATGCCAAACAAATAACAATTTTATTTAAAAATGTAAGTTATATATTTAGTTTTCCTAATTAATGAGTCTTTTGATAAATTGAATATTGAAAATTAACCATATCAATATAATCAATTGAAATGTTTTTTTTTAGTCAATTTTTTTCTGAGCACTGGTATTTAGTATTTTCAAGATGTCAAGATAAAGCCCACCCGTAGGCGTTACAGGAAAAACAATATCTTTAAATGTTATCCCATTGTGAATAATATATGCATCGAATTATCACGTAGCGAAAACTTTACGACCTGTTTGTATTTTTAAAACTCGTGGTAATGAGGTTAAATTTAATTTTTATGCTTTCCATACGAGACATAAGAACAAAAGTCTGACGCCATTATGATGATGTCCAGTAATATATTATAAAAATGCGTAAAGCTCTCGTGTCTTATTGTTACGCATGCTTAATTTAGCCCCAAAGTAAAAATGTTTAATTTAAAAGTCCACCCAAACACAGTTCTAATTGCCATTCAGTGTATTTTTCAGATGTACACAATGATAAAATTCCTCAAGTGAGAATATATACCTATATTGCACCTAGGGTACAGACTTAATTATGACATCGTATTTTTTAATCCTGTGCTTTTGTCACGAATGTCAATTATAATGGTCTGTATAATAAATTAAGTATTATACATATAAGGTATATTAGTAAAATTTACGACCGATAATAAACACTGATATTTTCTTGAATAGGTACACCGTGTATCTACGTATATTATATTATTGTATAGGTAGGTACAAAAATTAAATGATCAAATGTCATGATTTTCGGTGATTTGTAAATGGTTTTATTTGTTATGTGAACTCCGTGAACCAATGGAAATATAAAAAGAAAACTGAGTATAAAAAAGGTAGATCTACCGCCTACAAAACATGTAAGGTTCATTAAATTTATTGACATGTTCGACTGAATTATTAACGATATGCTCCACCGCCTCCGTAGAGGATGTTACCTAAATGGTGTATTATTTTTTGTACACTTCAAACCCCCCAACAGTATAAATGCCGAAATTCTTTTGAAAACACATAAACCCGCAATCAAAATCCCACACTAGAAACGCACACACGGTGGGATCGTCTCGTATATACTTTAAAACTACCCTGGATTTATTTTACTCGGGGTATAATTCGTTTATTCGTTTAGTGTACTGTATATTATAAAAATATAACGTATTATAGTTTGATCATTTCCACTTACAACATTTAGTTGATTTATTTATAACTGTATAGTATTTTAATACGTTTCATGCGAGATGAACTAGATAGATGCAAACAATTATTATGAAAATTATGATTATTTGAGTACCTATAGGTATTTATTATACAGACATATTTTTATCAAAACTATAGTTGAGATAAAATAATGTTTGAATGAATTTAATATGTTTTTATGCATACAAATATATGGATTTATTTCAATTTGAAAATACAGTAATATTTAATATTAATTACGAATATAAATTGTATACATTTTAGATTTTGAGCGGAGCTATGTAAGCATTGGTTTTAGAGTGATGTGTGTTTTTTTTGGCTGAGCATAATATAATATGTTCAACATTAAATGTGATTTTTGGTAGACCAAGTTGTTACTTTAGAGAGGGTGAGGTAAGAATTGTGTTTATATTTTTTAAGATAATCACAAAAATCAGTAAAGTATTAATTTAAATATTTTAAAATTTAGACAAATTAGATATTTAAACGAAAAATAACGTGATTGCGATGATTTAGATTTGAATTTAGATTTTATCACATTTACTTTAGTTTTACTTACTCAATTACATGATACATTTGACACCTGTAAACCTGTTATAAGCATACGTTAGTTACACCCTCGATTTTATAGTAATTTAGTATGTGAATTTTATTTTCGTATTAAACTCATATTAGTATATATTATATAATGTATAATATGCTACAATAATATTCAAGTAATATATTAATAACTACAGTAAGTGTTCCAATATATAAGACATAGGTATGTATTAGTATAATATGTATCGAAACATACGAAATACAATTTAGAGATGTCATTGATATATTTTTTATAACTTGAATTGTATTTTTGTAAAATACTCACCATAATTAAAAATTATCTTAATTTTATTTTAAATTTCACTGAAGTCATTAACTGATAATTTTAAATAAAAAATCTTTACATTTCGCTAATCTTAAAATATAGTAGTAGACAAGAAATTAGGTTAAGTACATGGCAGCTAGTAACTCAAAATTTAAACAGAAATAGGTACATTTAATTTATGAATTCAATTTGACGTGACGCGCAAAACTGTGCAATATTCAAACTATTAAACTTGGGATGCATCGTTTAATCCCACATACTTATAATATGCGTAGTATAGGTATAGGACGAGATATAGGTATAAATAATTCTTAGAAATAATACGAAAATGTGCTGTTGATTTTTAGAAAACCATCATAAAGTGACAAATGCAATATTAGTAATTTAATATATTAAGATAAGTTGTATTTGGCTTTTATTTTATTAGTTTATTATTTGTATTTATAATATAATCTCGAATATTAAAATGTAATTTAATAATCTTTGTGGTCAGTTATCTAAGTATATTTAATTATGTATAATATAGTGATATCGATGTGGTTATAAAGTTGTTATCGTAATAATAGATACTCCTATGTGTAAGTTAATAAGAGTATATTTTAATTTTGTATTTAACCCTAAATTCTACTTCTGTACGTTTGTACCTAACTTAAAATATCTTATAAAGATTTATGTCGGTTCATTTTAATTAATAAACAAGTTATTAAAAACTTAAGAAAGCAAGTAAGAAAAACTTTTTCGCCAGAACAATATTAATAATGTGCAAGAAAATATATCACCTATGTAGGTATATCTACATATCAAAATATTCTACGATAATTGTTATCAAATGTTAATAGAATAAATAATAATTATTGTCATTATTAGGAATATTTTATTAAAATTTTTTTTTGTCTTATTAATCATAATTATTTTATTTATCTGTTTTAATAATTTTATTTATCATAATATTATTATAATTATTATGCATAGCAGTGAATGAATAGAAATTCTACAAAAAACGTTTTATATAAATTATTTTACTGTTGACTTCAACTATAAAATGTAATTAATTTTTCTAGGAAATTTTGTCGCGCGTTTATGTGAAAATGAAAATAAATTATTATTAATACTTATTACATTTTAATATGTACTTGTATTTATAAATGTAATCAACACGACCACGCTATATTAACTTATATTTAATCGTTCTATCAAAATAATTACTGTGAAGATAGAACTCTAGTCTAAATGTCTTATGAAAAAAAAAATTTTAAATAATAAGTAGATGATAAAATAGAAAATTTAAAGGATTAAAAAAATGTTATTGTTCCATTAATTATTCATACTCAACAGCGTAAGCAACTATTTTTATCGGTAAAATTATCTAACATGTTTCAGATAAATATGTTAAATTATAAAAAAAAATATACGATATTATAATATATTATATTATTATTATATTATATTATTACTTATAATACAAAACATAGTATATGACCAAAATCCGTTATTTTAATTTATAATTCCACAGATGAACCAGCAAAAATAAATTTAGGGATCTAAATGGAATTATAAATTATATTAAATAGATTTCCTCTGGATAAATTCTATTGTGTATATTAATATGTTATTTAAATTAATTTATGCATTATTATTTTTTTATTAAATGTATTAAAATGAATTCTTTTTAAGAAGAAGATGAATGCGTTCTTACATTTTTAAATTTTTTTTCTCAATGAATTACCAGCTACACACTGACTTGGCAAATTTAAGTATTTAAAAATAAATATCAATACAAATAAGTATCAATACTCTCTGATGTTTTTCATTAGTTTTTATATTGATAATCAAATTACTTAACGCAATCTCGTTAAAATTATTTTATTTAATCAGATTTTTTTTATGTACAAAAAGTATTAATTTTCCGAGTTTAAAAAAAACATGGATTATTTTTATTACAAACATTTTATGCAATTCAGCAAACAAATTTCAAGATTAATTTTCGTAGGTATTGATGGTTTTGACATTTCGTTATCAACAACAAGAACACCGTTTTAATTTATTCTTAAAAATACGATATAAACACGTAGCTGATATAATTAAATTAATATTATATTATCATATGCTGTGCATGATTTTTATATTATTATTGTTTATGTTTACGACTACCATAATGATTAATAATTGACTTACCCAATGTGCTATATAATATAACAAACTATTAACATAATATTATTTCATTTGAAGCACCTATAATAAAACATTATAGTTTGTATTGTGTATGTTTTACTTGTAAAACATTTTATTTATAAAAATCTGACTGCAATTAACTTATAATGCATATCTTAAAAATATTATGAACCGCTGTGTTTTAAGATAAACAAGCATTTGTAACGTTATTGTTAGGTTGAAATAAAAATATACTTTTATAGTTTCTATTCGAAATGTATTCAAAATACTTGTATTGAGAATAATAAATATATTTTATCACTATTGTATTTATATTTTTTTTTATTTATTACAATTTTAATTTAAAATAAACTTTTAGGACATTATAAATGTGTTATCATTATCATCATTATCATTTAGGAAGGGGGTAATATAAGTATAATAAATTAGGTATAATCAAACAATTAACGACTAAAACATATATATCTGTTAAGATTGTCACATACATTTGTAAGGAGTATATTTTGTACTTTCTTGATAAATTTAATTCGTTTCCAACCAATGATATCAATTAAATTACAATAAAATAAGAAATTAATTGATGTAAATGATTTATAGTATAATTAAATTTTTTCAAATAGATAATATAATACGTATGTCGTATATACATCTAAACTTTACACTATATACAATATAAAGAATCATTGAAAATTCAAAAATTATGAAAAATATATTATATTATGTTTGTCGACTGAAAATCAACTCGTAAATTATATTGTAAAATAATTTTTAACAGTATAAAATTCAGTTATAAATAATTAAATATATTAATGTAAAAAATAAGTAATGGCAATGTTTAATAAACTTAAATAATTATCTATTTATCGTGTAGATATATCCCAAATCCCAATATGCGGTATTGATATTTTCACGGGAACATGTTTTATCCCGTAATCGCACATGGTATCATATTACTGCCTTGGTTTATAATATGTAGCAACAACGAAACGAGATTTCGAACAAAATTTATTTTAAAACATATTAAGAATTCTATGGTTTATGGTAATTTAAAAACCATATCTGATTTGTTTAACATCTAATGTACATTCTAGTGTTTAACTTAGACGTGTATTTATCTGCGTTACCTTTGATGTATTTTAATAAATATTCACACGATGACAAGTATATTATTTTTATTAAACTTGTTTGGTAATATCATAAGAAATGATTTACAGTGCAAACTAATATTATCGTTATTTTGTCCATTGAAAACAAACTAAAATGTTTAAGATTATAGATTCATATCCCGAAGTTTTGGTTTTAAGATGGTAATATTGTTCTGTAAATGGTATAGTTGTGTTTGAATCGGTAAAATTTCATAGAGCTACTATCGGAACTACCTTAAGAATGGAATAATCTAAAATATAATAATACTTAGAACGATGTGTAACACACTAAATCCACTAACTTGGTATTCGTAACTATCAAGTTGCATTAAGCTGGATTCCACGTTCATATATTATTGTTTCTTAATATAGGCAATATAGGTGTCTAATACAACTAATAAAACCACTTTGTCCGTTCATCGAGAGATGATAAGTCATACGTTTATATGGATTACCAGTGGGCAATAACTTATAAGAATTGAGTTTATAGTTTTTACTATTGAATTTGTTTGTTATTATCTAAACTAAAATTAATGCATTGTTAACTATATAATGAGTTTAATTTGATAATAACAAATTGATGCTATATGTAGTTTGAATAAAAATATTTAAAACTATTAAATATGAGATTAGATTTTGAATATAACCCGTTCCAAAACATATAAAAACCATATTTTATTCTATTACTTAATAGTGAACTGTAAAATATTGTAATAATAGTACCTATTGGCTATTACCTGCTACATATATTAGATAGAGCCTAAAACGTATCTATACTTTTATTATATAATATAGAATATGAGGGGATAAAAACACGATATACACATATATTAAATAAAAATAAATTATCAACTGTACAATACATGCACTCTTTCAAGTGGGTATTATTTTATTTATTATTATTATTTCTTTGATAACGGTTTTTTGTTTCTGATTCTCTTGTTTTTTTACCCTGTTTATTATAATATGATTTGTTTTCACTGCGCTTGTTATGATAGAATGTAATGACAATTTGGATTTGTAACTGACCGTCCGGCAGATGAACATTTGATATAGTAAACGATTTATTTATCGAACTATTCATTATTTCAAAATTATTAAATTAAAAATAAATTATGGTTATATTTTTTTAATTTTTACTTTTTTTTTAATGACAACATTCGGATAAAAAGTTAATGGCTAATGAGGTATATGTATTTAAAGTACGCGTAAGTGGAAAAGTATGACAACATTTTTTCAAGGTATTATCAGGGACTGATATCAAGGCCCAAATTAAAAGCTTATACCATGAACATATAGAATTCTAAAATATTTTTTTAAAAGAAATATTTTATTTAATAATTGTACATATATCTAAGTAGTTGAATACATTTAAAAACTATAAATTAAATTATATATTTTATGTACTAGGATCTTGTATATTTTAATAAATAATGTAAACAAATAAAATAGGTATATTTATTATTTAAAATTAATGTGATATTTCTATTCATTGGTTTATTTTTTCGTTTATTGTAAATATATTACACCACCTCTAAACTATAGTTTAACCATAAGCGAGAGTGATTAATTTGATACTTGTATTATATAAATATTAATATGTAATATTTAAAAATGTGTAACATAAATATTTCTTGTTTATACTGTGTACTTTTAAACGAATGGTCCCCTCACAGATCTTTGCTCTGAATCCGTTTCTAGTTTTAAGGTTATATTAGAGTAAAATGTTTAAATGTTTACATGATATTGAATGGATGAGAAAATTAATCGTGTGGGGTTTTCTTTAGTACGCCCATTTAAATTATTTTATAGATAGGTATAAAATAACTAATTAAAATTCGGAATATTTATACATCTCGTGATTACTTTACCGGTGTTTTACTAAAATGTTCCAAACATGTACAATTATGTATGAAATTATAATAGATATTGTAACTCCTGATTATTTTGACGGTAAAAATATATAGTTGAAAATATTTGAAATGTAATATTAAATTTAGACGTTTGAAAAAAAATCAAAACGAACAAAACAAATATACTAGACGATTTTTTTATCGAACAACTCTCATTCTTTCAAAATGTATTAACGTTTTTTAAAATAATTTCCAGCCAGAATAAAACAATATTTTTTTCATGTTTTTATTATTATAATTTCTTAAGATTTTTACTTTTTTGTAGGTATGACAACACACACACATTATTAATTTCATATTCTGAAATAGAATATTTTTCGTAGTATTTCGATACATAAAAACCTAAATTCGGACGAGTACCTATTTTATAAATCATAAGTATTAGGTATAATATTAAGTATAAGTGAGTGAAATGGAGAGGTACGGGTATATCCTGAAAAAATTTGGTCTATTTATACTCTACTTAAATACTATTTATAACTCATTTAAACAGTTTAACTACAGATCCTAAATTTCAATTTTTATGTACCAAAATACTCCGAAAAATATTCTGCTTTAGAAGATTATGAAATAAGAAATGCATGTTGTCGTTCTAAAAAGTAAACACTTAAAAAATTATAACGATAAAAAACACTTTCCAAAACATTAATAAATTTCGAAATAATAAGTGTTCGATAAAAGAATCGCCCTGTTTGTTTACATTTTGGAAGTATTAATATAATTCGACAGCGTCTAAAATGAGAAGTCCTATGCCGTAGCAATTATTATGGACGTGTCATTAAATGATGCGTTCTAACAAATTACGTCGTTTGGATGAAAACTCTTCTTATTGTTTTGAACACTTTATAAAAACCCTTTGCGTTTAATATATTTGATAACATTTTGCTGTGAACTACTGTGTCAATCGTATTTAATGTTTACATTATAATATCACCTTGACTATCACCACCGTTTCCATTTACTGAGTGTATTAAAAATCAAATATATACATATATATTTTATAACTATAAAAAAAAAATAATAATTATAATTCGAAAATATGGTTATAATACGTTAATATTAAGATTATTTATAGATTATGAAATGTAAATATTTTTCTGAAAAAAATTGTAAAAAACGAATAATTTTGTTGACTGTTGAGTAAGTTCATTATTTGTATAGACTATTATAAAACAAAGTTTTCGAATCCACATATTCTATTAGATAATAAAATACCTATAATTAAATTATATTGAAGATATAATATATAATATAATATAATATATAATATATATATATATATATATATATACATGATCAGTGTCGGGTCTTTCATAGACTAGCTACTTGTAAATTTCAACTATAGTTTAGATAAACGATTTTGTACTATTGAAGTGTTGTATTTTTAATACTTAAAATTTTTCATTTAAATTTAATTTTTCTATCTTTTGTATTATTATTACTGTTTTATGATAACTTGAATAATTTAATATACTGGGATGCGTTATTGTAATCCAGTTATATTAAAAGACTAAAAGACTCTTAAAAGACTCTTTTGGCTAAATTAAATTATTCGTGGAAAGTGATATATCCAAGTTAGAGCTGAATAACCATTGACAAATCTCAAGGTGCTCGGTGAGAGGGTAGTAAACACTTCCAACTATACAACTAGCGCCCTAAGTTAATTCTATTTTTTTTTATGTAAGGCACGTTCATACATTCAATATTGTGAATTTATGAAAAACAAAGTTTAACTTTCAGACGCTTCAAATATAACCGCGTATGGTAAACAGTAATTATTTATACCTAATAAGGACAATAATTTAATGTCAAATATTTACCAATCGGATATCAATGATATTATTCTCACAGATTTAAAAGATTTTTATATTTTGACTTTCGCATTTTAAAAATTTTATCCTAATTTGAATATTAGATTATGGAACCCTCTGTTGAATTCTATCCCAAATTTACAACACAATACAATAATTAGGTACCTATTAATAGTAGTATTAGTAATTGTATGATTAAAATACAATAATAGAATAATTATAAGTAAGAGTAAGTTATGATCAATTACACAAAGTATGATTTAATGAAATTTAAAAATCAATGATTTTATAACTCTCGTAGCGTACTCAATGTGTCCAAATTTCATGAATAATCAATCTCCTTCAGTTATATTAGTGTGAACTATAATTACTCTTAATTAGGTTTTATAGCCTTACGAACCTTTATTATTGCATATCTCTCATTTAAGATGATTAAAATCCAATAATATTGTACTGAATATCAATTTTTATTTATAAATAATATTATAATTTTATTTCTTTAATAATGTTAGTAAAATTATATATCAAACTATATACATAGAATTTATTTAAGAATTAGAATAAAATATATGTGTGGATGCTGATTTTTTCAAAATTAAAAAAAAAAAATACGTTTTTATAAACTTACCTGTAATATTTTGGTTAGATTAACAAAGTTAAACATTTTAAAATCCACTGCGGGTACTAAATATTGTTCAATATGTCAAATTTGTATAACAAGATTGAAAATTATAAAACAAAAAACAAAATATATAAAAAAATAGAATTGTTGAAAAAAAATGATATAAATCACTTTTTGTAAAAAAATATTTTGTGGTTTAACATATACGAGTATTTATAGCAATGGGTGGGAATTCATTATATAGGTAGATAGTTCAAAATTGAAGTTTATTTTTTTACATTTTTACTAATTTAACTCATTAATTATCTTTATAAGTAGTTTGTTAATTATTTATAATATCTTATATTAAATAACGTTTCTATTAATGGTTGTAATCATCCAGTCGACAACTATAATTTATAAATTTTAAAATTAGAGCACACGTTACTGCAGATAATGAATATTCGTCTATTATAACTATTTCAGTATACTTTTATTTGAATATAATATATTAGTTATCATATTATATATATATTCATATACATATTATACCTACATAATCATTAATCATATTAAACATTAATTCCACAGGCTCCTATGAAAAAATATATTAAATATATTTAAAAAACAAAATTGTATAATTTATATTATATTATTTTAATTTTAACTTAACATAGTTATTTTTGTGAATTATTATCTTGAAATTCTTATTTTAAACTCATTAACTTACTAATTTTGTTTTTCATTTGTATTCATAATTTTGATAACAATAAGCGGTTTGATGTATTTGGGGTTAACCTATCCCTTAGGAAAATTAAAATTAGATATTTTCACGTTATATTTAAGGAGTTATATACTATTTTGAGTTTTGAATTAATTTAAAATTGTATTATCTAATTAACATTTCAAATACAAATTGTTTCAATTGTTTTTTGTATACACGTATATATGTATGTATAATTATATTATATGTACTGTATAAATATTTTGATGGGATTGTGTACATAAAGAAAAAAATTGGACTTAATTTATTTTGAAAATTCTGTAAAATATTTTAGACCCTATACAAGTTGGCAGGTAAATTAGCTGAAACGAGAATCATGTTCTTTTCGATATTTGTGCAGAAACGGTCATTATTTTGATGGATTCGGGTAATTGCCAACGTTGCTTATTCAACGTTTTTAATTACTAAAAATGAATAAATTAACGATCTCGCGATTACCGATGTTCCAATTACTGTAAACAGTAATTAACAGATGCATAGCGTAATTAATAATATTATTACGATATATTATAAAATCGTCGTTATTCTTTGCTCGATTAAAATACGGTTCACAGCCATATTGTTATACTTACCGTTTTTTTTATATTTTTCTTATTATTTGGTGCTTTTATTATAGTTTTTGTATCATAGGATTTATATCGAAATTTAAAGAACGTGCAATGTAAAAATACTTACTTCCTACTTATTTTATCAACAAGAGAAATAAATTGGCAAGGAGTAAATTACAAATCCACTCTTCTAAAGTTTAGATTCTATAAGACAGGGATGGGCAACTCAAAGTTACTATAGGGCCAATTTTTAGAAATTTAAAATATAGCGGGCCAGAGCATAGAAAGCAAAAAAAAAGCCATTCAAAATATACATTTTAAATAGTATTTATTTTTGTTTATAATGAAATAGAGTATATCTAATGCAATTTGAAAATGTAGCGCGGGCCAGATAAAAAAGGCTCGCGGGCCGCCAGTTGCCCACCCCTGCTATAAGATATAAAAATAAAATTTTATTCAATACTCCATTATTTATGTCCACATATTGAAAACAATATTTTATTAGTTATTTTATTTTTGTTATAAGTGTTGGTTTGGTTGGAATTTAAAAATGAATAATTTATATTGCAGGTTTTGCCAAAAAAAATGTAACAACTTTTATTATTTCGAGAACAAAATACTAAACATTTTTATCATGTTACTCTATATTATTCAAAATTGAGTTTTTTATTTTATCTTAATATTGTTTTTTAATTCAATAATTTGTGTGCATAGTAAAAAAGTTCAATTCCAAATAGAAGTAAAATATAATGTATATTAAAAAAAATCGAATGATTAGTAATTAATAATAATTTAACTATACTTACTCATAGTTATAAATGGTTCAAAGTTGAAATGTATGTGCAATTTTTCTAGGTATGTTAACATTTTTTTTTTGTATTGTTAATAAAAAAAGCTTGAAAATGTAAAATACCCTGAAATTCCTGCATAGCTAGGTTGTTCTAATGGAATTTCAAAAATATAAAAAATGTATACAAATTTTGTACTTGTTTGAAGTTCAAATTTTAACAAAATTTGTATATTATTTTGTAATTAAAAATTTATTAAAGCTTTATTATTTTATAATAGGTTGATTGCCTTGAAAATTCAAATCAAAATTTTTCATAGGTTTCTCTAAAAAAACACGAAAATCTCAAAAATACAAATGCACATTTTTTTTTATTGACATTTTATATTTGAATTTGGAAAGAATTAAATATTTAAACGAAGATTTATAATTTCAATTATTTTATTGTTATAATTCAAAAAAATAAAAATGCTTGCCAAGTCAAAGATCGGCATGTAAACTTTCTTGATTTTCAATGTTTAGGAATTTATTACGTAATTATATGCAATATGTATGTATAATGTATTTTATTTTCATTTTCATTTAGTGAGATTGATCTCTGAAACCGGAATGCGGATTTCGTTGTTTAGGGTCTTGTTAGATTCACATTGGCTAGGAGAAGTGCAGTGAAGATTTTCACAACTATCTTTTATAGTTAATTCACTACAGATGAGCTTAAAAAAAAATTATAACACATTTTATTGGATGTTTTTCAGTTTTA
The DNA here is from genome assembly GCA_020882235.1 of Schizaphis graminum. Classification (NCBI taxonomy): domain Eukaryota; kingdom Metazoa; phylum Arthropoda; class Insecta; order Hemiptera; family Aphididae; genus Schizaphis; species Schizaphis graminum. The sequence goes on along the minus strand of CM037033.1, from coordinate 14,170,410 downwards.
TAGCTTTGTAGTGAGTTAACGATTGAAGATAAAGTTCTAAAAATCTTCACAGCTCTTCAACCAAACAATGTGATTCTAATAAGACCTCAAATAACAAAATCTGTTTTCCAGTTTCGGTAATCGACCACGCTAAATGAAAATTTTTTTTGAAAATGTTTAATCCCACATTTTGTAGTATCTACTTGATAATCCCTTTTTAATGAGCTATCAACCAACTTTTTAGCTATAATAATTTTGGAGAAAAGTTAAAAAATAGAAATTTTGGGACTATTCACGCCGACGTTTTTGTGGATTCAAAGCGTAGTTATACCGCTTGGGTGTGATATCGGATCTCTCTTATTAATATTTTATGTTAAAGCTAGCTTAATTATTCATTTAATCATTACAACTGAGTTACATTTTTATCATTTTCCTATTTTAAAAAAAAATCTTAAAGTTTTAAAAATTCTGACTTTTTTCATTTCAATTACCATACTTACTTGATTAAAAATCAAGAAAGTAAAATGTGTGTAAAGAATTGAATGTTTTTGTCACTGTCTATATTATTATTTAATAATTTGATAATATAAAAATTAAGTAACCTAATAATGTTACCGTATGTCGGTGCATTAGTTGCTTATGTATACAAAATAAAAATACCTAAGTTAAAAACAGCTAGTATTATATTAATTACTAGATAATAGTAGGTATGCGATTTGTTTTTATCGAATATTAGTTTAATATAAATATCATTATTTCTAATAGACAATTATATTTAAATACAAACATAATATTATGATAAAGTATTCTTAGGTAAATAGGTTGATATTGTGTCTCCCCTAAAAATCGTTTTTCATATGCAATGATTTATCATTGAATTGAAATTTAACACATCCATTACAGTGATTTACTCAATGATAAGGCACAGTTGACACTTTCTAAATAATAGAGTGACATTCCTGGTTTTTTTTATTAATTATTAAATAAATGTTGGAATGGACAACTTGTAAACTCAATCTAGAAAAATATATAATTCAACCATGATATAATAGCGATTCTAATAAAAATTTGATTGTGATTTGAGTGAAGCTTTTGATAATACATTTATATTTTATATGATTATTGAATTTGTGGCTGATAAATACAAGCTTAAAAAATAAATATTATAATGAATACCTACCTTCATTACCTGTATAGAATAAACATAGCTTCTCACACTATTAATAATTTTATAATTAATCAATTAATACATTTTAAAATAAAACACAGTTATGCACACAGTGTAGAATAGATTAAACCAGAATAAAAACTGATAATCCGTTAAGAATATATGGTCCTAATTGGTCTACCTTATTGAAAAGGCTCATTCATGTTGTCCTAATAGATAGTTCGCAATATTTTCAATATAATATATATCAATTCATTATTATACAATATCTTTTAGATATTAAGCTGTAAAATTATCTTTTACTTATATCGCAAAATAAAACGTAACATTTTTGTATCACGCACAAATATATACTTTTTTTTTATTTTGTTACCTATCTAAGCGTCTAAATATGGCAGACTAAAATTTGGGTGGTCAAAGTTTCTATTCTGTGCCTACCGAATTATATTATACCTATCACATATAGACGTGGTAGGTACCCAGTTATTCTCATAACCGATTTATTAAATAGAAAAAAATTACTATTTTTGAAGTTGATGATGAAAATCGTAGGTGCTTTAATTTTGGTGTTCCCTGGAAAATAGGAAATAATTTTTAAAATCAAATTATTTGTATTTAGTTTACATGTTTAATAAGTACGCAGCTTTAAAAAATATCCTCTAATAGTTACATAATTTTAATAATCCCAATGCATATCAGCTTAATGATATGTAAATATGATCATTACCATTGTCGTATAGTTTTTAGATTATTAATTGTGACGTTTTTTTTATTTATGCTTAGATGGCGGCGGCGGCGGTGGTGGTATCAAACCCGTTTATCCACAAATATTCAATCTTGCATCCCGGGCCGTGGTAACAGCAAACGCAACCTGTGGCGAGACGGAAAACGGACCGGAAGTGTACTGCAAGTTCGGCTCAGCGGGACAGCAGTGCGGAGTTTGCGACGCCCGGTCCGGTGACCCAGCCAAGACACACAGCCCAGCTAACGCTGTGGACAACGCCACGGCTGGCACATGGTGGCAGAGCCCGTCTCTGCACAATGGTGATCAGTACCAGTACGTGACGTTCACGATCGATCTGAGACAGGTGAGAAAGAGCCGCATAATATATTTAAAAAAAATGTGATGCTGAACCTTTGTTTCCGAAAATATCTAACTTTGTGGATCGTATTGACCACGGCACTTTTAGACAAGACTTTATATACAGGGTGTATCAGATAGAACTGACTAAAAAAAAAAAAAATTATGCTGATTAAACTTACAACAAAAATTGTGAAAATTACATAATTAATAACTAATTTAAGAAATATACTCATTTCAGGAAATTTCCAAAAAAAATATTTTGAAAGAAGTTATAACGCTCCAAATTAATTTATGCAAAAAAATAGTGATATTTTAAAAAATTCTAAAAAATAAACTAATTGATTTAGATAAATATTTTTACCATCAAAATTTTTTTTTTATATTGTACATGTAGCGCTAGGGTCTATAAATGATAAATAAAAAAAAAAATAAAAAAAATTGATTAGAAAAAAAGTTATTCCAAAAGTCAGTTCTATCGGTTACACCCTGTATAGGACGTTTTGATTGTTTTGAAACATGTCCATAATAATATATACCTATAATTACTACTCGTTCTATAGTGTACTTAGAAGAAAAAACAAAATACACTAGTCACACATTTATTAAGATAGTACTTATACCTACGATGTTTTAGATATTACGACGTCGGGGCAGATGTCTGTTAAACAATAAATGGTTAACATAAAGTTTGAAAAAAAAATTAAAACATGATTATTTGTATACTATAAATAGTAAAATAATGATTTCATACGTATATTCAAAAATGAATACGTCGTTTTATCTAAGTATTATTTTCTTCGGCAGTTCGGCTATATTCTATGTGTATTAAGTGTTGTAAGCAGACTAGCTGAAATCACAACAAAGCAGTAATATCCGATTTACTTGTACATTTCAAAAACATTTTTTTTACATAATTTTCCCTTGATTTTACTACAACGCAACAAAACAAACATTGGTAGTATGCACATTTTTTAATTTTAAAATAATTTCATTTAAATTGAATCTATTAAATACCTTAAACCGCGAGTTAATATGACTGAATAAAATATATTGTTGGTATATATCGATTAGCCTTTTAAGGGTTTATTAAACTTGATGAATTTATAATAATCAAAGGAAAAAAATATCATAATTTGACATTATAATTTTTTATTGATAAAACGTGATAAGGATAACCTTCTTTTTTTAGTATAATATTTTTACAAATGAAATGAATTAATGCATAAACTGCAGAACAATTTAGTGAAGATTTTTCTAATGAAATAAACTTTAAAGAATATGATAAACATCTTGAAATGACAAACTGTCTCGCTCTAAATGATTTAATTAGTAAATTTTTTCGGTCAAAAAAGTGTACTTTTAAAAATCAACTTAAATTCAATATGGAAACAGAATGTCCTGGGGGAAAAGTTTCAACATTTCATATTGTTTTATAACATTTTTTACTAACTATTTATATTGTTATCTATACGTGTCATTTGAGATAAATAATCTGTATACAAGATTTATTTTATGGCATTTACAAAAACCAAGTTACAAGTATTATTTATATTATTTTACTAATTAAAAAGTGTAAAAACTATTTGGAACTGTAAAAATGGTAAATAAATACTGATAACAATTTAAGCAGAGCACTTATTACATTTTATTTAGCTTAAAACGTTTGAAAAACTATTATTATTCAACGTTATGACTTGTTTATTAGAGGTGTGTATAGTGTCTGTAAGCTAGATCATGGATAAATATCTTTATACAGCCAATAATGACTGAAATTCTGATATAAAAAGACAACTGTCTGTACTACTTTGCCAAAACTATTTACAGCCTTGAATCTTAATTTACACTATATGTCTAATTAAATACTCTATAAATAAATATATTAATACACAACATAAAATTACGATTTATTCATAAATAATCAGTAGTTAGTATACTATTAAAAAAAATTTGCTCATAAATTATTATTGATTATTAATAGCTTATAATATAGTGTTTTACAGCTGTAATTATCTTACTATTGAATATTTTTAAAACGTCAATAGAATTTGATAAACGATAAATGAGTTATCCAGTAAATCATACAAATTGCCTAATTTTGACTTCTGACTGTAATATACTACCTATATTATAATATAAACTATAAACTATTATTTTTTCGATTTATATTTTAACGTATTTTAAAGACAGGAAAAAAATTGTTTAACTCACAGTTACTATCCGGACAAATGCGGTCAATTACTTGGTTGCGAGCCAGCAAATAGTAAGAGTTAATGGTAATAGTTACCCAGAGTGTTGAGTTCCACAGAGAAATTCAATACCAGACGATTTAATTGTAAAACTTTTGCTCCTGCGTAATTTTAACTTTCAGACAATCGGAAGTAAACCTATAATACGTAGCATTTATAAATGTTAAAGATATATCTCTTCCGATTAATTATTATGTATCATGACGATAATATATTTACGTGATAAACACGACGGGCATTTCTTTATTTTAAACGAAATTATGAAATACATAGTAATTAAAATAAACACTGTACTTTGAAAAAGTTATATTTGAGATTCTTATTATAAAAGCAATAATGTATTGGTTTTATAATAACGTATGTATTTTGTTTGGCTGTCGTTACGTTTTGAAAATGCTCATGAGCATGCATTGCAGTATTCAACTTTGAAAATTAATTCTTCTTACCATTTGTTTGAGGGTCAAAAGTCTAAAATTCCTAATAGTTTTTAAAATAATTAAGAAAAATTCCAAATCAAAGGTGGGAAATTTCACTTTGTATCCCAACTACATTTTATGATATTTTTCTATATAGCTACTATACAAATTGCAATAATATAATTATTTATTATAATAGTAAATATATTTATATTATTTATCATTTTCGTTAATAATTTTGAATTATTACCTACTTACCGTAAAATGTTGTGATAGGTTTGAGGTATAAATAGGTAATAGCTTAAAGATAATCAAATATTTTGAAAATGTAATTGTGTATACTGTATAATAAATAATATATTATATTAAAGGTCATTGACGAAATGTTTCAAGTTCCTAATCATAATATTTTTTGAATTACAACAAAATAACAAATGTTTGTTTAACACCAATTTTATCTATAAAATAAAAAAAATGTGAATTTCTATGTTTGAGATTTTAAGGTTTCTGCTAGAACCACTTATAATAAATGTTCAAGTCTAAGAATAATTTATAAGTTTTTAACTACAAAAATGTTGCAAATTTTCGTAATTTTGACGTTTATTCGATCATTTAATTTTTAACTTGTATTACTGTATTTAACACCCTTCTAGATTAAATTTCTGAGCACGCTTCTTACTCTAATATTTAGTTACGTCTAAAAGTCTTGCAATATATCGCAGTATGTATCTCTATGACATAATAATAATATTTTTTTGGAATTATTAAACTACCATTTTCAAAACTAAACTTTGAAGAATATTACCAGCTGTGGAAAAAGTTTCATAACTCAAAGTTGACTAGTATACATTTTAAAACAATAAATAATGCATATCTCATGATCATATAGCATTTTATATTTTGTTTATATAGTTGGTTAACGCCGTTAACGATATAAAATTGTGAAATATTTTCATATAAACACGATGAATAAAGATAAATAAGTAAAATGAAACATAATATTCATTTCATTGTCATTTTACTATTAGATGTTAACCAATTTAACTAAATAATATGAAAACATACTCATAGTTAAAATACATATTATAATATATTAATGTGTAGACAAATCATACAAACATGACCATTGACCATTTCATATTCTCATAAATAGTTTATTTCCTGATGAAAAAAATAATGTGATGTGCTAAATTAAATATAAAAATATATTTAACATAGTATAATATTTTATATTTCTTCAGTTACCTACAAAAGTACCAACATTGTTTTTTTTTTATACAGAACACAGCAGCATGACTGCACGAGTAATATTGAAACAGGGACGTTTTTATTTTTTTTATTTATTATTTTAATAAAATAAAATACATACATAATTTTATTTAGTTTAAAAAAACACATGTACATAGTGTTATTTTATTATTCATAAATTTTAAAACAAATTATATCGGCACAATAGTGAAGAATACAATCATGTTGGACCGGTAAAAATTAACGTTTGAACGTGATGCTTCTGATCACATTTATGGTTTCTACGTGTACGAACAAATTTGTATTCTGTTTGCATTGTGGCGTAGTTTAAATTAAATTTGTATTTTTTAATACCAAAGAAAAATAATAATTTGGGTTGAAAAAATAAAAACATACAAATAAAAACTATATTTCATTCGCTTCGAGAATTATTATACTAGAAGCAATTGAAAAAATAAAATCACGATCGACAATACAATATTACAATTGTTTACATCTTTATCGTTGTTGTTTGTTGTTATTATTATTATTATTATTATTATTATGTTTAATGTAGTTATGTGGGCGCATAGGCTCTCTCTTGCCGTTATTCTTCAGTGTCTACTGTCTATCCTCTCGATCAGTCTTTTTTTACCCTCCCAAATAATAATAATAATAATACAAATAAAAATAAACATAAAAAAAAACAAACAAACAAACAAACGACCTAAAACAAATCACGTTGCCAATGCGATAACGTCGAAATTGAAAAATTCTGTAAACGTCAACTGCACAGAAAAAGAATTTATCATTAGTCATTCTCGACCGTTGATGTTCCGCCCCTCTATCACCTCACAAACATAATTTTTACATTTGTCTGTAACTGCTTACCATTTGGTGGTGTACCTGTTAACCTAACCTATACCTAAATATATCTAAATATATAATAAATATAACCAATATAGGTAGGTAATACACTCATTTGGAATATTTATACTCAGTATACACGAATCTTATTTAAACGCTTTAAGGCCGCTATATCAAGCCACAGCTGTTGTCACCTACATCAGCAAACTATCAGTGTGCTGTGTATATTTTCTTATTTTACTGCTATTGAGATGGTAAAAACTTTTATTTGAATTTTAAATCATCTATTTGACATTGGAGAATATTCAATAAAATCTAGCCGACGAGAGGACGTGATCTAAGTATTTACCTAGCTAATAATCAAATTTAGCAACAATATTCATCCCAAAACAATAGAAAAAATAATTTAAATTTGTCAATAGCTATTTAAATAAATATATTTCTATTCAATGTTTCATAACACTATTACGTAGGTATGTTTATACTATTGTACCTACTCGTACAATCTTAGTTGTTCACTGGACAATATTTTACAAAAAGAATATCATTATTTCCAAAAAATCGTTCTTCCAAATATGAGAGTGGTGCTTTATGCTTAAACACTTTAAACACTAATATTAATTTAGGTGCCATATTTTTTTTTTTTTTTTGCTTGGAATATTACTGTATTAGTTGTTATACACGTAGACAGGATAATGATATATACGATTATCACGTTTTCTTAAATCATACATCGGATACTTCAATTTCGTATTACACCACGGTATTATGACTTTACCGTGGCGCCAAACTCATAAAATATCTAATGGTTTGAGTAAGTACTCAAACCCACTCACCTGCCTACCTAGAATTAATGTAATGATCAAAATGTTTATATGATTCGATCGCTTCAGTTCACGCATAGGATTTGTTGGCGCCATTGTAATGTGATACGTGTGGCAAGAATTCCGTATAAACATATTGCAATTATATCATAATGCAATATTTTTAAGCGATGCTGCAGTATTTTGTGTTTATCCAGATTTCTCTGATGTATGCACCCAATAATGATTTTTCTTTGAAAACAAAGCAATTCTTAAGGAATTCATAGGAGCGCAAAGTCTCTTGGTGATCTTTATTTTATTCCAGTCTGTATATTTTTCATTGTGCTGTAGGTATAACATAATACACCGATCCGTAACTAAATAAATACATATATGTATATGCATATTGTAAATCAGCGAAAAAAAATGTATATAAATGCAAATAATTTTACCTAAGTGTTGTATATTTTGAAAATTAATATAGGTACAAAAATATACTATTATAATTATAATAACAATAATATTGCAATCCAGTATTTTTTTTTAACAATGCCCCCACTTTATTTAAAAGCCCGTTGTGTAGCTATTTATTAATTTTTTTCAATTAAGTTCTTGACAATTGCCTTTTTTACTTTATGGATAATTTTTCATTACATAAAAAAAATAAACACTAAACAGTACTTATAATATTTTATCAAATGCTATTTATTAATTGAAAGTTTGGAGGCAGATATATTTATATATATTTTTTTTATTTTAAAATAATATAATGATTTACTTTATCGTAATTTAAAATTTAAAAAGACATTATAACCCAAGATGTACTCTTATATTATAAAAAAAGTTTTATAGGTAAAGGTAGGATTGCTAACTTTATTTAAGTCATTATTGTGTATAGCGATCCAATCAAAAAATATTTGATTTTTTAACCATTCGTCATTAAAAACAGATAATACGATTTATTAATAGTTAGACAATTTAAAAAAAAAAATTATAAACCATATATTTTATATTGATCATTCGTCGAAAATCTCGATCAGATGAAAATCGAAACGAAAGGTTCATACCAGTAACCGGCTTTTTAAGTCTATCGATATCAGTCGGTTAGCAACTCTAGGTAAATGTAAAGTTAAACTGAATATTATAAGCAAGTGAATAAAAACTTTCATTATTTATGTAAATTCATCATTTTAATTATGTGTGCTTATCTATAGTTATGATAGTTATAACATATAGCATAAATTAAGTTAAAAAGTAATAGTATCAAGGAATTATAAATCAAAACCGCACTAAAATTACGTATTGTTAGATTTCTTAAAACTTTAATTTATATTATTAATTATTTAATACACTCAGTAATATACTAGGAGTAATGTAATAGTGAATTCCAACTTTCAAAATAATATTTAATGACTGTTTAAATATACTATAGATTTTAAATGCATTATTTTTTTTTCAGCTTTGAAATTGAATTAAAATGTAGATAAGATAGAAATCAAATACAGTAAATTCCCGTTACAACGGAAACCGATACAACGAAAAATCCCCTTATAACGAAAGTCATAGAAGTCCCTTGCCGAAAAGCAGGGCTTATAAAAAGCTTATTCGAATTTTCGTTACAACGAAAAAAAATTCTGTCCCCTGGAGTTCGTTGTAATGGGATTTTATTGTATTTATAGTAATATCTAATAAATTCATTCTGATTAACACTAATATCACTAATATAATTGTATTAATACATTTTTTTTTCTATAAAATGCGTTTCAGTAAGTGACCGCAGTACACACAGTAGGTGTAAGTGTACCTCGTTGCTGATTGAACACATTGGTGTTTGTTAAATTCGAATTCAATGATATAATAACATAGCTTACAAAAAATTATTTTGTATGTGGAGAGTGGAGACAGACTGTCAACCTAAATTACTAAATGTATTTTGTTATATATTTATGTCATAATATATTATTGTTTTTAACTTTTAAATTAAAATCAATTTATTGCAGAACATCGTAAATTTCTTTCTTTACTTAAATATGATGATATTCCGTCAACATTTGAACATCGAAATTCCATAAAAAAAATTGTACTCATTTGTTAAGTTTTTTTTTTATCCAAAAACAAATATTCGGAAAAAAAACTAAAAAAGATAAAAGTTTCAAGTAGCGTCAACCGCACTAGTTGTGACTTGGAGGAGGTGCGGATAATCAAATAAGCATTAAAAAATAAAGTTAAAAACTAATAATTTACTGTGTGTATAACGTACCTATATTAGTTTGATACATTAGAGTTCGTCGTAGTAGATGATAAAATAATTTCACATTTCATAATATATACACGATTAAACGAACATATTGAATGATAACGTTAAATTAAATTAAATAAAAAATTAATTTGTACAACAATTTAGTGGTGCGGATAATTAACATGTAGATAATTGACCCTCTATTGTACCTATATACAAATAAAAAGCACAGCAAAAAGCCAAAAACGAAAATGTTTTAAAAATTATGTTATGTACTTAAACTAATTAATATTAATATAAATATTAGATAAAACTTTCAAGATTACAAAAGTTTATTATTGTATTACAACAAAAAAACAAAATCGATTAAATCAATAACTGCAGGTTTTGCGTAAAAGTTCCGTAGTTTTACCGTATTTTTTCCTTATTATAATAAAAAGTACTAAGAATTTCGTTTTTGACCTTCCAAAAAGTATCAGTTAAATCTACACACGTTGTTGAAGATCGAAGCATTTTTTCTTCTCTAAAACATGTACACTGGCATAAAATTAATACACACATATTGCTGTTGTAAAATAGATTCATTACTCCACACTAAGTCTAAAATATAGTAAAAATTAACAGGTAAAACAAAAGTATTCAATACCTATTAAAAAAAAAAAATGTTACTGTGCTCACTTATATACTCGTATAAATAATAATAAAATGTATCAAATAAAAATAAAAAATATAATTTATATTGTGAGATAACAGTATTTTTAAGGAATAACCATTAACTTGTCTAAAATACATTTTCAAAAAAGCACCTACCAAATAAAGGGTGCAGTTGCCTGCCCCCCTTGCTCCCCTAGATTTGCGCCTATGAGCGCAAGTGCCCCGTCTTGCTCCCAATGGGTGACTATAATAAGTTTTACTACTATTTTTACTACTATACTATTTTTGCACATGGTATGCTTATTGTTTTAGATTTATCAAGTGTCATACATTATAATGAAGTTTGGTATTTCATCAAGACCTGGCAATTGGATTCTTGAGAGATCAACAGACGGCGTAAAATACACACCGTGGCAGTATTTTGCCATCAACGGCGAAGAATGCGTTCAAAAATACAACGTTCAGCCAGCGTTTAACAAGGAAAAAATAGTGCAAATCTATCAAAACGCAACATGCATTACATCATTTTCGCGTTTCAAACCTCATGAAAACGCGGAAGTAAGATAATAACACTATACAAATTATAACATTGATAATTGAACACCAAATATATTAAATGAACGATTATTCAACAGATTCATATTAATTTGCTAAAAGGACACAACAGCATGAACTTATCGTCTACTGAAATTTTAGACTTTTCTGCGGCTCAACATATACGACTAAGAATGCAAAAAATAATTTTACCCAACGACAAGATGGCAATGCTGGACAATTCATTTAAACGAAAACTGTTCTATTCGATCAAAGATATATTCATCGGGGGTAGGTGCATTTGTAATGGACATGCAAAAAAATGCAAACAAATGTCAGAGAATGCTGTAAGTCTTATCTATTTAGTTTTGTTACTGATTTGTGTTCCAATAAATTATTAAAAATACAAATCTTAGTTTTCAAAAAGTTAATTATTTAATTGATTATTAAAACAAACAAATTTGTATTTATTGAATTGTTCTGTATCTAAATTATAATATACTTACATGGCTATACACTGATCAGTAATACATGGTTCATAGTAATAATCTAACCATGTTGAATAATACTCATAATTTAAACTTTATCAATAACCTCCATAAATAATGTATTAGGAGCCAAGTTGCGATTGCCTTCATAACACTTGTGGCCCCAATTGTGACAGATGTTGTCCGATGTTCAATCAGCGTCCGTGGAAATCAGGTCCGGTGATGTGTGAGAAATGTCAATGTCACGGTCACGCCACCGAATGTCAATATGACCCAATTGTTGACGAAGAGAAATCTAGTTTGGATATCTACGGAACGTATTCAGGTGGTGGAATTTGTATAAACTGTTCAGTAAGTATATAGATTGTTTCGGGATGTTTTTTTTTTCACAAATACAGTAATTTATTTAAATTTAATTCATTTATTGCATATAAATAAAAAACCTTAATTGTTATAGAAACACACAATGGGTACGAATTGCGAAGTGTGTGAGATCGGGTGGTATCGACCAATAAACGTAGAACCCGACGATCCTGAACCGTGTTTGTCATGTGACTGTCACCCTGATGGGTCTGATGGGAATGTGTGTATTCCCGATAAAGAAACCGTAAGTGTTTACTGGTTTATTTGTTATAGCTTAATGTTTTATGTTTGGATAAAATAATGCGCAATCTTTAACATCAATTATTTTACTTTAAGGGAACCGCACTATGTAACTGTTTGAAAGGGTATGGTGGTGCCAAATGTAATGAATGTGCACCTGGTTACAACGGGTTCCCTAACTGTAAGCCATGTGCTTGCGACGAACGTGGAATTAAAACAATGCCTCTATCCTGTGAAAGTCGATGCGATTGCAAAGTATTATTATTATTAAACCCGTCTTTATTTTTAAATATAAACTATGTTTAAATGTATAATGTTAATTTAGGAACATGTAACGGGAGATAATTGTGAAAAATGTAAGACAGGTTATTTTAATTTACAATCCTCAAACCCAAACGGCTGCGAGAAGTGTTTTTGCTCGGGCGTGTCGTCTATATGCAAGGCTGCTACAAATTTAAAAGCAACTAGGGTAATTTGATACTATGATCATTTTTCAAATATTTTAAATTATATATTTATACAAGATGAGCCTTGAATAAACTATTTTAATGGTATATGGAGTTAACATTTAATCCTGTGTTTTAGATCAATGAAACTGAAGGATGGTTAATAACTGATTTAAAATTAACTAAAACCATATTTCCATCAACGGACTCAAGTACAGGAATCGCTTCAATAAGCAGTTTTGATATACCAATTGACGTTGATAGCTTCTATTGGCTGTCTCCAGTTCAGTTCACTGGTAATAAGCTGTCTTCTTACGGTTCAAATTTATACTTCAGTATTTCATGGGTAATAATGCGAGGCGATTCTAGTGGCAAACAAATGCTTGATCCAGATGTAATAATTATTGTAAGTTTTACAAAATCTTTAGTCATTAAATTATATTTTCTGAATTTCCTTGACACAAATAATTAATATATGTTTTTATATCTTTATTCATTAATAAATTTACATCATTTGAAATTGTATAATAGTACAAGCAAGATATAAAATAGAAGTACTAACATAATGCTACTGGGAAGTTGTATATTCATATTAAATACCGTACTAACATCATTTAAAATTTAAAAATATAAATATAATCCAAATAATTCATAATAAATAATAAAACGAAGTGTTAATAGAATATTATTCATTGCTTAGAAGTATTGAGATATCATAGAATAATATTTTAGTTACCCGTAATTTTTAATAATAGAGCATTCATAGAAAAATTGCTCAATCTGGGGGATAAAATAATCCTAGCGACCTAGTTATGGTTGAAACTCCTAGTTAAATTGTTGAAATATTCTTGGGGCATCAATTTTACATTTGATCAATCCTTGAATAAATCTATTTCTAAAAATTATTTTGTTAAAGAATCAAGTTTAAGAACTTTAAGTAACCAGCTTGTAGTCATGTTGTAGATGAAGACTTTTAGGTATTACTCAAAAAATGGTTTTAGATTCGTCAAATCAACCTTATATCGATGGTTGTATGTAAAGTTATTATTTTATCAAATAACACAAATTATTTCATAAAATAACACTCATTATTTCAAAAACGATAAACGTTATAAAATATTTAAATATATTTATTACATAATTTTAATAAAAAGTTAATAAAAAAAAATATATACTTTTAACTAGGTGTTTTTAAGTTTTTTTTATTTTTTAATGACAAAATGCATTTTTAATAGTGTGTTCTTCAGCAGAATATTTTTAGGGTACTGGGATGTATAAAAATCTGATACCTTACAAAATGTTGGTCCTCTACTTCACTCGTCTATAAAATTTAAATGCCCATTACTAAAAAACTACTCATCCAAATTTCAATTTTTATGCATCAAAGTAACCTAAAAGATATTCCGCTTAGTAATGTGCTATTTAAAATGAATATTGTCATTAAAATATTAAAAATTTAAAAAAGATAATGATAAAAAAAAGTAAAAAACGTTGCTTAAAATTAAAATTATGCAAAAAAATAATTTCAAAAACGTTTAGTTTTTGAAAATACCACTCTGAACTTACCCTGATTAAATATTGCTATCAATCCAAGAACCAAGAAGATCAAAGTATAATACAACGCACGAACATACAAGCGAATTAAAAAAAATTGAATTTTACTTAATAAACCCGAAAATACTTAAATTTTTACTAAAATTGTAATGTTTTATGTTTTATGTCTGTAAAATAAATTTATATTTTAGTCAGTATTTAAAATAAGATTTGTGTATTTTTAGGCAAAGGAAAATATTCTGATCGCATACGGTGGTAAAAATTTAAGATCTTCCAACAACATTTCTGGTAACGTGAATTTGACTGAAAATGATTGGTTTTATATGACCAGAGATTTTAAAAGTCTCGAAACACCTATTGATAACACCGAAGTTTCACGTGATGAATTTTTATCGATTTTGTCTGATATAAAGCATATACTTATCAAAGCAAAGTATCACACCAATCAAGTAGAATCAAAGTGTGTATTATTATGTTCTATAATATGTATAGTGTTGACTATGCTGAAAATTGTAATCAATCATTAAATTTATTTCAGTTTGATCAATGCGTATATGGATATAGGAGATATAAATGGAAATGGACAAATTATTAATGGAATAGAAAGTTGTACATGCCCAATAGGATATTCAGGGTTATCGTGTGAAACTTGTGACTATGGTTATGTAAAACAAATTGATCCGTTTTCTACAAATATAATTTGTAAAAAATGCAACTGTCACAACCATTCACCAGAGTGTGACCAAATTTCTAGTCATTGTTCGGTAAAAATATTAATTTTATTATTATTTATATTTACATTTAACTGTTAAACTAATAATAAATATTTATAATCTATTTTGTCATAGGTATGCGAACACAACACAACTGGACCGCAATGCAATGAATGTGCAACTGGTTTCTATGGAAATGCAATGGAAGGCACACCAAATGATTGCAAAAAATGCGCTTGTCCCCTGAATGAAAGTACGAACAATTTTAGTCCTACTTGCAAATCAAATAGTGTTGGAGGTTATATTTGCACTGAATGTCCCGAGGGGTACTCTGGCGATCATTGCGAAATGTATGTTTAATTTGAAACGAACATTCTATAGTTCAGAAAATGTTTACATTTTTTATTTTTTCATTTATATATAGATGTGCTCCAACATACTTCGGAAATCCATTAGTAATTGGTTCTACTTGTAAGCCTTGTGATTGTAATGAAGCCCCTTGTGATAACCTCACTGGGCAATGCATTAATTGTCTTGGAAACACCATTGGATGGAATTGTAAAGAATGTAAACCTGGCCATTTTGGAAATCCCATTATTTCTGACTGTAGACGTAAGTAATACACACAAAATATAGTCATTATATAGTAATATTTAAAAAAAATGAAAGCTTAACTTTTATATCATTTTATGATTTAAGTTTCTGTTTTAATAGGTTATTACTAGTATTTTTAATTAATCAATAAATACATGTTTTGATTAATCACGCTGTATACAATAATTGCAATAATTTAGTTAACACATTAGTCAATAGTCATACAATAGTATCGATACATTAGTATATTAGTATTATCCAAACCACTACTGCTAGTGTGCAATAAGAAGGAATGTAAGGGGGATAAGATGTTATTTAATAACATGATCATTTTTTTTTTTTTTTTTTTTTTTTAAAGTTGTATAGTGTAACTCAGATCGGTAGTAATTAAATTAATAGTTCATAAATTTGTTTATTTATTTAATCAAATTAAAAATTTTCTCAGTATTTTTATAATTCTTATAATTATTTATTTAATTTTTAATTAGTTAGATATTTTACATAAACGCAGTTATCTCTATGACAAATATTAAAATAAAAATAGGATAAATAATAAATAAAAAACCAGATCATGTTGATATCTTTATGTTTGATGATAAGTCAATTCATTAAAATATTAAAACTGACAAATACAAATTGTAACAGCTGAACGCTAATTTGCCAAATTGTACGTTTTCAAGACAAAATAATACATGTAGTTGTGGTGTCCTCTTAAATAAACTGTTTATTAGTTATTAAATTATAAATAATTATATTAACAAAACTTAACTAATTTAACTTTTGATTGTTTTCATGAACCCCATTGGTTTACACTAGTAATAACTGTATGTGCGTTATTATGTAATTATGTTTATTATATGATTTATATGCGTATAATACTATAAAACTTAAATAATTTTTATTTTATTACAGCATGCGATTGCAATGCTATTGGATCGGTTATCACGGATTCATGTAATGTAGACACTGGCCAATGTCAATGCAAAGAAAATTTCACTGGTAGAACATGTGATCGTTGTATGGTATGTAATTGATTGGTTTTTTTCGTTAGTAGAAAATTAAAATTTATAACCCTAATTGTTTACAGGATGGTTTGGGTAATATTACTGCAGAATGCGTGGAATGCAACTGTAATCACATTGGTTCTATATCTGATTTATGTGATCCTAGATCGGGATTATGTACATGTAAAAAAGGAGTTTCTGGAGTAAATTGTGATTCATGTAGCGAAGGTTTTCATTTTTTGTCAAATCAAGGTTGCACTGGTTAGTGGATTTATATTATGTATTAAAGTTCATAGTATAATATTATGTAATATATTGGCATTTTATTGATTGTTTTGTTTTGTGTGTAGAATGTCAATGTAACAAAACAGGAAGCAACAATAATATATGTGATCCTATTACTGGTCAATGTGATTGTCGATCAAACGTTATTGGAAATCAATGTGATGTTTGCAATGTAAGAACTGAATATTTTATGAAAACTTAATTATTAAATTTGGTTGTGTCTAATAATGATTTTTATGATAGGATGGTTTTTGGAATATTTCTGAAACAGGATGCCAAAAATGTAGTTGTGATAAAATAGGTGCTGTAAACGATTTATGTGATTCAGAAAGTGGACAGTGTACTTGTAAGCCTGGCATAGGAGGTAAAAACTGCGATCAGTGTCTACCAAATTATTATGGATTTTCAATATTAGGTTGCTTAGGTAATTAGATTAAGATATAAATATAATTATGTTTTGAACTCTACTCAATAAAAACATCACATTAAATTATTTCAGAATGTGAAATTTGTGAAAAACCTGGACATATATGTGATATGGATACTGGCAGATGTGTGTGTCCTCAACTAACTGAAGGACCAAATTGTAGTCTGTGTACAGCCAATGCTTTTAGTTGGGAACTCAATAAAGGATGTCAAGTTGGTTTTTCATAATTTATCTAACAATGCAACTAGCAAAAATATAAATTTAACTACTCATTTTAGGAATGTCACTGTGATTCATTTGGGGCTTTCAACGGGTTATGCAATAATGAAACCGGATCTTGTGTTTGTCGAACTGGTTATGACGGTCCTAAATGTGATAAATGTTCTTTTGGTTACTATGGGTATCCAAGATGTCGACCATGTGCCTGTAACTATGCTGGAAGCGAACCAAGCAAATGCAACGAAACTTTGTGTGGTTGTGATGAATTTGGGCAGTGTGAATGCAAGGTAATAGCCTTTATACATATGATTTATTAAAGATAATAAAAACACATTTGTTATTATTTGTCTAGATTAATGTTTTCGGTAAACGATGTGATCAATGCAAAGATGGAACTTTTGGACTTCATCATATAAATTCGGACGGATGTATACCTTGTTTTTGTTTTGGGAGAAGCAACTCGTGCACAGGAGCAGGTTTAACATGGAATCAAATAAGATTATCACAAACGCGTACTTTGTCCATAAACTATGATACGAATAATAATACTCTCTACAGAGAGGGTGATTATCCAGTTAACACTCAAGAAATATGTTACATTAATGTAAGACTAAAGTTATAGTTTTTATACCTTTTTATATTATTATTGAATGATATTATTATTGTTAATATCGAATTAGTTGATAACTATAAAAAGTATAAACATTTTATTTATTTCTATAGCTAGCAAATCCAGATAGTACAGGATTAAAACCCAACAAAGATGAACGAAATCAACTTAATGTAACTAATAATCTTAGGGTTATACCTGGAACTATTAGTAATGTTGAGATTGGAGTAAAATATTTGTTCGACACACCTGTTTATTGGCAGCTTCCTAAACGTTTTTGTGGAGATAAGGTTGGTATTCATAAGTTTTGATAAGAATTTGAAATATTTACCAGTGTTCTTAATTAGGTACTTTCGTATGGTGGTTACATACGATTCACCATAGATGCCGAAGGCGGAAATACTTTGTTTCCTCAATCTATTCTTACTTCATACCCACTGATTCAGATTCAAGGTAATGACCACATAATTTTAGAACACTTTCCTGTAACCATCAATGTGGGAACAAGTCATCAAGTAAGGTAAGTTAAAATAAATTGTAAATATTTTATTACGTATTACAAATTAACTACAAAAAATCTAAAAATAAAAATTATGTTTATATAGGTTACACGAATCTTTATGGCAAGTTAAAAACAATCCTAGCGCCAATGTTAGCCGTGAAATACTTATGCTTGCACTACAAAATATAAAATATATATTTATCAGAGCTACTGATTCAGTTGATTTCACTACAGCAACGTTAGTCTATGAAATTAGTTGTATTATTGTTAGTGTTCTATATTAATGATATTTACTGTTACAGTTTAAAAGATGTTACCTTAGATACTGCTACATTGTCTCAAAAAAAAACTAATCACTTAACTGCTTCTCAAATTGTTGAAGTATGTGATTGTCCACCAGAATATAATTCTTCATCTTGTCAAGACCCAAGTTTGGGATACTTTCGTTACTACAACACTTCAGTAAGTTCCACAATAATAATACAAACTGTTGGTGAAGCTCGGCAATGTGAATGTAATGGAAGATCATCTGTCTGTAATGTTGACACTGGAATTTGCAAAGTAAGTGACTTTTTCATACTTTTTATTGCAAAACATTAAAAATAAATTTTACAGAATTGCACGCATAACACTGGTGGTGCTCATTGCGAAGTTTGTGCTGAAGGGTATTATGGAGACCCATTTACAGATGGCTGTGAACCATGTCCCTGTCCGTCAGTTACAAAAAATTATGCTCAATCTTGTGAAATCGATTTTGACGGAAAACTAATATGTCGTTGTAAACAAGGTTATAAAGGGAGCATGTGTGATCAGTAAGAATTAATTTTTTTCTAGCCTATTATAAGTATTCTAATATGATTTATTAAAGGTGTGAATATGGATGGTTTGGATATCCACGGGAAGAAGGCGGAAAATGTGAACCATGCCAATGTAACAAATTTGGCATAGTAAGTGATGAATGCCATGAAGAGACAGGCCAATGTAACTGCATGCCAAATATAACCGGTAGAGATTGTTCGATTTGTCAAGATAAACATGTTTTGACTAGTAAAGGATGTACACGTGAGTTGTACTAAGTTTTCAATACATTTTTAAAACACCACGATTAATCTTATATATTTTCCAAATGGTTATAATTTGTTTAGCATGTGAAGATAAATGCATTGACACGTTATTAGATCGTGTTTTTAAACAAATTAAAATGTTAAATGAAACTACTCTTCATCTTTCTGAAGGAATGATATCTCCACCATGGTCGCAGCTATCTTCTATAAAAGGAAACATATCATTTTTAAATAACATAATAAACACATCGAGTCTAGAAAATCTAAAATTAATTAATGTTTCTGATGAAGTTGACCAAAATCTTAAAAAGAAATTTAAGTACGCTTTTGTTAAGGTACCTCACATTTTAATTATAAAATTATAAAATTTATTGACTTTTGTTTTTAATTTTAAGTAGATAATGCAGTCACATCCATTATAAACATTTTTTTTTCAGGCCAAAAAATTATTAAAGTCATCTCAAACCAATGAAAATGAAATACAACCTCTTCACGATTTAGCTGAAAACAAATTATCTAGTAGTGTTGCTTTAGAAAAAGAAGTAGATGGTATGTGAAGTTATTTTATAAACATGTAATATTATGAAATAATTGTTTATTCTTAAATTTAATTTATACTTTACGCATACATGTTATGATTTAAAATTCTTTATAATGTTTATATTGTTATGTTATCACTTATCTTCTTATGGACTAACAAATTTAAATTTAACAAGTATACAATTATACAAATATTTTATATAAATTTAAATTTAAATCTTTCGAAAAAATAAAATTGGTATGAGCATATAACCAATATGTATACATTATACATAAATACACAGATAACACTTAATCAAAAAAAAAAAAAATCAGTGCATTCATTTAAATTATTTTTGTCCCTATTTACCATCTTAAATTTAAACTACTAAATTTAAATCATTATCAACTTGATTATTTTTCAGAATTAGTTAACAGTTTGCAAAGTTATAGTTTTGAAGATAGATCTCATGTAAACATAATAAGCACTATGAGAGAAGCAAAAAATTATTTAAGCAAAATAAATAGTATTGATTTTGGGCCTTCGATCGATCCAAAGGCGATACTCAAGTATTTTAAAATATATTTTAAGCATATAAAACTTTTAATTGATTATTATTTTTGTTTTTAACATTTTTAAAATATATTTATATATTTTATTAGAACTTGCTCAGACGCAATGCAGAATTTACAGTTAAATACAGGAAGTCAAGCTCAAACCATAAAGCTGCGTCATAAATTTGAAACTTTATTAAATCAAGTAAAGGACTTTGATAGTATATTATTGAATCTTTCGGATACTTCAGAAATAGTAATTATAATCTCTTTGTAATATATTTTATTTTATTTTAACGTAATTTCCTCAATATAAATAGACAGTGCAATTGAAACAAAAAAATTTTCAATCACTTAATGAACTTAATAAGATGATAGAAGATATAAATCATCTTGATTTAACCTTTAGCACAATACATGGAGATACAGAAGAACTACTGAAAGAAGCTAGAGAAAACTATTTCTCATCTTTAAATAAACTTGAGGTACTTATCTACAAAAAAGTGAAATATTTTTATCATACTGTACTTAAAATTAATTTATTTTAGGAATTGTTATTAATTAAACCAAAATTAGAAAACATCAAGAGAAATATTAATAAGGAAAAAGACTTTAATCCTAGATTTGATGACGATCAATTTTTAGTTAATTCTGCTGAAATACATGCTAATTTTCTTTTACAAACTGCTCAAAAATACGCAGAGTAAGGTTTATTTATAGATAAATAAAAAATATATTAAATTAAATAATTAATCATTTACAATTTTATTTTATTAGGCTATTTAAACCAATTAGACATGATGCAAATATTGCTCTTAAAGCCAGCAATGCATACTTAAATATCGTCGATTCTCTTCAATTAGCTCGAAATGCAGCTATTAATGCTAGTATATTAGCGGATACATCATTTAAAACGGTAATTATTAAATAATTCTGAGTAATTATTATTTTATTTAAAATAAATATCTTTATACTCGCACTTTTCAAAACTCTTACATTATATTTGTAATATGTACAAGTAAGTATACAGATTAAGTAAAATATGAAAATAATAATAAATAACAAATTAAGCAATTCCTAAAATTTAATTACTAAAAAATTTAAAGTAATTCGTATAATTAATATTACTTAAGTACCTTTGTTATAAATTATGCTGTGTATAAAATAATATTAGATGATTTTTCACAAATACATGTACATTCTATCATTTTAATAGCATCTATGATCATTTTATCGTTAAATTATATGTTAGTATTTCTCATTTAATCATCTTCTTTTTAATTTACTGGCATTTCTTATATTTTAAATACTTTTATAATTAGAATGTAAATTGTAAATTTATAAATACTTATATTTATGACTAATTGTCTTACAATACAATCAACATGCGACATTACATCTGGCACAGAACACAAACCATTAAAATATTAATTAATAATCATTTTACCTATTTGCATTTCTAAAAACATCAATAATATATATACCTATTTATTTATATATAGATGATATAGATAATTTTAATTATACATATAATAATACTTAAGATCGTATTTGAGTAAGACATAATTTTTAAATTTAAAAAAATGTATTATTTAGTAATGTGGTGATCATGTTCTGAATTTTTTATATTTTTAGGCATACCCAGGAGTTTATCAAGAATCGTTAATTGATAAAGCAAAAACAGCCGAAGAGTTATCCAAACTGACTTATAAAAGTACATCAGATATCAAGAATATTGTTGATTCAATTCAATCAGATTTTGATATACAAGTTGATGAAATTGAAACCGTTAAAAATAACATGAAACAAATTGTTAAAAATGATAATATAAATTCAAAACAAATAACAGAACTTGAACAATCTGAAGGTATTTCAATAAAATATTCTCAGTTTCTTTTTTCTAAACTTTTGCTCAACTTTTTTTTTTCTAAGGAATGAACATGGAACTAAACAATAAAGAAGATGTTGATCCGTTAGTAATAGCTTCAAGTAACGTTGAGACTAAAATCAAAAATATTCAAGATGACATTGACAACAAATTACGTCCTATTTTGGTTCAATTAAACGAAGAAGGAGAACCAAGTTTAACGATCGCACAAGATAAGAGTATGATATCAAAAAATAATGTTTTAAATTAAACCATTGAAATAATTGAATACTTTTATATTTCGTAGTTGATGAAACTGAAGAAAATGGAAAAAAAGCGATTGACATGCTAAGTAGAATTGTTAAAACATCCGATGATTTTACTAAGAAAGTAGCTGCTTGGAACCATTCCATGAACGCCAAACTTGATGCTCTAAGGAATAAAATTACAAAAGCTCATCAAATTGCTGATGGTGTAAGTTGATTCAAATATGAATTTAATTACATTTTAAATAATTAATATTATCCTTTTAGATTCGAATATCGATATCAGGTCAAGAAAATGGTACTAACAATGCGTGTATTCGTACGTATCAGCCAAAGTTCTTGGAGCCTAGTACAAGAAATACAATTGTGTTGTCGTATGCTATAAGTTCAAATGAAAGAGACGCTTTGTTATTTTACCTAGCAAGTAAAACCACGGTACGTTCATTTAACTAGTTCATCTATCTCCATGTAAAATAGTGTTTGTTTTATGACAGGGTGATTTCATGGCAATCGAAATGGTGAACCGTAAGATACGTTTCGTTTGGGATGTAGGTGGTGGGATTGGCGAGATAACACATCCAATGCATATACAGACTGCTAGTGATCTAAACAATGACCAACACTGGTATAGAATCGAAGCCGAAAGAATACACAACCTTGGTAAATTGCTGATCAGACCACAAGTAGTGCCAAATGGATCATCCCTAGCCATGGGTTCGCCACACACAAACATGTCCACTGCAGGAATGGGCCGATTGGATATAAATTCTGATGATCAGATATGGATAGGAGGGATAGACAAGGCACCTCTACCACCATACTTACACTCTAGACAACATGGATTAATAGGGTGTTTACACCAAGTTTGGCTTGATGGTCGACCAGTTGGGCTTTGGAATTTCAAATCACAACCGTCAGGGACTTGCTCCGCCTGTATTGAAGGGTAAATTTAATTAAATATAAATTGACGATATTTATTAACTAAAATTAATATTACAGTGCAGAAGATTTGGTCGATGATGGTTCCTATAGATTTTTCGGGGATGGCTACGCTGTATTACACTACGATACTACAACTACGTACAATAAATATTTATTCAGCGTTTCTTTGAGTTTCAAAACCTTTGATGAAAGATCTTTACTGTTTCTTGTCGAAGGTTCTCAGCCGGTTAGCAGAATAGTTGTGTCTACTTTAATGCATATTTATATAATAACGTTTTTTTTATGATATAGGATCAATTTATAGAAATACGAATACACGATGGTAAAGTTGTATTCCGAGTTAGTTACTCTGGATATTCTCTTCTTGAAATATCTTCAACGAGCCGATACAACACGGGAAGTTGGACTAAATTAGAAGCTACTCGATACTTTGATAGAAAAAAGAAAATAGAAAAAGGTAGAATAAAAATAAATAAGATCTACAAACAGAACTAGTTATATTATAAAATTTAAGAAACTAATGTGGTTATTAATTTATTTTATCTAAGGTGTTTTAAAAGTGGACGGAGAATCAAAAGAAGGTGTGCCATCTCCTCCGCCAAACCAAAATGACATACCAGATTTATCAGAATCAGAATATATGGTTGGTGGCGTTTCTCCTGGCTTCAAATCTATTAGTGGTTTACCTAAATCGTTTTTGGGATGTATGTCGGACATACAAATTGCTCAGCAAGGATACAATCCAATGAGAGGAATATCATGGGGCGTCCAGCCAACTTGTTCAGATAAAGTATGACTTCGGTTAACCTTAATTAAAATCACTGTTTTAACATATAGTCACATTTATACTACAGCCATTGACTGTTGTGGGATTTTATGGAAATGGTTATTTGGAGCTTGTATCACATACACTAAAAAAGAAAGCATCATTTGGATTCATGTTCGCCACTCTACAGCAAGACGTATTATTAATGTTATCCACAACTGAGTCGTTAATCGTAAGTAATTATTGTTTCTATAAATATTTATGAATTTTTATGAATAATTATTGACATTGACATAACATTTTGTATTTCAGACTGGCGTAACTAATACAAGTGATAGCCCTGAGGAAATAAATAATAACATCGACCAAGAAGTAATTTTAGACATTGTCTCTTTAAGATGATATGGTACTAAAATAAGACTATTATCTTGTTTCAGAACAAGCAAAATTACTACTCGGTCAGTTTAAGACGAGGGCAAGTAGATATTCGAATAAATGCTGGGCGTGGAGAGGTTAGACTTGCCAGTGAAGGATTTGAATTTGGCGATGGTAAATATCATTCCATTATGGTGACCAAAAACGGAAAGAAGTTAGAATTGCGCATTGACGACGTTTTGCATTCATCCTCGTCATTACCCGAAGGGTCAAACATCGTAAAGGCACCCGGTACAGCTGGAGGGCTATTTTTGGGAGGATTGCCAATAGAAATAAATACCACCGGAAAAGCGGTGTCTAGTGTTCCATTGATTGGAACCATCAAAGATGCCATTTTCAATGACCAGTAAGAAAAAATACACAGATAACTTAGTTTAAATTGTATAACAAAGTATTGTAATTGCCTGTTTTGTTTCATTATTATAGACTTTTGTATTTTGATTCGCCGATCGAATTTGAACACACTGCTATTGGGCAAGTCGGGCCAGTGCCACAAAAAGACAATAATATTATCAGCGAGATCGCCTCAATGACGTCGGCTGAAAAATCTGTAGGGTGCGTGAAAGAAGGAAGCTTTTCACTCGAACCTGGTGCAGTGAAATTTGGAGACAATCCCCATAGCTATGTTCATGTTACGTTTGTTAAACGCCACAACATACAGAAAAACTTTAAAATGGACTTCAGATTTAGGAGCTTCTATCCAAACGGACTGATATTCATGTTGATTGTAAAACAACTCTTTTATATTATAATTTATATGTTTTAATGTACCTTATTGTTTGATTAATAGGGAACACGTGGGAAGCAAACAAATTATTTGTTGATGCACTTGTATAATGGACGTGTACAGTTAGTCTTGAAGACACGAAAAAGAGTTGAAATATCCACCCAAGCCGTATTTAACGATGGAATATGGCATAAGGTAAGTAGCTGAAAATATTTTATCTTACTACATGAACTCCGTCTAAACATTTTTTTTTGTATTGTGTGTGTATAATAGATCCAATTGGTAAAAGATAATAAGACTTTACATTTCGTGATTGATTCAATTCCACAGGAGAAATTAAATTTGACTAAAAAATTAAGTATTGGCAATACTATGTACGTAGGTGGTATTCCAGAGAAAGACATTCAGCTACCAGAATCGCTGGTATGAAAATCAATTCTTAAAAATTTTATACACACAATTTCAATGTTCTTATAAATTAATTTTTATAGAACGTCCAAGCGTTCAAAGGGTGCATGCAAGGCTTTTCAATTAATCATCAGGAAGAAGAACTGGTTAGTGAAAAAGCAATACGTCACAAAGTTGGTCAATGTTTTCCACAAGTTGAAAAAGGTTCATTTTTCCCTGGTGATGCGTTTGCCATTTACAGTAAGTCATTAAAAACACAAATATATATAATATTATGTATATATTGCTTTTAAAAACACCGTTAAAAATTAAAACACCTAGTTGTATAATTACACTATATTGTGCCTAAGACATCTACTTGTACATGTTTATGCAAAAATAAGTTCAGCCCTTAAAATAAATAAATCGATATATTATACTCTAAGTGTTGTATAGTTAATAATAACTATGATTTAAGAAAACAATAAAACTTATGCACATATAATATTAGTTGTAAAATATATATAAATTTGAGTTTCAATTGTCAAACTTTATTAAAAACAATTACAGAAAACAAATTTTATGTTGGCGCGTTGTTGGAGTTGTCGTTAGAGCTAAGGACGACGCAGTCTACTGCGGTACTTTTGTCCGTGTCCGAGCCGGAAGGCTATCCAGCACTGTCATTGGAACTAAATCAAGGTAAAGTAATTATATCTGGCGATATGGGTGACCGCAGACCATTCCGCGTCGAACAGAGTTTCCAGTCAGAGTACGCAATTTGTGACAACAAATGGCATCAGATTCAAGCATTCTACATTGAAGACAAACTTACACTAAAAGTTGATCAATTTGAGCAAAAGTATTGGCTTCTTGACAACGGGCACATAACTGGAGCGCGAACGCATAGTCCTCTGTATATCGGTGGATTACCAGGTAAATAATTGTTTCATTTTTTCCATCTAATGACTAATGATATAGGTAGTGTTATCTCAATTTAAATAATCTCCGTAAATAATTCATTTGAACATCAATTCATTGTATGATTTAGAATTTATAAATAGTATTAACTGTCTGAGTATACACAACGTATTGATGTGCTTTACAGACGCTGCATCAAGTGGTACCTTAGGAACCAGAGAAAACTTCAAAGGCTGCATACGAAACCTCGTTATTGGTGGCGAACGTACCGACTGGACAGACATGGCGGGTCTGCACAACATACTGTTGGGTTCTTGTCCACTGATCGTCCACTAACATTATACATACCTAATATTACATATTTACCTTTTTTATTTGGTTTTTCGTTATTAACGTATGTGGTCCATGAATGTACCTAAATGCGATATTTATAGAATGTTTATAATTATGAGGAAAAACTATGTATCCTATTTTGTACATTGTATATATTATAATTTTCCGAGACTGCGCTCCTCCGTACTTTTTTTTTGCACGGCGGATTTGACTTACAATTATTTTTTCTATTGTAAATAATCATACCTATTACCTACCATATTTCAAATCAAAAGTAAAATTAATTTTTATGAGTATAATTTATAGGTGTAACCTATGTAAATTTAGATATATTTATTTATATATACATTTTTATTTTCATATGTATTTCATTATCGATTAATTCCTTTGATTTCTAATGTTTTATATTCTTTTTTTTATTATTTCCGCGATTCATATGATGCATTTAGAAAATCTGTTTATATTTTAATGCTAAATATTTTTATACTTAATATTCAAAAATATAAGAAAAAACAAATATGCCTTATGGTCTTATGATTATTACCCTTATAATGTAGTGTAACAATTCTACTAAGGCACAATTATACTTGCAAGAGATTAATTTTAAATCATTGAAAAATCCATTATTCTTTAATAATTTTAGTTTAAAAAATAAGTAGACAGAAAATCATAAACAGGTTCACATAAAAATAACATAAACATATTGGAAAGTATTGATGATGTGTATGTAAATTTGTATTGTTTAAAATACTAAATTAAAAATAAATAATTGATACTAATGATAATGAACATATACTGTTTAAAAAAAATTAAATATATCTTACTAAATAATTTATAACATAAATTTAATATTGTGATGGATGTAATTCTAGAGAAGTACAAACATAGCAATAATTGATAAAATTACCATAAGATGTGATATTGTCTCTTGCAGTAAAAAATATATGAACTTTGTAATAAAAAAAATATATGATATCCAAAATAGATTCTGTTAAAATATTTTTAGATTCTGAACGGAGTGAAGAATGTATTGCTTTTACAATGATGTGTGGTTTTTTTTTTGTGTCTGACGACAACATTTGGAGCAGTAATAATGCTCCGATTTTTGACTTAAGCCTCTCTTTGAATAGGAAAATTCATCTAGTTGGTACTTTGGGGGGTCAAAAGTAAACATTTTCAAATAGTTTTTAAAAAAATCGAGAAAAACAAAAAAAAAAGGTGACAAAAAAAACGGCAATTTTACGAAAAATCACTTTTCGACAAAATCGATTTTTTGATTTTGCTGTAACTCAAAAACGAATCTGTGTAAATACTTGAAATTTTCACCAAATGTTTATATTATGGTTATCTTTTTACAGTTAAATTTTCAAAATATTTTGACCATTTTTAAGCTACTTATAGACAATTGAAATTTTCGACTTTTCTAAGTTTTTTTTCTTCAAATGCCGATAAAAAATTTTTGGGTGACCAGAAAATCTTGAAAATTTAATACAAAGTTTCTTATAAGTTGTTCTTAAAGTGATAAAAAAAATCCGAAATCGTAAGTCACTATTTTTTTTTATAAGTGCTTAAAGTTCGAATTTATACGAAATATGTCAAAATTTAAATTAAATTTCATACGCTCATTATGCGTATGTTGCCAAATACTTTTTTTATTAATAAACAGATACTATAAAGTAACTATAGTAACATATAGTAACTATACTATTTGTTTCAAAATAGAATATATGACAATATTTAAATACAATATATCCTAAACTGACAAATCATCTTCGTTCAGAATCGTTTTTCGTATACAATGATGCCTATCATTGCATTCAAATTTAACCTACCATAGTCTGAGGTCCACCCCACCCCCTATATACAGCAGAGCGATACCCACTTACACGCTTTTTTATATATAAATACAGTAAATCTTCCGTTAACGGTCACCTCTATGTAACGGTTAGGTTTTTTGGTCCTATCCAGTGTTATGTTATGTATTGTCACCTCTATAGGACTGCTACCTCTAATCAGCGGTCATTATTTATGGTCCCCTTGGTGACCGTTAATTGGAAGTTTCACTGTATTTAGTATATTGTGTCGTACATTCTGATCCATCCCTCGTGCATATGCAATAATTAAACTACAAAAAATATTGTTAAATACTTTATTAAATAACGGCATCCAGTGTTAACCAAGTCACACGATCACCACACTAACCCCTTTTTAGTCATCTTATTACCTATCATTATGTATTAATTTATGTTATATTATTTATTTTATGTTTAACCCACTGAACCAAATAAATAACTAAATACTTAACTAAACACTGTATTTAGTTCAGTGATTTAACCCAGTTGTCTTACTGACTATACATAAAATTATACTAATTGTAGTATTATTGCAATCATTAGTATCATCATATTAATTACATTAATGTTTATTTCTACGTCGTAGTATCCTTATTGCGTGTTATGTTATTATTATATATCAATGATCGATATCCTAATACTTGAGCTTACGTAGCAGCATTCTTATTATATATTATATTATTGGTATGAGACATCAGTGCACGTAGCAAACTCTATGAAAGATTTAATGTTTGTTTTTTTTTTTTATTATTATTATTTTAATGTTTAGTATTGTACTTCAGTTTCTCTGTGTTGATTATTGAGTAATTGAAGCCGTCCCACCTTTTTATATCATGGATAGTGTAGCTACATAACTCTATTTAAGTTCTGTTGTATGTTGTTTACTTTTTATGTAAGTGTTCTGTAATAGTTATTTTTTTATTACAATTTTGTTAGCCAGTGGTCAGCTGTAAGAGGTTGAAGTCGAATATTCTGTCGGGATGATAGTATGATACCTCCGTCTCTCGCCATGGTTATCCGTGCACTGAAGGAAGATGAAACAACTTAAATTGTCTGTACATGAAGTATACATTTAATCCTAAACTTACTTATTATTATTTACTTATTTATGGGATAGAGTACAATATGATTCGCAGAAGTATTATGAATAGTATAACTAAGTTGGTGTAAGACGTATCAAACTTTACAATTGTTGTTAAAAAAAATTAATAGTTATTAGTTATACAAATAGTATAATATTAATAAAATACAAAAGTAATGTATATATAGATAATATGTATGAAATGTGTGATAAGGATAATAGTATAAGTTGTGTAATCGAAAAAAGGGAAAGATAGTGTATTAACACCATATGTGTACTTTTGTGTTACGATTTACAATGATTACAAATGAATTTTTTACAGTCTTGTTCCTATTACTATAATTATTATATGATAAATATATTCATATGTTTACATTGTTTACAATATTGACAAAAAGGTCTGGTTAATACATGTCTCATACATTTTTTTTTTTAATGTCGATTATATTAAAATATAATTTAACATTTACAAGTTTAATATATATATATTTTTCTATTATGGTTAGGTTACAATTAAAAATAAATAATTATGTATACATCACATATATTTACTAAATGTACAGCTTGTACAGAACCAGTTTACTATTGCTTGCTTGTTCATTTCACGAAATTTTTCCTCCCCGAGACCTGCACAGATAAAATAGATATACTCTTTAGTAACTCTTTACAACAAAAACATTGAGTTTATCTCCTCGGTAGATATCATTATTACAAACTACGCACAGCATTGTAATAATTGAAAAAACTTTTTTACTAATACAATTTAGCGATAATGAAAAAGTGATATCGATACTACGGCGACGATCGAAAGTATCAGACAATGGTCAGATAGTAACATAAAAATTTATTTTAAATTATCAATATTCAGAATATTAATGATTTCTAAGGTAATTTTACTAATACCGTGTTGTAATAAACAAATATGTAATGTATTTTTGCTCCGCAATTTCCATCGCTTGGTAGGTATGTCTTGTATTTTTATGAATGAGAACCATCAGTCATCGTCCATTTGCTCCAAAAAAAATTAATTCGTTTTGAGTACAGCCCATTTGCATCAAATGTACCTGATATAATAATAAAGTAATATAATTGTCTCTCAAATAATAATCAATACAATTTTTTTTAAATAATAATTAAAAATACATATTTTTTTGAAACAATAATCAGGATTGCTATAAATTGTTTTAAAAAACTATAGAACATAGCTAATAATAGTTGATAATATACAAAGCTTTAAAATCTATGTATAGACTTATAAAAATAACTTTATAATAAATAATATTATACACGACATATTTTAAATATATGGATTAACAATAAATTAACGAAAATGTTTATGCAGGTAAATTTGGCGCAAATAGGCTGTCTGAATAAATATAGGTACCTTTTTAATGGCTACAAGTCATTTGCGCATTATTTGCGGACAATAGAATACTTTTTTCAAAGAAATTTACCCACGTATAGGGTGTACATAACCTGTGTAAGTACCTCAAAATTTTCGAATTAATCATTAGAAGGGCTGTGCATTAAAACATTTAATGCATTAAATTCACAGCTCTGCAATTCATTAGTGATAGTGGAACATAATTATACACTTACAACATTTTCTTTCACCCTTTATAAGACTTAGGACTTTCTGTCTAATCATTTTCTGGTATCATAGATTGGCGGGTTTAAAAATGCTGTTTGAGTTATTTAATTTATAGCACATCTAACTAATAGATAATAAGCCATCAGCCATCATTATTAACAATTTTGTTGATTAAAAAAAACAATTTTAATTACAATCATAAACATTTTTAACAATTAAGTCCATAAAATAATACTTATAAAAAAAAATAAGTTAAAATAAACATATTACATATTATTGGTACGCATATGCATTAAATATGTTAAAAAGTCAATAATTTTAGATTTATAATCAGATTCTACGAGTATTATTTATATATATATTTTTAATAAACCAAATTTTAAATCAGTATCGACTTGAATTTCCATTAATACTTGTGAATAATTTAGTAAATATGTGGTCGCAGATTAAAACTGACGATTGAAATGCATGGGAAAATATTAAATAAACTCCTAAAAAAAATATTGTATAAAATACCTTAATATTTATGCTTCGTTAAATCATCTGAAACAGAAAAAAGTTACAAGTACAAATACAATTATAAAACAATGCAAAATATGTACGAACAAACATAATAAATATTTACAAAATTCGAATTTAAATCGACAGATTCGAATAGTCTGCAAGTTGATGAACCCATTCTGGAAGAAAATACTAGTTGTGAATGATTATAACTATAAGAGACCAAACAGTTGTGAATATCACATTAAATAATTATTCATATTTGCAGATTCATAATTTATTACAGTATTAAGGATATTTATGAAAATATTTTGTACATTGAACTTTCAATTTTATTCCTCATTAAATCATCTGAAACAGAAAAATTTACCATTTAAGTACAATTGCAAACCATACAAAATAAGTAAGAACTAATAACATTATATTTACTTTAATTTGAATTTAAATACATTTAAACGAATAGTCTGTGACTTGGTGAAACAGTTCTGGAATAAAATGATAGTTGTACATGATGAGAACTCGAAACCAAATTGTTGATTGTAGATTTGATATGTCGACTCAATAGGATCAAATGAAATTTTTTGGTGTGAATCTAACAAAAAATTTCATATGATCGCATCAAGACGACACTTTTAAGATACCTTTAAAAAAAACCTATTCTAAGAATATTTTTTTAGTATATCACAGATTTAGTTATCCAGATTTGCAATTTACATAACTTATAAGAGTTTTAAGAAAAAAAGTAAAAAAAATAGTGTAAACTTCATAAGCGTATAAAAAGTTTTTTATGTTCCAAAAATGCTCGATAAAATTAAGTCTAATGAATATTTACCTAGTGCCGATTCACATTGGTTTACAATCAATATTAATAAATCCAATTAAATACGTACTTCATTCACTAATTACAATTATTATATGCTGTTATACCATTAAATATATTTTACTTAATATACAATAAAAATTTAAAAATATGAGTGATCCAATTCTAGTAATTTGCATTACATAGCTAAAATTTTTAGAATGACTTGATTATGTGAAATGTTGTTTCACATTATGATTTCTAATCAATATCAATTGTGGACAGTTAATGACCGCTAAATAGAATATAATAAGACTAATGATTGTTGAATAAAACTAATTAGTCCTAGTATAATTCCACATGGCAGACATTGATAGCAAACCAAACTGCATTTTAAAGTCACAAATTCTTATAGTCATTTTAAATTAATAGTTTTTTATTTTCTATTAAATTAATCTCAGTAAATTTTAATATAAATTTTACAACTTTATAAACCACCCATATGAATAATTTAGCGGTTTATCACGCTTCATTAAATCATCTGAAACAGCAATAAGATACCAGTATAAGTACTCTTGTAAACAATGCATAAAAAGTATAAAGTAATCACACTATATCTACATCAATTCGAATTCAAATGGATATAATCGAATAATCTGCAATGTGCGTACCTATTATTGAGGAAAATGATAGATGTATATGATATTAATTCGAGACTACATTATTGATTGTAGATTTGTAATGTTGACTATACTATATAGAAGAACACATCTAAACGATATAAATCCAACGTACAAATACTCTAATTCCTATTAAGGCGGCATTTTGATTATGAATATAACATTTAAAGATATCCTTAGAATATTCAATTAGTATATCACAGTTTTAGTTAAAGTATTTTGCAGATACATAATTTATTGCAATTTGAAGGATAGTCTTGAAAAAATTTGCAACTTCATTTTTATTCATCGATAATAAATCATCTGAAACAGAAAAAAGTTAACAGTATTAGTACGATTGTAAAACCATACAAAATATGTAAGTCTAAATATAATTTAAATTTATAACAATTCGAATTTAAAAGCACATAATTGAATAATCTGCAATGTGCGTACCCGTTCTGGAAGAAATTGATAGTTGTACATGATGATAAGTCGAGAACAAATTGTTGATTGTAGACTAGGAATGTTGAATCAATAGGAAAAAGTGTATTTATACGGTACCTATAAATGCAACGTAAAAATTCACAATTTCCTATTGAGGTGACATTTTGAATTTGAAGATAACATTTAAAGATATCCTAAGAATATTCTCTAAGTATATCACAGATTTAGTTATCCAGTTTTGCAATTTACATAACTTATAAGAGTTTTAAGAAAAATAGTAAAAAAAAATTGTGTAAACTACTTAACTGTATATGTTTTTTATGTTCCAAAAATGTTTGATAAAATTTAGTCTTATGAATATTTTTCCTAGTACCGATTCACATTGGTTTACAATCAATATTAATAAATCAAATTATTACGTCCTTCATTTACTAATTACAATTATTATATGCTTATAAAACATTAAATATTTCCTACTTAATATAAAATAAAAATTTAAAAAATGTGAGTGATCTAATTCTAGTAATTTGCATTACATAGCTAAAAATGTTAGAATTACTTGAGTATGTGAAATATTGTTTCACATTATAATTTGTAAACAATATCGATTGTAGTCAGTTAATGACCGCTAAATAGAATTATAATATTACTAATTTAGCTAAAATAAAAAATCAGTCCTATTATAATTCCAGTTAGCAGACATTTATATAAAATCTATTCGTATTACAAAATCCATAAATACTAAAAATAGGGATGTTAATAAAAATTTGTTATTAA
This sequence comes from Schizaphis graminum, assembly GCA_020882235.1. Taxonomy (NCBI): domain Eukaryota; kingdom Metazoa; phylum Arthropoda; class Insecta; order Hemiptera; family Aphididae; genus Schizaphis; species Schizaphis graminum. Next base: position 14,135,261 of record CM037033.1, on the reverse strand, counting down.
ATGCGTATTGATTATAAAAAACTAAAAACAAATTACTGCAGTTGATGTTTATTATCATTTTATTTTGTGAGTATTTTATATTAATTTAAATAAATATCATCAAAGATTGAAACATATGTAACGAATTTTACAAACAACCCATATAATTAAAATAAAGGTTATTTATGATTCATTAAATTCGAATTTAAATGGACATAATCGAATAATCATCAACGTGCGTACCCATTCTGGAAGAAATTGATAGTTGTACATGATGATAAGTCGAGAACAAATTGTTGACTGTAGACTAGTAATGTTGACTCAAAAGGAAAAAGTGTATTTATACGGTATAAATGAAACGTAAAAATTCACAATTTCCTATTGAGGTGACATTTTGAATTTGAAGATAAAATTTAAATATATCTTGAGGATATTTTGTTAGTATATCACGGTTTTAGTGATCGTATTTTGCAGATACATAATTTATTACAATATGAAGGATATTCTTGAATATATTTTGAACTTTGTATCTTCATTTTTATTCTTCGTTAATTAATCATCTGAAACAGAAAAAAGTTAACAGTATTAGTACGATTGTAAAACCATACTAAATATGTAGGTCTAAATATAATTTAAATGTATAGCAAGCAATTCAAATTTAAATGCACATAATTGAATAATCTGCAATGAGCGTACACATTCTGGAAGAAATTGATAGTTGTGCATGATTATAACAATTAGAGACCAAACTTTTGTGAATATCAGTTTAAATTATTCATATTCTACATCACATTAATGATCCCTGTTGGTGGTCATTGATCAATTGTTGATTGTAGAGTTGTTATGTGGACTCAATGAGATCAAGTGAAATCTTTCGGTACAAATCCAACGAAATCTTTCAGATGATCTCATTAAGGCGACACTTTGAAGTTTGAAGATAACATTTAAAGATAATATCAAAAGAATATTCTGTTACTACATCGTCTACATCACAGATTCAGTAATCGTATTTGGCAAGTACATAATTAATTATAATTTTAAGCAAAACTCTTAAAAGTTTATTGTATATACTACCTTAATGTATAAGAGGACTATAAATTTCAAAAATTTTCGATAAAATTTAGTCTTATGAAAATTATCGTAGTGCGGAATAACATTGGTGTGCAATCAACTATTAAAAAATTCAATTTAATACGTCCGTCTTATACTAATAACAATTATTATACATTTATTAAACATTAAATATATCTTACTTAATGTGAAATAAAAATTAAACACTAAGAGTGATCGAATTTTAGAAATGTACATTATATAGCCAAAAATGTTAAAAGTACCTGAGTATGTGAAATGTTGTTTCCTGGTAGAAATGTAAACAATATCGATTGTAACATATTGTTGATTGTAGATTTGTAATGTTGACTCAATAGGAGAATGGGAATTTATACGGTATAAATTCAACGTAAAAATTCACAATTTCCTATTGAGGTTACATTTTGATAATGAATAAAACATTTAAAGATATAAGTGATCTAATTCTAGTAATCTGCATTACAAAGCTAAAAATGTTAGAATTACTTGAGTATGTGAAATGTTGTTTCACATTATAATTTGTATACAATATCGATTGTAGTCAGTTAATGACCGCTAAATAGAATTATAATAAGACTTATTATTGTTGAATAAAACTAATTAGTCCTATTATAATTCCACATGGCAGACATTGGTAGCAAACCAAACTCCATTGTAAAGTCACAAAATCTAAAAACCATAGTGGTTATTAAAAAAATGATTAGAAATGTAATGATTAATAAATTAAAGGGATTACATGCGGTTGATTGTAGGGTTATTATGTCAACTCAATCAGGTCAATTGCAATTTTTCGGTATGAATCCAACTAAAAATTTCATATGATCTCATCAAGGCAACACATTTAAGATAAAACTTAAATATATCTTGAGGATATTCTGTTAGTATATCACGGTTTTAGTCATCGTATTTTGCAGATACATAATTTATTACAATATGAAGGATATTCTTGAAAATATTTTGAACTTTGTATCTTCATGTTTATTCTTCGTTAATTAATCATCTGAAACAGAAAAAAGTTAACAGTATTAGTACGATTGCAAAACCATACAAAATATGTAGGTCTAAATATAATTTAAATTTATAGCAATTTGAATTTAAATGCACATAATTGAAAAATCTACAATGTGCGTACCTATTCTTGAAGAAAATGATAGTTGTAGATGATGATAACTCGATAGCAAATGGTTGATTGTAGATTTGTTATGTTGACTCAATAGGAGAAAGAGTATTTATACAGTATAAATGCAACGTAAAAATTCACAATTTCCTATTGAGGTGACAATTTGAATTTGAAGATAACATTTAAAGATATCCTAAGAATATTCTCTAAGTATATCACAGATTTGGTTATCCAGTTTTGCAATTTACATAACTTATAAGAGTTTTAAGAAAAATAGTAAAAAAAAATTGTGTAAACTACTTAACTGTATATGTTTTTTATGTTCCAAAAATGTTTGATAAAATTTAGTCTTATGAATATTTTCCTAGTGCCGATTCACATTGGTTTACAATCAATATTAATAAATCCAATTAATTACGTCCTTCATTTACTAATTACAATTATTATATGCTTATAAAACATTAAATATTTCCTACTTAATATAAAATAAAAATTTTAAAAATGTGAGTGATCTAATTCTAGTAATTTGCATTACATAGCTAAAAATGTTAGAATTACTTGAGTATGTGAAATGTTGTTTCATATTAAAATTTGTAAACAATATCGATTGTAGTCAGTTAATGACCGCTAAATAGAATTATATTAATACTAATTTAGCTAAAATAAAAAATCAGTCCTATTATAATTCCAGTTAGCAGACATTTATAGCAAATCGAAATGCATTATAAAGTCACGAATACTAAAAATCGCAGAGGTTATTAAAAAATGATTAGAAATGTAGTGATTAATAAAAAAAAGGGATTACCATAGTTATTGCATATACTCATTTTAAATTGTTAGTTTTTATTTTAGATTCAATTAACCTCTTCAAATTTTGTAATATATGATACGAACTTTATAAAAAAACCATATAAATTATTTAGCGGTTTTTATGGTTCATAAAATCATCTGAAACAGCAAAAAGATACCAGTATAAGTACACTTGTAAACGATGCATAAAAAGTATAAAGTAATCAGATTATATCTACTTCAATTCGAATTCAAATGGATATAATCGAATAATCTGCAATGTGCTTACCTATTCTTGAAGAAAATGATAGTTGTATATGATGTTAAATCACATTATTGATTGTAGATTTATAATTTTGACTATATAGAAGAAAGTTTATCTAAACGGTATAAATCCAACGTACAAATACTCTAATTCCTATAAGGCGGCATTTTGATTATGAATATAACATTTAAAGATATCCTAAGAATATTCTGTTAGTATATCACGGTTTTAGTGATCGTATTTTGCAGATACATAATTTATTACAATATGAAGGATATTCTTGAAAATATTTTGAACTTTGTATCTTCATGTTTATTCTTCGTTAATTAATCATCTGAAACAGAAAAAAGTTAACAGTATTAGTACGATTGTAAAACCATACTAAATATGTAGGTCTAAATATAATTTAAATGTATAGCAAGCAATTCAAATTTAAATGCACATAATTGAATAATCTGCAATGTGCGTACACATTCTGGAAGAAATTGATAGTTGTGCATGATTATAACAATTAGAGACCAAACTTTTGTGAATATCAGTTTAAATTATTCATATTCTACATCACATTAATGATCCCTGTTGGTGGTCATTGATCAATTGTTGATTGTAGAGTTGTTATGTGGACTCAATGAGATCAAGTGAAATCTTTCGGTACAAATCCAACGAAATCTTTCAGATGATCTCATTAAGGCGACACTTTGAAGTTTGAAGATAACATTTAAAGATAATATCAAAAGAATATTCTGTTACTACATCGTCTACATCACAGATTCAGTAATCGTATTTGGCAAGTACATAATTAATTATAATTTTAAGGAAACTCTTAAAAGTTTATTGTATATACTACCTTAATGTATAAGAGGACTATAAATTTCAAAAATTTTCGATAAAATTTAGTCTTATGAAAATTATCGTAGTGCGGAATAACATTGGTGTGCAATCAACTATTAAAAAATTCAATTTAATACGTCCGTCTTATACTAATAACAATTATTATACATTTATTAAACATTAAATATATCTTACTTAATGTGAAATAAAAATTAAACACTAAGAGTGATCGAATTTTAGAAATGTACATTATATAGCCAAAAATGTTAAAAGTACCTGAGTATGTGAAATGTTGTTTCCTGGTAGAAATGTAAACAATATCGATTGTAACATATTGTTGATTGTAGATTTGTAATGTTGACTCAATAGGAGAATGGGAATTTATACGGTATAAATTCAACGTAAAAATTCACAATTTCCTATTGAGGTTACATTTTGATAATGAATAAAACATTTAAAGATATAAGTGATCTAATTCTAGTAATCTGCATTACAAAGCTAAAAATGTTAGAATTACTTGAGTATGTGAAATGTTGTTTCACATTATAATTTGTATACAATATCGATTGTAGTCAGTTAATGACCGCTAAATAGAATTATAATAAGACTTATTATTGTTGAATAAAACTAATTAGTCCTATTATAATTCCACATGGCAGACATTGGTAGCAAACCAAACTCCATTGTAAAGTCACAAAATCTAAAAACCATAGTGGTTATTAAAAAAATGATTAGAAATGTAATGATTAATAAATTAAAGGGATTACATGCGGTTGATTGTAGGGTTATTATGTCAACTCAATCAGGTCAATTGCAATTTTTCGGTATGAATCCAACTAAAAATTTCATATGATCTCATCAAGGCAACACATTTAAGATAAAACTTAAATATATCTTGAGGATATTCTGTTAGTATATCACGGTTTTAGTCATCGTATTTTGCAGATACATAATTTATTACAATATGAAGGATATTCTTGAAAATATTTTGAACTTTGTATCTTCATGTTTATTCTTCGTTAATTAATCATCTGAAACAGAAAAAAGTTAACAGTATTAGTACGATTGCAAAACCATACAAAATATGTAGGTCTAAATATAATTTAAATTTATAGCAATTTGAATTTAAATGCACATAATTGAAAAATCTACAATGTGCGTACCTATTCTTGAAGAAAATGATAGTTGTAGATGATGATAACTCGATAGCAAATGGTTGATTGTAGATTTGTTATGTTGACTCAATAGGAGAAAGAGTATTTATACAGTATAAATGCAACGTAAAAATTCACAATTTCCTATTGAGGTGACAATTTGAATTTGAAGATAACATTTAAAGATATCCTAAGAATATTCTCTAAGTATATCACAGATTTGGTTATCCAGTTTTGCAATTTACATAACTTATAAGAGTTTTAAGAAAAATAGTAAAAAAAAATTGTGTAAACTACTTAACTGTATATGTTTTTTATGTTCCAAAAATGTTTGATAAAATTTAGTCTTATGAATATTTTCCTAGTGCCGATTCACATTGGTTTACAATCAATATTAATAAATCCAATTAATTACGTCCTTCATTTACTAATTACAATTATTATATGCTTATAAAACATTAAATATTTCCTACTTAATATAAAATAAAAATTTTAAAAATGTGAGTGATCTAATTCTAGTAATTTGCATTACATAGCTAAAAATGTTAGAATTACTTGAGTATGTGAAATGTTGTTTCATATTAAAATTTGTAAACAATATCGATTGTAGTCAGTTAATGACCGCTAAATAGAATTATATTAATACTAATTTAGCTAAAATAAAAAATCAGTCCTATTATAATTCCAGTTAGCAGACATTTATAGCAAATCGAAATGCATTATAAAGTCACGAATACTAAAAATCGCAGAGGTTATTAAAAAATGATTAGAAATGTAGTGATTAATAAAAAAAAGGGATTACCATAGTTATTGCATATACTCATTTTAAATTGTTAGTTTTTATTTTAGATTCAATTAACCTCTTCAAATTTTGTAATATATGATACGAACTTTATAAAAAAACCATATAAATTATTTAGCGGTTTTTATGGTTCATAAAATCATCTGAAACAGCAAAAAGATACCAGTATAAGTACACTTGTAAACGATGCATAAAAAGTATAAAGTAATCAGATTATATCTACTTCAATTCGAATTCAAATGGATATAATCGAATAATCTGCAATGTGCTTACCTATTCTTGAAGAAAATGATAGTTGTATATGATGTTAAATCACATTATTGATTGTAGATTTATAATTTTGACTATATAGAAGAAAGTTTATCTAAACGGTATAAATCCAACGTACAAATACTCTAATTCCTATAAGGCGGCATTTTGATTATGAATATAACATTTAAAGATATCCTAAGAATATTCTGTTAGTATATCACGGTTTTAGTGATCGTATTTTGCAGATACATAATTTATTACAATATGAAGGATATTCTTGAAAATATTTTGAACTTTGTATCTTCATGTTTATTCTTCGTTAATTAATCATCTGAAACAGAAAAAAGTTAACAGTATTAGTACGATTGTAAAACCATACTAAATATGTAGGTCTAAATATAATTTAAATGTATAGCAAGCAATTCAAATTTAAATGCACATAATTGAATAATCTGCAATGTGCGTACACATTCTGGAAGAAATTGATAGTTGTGCATGATTATAACAATTAGAGACCAAACTTTTGTGAATATCAGTTTAAATTATTCATATTCTACATCACATTAATGATCCCTGTTGGTGGTCATTGATCAATTGTTGATTGTAGAGTTGTTATGTGGACTCAATGAGATCAAGTGAAATCTTTCGGTACAAATCCAACGAAATCTTTCAGATGATCTCATTAAGGCGACACTTTGAAGTTTGAAGATAACATTTAAAGATAATATCAAAAGAATATTCTGTTACTACATCGTCTACATCACAGATTCAGTAATCGTATTTGGCAAGTACATAATTAATTATAATTTTAAGGAAACTCTTAAAAGTTTATTGTATATACTACCTTAATGTATAAGAGGACTATAAATTTCAAAAATTTTCGATAAAATTTAGTCTTATGAAAATTATCGTAGTGCGGAATAACATTGGTGTGCAATCAACTATTAAAAAATTCAATTTAATACGTCCGTCTTATACTAATAACAATTATTATACATTTATTAAACATTAAATATATCTTACTTAATGTGAAATAAAAATTAAACACTAAGAGTGATCGAATTTTAGAAATGTACATTATATAGCCAAAAATGTTAAAAGTACCTGAGTATGTGAAATGTTGTTTCCTGGTAGAAATGTAAACAATATCGATTGTAACATATTGTTGATTGTAGATTTGTAATGTTGACTCAATAGGAGAATGGGAATTTATACGGTATAAATTCAACGTAAAAATTCACAATTTCCTATTGAGGTTACATTTTGATAATGAATAAAACATTTAAAGATATAAGTGATCTAATTCTAGTAATCTGCATTACAAAGCTAAAAATGTTAGAATTACTTGAGTATGTGAAATGTTGTTTCACATTATAATTTGTATACAATATCGATTGTAGTCAGTTAATGACCGCTAAATAGAATTATAATAAGACTTATTATTGTTGAATAAAACTAATTAGTCCTATTATAATTCCACATGGCAGACATTGGTAGCAAACCAAACTCCATTGTAAAGTCACAAAATCTAAAAACCATAGTGGTTATTAAAAAAATGATTAGAAATGTAATGATTAATAAATTAAAGGGATTACATGCGGTTGATTGTAGGGTTATTATGTCAACTCAATCAGGTCAATTGCAATTTTTCGGTATGAATCCAACTAAAAATTTCATATGATCTCATCAAGGCAACACATTTAAGATAAAACTTAAATATATCTTGAGGATATTCTGTTAGTATATCACGGTTTTAGTCATCGTATTTTGCAGATACATAATTTATTACAATATGAAGGATATTCTTGAAAATATTTTGAACTTTGTATCTTCATGTTTATTCTTCGTTAATTAATCATCTGAAACAGAAAAAAGTTAACAGTATTAGTACGATTGCAAAACCATACAAAATATGTAGGTCTAAATATAATTTAAATTTATAGCAATTTGAATTTAAATGCACATAATTGAAAAATCTACAATGTGCGTACCTATTCTTGAAGAAAATGATAGTTGTAGATGATGATAACTCGATAGCAAATGGTTGATTGTAGATTTGTTATGTTGACTCAATAGGAGAAAGAGTATTTATACAGTATAAATGCAACGTAAAAATTCACAATTTCCTATTGAGGTGACAATTTGAATTTGAAGATAACATTTAAAGATATCCTAAGAATATTCTCTAAGTATATCACAGATTTGGTTATCCAGTTTTGCAATTTACATAACTTATAAGAGTTTTAAGAAAAATAGTAAAAAAAAATTGTGTAAACTACTTAACTGTATATGTTTTTTATGTTCCAAAAATGTTTGATAAAATTTAGTCTTATGAATATTTTCCTAGTGCCGATTCACATTGGTTTACAATCAATATTAATAAATCCAATTAATTACGTCCTTCATTTACTAATTACAATTATTATATGCTTATAAAACATTAAATATTTCCTACTTAATATAAAATAAAAATTTTAAAAATGTGAGTGATCTAATTCTAGTAATTTGCATTACATAGCTAAAAATGTTAGAATTACTTGAGTATGTGAAATGTTGTTTCATATTAAAATTTGTAAACAATATCGATTGTAGTCAGTTAATGACCGCTAAATAGAATTATATTAATACTAATTTAGCTAAAATAAAAAATCAGTCCTATTATAATTCCAGTTAGCAGACATTTATAGCAAATCGAAATGCATTATAAAGTCACGAATACTAAAAATCGCAGAGGTTATTAAAAAATGATTAGAAATGTAGTGATTAATAAAAAAAAGGGATTACCATAGTTATTGCATATACTCATTTTAAATTGTTAGTTTTTATTTTAGATTCAATTAACCTCTTCAAATTTTGTAATATATGATACGAACTTTATAAAAAAACCATATAAATTATTTAGCGGTTTTTATGGTTCATAAAATCATCTGAAACAGCAAAAAGATACCAGTATAAGTACACTTGTAAACGATGCATAAAAAGTATAAAGTAATCAGATTATATCTACTTCAATTCGAATTCAAATGGATATAATCGAATAATCTGCAATGTGCTTACCTATTCTTGAAGAAAATGATAGTTGTATATGATGTTAAATCACATTATTGATTGTAGATTTATAATTTTGACTATATAGAAGAAAGTTTATCTAAACGGTATAAATCCAACGTACAAATACTCTAATTCCTATAAGGCGGCATTTTGATTATGAATATAACATTTAAAGATATCCTAAGAATATTCTGTTAGTATATCACGGTTTTAGTGATCGTATTTTGCAGATACATAATTTATTACAATATGAAGGATATTCTTGAAAATATTTTGAACTTTGTATCTTCATGTTTATTCTTCGTTAATTAATCATCTGAAACAGAAAAAAGTTAACAGTATTAGTACGATTGTAAAACCATACTAAATATGTAGGTCTAAATATAATTTAAATGTATAGCAAGCAATTCAAATTTAAATGCACATAATTGAATAATCTGCAATGTGCGTACACATTCTGGAAGAAATTGATAGTTGTGCATGATTATAACAATTAGAGACCAAACTTTTGTGAATATCAGTTTAAATTATTCATATTCTACATCACATTAATGATCCCTGTTGGTGGTCATTGATCAATTGTTGATTGTAGAGTTGTTATGTGGACTCAATGAGATCAAGTGAAATCTTTCGGTACAAATCCAACGAAATCTTTCAGATGATCTCATTAAGGCGACACTTTGAAGTTTGAAGATAACATTTAAAGATAATATCAAAAGAATATTCTGTTACTACATCGTCTACATCACAGATTCAGTAATCGTATTTGGCAAGTACATAATTAATTATAATTTTAAGGAAACTCTTAAAAGTTTATTGTATATACTACCTTAATGTATAAGAGGACTATAAATTTCAAAAATTTTCGATAAAATTTAGTCTTATGAAAATTATCGTAGTGCGGAATAACATTGGTGTGCAATCAACTATTAAAAAATTCAATTTAATACGTCCGTCTTATACTAATAACAATTATTATACATTTATTAAACATTAAATATATCTTACTTAATGTGAAATAAAAATTAAACACTAAGAGTGATCGAATTTTAGAAATGTACATTATATAGCCAAAAATGTTAAAAGTACCTGAGTATGTGAAATGTTGTTTCCTGGTAGAAATGTAAACAATATCGATTGTAACATATTGTTGATTGTAGATTTGTAATGTTGACTCAATAGGAGAATGGGAATTTATACGGTATAAATTCAACGTAAAAATTCACAATTTCCTATTGAGGTTACATTTTGATAATGAATAAAACATTTAAAGATATAAGTGATCTAATTCTAGTAATCTGCATTACAAAGCTAAAAATGTTAGAATTACTTGAGTATGTGAAATGTTGTTTCACATTATAATTTGTATACAATATCGATTGTAGTCAGTTAATGACCGCTAAATAGAATTATAATAAGACTTATTATTGTTGAATAAAACTAATTAGTCCTATTATAATTCCACATGGCAGACATTGGTAGCAAACCAAACTCCATTGTAAAGTCACAAAATCTAAAAACCATAGTGGTTATTAAAAAAATGATTAGAAATGTAATGATTAATAAATTAAAGGGATTACATGCGGTTGATTGTAGGGTTATTATGTCAACTCAATCAGGTCAATTGCAATTTTTCGGTATGAATCCAACTAAAAATTTCATATGATCTCATCAAGGCAACACATTTAAGATAAAACTTAAATATATCTTGAGGATATTCTGTTAGTATATCACGGTTTTAGTCATCGTATTTTGCAGATACATAATTTATTACAATATGAAGGATATTCTTGAAAATATTTTGAACTTTGTATCTTCATGTTTATTCTTCGTTAATTAATCATCTGAAACAGAAAAAAGTTAACAGTATTAGTACGATTGCAAAACCATACAAAATATGTAGGTCTAAATATAATTTAAATTTATAGCAATTTGAATTTAAATGCACATAATTGAAAAATCTACAATGTGCGTACCTATTCTTGAAGAAAATGATAGTTGTAGATGATGATAACTCGATAGCAAATGGTTGATTGTAGATTTGTTATGTTGACTCAATAGGAGAAAGAGTATTTATACAGTATAAATGCAACGTAAAAATTCACAATTTCCTATTGAGGTGACAATTTGAATTTGAAGATAACATTTAAAGATATCCTAAGAATATTCTCTAAGTATATCACAGATTTGGTTATCCAGTTTTGCAATTTACATAACTTATAAGAGTTTTAAGAAAAATAGTAAAAAAAAATTGTGTAAACTACTTAACTGTATATGTTTTTTATGTTCCAAAAATGTTTGATAAAATTTAGTCTTATGAATATTTTCCTAGTGCCGATTCACATTGGTTTACAATCAATATTAATAAATCCAATTAATTACGTCCTTCATTTACTAATTACAATTATTATATGCTTATAAAACATTAAATATTTCCTACTTAATATAAAATAAAAATTTTAAAAATGTGAGTGATCTAATTCTAGTAATTTGCATTACATAGCTAAAAATGTTAGAATTACTTGAGTATGTGAAATGTTGTTTCATATTAAAATTTGTAAACAATATCGATTGTAGTCAGTTAATGACCGCTAAATAGAATTATATTAATACTAATTTAGCTAAAATAAAAAATCAGTCCTATTATAATTCCAGTTAGCAGACATTTATAGCAAATCGAAATGCATTATAAAGTCACGAATACTAAAAATCGCAGAGGTTATTAAAAAATGATTAGAAATGTAGTGATTAATAAAAAAAAGGGATTACCATAGTTATTGCATATACTCATTTTAAATTGTTAGTTTTTATTTTAGATTCAATTAACCTCTTCAAATTTTGTAATATATGATACGAACTTTATAAAAAAACCATATAAATTATTTAGCGGTTTTTATGGTTCATAAAATCATCTGAAACAGCAAAAAGATACCAGTATAAGTACACTTGTAAACGATGCATAAAAAGTATAAAGTAATCAGATTATATCTACTTCAATTCGAATTCAAATGGATATAATCGAATAATCTGCAATGTGCTTACCTATTCTTGAAGAAAATGATAGTTGTATATGATGTTAAATCACATTATTGATTGTAGATTTATAATTTTGACTATATAGAAGAAAGTTTATCTAAACGGTATAAATCCAACGTACAAATACTCTAATTCCTATAAGGCGGCATTTTGATTATGAATATAACATTTAAAGATATCCTAAGAATATTCTGTTAGTATATCACGGTTTTAGTGATCGTATTTTGCAGATACATAATTTATTACAATATGAAGGATATTCTTGAAAATATTTTGAACTTTGTATCTTCATGTTTATTCTTCGTTAATTAATCATCTGAAACAGAAAAAAGTTAACAGTATTAGTACGATTGTAAAACCATACTAAATATGTAGGTCTAAATATAATTTAAATGTATAGCAAGCAATTCAAATTTAAATGCACATAATTGAATAATCTGCAATGTGCGTACACATTCTGGAAGAAATTGATAGTTGTGCATGATTATAACAATTAGAGACCAAACTTTTGTGAATATCAGTTTAAATTATTCATATTCTACATCACATTAATGATCCCTGTTGGTGGTCATTGATCAATTGTTGATTGTAGAGTTGTTATGTGGACTCAATGAGATCAAGTGAAATCTTTCGGTACAAATCCAACGAAATCTTTCAGATGATCTCATTAAGGCGACACTTTGAAGTTTGAAGATAACATTTAAAGATAATATCAAAAGAATATTCTGTTACTACATCGTCTACATCACAGATTCAGTAATCGTATTTGGCAAGTACATAATTAATTATAATTTTAAGGAAACTCTTAAAAGTTTATTGTATATACTACCTTAATGTATAAGAGGACTATAAATTTCAAAAATTTTCGATAAAATTTAGTCTTATGAAAATTATCGTAGTGCGGAATAACATTGGTGTGCAATCAACTATTAAAAAATTCAATTTAATACGTCCGTCTTATACTAATAACAATTATTATACATTTATTAAACATTAAATATATCTTACTTAATGTGAAATAAAAATTAAACACTAAGAGTGATCGAATTTTAGAAATGTACATTATATAGCCAAAAATGTTAAAAGTACCTGAGTATGTGAAATGTTGTTTCCTGGTAGAAATGTAAACAATATCGATTGTAACATATTGTTGATTGTAGATTTGTAATGTTGACTCAATAGGAGAATGGGAATTTATACGGTATAAATTCAACGTAAAAATTCACAATTTCCTATTGAGGTTACATTTTGATAATGAATAAAACATTTAAAGATATAAGTGATCTAATTCTAGTAATCTGCATTACAAAGCTAAAAATGTTAGAATTACTTGAGTATGTGAAATGTTGTTTCACATTATAATTTGTATACAATATCGATTGTAGTCAGTTAATGACCGCTAAATAGAATTATAATAAGACTTATTATTGTTGAATAAAACTAATTAGTCCTATTATAATTCCACATGGCAGACATTGGTAGCAAACCAAACTCCATTGTAAAGTCACAAAATCTAAAAACCATAGTGGTTATTAAAAAAATGATTAGAAATGTAATGATTAATAAATTAAAGGGATTACATGCGGTTGATTGTAGGGTTATTATGTCAACTCAATCAGGTCAATTGCAATTTTTCGGTATGAATCCAACTAAAAATTTCATATGATCTCATCAAGGCAACACATTTAAGATAAAACTTAAATATATCTTGAGGATATTCTGTTAGTATATCACGGTTTTAGTCATCGTATTTTGCAGATACATAATTTATTACAATATGAAGGATATTCTTGAAAATATTTTGAACTTTGTATCTTCATGTTTATTCTTCGTTAATTAATCATCTGAAACAGAAAAAAGTTAACAGTATTAGTACGATTGCAAAACCATACAAAATATGTAGGTCTAAATATAATTTAAATTTATAGCAATTTGAATTTAAATGCACATAATTGAAAAATCTACAATGTGCGTACCTATTCTTGAAGAAAATGATAGTTGTAGATGATGATAACTCGATAGCAAATGGTTGATTGTAGATTTGTTATGTTGACTCAATAGGAGAAAGAGTATTTATACAGTATAAATGCAACGTAAAAATTCACAATTTCCTATTGAGGTGACAATTTGAATTTGAAGATAACATTTAAAGATATCCTAAGAATATTCTCTAAGTATATCACAGATTTGGTTATCCAGTTTTGCAATTTACATAACTTATAAGAGTTTTAAGAAAAATAGTAAAAAAAAATTGTGTAAACTACTTAACTGTATATGTTTTTTATGTTCCAAAAATGTTTGATAAAATTTAGTCTTATGAATATTTTCCTAGTGCCGATTCACATTGGTTTACAATCAATATTAATAAATCCAATTAATTACGTCCTTCATTTACTAATTACAATTATTATATGCTTATAAAACATTAAATATTTCCTACTTAATATAAAATAAAAATTTTAAAAATGTGAGTGATCTAATTCTAGTAATTTGCATTACATAGCTAAAAATGTTAGAATTACTTGAGTATGTGAAATGTTGTTTCATATTAAAATTTGTAAACAATATCGATTGTAGTCAGTTAATGACCGCTAAATAGAATTATATTAATACTAATTTAGCTAAAATAAAAAATCAGTCCTATTATAATTCCAGTTAGCAGACATTTATAGCAAATCGAAATGCATTATAAAGTCACGAATACTAAAAATCGCAGAGGTTATTAAAAAATGATTAGAAATGTAGTGATTAATAAAAAAAAGGGATTACCATAGTTATTGCATATACTCATTTTAAATTGTTAGTTTTTATTTTAGATTCAATTAACCTCTTCAAATTTTGTAATATATGATACGAACTTTATAAAAAAACCATATAAATTATTTAGCGGTTTTTATGGTTCATAAAATCATCTGAAACAGCAAAAAGATACCAGTATAAGTACACTTGTAAACGATGCATAAAAAGTATAAAGTAATCAGATTATATCTACTTCAATTCGAATTCAAATGGATATAATCGAATAATCTGCAATGTGCTTACCTATTCTTGAAGAAAATGATAGTTGTATATGATGTTAAATCACATTATTGATTGTAGATTTATAATTTTGACTATATAGAAGAAAGTTTATCTAAACGGTATAAATCCAACGTACAAATACTCTAATTCCTATAAGGCGGCATTTTGATTATGAATATAACATTTAAAGATATCCTAAGAATATTCTGTTAGTATATCACGGTTTTAGTGATCGTATTTTGCAGATACATAATTTATTACAATATGAAGGATATTCTTGAAAATATTTTGAACTTTGTATCTTCATGTTTATTCTTCGTTAATTAATCATCTGAAACAGAAAAAAGTTAACAGTATTAGTACGATTGTAAAACCATACTAAATATGTAGGTCTAAATATAATTTAAATGTATAGCAAGCAATTCAAATTTAAATGCACATAATTGAATAATCTGCAATGTGCGTACACATTCTGGAAGAAATTGATAGTTGTGCATGATTATAACAATTAGAGACCAAACTTTTGTGAATATCAGTTTAAATTATTCATATTCTACATCACATTAATGATCCCTGTTGGTGGTCATTGATCAATTGTTGATTGTAGAGTTGTTATGTGGACTCAATGAGATCAAGTGAAATCTTTCGGTACAAATCCAACGAAATCTTTCAGATGATCTCATTAAGGCGACACTTTGAAGTTTGAAGATAACATTTAAAGATAATATCAAAAGAATATTCTGTTACTACATCGTCTACATCACAGATTCAGTAATCGTATTTGGCAAGTACATAATTAATTATAATTTTAAGGAAACTCTTAAAAGTTTATTGTATATACTACCTTAATGTATAAGAGGACTATAAATTTCAAAAATTTTCTATAAAATTTAGTCTTATGAAAATTATCGTAGTGCGGAATAACATTGGTGTGCAATCAACTATTAAAAAATTCAATTTAATACGTCCGTCTTATACTAATAACAATTATTATACATTTATTAAACATTAAATATATCTTACTTAATGTGAAATAAAAATTAAACACTAAGAGTGATCGAATTTTAGAAATGTACATTATATAGCCAAAAATGTTAAAAGTACCTGAGTATGTGAAATGTTGTTTCCTGGTAGAAATGTAAACAATATCGATTGTAACATATTGTTGATTGTAGATTTGTAATGTTGACTCAATAGGAGAATGGGAATTTATACGGTATAAATTCAACGTAAAAATTCACAATTTCCTATTGAGGTTACATTTTGATAATGAATAAAACATTTAAAGATATAAGTGATCTAATTCTAGTAATCTGCATTACAAAGCTAAAAATGTTAGAATTACTTGAGTATGTGAAATGTTGTTTCACATTATAATTTGTATACAATATCGATTGTAGTCAGTTAATGACCGCTAAATAGAATTATAATAAGACTTATTATTGTTGAATAAAACTAATTAGTCCTATTATAATTCCACATGGCAGACATTGGTAGCAAACCAAACTCCATTGTAAAGTCACAAAATCTAAAAACCATAGTGGTTATTAAAAAAATGATTAGAAATGTAATGATTAATAAATTAAAGGGATTACATGCGGTTGATTGTAGGGTTATTATGTCAACTCAATCAGGTCAATTGCAATTTTTCGGTATGAATCCAACTAAAAATTTCATATGATCTCATCAAGGCAACACATTTAAGATAAAACTTAAATATATCTTGAGGATATTCTGTTAGTATATCACGGTTTTAGTCATCGTATTTTGCAGATACATAATTTATTACAATATGAAGGATATTCTTGAAAATATTTTGAACTTTGTATCTTCATGTTTATTCTTCGTTAATTAATCATCTGAAACAGAAAAAAGTTAACAGTATTAGTACGATTGCAAAACCATACAAAATATGTAGGTCTAAATATAATTTAAATTTATAGCAATTTGAATTTAAATGCACATAATTGAAAAATCTACAATGTGCGTACCTATTCTTGAAGAAAATGATAGTTGTAGATGATGATAACTCGATAGCAAATGGTTGATTGTAGATTTGTTATGTTGACTCAATAGGAGAAAGAGTATTTATACAGTATAAATGCAACGTAAAAATTCACAATTTCCTATTGAGGTGACAATTTGAATTTGAAGATAACATTTAAAGATATCCTAAGAATATTCTCTAAGTATATCACAGATTTGGTTATCCAGTTTTGCAATTTACATAACTTATAAGAGTTTTAAGAAAAATAGTAAAAAAAAATTGTGTAAACTACTTAACTGTATATGTTTTTTATGTTCCAAAAATGTTTGATAAAATTTAGTCTTATGAATATTTTCCTAGTGCCGATTCACATTGGTTTACAATCAATATTAATAAATCCAATTAATTACGTCCTTCATTTACTAATTACAATTATTATATGCTTATAAAACATTAAATATTTCCTACTTAATATAAAATAAAAATTTTAAAAATGTGAGTGATCTAATTCTAGTAATTTGCATTACATAGCTAAAAATGTTAGAATTACTTGAGTATGTGAAATGTTGTTTCATATTAAAATTTGTAAACAATATCGATTGTAGTCAGTTAATGACCGCTAAATAGAATTATATTAATACTAATTTAGCTAAAATAAAAAATCAGTCCTATTATAATTCCAGTTAGCAGACATTTATAGCAAATCGAAATGCATTATAAAGTCACGAATACTAAAAATCGCAGAGGTTATTAAAAAATGATTAGAAATGTAGTGATTAATAAAAAAAAGGGATTACCATAGTTATTGCATATACTCATTTTAAATTGTTAGTTTTTATTTTAGATTCAATTAACCTCTTCAAATTTTGTAATATATGATACGAACTTTATAAAAAAACCATATAAATTATTTAGCGGTTTTTATGGTTCATAAAATCATCTGAAACAGCAAAAAGATACCAGTATAAGTACACTTGTAAACGATGCATAAAAAGTATAAAGTAATCAGATTATATCTACTTCAATTCGAATTCAAATGGATATAATCGAATAATCTGCAATGTGCTTACCTATTCTTGAAGAAAATGATAGTTGTATATGATGTTAAATCACATTATTGATTGTAGATTTATAATTTTGACTATATAGAAGAAAGTTTATCTAAACGGTATAAATCCAACGTACAAATACTCTAATTCCTATAAGGCGGCATTTTGATTATGAATATAACATTTAAAGATATCCTAAGAATATTCTGTTAGTATATCACGGTTTTAGTGATCGTATTTTGCAGATACATAATTTATTACAATATGAAGGATATTCTTGAAAATATTTTGAACTTTGTATCTTCATGTTTATTCTTCGTTAATTAATCATCTGAAACAGAAAAAAGTTAACAGTATTAGTACGATTGTAAAACCATACTAAATATGTAGGTCTAAATATAATTTAAATGTATAGCAAGCAATTCAAATTTAAATGCACATAATTGAATAATCTGCAATGTGCGTACACATTCTGGAAGAAATTGATAGTTGTGCATGATTATAACAATTAGAGACCAAACTTTTGTGAATATCAGTTTAAATTATTCATATTCTACATCACATTAATGATCCCTGTTGGTGGTCATTGATCAATTGTTGATTGTAGAGTTGTTATGTGGACTCAATGAGATCAAGTGAAATCTTTCGGTACAAATCCAACGAAATCTTTCAGATGATCTCATTAAGGCGACACTTTGAAGTTTGAAGATAACATTTAAAGATAATATCAAAAGAATATTCTGTTACTACATCGTCTACATCACAGATTCAGTAATCGTATTTGGCAAGTACATAATTAATTATAATTTTAAGGAAACTCTTAAAAGTTTATTGTATATACTACCTTAATGTATAAGAGGACTATAAATTTCAAAAATTTTCGATAAAATTTAGTCTTATGAAAATTATCGTAGTGCGGAATAACATTGGTGTGCAATCAACTATTAAAAAATTCAATTTAATACGTCCGTCTTATACTAATAACAATTATTATACATTTATTAAACATTAAATATATCTTACTTAATGTGAAATAAAAATTAAACACTAAGAGTGATCGAATTTTAGAAATGTACATTATATAGCCAAAAATGTTAAAAGTACCTGAGTATGTGAAATGTTGTTTCCTGGTAGAAATGTAAACAATATCGATTGTAACATATTGTTGATTGTAGATTTGTAATGTTGACTCAATAGGAGAATGGGAATTTATACGGTATAAATTCAACGTAAAAATTCACAATTTCCTATTGAGGTTACATTTTGATAATGAATAAAACATTTAAAGATATAAGTGATCTAATTCTAGTAATCTGCATTACAAAGCTAAAAATGTTAGAATTACTTGAGTATGTGAAATGTTGTTTCACATTATAATTTGTATACAATATCGATTGTAGTCAGTTAATGACCGCTAAATAGAATTATAATAAGACTTATTATTGTTGAATAAAACTAATTAGTCCTATTATAATTCCACATGGCAGACATTGGTAGCAAACCAAACTCCATTGTAAAGTCACAAAATCTAAAAACCATAGTGGTTATTAAAAAAATGATTAGAAATGTAATGATTAATAAATTAAAGGGATTACATGCGGTTGATTGTAGGGTTATTATGTCAACTCAATCAGGTCAATTGCAATTTTTCGGTATGAATCCAACTAAAAATTTCATATGATCTCATCAAGGCAACACATTTAAGATAAAACTTAAATATATCTTGAGGATATTCTGTTAGTATATCACGGTTTTAGTCATCGTATTTTGCAGATACATAATTTATTACAATATGAAGGATATTCTTGAAAATATTTTGAACTTTGTATCTTCATGTTTATTCTTCGTTAATTAATCATCTGAAACAGAAAAAAGTTAACAGTATTAGTACGATTGCAAAACCATACAAAATATGTAGGTCTAAATATAATTTAAATTTATAGCAATTTGAATTTAAATGCACATAATTGAAAAATCTACAATGTGCGTACCTATTCTTGAAGAAAATGATAGTTGTAGATGATGATAACTCGATAGCAAATGGTTGATTGTAGATTTGTTATGTTGACTCAATAGGAGAAAGAGTATTTATACAGTATAAATGCAACGTAAAAATTCACAATTTCCTATTGAGGTGACAATTTGAATTTGAAGATAACATTTAAAGATATCCTAAGAATATTCTCTAAGTATATCACAGATTTGGTTATCCAGTTTTGCAATTTACATAACTTATAAGAGTTTTAAGAAAAATAGTAAAAAAAAATTGTGTAAACTACTTAACTGTATATGTTTTTTATGTTCCAAAAATGTTTGATAAAATTTAGTCTTATGAATATTTTCCTAGTGCCGATTCACATTGGTTTACAATCAATATTAATAAATCCAATTAATTACGTCCTTCATTTACTAATTACAATTATTATATGCTTATAAAACATTAAATATTTCCTACTTAATATAAAATAAAAATTTTAAAAATGTGAGTGATCTAATTCTAGTAATTTGCATTACATAGCTAAAAATGTTAGAATTACTTGAGTATGTGAAATGTTGTTTCATATTAAAATTTGTAAACAATATCGATTGTAGTCAGTTAATGACCGCTAAATAGAATTATATTAATACTAATTTAGCTAAAATAAAAAATCAGTCCTATTATAATTCCAGTTAGCAGACATTTATAGCAAATCGAAATGCATTATAAAGTCACGAATACTAAAAATCGCAGAGGTTATTAAAAAATGATTAGAAATGTAGTGATTAATAAAAAAAAGGGATTACCATAGTTATTGCATATACTCATTTTAAATTGTTAGTTTTTATTTTAGATTCAATTAACCTCTTCAAATTTTGTAATATATGATACGAACTTTATAAAAAAACCATATAAATTATTTAGCGGTTTTTATGGTTCATAAAATCATCTGAAACAGCAAAAAGATACCAGTATAAGTACACTTGTAAACGATGCATAAAAAGTATAAAGTAATCAGATTATATCTACTTCAATTCGAATTCAAATGGATATAATCGAATAATCTGCAATGTGCTTACCTATTCTTGAAGAAAATGATAGTTGTATATGATGTTAAATCACATTATTGATTGTAGATTTATAATTTTGACTATATAGAAGAAAGTTTATCTAAACGGTATAAATCCAACGTACAAATACTCTAATTCCTATAAGGCGGCATTTTGATTATGAATATAACATTTAAAGATATCCTAAGAATATTCTGTTAGTATATCACGGTTTTAGTGATCGTATTTTGCAGATACATAATTTATTACAATATGAAGGATATTCTTGAAAATATTTTGAACTTTGTATCTTCATGTTTATTCTTCGTTAATTAATCATCTGAAACAGAAAAAAGTTAACAGTATTAGTACGATTGTAAAACCATACTAAATATGTAGGTCTAAATATAATTTAAATGTATAGCAAGCAATTCAAATTTAAATGCACATAATTGAATAATCTGCAATGTGCGTACACATTCTGGAAGAAATTGATAGTTGTGCATGATTATAACAATTAGAGACCAAACTTTTGTGAATATCAGTTTAAATTATTCATATTCTACATCACATTAATGATCCCTGTTGGTGGTCATTGATCAATTGTTGATTGTAGAGTTGTTATGTGGACTCAATGAGATCAAGTGAAATCTTTCGGTACAAATCCAACGAAATCTTTCAGATGATCTCATTAAGGCGACACTTTGAAGTTTGAAGATAACATTTAAAGATAATATCAAAAGAATATTCTGTTACTACATCGTCTACATCACAGATTCAGTAATCGTATTTGGCAAGTACATAATTAATTATAATTTTAAGGAAACTCTTAAAAGTTTATTGTATATACTACCTTAATGTATAAGAGGACTATAAATTTCAAAAATTTTCGATAAAATTTAGTCTTATGAAAATTATCGTAGTGCGGAATAACATTGGTGTGCAATCAACTATTAAAAAATTCAATTTAATACGTCCGTCTTATACTAATAACAATTATTATACATTTATTAAACATTAAATATATCTTACTTAATGTGAAATAAAAATTAAACACTAAGAGTGATCGAATTTTAGAAATGTACATTATATAGCCAAAAATGTTAAAAGTACCTGAGTATGTGAAATGTTGTTTCCTGGTAGAAATGTAAACAATATCGATTGTAACATATTGTTGATTGTAGATTTGTAATGTTGACTCAATAGGAGAATGGGAATTTATACGGTATAAATTCAACGTAAAAATTCACAATTTCCTATTGAGGTTACATTTTGATAATGAATAAAACATTTAAAGATATAAGTGATCTAATTCTAGTAATCTGCATTACAAAGCTAAAAATGTTAGAATTACTTGAGTATGTGAAATGTTGTTTCACATTATAATTTGTATACAATATCGATTGTAGTCAGTTAATGACCGCTAAATAGAATTATAATAAGACTTATTATTGTTGAATAAAACTAATTAGTCCTATTATAATTCCACATGGCAGACATTGGTAGCAAACCAAACTCCATTGTAAAGTCACAAAATCTAAAAACCATAGTGGTTATTAAAAAAATGATTAGAAATGTAATGATTAATAAATTAAAGGGATTACATGCGGTTGATTGTAGGGTTATTATGTCAACTCAATCAGGTCAATTGCAATTTTTCGGTATGAATCCAACTAAAAATTTCATATGATCTCATCAAGGCAACACATTTAAGATAAAACTTAAATATATCTTGAGGATATTCTGTTAGTATATCACGGTTTTAGTCATCGTATTTTGCAGATACATAATTTATTACAATATGAAGGATATTCTTGAAAATATTTTGAACTTTGTATCTTCATGTTTATTCTTCGTTAATTAATCATCTGAAACAGAAAAAAGTTAACAGTATTAGTACGATTGCAAAACCATACAAAATATGTAGGTCTAAATATAATTTAAATTTATAGCAATTTGAATTTAAATGCACATAATTGAAAAATCTACAATGTGCGTACCTATTCTTGAAGAAAATGATAGTTGTAGATGATGATAACTCGATAGCAAATGGTTGATTGTAGATTTGTTATGTTGACTCAATAGGAGAAAGAGTATTTATACAGTATAAATGCAACGTAAAAATTCACAATTTCCTATTGAGGTGACAATTTGAATTTGAAGATAACATTTAAAGATATCCTAAGAATATTCTCTAAGTATATCACAGATTTGGTTATCCAGTTTTGCAATTTACATAACTTATAAGAGTTTTAAGAAAAATAGTAAAAAAAAATTGTGTAAACTACTTAACTGTATATGTTTTTTATGTTCCAAAAATGTTTGATAAAATTTAGTCTTATGAATATTTTCCTAGTGCCGATTCACATTGGTTTACAATCAATATTAATAAATCCAATTAATTACGTCCTTCATTTACTAATTACAATTATTATATGCTTATAAAACATTAAATATTTCCTACTTAATATAAAATAAAAATTTTAAAAATGTGAGTGATCTAATTCTAGTAATTTGCATTACATAGCTAAAAATGTTAGAATTACTTGAGTATGTGAAATGTTGTTTCATATTAAAATTTGTAAACAATATCGATTGTAGTCAGTTAATGACCGCTAAATAGAATTATATTAATACTAATTTAGCTAAAATAAAAAATCAGTCCTATTATAATTCCAGTTAGCAGACATTTATAGCAAATCGAAATGCATTATAAAGTCACGAATACTAAAAATCGCAGAGGTTATTAAAAAATGATTAGAAATGTAGTGATTAATAAAAAAAAGGGATTACCATAGTTATTGCATATACTCATTTTAAATTGTTAGTTTTTATTTTAGATTCAATTAACCTCTTCAAATTTTGTAATATATGATACGAACTTTATAAAAAAACCATATAAATTATTTAGCGGTTTTTATGGTTCATAAAATCATCTGAAACAGCAAAAAGATACCAGTATAAGTACACTTGTAAACGATGCATAAAAAGTATAAAGTAATCAGATTATATCTACTTCAATTCGAATTCAAATGGATATAATCGAATAATCTGCAATGTGCTTACCTATTCTTGAAGAAAATGATAGTTGTATATGATGTTAAATCACATTATTGATTGTAGATTTATAATTTTGACTATATAGAAGAAAGTTTATCTAAACGGTATAAATCCAACGTACAAATACTCTAATTCCTATAAGGCGGCATTTTGATTATGAATATAACATTTAAAGATATCCTAAGAATATTCTGTTAGTATATCACGGTTTTAGTGATCGTATTTTGCAGATACATAATTTATTACAATATGAAGGATATTCTTGAAAATATTTTGAACTTTGTATCTTCATGTTTATTCTTCGTTAATTAATCATCTGAAACAGAAAAAAGTTAACAGTATTAGTACGATTGTAAAACCATACTAAATATGTAGGTCTAAATATAATTTAAATGTATAGCAAGCAATTCAAATTTAAATGCACATAATTGAATAATCTGCAATGTGCGTACACATTCTGGAAGAAATTGATAGTTGTGCATGATTATAACAATTAGAGACCAAACTTTTGTGAATATCAGTTTAAATTATTCATATTCTACATCACATTAATGATCCCTGTTGGTGGTCATTGATCAATTGTTGATTGTAGAGTTGTTATGTGGACTCAATGAGATCAAGTGAAATCTTTCGGTACAAATCCAACGAAATCTTTCAGATGATCTCATTAAGGCGACACTTTGAAGTTTGAAGATAACATTTAAAGATAATATCAAAAGAATATTCTGTTACTACATCGTCTACATCACAGATTCAGTAATCGTATTTGGCAAGTACATAATTAATTATAATTTTAAGGAAACTCTTAAAAGTTTATTGTATATACTACCTTAATGTATAAGAGGACTATAAATTTCAAAAATTTTCTATAAAATTTAGTCTTATGAAAATTATCGTAGTGCGGAATAACATTGGTGTGCAATCAACTATTAAAAAATTCAATTTAATACGTCCGTCTTATACTAATAACAATTATTATACATTTATTAAACATTAAATATATCTTACTTAATGTGAAATAAAAATTAAACACTAAGAGTGATCGAATTTTAGAAATGTACATTATATAGCCAAAAATGTTAAAAGTACCTGAGTATGTGAAATGTTGTTTCCTGGTAGAAATGTAAACAATATCGATTGTAACATATTGTTGATTGTAGATTTGTAATGTTGACTCAATAGGAGAATGGGAATTTATACGGTATAAATTCAACGTAAAAATTCACAATTTCCTATTGAGGTTACATTTTGATAATGAATAAAACATTTAAAGATATAAGTGATCTAATTCTAGTAATCTGCATTACAAAGCTAAAAATGTTAGAATTACTTGAGTATGTGAAATGTTGTTTCACATTATAATTTGTATACAATATCGATTGTAGTCAGTTAATGACCGCTAAATAGAATTATAATAAGACTTATTATTGTTGAATAAAACTAATTAGTCCTATTATAATTCCACATGGCAGACATTGGTAGCAAACCAAACTCCATTGTAAAGTCACAAAATCTAAAAACCATAGTGGTTATTAAAAAAATGATTAGAAATGTAATGATTAATAAATTAAAGGGATTACATGCGGTTGATTGTAGGGTTATTATGTCAACTCAATCAGGTCAATTGCAATTTTTCGGTATGAATCCAACTAAAAATTTCATATGATCTCATCAAGGCAACACATTTAAGATAAAACTTAAATATATCTTGAGGATATTCTGTTAGTATATCACGGTTTTAGTCATCGTATTTTGCAGATACATAATTTATTACAATATGAAGGATATTCTTGAAAATATTTTGAACTTTGTATCTTCATGTTTATTCTTCGTTAATTAATCATCTGAAACAGAAAAAAGTTAACAGTATTAGTACGATTGCAAAACCATACAAAATATGTAGGTCTAAATATAATTTAAATTTATAGCAATTTGAATTTAAATGCACATAATTGAAAAATCTACAATGTGCGTACCTATTCTTGAAGAAAATGATAGTTGTAGATGATGATAACTCGATAGCAAATGGTTGATTGTAGATTTGTTATGTTGACTCAATAGGAGAAAGAGTATTTATACAGTATAAATGCAACGTAAAAATTCACAATTTCCTATTGAGGTGACAATTTGAATTTGAAGATAACATTTAAAGATATCCTAAGAATATTCTCTAAGTATATCACAGATTTGGTTATCCAGTTTTGCAATTTACATAACTTATAAGAGTTTTAAGAAAAATAGTAAAAAAAAATTGTGTAAACTACTTAACTGTATATGTTTTTTATGTTCCAAAAATGTTTGATAAAATTTAGTCTTATGAATATTTTCCTAGTGCCGATTCACATTGGTTTACAATCAATATTAATAAATCCAATTAATTACGTCCTTCATTTACTAATTACAATTATTATATGCTTATAAAACATTAAATATTTCCTACTTAATATAAAATAAAAATTTTAAAAATGTGAGTGATCTAATTCTAGTAATTTGCATTACATAGCTAAAAATGTTAGAATTACTTGAGTATGTGAAATGTTGTTTCATATTAAAATTTGTAAACAATATCGATTGTAGTCAGTTAATGACCGCTAAATAGAATTATATTAATACTAATTTAGCTAAAATAAAAAATCAGTCCTATTATAATTCCAGTTAGCAGACATTTATAGCAAATCGAAATGCATTATAAAGTCACGAATACTAAAAATCGCAGAGGTTATTAAAAAATGATTAGAAATGTAGTGATTAATAAAAAAAAGGGATTACCATAGTTATTGCATATACTCATTTTAAATTGTTAGTTTTTATTTTAGATTCAATTAACCTCTTCAAATTTTGTAATATATGATACGAACTTTATAAAAAAACCATATAAATTATTTAGCGGTTTTTATGGTTCATAAAATCATCTGAAACAGCAAAAAGATACCAGTATAAGTACACTTGTAAACGATGCATAAAAAGTATAAAGTAATCAGATTATATCTACTTCAATTCGAATTCAAATGGATATAATCGAATAATCTGCAATGTGCTTACCTATTCTTGAAGAAAATGATAGTTGTATATGATGTTAAATCACATTATTGATTGTAGATTTATAATTTTGACTATATAGAAGAAAGTTTATCTAAACGGTATAAATCCAACGTACAAATACTCTAATTCCTATAAGGCGGCATTTTGATTATGAATATAACATTTAAAGATATCCTAAGAATATTCTGTTAGTATATCACGGTTTTAGTGATCGTATTTTGCAGATACATAATTTATTACAATATGAAGGATATTCTTGAAAATATTTTGAACTTTGTATCTTCATGTTTATTCTTCGTTAATTAATCATCTGAAACAGAAAAAAGTTAACAGTATTAGTACGATTGTAAAACCATACTAAATATGTAGGTCTAAATATAATTTAAATGTATAGCAAGCAATTCAAATTTAAATGCACATAATTGAATAATCTGCAATGTGCGTACACATTCTGGAAGAAATTGATAGTTGTGCATGATTATAACAATTAGAGACCAAACTTTTGTGAATATCAGTTTAAATTATTCATATTCTACATCACATTAATGATCCCTGTTGGTGGTCATTGATCAATTGTTGATTGTAGAGTTGTTATGTGGACTCAATGAGATCAAGTGAAATCTTTCGGTACAAATCCAACGAAATCTTTCAGATGATCTCATTAAGGCGACACTTTGAAGTTTGAAGATAACATTTAAAGATAATATCAAAAGAATATTCTGTTACTACATCGTCTACATCACAGATTCAGTAATCGTATTTGGCAAGTACATAATTAATTATAATTTTAAGGAAACTCTTAAAAGTTTATTGTATATACTACCTTAATGTATAAGAGGACTATAAATTTCAAAAATTTTCGATAAAATTTAGTCTTATGAAAATTATCGTAGTGCGGAATAACATTGGTGTGCAATCAACTATTAAAAAATTCAATTTAATACGTCCGTCTTATACTAATAACAATTATTATACATTTATTAAACATTAAATATATCTTACTTAATGTGAAATAAAAATTAAACACTAAGAGTGATCGAATTTTAGAAATGTACATTATATAGCCAAAAATGTTAAAAGTACCTGAGTATGTGAAATGTTGTTTCCTGGTAGAAATGTAAACAATATCGATTGTAACATATTGTTGATTGTAGATTTGTAATGTTGACTCAATAGGAGAATGGGAATTTATACGGTATAAATTCAACGTAAAAATTCACAATTTCCTATTGAGGTTACATTTTGATAATGAATAAAACATTTAAAGATATAAGTGATCTAATTCTAGTAATCTGCATTACAAAGCTAAAAATGTTAGAATTACTTGAGTATGTGAAATGTTGTTTCACATTATAATTTGTATACAATATCGATTGTAGTCAGTTAATGACCGCTAAATAGAATTATAATAAGACTTATTATTGTTGAATAAAACTAATTAGTCCTATTATAATTCCACATGGCAGACATTGGTAGCAAACCAAACTCCATTGTAAAGTCACAAAATCTAAAAACCATAGTGGTTATTAAAAAAATGATTAGAAATGTAATGATTAATAAATTAAAGGGATTACATGCGGTTGATTGTAGGGTTATTATGTCAACTCAATCAGGTCAATTGCAATTTTTCGGTATGAATCCAACTAAAAATTTCATATGATCTCATCAAGGCAACACATTTAAGATAAAACTTAAATATATCTTGAGGATATTCTGTTAGTATATCACGGTTTTAGTCATCGTATTTTGCAGATACATAATTTATTACAATATGAAGGATATTCTTGAAAATATTTTGAACTTTGTATCTTCATGTTTATTCTTCGTTAATTAATCATCTGAAACAGAAAAAAGTTAACAGTATTAGTACGATTGCAAAACCATACAAAATATGTAGGTCTAAATATAATTTAAATTTATAGCAATTTGAATTTAAATGCACATAATTGAAAAATCTACAATGTGCGTACCTATTCTTGAAGAAAATGATAGTTGTAGATGATGATAACTCGATAGCAAATGGTTGATTGTAGATTTGTTATGTTGACTCAATAGGAGAAAGAGTATTTATACAGTATAAATGCAACGTAAAAATTCACAATTTCCTATTGAGGTGACAATTTGAATTTGAAGATAACATTTAAAGATATCCTAAGAATATTCTCTAAGTATATCACAGATTTGGTTATCCAGTTTTGCAATTTACATAACTTATAAGAGTTTTAAGAAAAATAGTAAAAAAAAATTGTGTAAACTACTTAACTGTATATGTTTTTTATGTTCCAAAAATGTTTGATAAAATTTAGTCTTATGAATATTTTCCTAGTGCCGATTCACATTGGTTTACAATCAATATTAATAAATCCAATTAATTACGTCCTTCATTTACTAATTACAATTATTATATGCTTATAAAACATTAAATATTTCCTACTTAATATAAAATAAAAATTTTAAAAATGTGAGTGATCTAATTCTAGTAATTTGCATTACATAGCTAAAAATGTTAGAATTACTTGAGTATGTGAAATGTTGTTTCATATTAAAATTTGTAAACAATATCGATTGTAGTCAGTTAATGACCGCTAAATAGAATTATATTAATACTAATTTAGCTAAAATAAAAAATCAGTCCTATTATAATTCCAGTTAGCAGACATTTATAGCAAATCGAAATGCATTATAAAGTCACGAATACTAAAAATCGCAGAGGTTATTAAAAAATGATTAGAAATGTAGTGATTAATAAAAAAAAGGGATTACCATAGTTATTGCATATACTCATTTTAAATTGTTAGTTTTTATTTTAGATTCAATTAACCTCTTCAAATTTTGTAATATATGATACGAACTTTATAAAAAAACCATATAAATTATTTAGCGGTTTTTATGGTTCATAAAATCATCTGAAACAGCAAAAAGATACCAGTATAAGTACACTTGTAAACGATGCATAAAAAGTATAAAGTAATCAGATTATATCTACTTCAATTCGAATTCAAATGGATATAATCGAATAATCTGCAATGTGCTTACCTATTCTTGAAGAAAATGATAGTTGTATATGATGTTAAATCACATTATTGATTGTAGATTTATAATTTTGACTATATAGAAGAAAGTTTATCTAAACGGTATAAATCCAACGTACAAATACTCTAATTCCTATAAGGCGGCATTTTGATTATGAATATAACATTTAAAGATATCCTAAGAATATTCTGTTAGTATATCACGGTTTTAGTGATCGTATTTTGCAGATACATAATTTATTACAATATGAAGGATATTCTTGAAAATATTTTGAACTTTGTATCTTCATGTTTATTCTTCGTTAATTAATCATCTGAAACAGAAAAAAGTTAACAGTATTAGTACGATTGTAAAACCATACTAAATATGTAGGTCTAAATATAATTTAAATGTATAGCAAGCAATTCAAATTTAAATGCACATAATTGAATAATCTGCAATGTGCGTACACATTCTGGAAGAAATTGATAGTTGTGCATGATTATAACAATTAGAGACCAAACTTTTGTGAATATCAGTTTAAATTATTCATATTCTACATCACATTAATGATCCCTGTTGGTGGTCATTGATCAATTGTTGATTGTAGAGTTGTTATGTGGACTCAATGAGATCAAGTGAAATCTTTCGGTACAAATCCAACGAAATCTTTCAGATGATCTCATTAAGGCGACACTTTGAAGTTTGAAGATAACATTTAAAGATAATATCAAAAGAATATTCTGTTACTACATCGTCTACATCACAGATTCAGTAATCGTATTTGGCAAGTACATAATTAATTATAATTTTAAGGAAACTCTTAAAAGTTTATTGTATATACTACCTTAATGTATAAGAGGACTATAAATTTCAAAAATTTTCGATAAAATTTAGTCTTATGAAAATTATCGTAGTGCGGAATAACATTGGTGTGCAATCAACTATTAAAAAATTCAATTTAATACGTCCGTCTTATACTAATAACAATTATTATACATTTATTAAACATTAAATATATCTTACTTAATGTGAAATAAAAATTAAACACTAAGAGTGATCGAATTTTAGAAATGTACATTATATAGCCAAAAATGTTAAAAGTACCTGAGTATGTGAAATGTTGTTTCCTGGTAGAAATGTAAACAATATCGATTGTAACATATTGTTGATTGTAGATTTGTAATGTTGACTCAATAGGAGAATGGGAATTTATACGGTATAAATTCAACGTAAAAATTCACAATTTCCTATTGAGGTTACATTTTGATAATGAATAAAACATTTAAAGATATAAGTGATCTAATTCTAGTAATCTGCATTACAAAGCTAAAAATGTTAGAATTACTTGAGTATGTGAAATGTTGTTTCACATTATAATTTGTATACAATATCGATTGTAGTCAGTTAATGACCGCTAAATAGAATTATAATAAGACTTATTATTGTTGAATAAAACTAATTAGTCCTATTATAATTCCACATGGCAGACATTGGTAGCAAACCAAACTCCATTGTAAAGTCACAAAATCTAAAAACCATAGTGGTTATTAAAAAAATGATTAGAAATGTAATGATTAATAAATTAAAGGGATTACATGCGGTTGATTGTAGGGTTATTATGTCAACTCAATCAGGTCAATTGCAATTTTTCGGTATGAATCCAACTAAAAATTTCATATGATCTCATCAAGGCAACACATTTAAGATAAAACTTAAATATATCTTGAGGATATTCTGTTAGTATATCACGGTTTTAGTCATCGTATTTTGCAGATACATAATTTATTACAATATGAAGGATATTCTTGAAAATATTTTGAACTTTGTATCTTCATGTTTATTCTTCGTTAATTAATCATCTGAAACAGAAAAAAGTTAACAGTATTAGTACGATTGCAAAACCATACAAAATATGTAGGTCTAAATATAATTTAAATTTATAGCAATTTGAATTTAAATGCACATAATTGAAAAATCTACAATGTGCGTACCTATTCTTGAAGAAAATGATAGTTGTAGATGATGATAACTCGATAGCAAATGGTTGATTGTAGATTTGTTATGTTGACTCAATAGGAGAAAGAGTATTTATACAGTATAAATGCAACGTAAAAATTCACAATTTCCTATTGAGGTGACAATTTGAATTTGAAGATAACATTTAAAGATATCCTAAGAATATTCTCTAAGTATATCACAGATTTGGTTATCCAGTTTTGCAATTTACATAACTTATAAGAGTTTTAAGAAAAATAGTAAAAAAAAATTGTGTAAACTACTTAACTGTATATGTTTTTTATGTTCCAAAAATGTTTGATAAAATTTAGTCTTATGAATATTTTCCTAGTGCCGATTCACATTGGTTTACAATCAATATTAATAAATCCAATTAATTACGTCCTTCATTTACTAATTACAATTATTATATGCTTATAAAACATTAAATATTTCCTACTTAATATAAAATAAAAATTTTAAAAATGTGAGTGATCTAATTCTAGTAATTTGCATTACATAGCTAAAAATGTTAGAATTACTTGAGTATGTGAAATGTTGTTTCATATTAAAATTTGTAAACAATATCGATTGTAGTCAGTTAATGACCGCTAAATAGAATTATATTAATACTAATTTAGCTAAAATAAAAAATCAGTCCTATTATAATTCCAGTTAGCAGACATTTATAGCAAATCGAAATGCATTATAAAGTCACGAATACTAAAAATCGCAGAGGTTATTAAAAAATGATTAGAAATGTAGTGATTAATAAAAAAAAGGGATTACCATAGTTATTGCATATACTCATTTTAAATTGTTAGTTTTTATTTTAGATTCAATTAACCTCTTCAAATTTTGTAATATATGATACGAACTTTATAAAAAAACCATATAAATTATTTAGCGGTTTTTATGGTTCATAAAATCATCTGAAACAGCAAAAAGATACCAGTATAAGTACACTTGTAAACGATGCATAAAAAGTATAAAGTAATCAGATTATATCTACTTCAATTCGAATTCAAATGGATATAATCGAATAATCTGCAATGTGCTTACCTATTCTTGAAGAAAATGATAGTTGTATATGATGTTAAATCACATTATTGATTGTAGATTTATAATTTTGACTATATAGAAGAAAGTTTATCTAAACGGTATAAATCCAACGTACAAATACTCTAATTCCTATAAGGCGGCATTTTGATTATGAATATAACATTTAAAGATATCCTAAGAATATTCTGTTAGTATATCACGGTTTTAGTGATCGTATTTTGCAGATACATAATTTATTACAATATGAAGGATATTCTTGAAAATATTTTGAACTTTGTATCTTCATGTTTATTCTTCGTTAATTAATCATCTGAAACAGAAAAAAGTTAACAGTATTAGTACGATTGTAAAACCATACTAAATATGTAGGTCTAAATATAATTTAAATGTATAGCAAGCAATTCAAATTTAAATGCACATAATTGAATAATCTGCAATGTGCGTACACATTCTGGAAGAAATTGATAGTTGTGCATGATTATAACAATTAGAGACCAAACTTTTGTGAATATCAGTTTAAATTATTCATATTCTACATCACATTAATGATCCCTGTTGGTGGTCATTGATCAATTGTTGATTGTAGAGTTGTTATGTGGACTCAATGAGATCAAGTGAAATCTTTCGGTACAAATCCAACGAAATCTTTCAGATGATCTCATTAAGGCGACACTTTGAAGTTTGAAGATAACATTTAAAGATAATATCAAAAGAATATTCTGTTACTACATCGTCTACATCACAGATTCAGTAATCGTATTTGGCAAGTACATAATTAATTATAATTTTAAGGAAACTCTTAAAAGTTTATTGTATATACTACCTTAATGTATAAGAGGACTATAAATTTCAAAAATTTTCGATAAAATTTAGTCTTATGAAAATTATCGTAGTGCGGAATAACATTGGTGTGCAATCAACTATTAAAAAATTCAATTTAATACGTCCGTCTTATACTAATAACAATTATTATACATTTATTAAACATTAAATATATCTTACTTAATGTGAAATAAAAATTAAACACTAAGAGTGATCGAATTTTAGAAATGTACATTATATAGCCAAAAATGTTAAAAGTACCTGAGTATGTGAAATGTTGTTTCCTGGTAGAAATGTAAACAATATCGATTGTAACATATTGTTGATTGTAGATTTGTAATGTTGACTCAATAGGAGAATGGGAATTTATACGGTATAAATTCAACGTAAAAATTCACAATTTCCTATTGAGGTTACATTTTGATAATGAATAAAACATTTAAAGATATAAGTGATCTAATTCTAGTAATCTGCATTACAAAGCTAAAAATGTTAGAATTACTTGAGTATGTGAAATGTTGTTTCACATTATAATTTGTATACAATATCGATTGTAGTCAGTTAATGACCGCTAAATAGAATTATAATAAGACTTATTATTGTTGAATAAAACTAATTAGTCCTATTATAATTCCACATGGCAGACATTGGTAGCAAACCAAACTCCATTGTAAAGTCACAAAATCTAAAAACCATAGTGGTTATTAAAAAAATGATTAGAAATGTAATGATTAATAAATTAAAGGGATTACATGCGGTTGATTGTAGGGTTATTATGTCAACTCAATCAGGTCAATTGCAATTTTTCGGTATGAATCCAACTAAAAATTTCATATGATCTCATCAAGGCAACACATTTAAGATAAAACTTAAATATATCTTGAGGATATTCTGTTAGTATATCACGGTTTTAGTCATCGTATTTTGCAGATACATAATTTATTACAATATGAAGGATATTCTTGAAAATATTTTGAACTTTGTATCTTCATGTTTATTCTTCGTTAATTAATCATCTGAAACAGAAAAAAGTTAACAGTATTAGTACGATTGCAAAACCATACAAAATATGTAGGTCTAAATATAATTTAAATTTATAGCAATTTGAATTTAAATGCACATAATTGAAAAATCTACAATGTGCGTACCTATTCTTGAAGAAAATGATAGTTGTAGATGATGATAACTCGATAGCAAATGGTTGATTGTAGATTTGTTATGTTGACTCAATAGGAGAAAGAGTATTTATACAGTATAAATGCAACGTAAAAATTCACAATTTCCTATTGAGGTGACAATTTGAATTTGAAGATAACATTTAAAGATATCCTAAGAATATTCTCTAAGTATATCACAGATTTGGTTATCCAGTTTTGCAATTTACATAACTTATAAGAGTTTTAAGAAAAATAGTAAAAAAAAATTGTGTAAACTACTTAACTGTATATGTTTTTTATGTTCCAAAAATGTTTGATAAAATTTAGTCTTATGAATATTTTCCTAGTGCCGATTCACATTGGTTTACAATCAATATTAATAAATCCAATTAATTACGTCCTTCATTTACTAATTACAATTATTATATGCTTATAAAACATTAAATATTTCCTACTTAATATAAAATAAAAATTTTAAAAATGTGAGTGATCTAATTCTAGTAATTTGCATTACATAGCTAAAAATGTTAGAATTACTTGAGTATGTGAAATGTTGTTTCATATTAAAATTTGTAAACAATATCGATTGTAGTCAGTTAATGACCGCTAAATAGAATTATATTAATACTAATTTAGCTAAAATAAAAAATCAGTCCTATTATAATTCCAGTTAGCAGACATTTATAGCAAATCGAAATGCATTATAAAGTCACGAATACTAAAAATCGCAGAGGTTATTAAAAAATGATTAGAAATGTAGTGATTAATAAAAAAAAGGGATT
This sequence comes from Schizaphis graminum, assembly GCA_020882235.1. Classification (NCBI taxonomy): domain Eukaryota; kingdom Metazoa; phylum Arthropoda; class Insecta; order Hemiptera; family Aphididae; genus Schizaphis; species Schizaphis graminum. The sequence goes on along the minus strand of CM037033.1, from coordinate 14,098,874 downwards.
ACCATAGTTATTGCATATACTCATTTTAAATTGTTAGTTTTTATTTTAGATTCAATTAACCTCTTCAAATTTTGTAATATATGATACGAACTTTATAAAAAAACCATATAAATTATTTAGCGGTTTTTATGGTTCATAAAATCATCTGAAACAGCAAAAAGATACCAGTATAAGTACACTTGTAAACGATGCATAAAAAGTATAAAGTAATCAGATTATATCTACTTCAATTCGAATTCAAATGGATATAATCGAATAATCTGCAATGTGCTTACCTATTCTTGAAGAAAATGATAGTTGTATATGATGTTAAATCACATTATTGATTGTAGATTTATAATTTTGACTATATAGAAGAAAGTTTATCTAAACGGTATAAATCCAACGTACAAATACTCTAATTCCTATAAGGCGGCATTTTGATTATGAATATAACATTTAAAGATATCCTAAGAATATTCTGTTAGTATATCACGGTTTTAGTGATCGTATTTTGCAGATACATAATTTATTACAATATGAAGGATATTCTTGAAAATATTTTGAACTTTGTATCTTCATGTTTATTCTTCGTTAATTAATCATCTGAAACAGAAAAAAGTTAACAGTATTAGTACGATTGTAAAACCATACTAAATATGTAGGTCTAAATATAATTTAAATGTATAGCAAGCAATTCAAATTTAAATGCACATAATTGAATAATCTGCAATGTGCGTACACATTCTGGAAGAAATTGATAGTTGTGCATGATTATAACAATTAGAGACCAAACTTTTGTGAATATCAGTTTAAATTATTCATATTCTACATCACATTAATGATCCCTGTTGGTGGTCATTGATCAATTGTTGATTGTAGAGTTGTTATGTGGACTCAATGAGATCAAGTGAAATCTTTCGGTACAAATCCAACGAAATCTTTCAGATGATCTCATTAAGGCGACACTTTGAAGTTTGAAGATAACATTTAAAGATAATATCAAAAGAATATTCTGTTACTACATCGTCTACATCACAGATTCAGTAATCGTATTTGGCAAGTACATAATTAATTATAATTTTAAGCAAAACTCTTAAAAGTTTATTGTATATACTACCTTAATGTATAAGAGGACTATAAATTTCAAAAATTTTCGATAAAATTTAGTCTTATGAAAATTATCGTAGTGCGGAATAACATTGGTGTGCAATCAACGATTAAAAAATTCAATTTAATACGTCCGTCTTATACTAATAACAATTATTATACATTTATTAAACATTAAATATATCTTACTTAATGTGAAATAAAAATTAAACACTAAGAGTGATCGAATTTTAGAAATGTACATTATATAGCCAAAAATGTTAAAAGTACCTGAGTATGTGAAATGTTGTTTCCTGGTAGAAATGTAAACAATATCGATTGTAACATATTGTTGATTGTAGATTTGTAATGTTGACTCAATAGGAGAATGGGAATTTATACGGTATAAATTCAACGTAAAAATTCACAATTTCCTATTGAGGTTACATTTTGATAATGAATAAAACATTTAAAGATATAAGTGATCTAATTCTAGTAATCTGCATTACAAAGCTAAAAATGTTAGAATTACTTGAGTATATGAAATGTTGTTTCACATTATAATTTGTATACAATATCGATTGTAGTCAGTTAATGACTGCTAAATAGAATTATAATATTACTAATTTAGCTAAAATAAAAAATCAGTCCTATTATAATTCCAGTTAGCAGACATTTATATAAAATCTATCCGTATTACAAAATCCATAAATACTAAAAATAGGGATGTTAATAAAAATTTGTTATTAAATACGAATTGATTATAAAAAACTAAAAACAAATTACTACAGTTGATGTTTATTATCATTTTCTTTTGTGAGTATTTTATATTAATTTAAATAAATATCATCAAAGATTGAAACATATATGTAACGAATTTTACAAACAACCCATATAATTAAATTAAAGGTTATTTATAATTCATTAAATTCGAATTTAAATGGACATAATCGAATAATCTGCCACGTGCGTACCCATTCTGGAAGAAATTGATAGTTGTACATGATGATAAGTCGAGAACAAATTGTTGATTGTAGACTAGTAATGTTGACTCAAAAGGAAAAAGTGTATTTATACGGGGTAAATGCAACGTAAAAATACAAAATTTCCTATTGAGGTGACATTTTGAATTTGAAGATAACATTTAAAGATATCCTAAGAATATTCTGTTAGTATATCACAGTTTTAGTCATCGTATTTTGCAGATACATAATTTATTACAATATGAAGGATATTCTTGAAAATATTTTGAACTTTGTATCTTCATGTTTATTCTTCGTTAATTAATCATCTGAAACAGAAAAAAGTTAACAGTATTAGTACGATTGCAAAACCATACTAAATATGTAGGTCTAAATATAATTTAAATTTATAGCAATTAGAATTTAAATGCACATAATTGAAAAATCTGCAATGTGCGTACCTATTCTTGAAGAAAATGATAGTTGTAGATGATGATAACTCGATAGGCGACGATAGCAAATTGTTGATTGTAGATTTGTTATGTTGACTCAATAGGAGAAAGAGTATTTATACAGTATAAATGTAACGTAAAAATTCACAATTTCCTATTGAGGTGACAATTTGAATTTTATGATAACATTTAAAGATATCCTAAGAATATTCTCTAAGTATATCACAGATTTAGTTATCCAGTTTTGCAATTTACATAACTTATAAAAGTTTTAAGAAAAATAGTATAAAAAAATTGTGTAAACTACTTAACTGTATATGTTTTTTATGTTCCAAAAATGTTTGATAAAATTTAGTCTTATGAATATTTTCCTAGTGCCGATTCACATTGGTTTACAATCAATATTAATAAATCCAATTAATTACGTCCTTCATTTACTAATTACAATTATTATATGCTTATAAAACATTAAATATTTCCTACTCAATATAAAATAAAAATTTAAAAAATGTGAGTGATCTAATTCTAGTAATTTGCATTACATAGCTAAAAATGTTAGAATTACTTGAGTATGTGAAATGTTGTTTCATATTAAAATTTGTAAACAATATCGATTGTAGTCAGATAATGACTGCTAAATAGAATATAACAAGGCTGATTAATGTTGAATAAAAATAATTAGTCCTATTATAATTCTACTTGGCAGACATTTATAAGAAATCGAAATGCATTATAAAGTCACGAATACTAAAAATCGCTGTGGTTATTAAAAAATGATTAGAAATTTAGTGATTAATAAAAAAAAGGGATTACCATAGTTATTGCATATCCTCATTTTATATTGTTAGTTTTTATTTTAGATTCAATTAACCTCTTCAAATTTGGTAATATATGATGCGAACTTTATAAAAAAAAACCATATAAATTATTTAGCGGTTTTTATGGTTCATTAAATCATCTGAAACTGCAAAAAGATACCAGTATAAGTACACTTGTAAACGATGCATAAAAAGTATAAAGTAATCAGATTATATCTACTTCAATTCGAATTCAAATGGATATAATCGAATAATCTGCAATGTGCTTACCTATTCTTGAAGAAAATGATAGTTGTATATGATGTTAACTCACATTATTGATTGTAGATTTGTAATGTTGACTCAATAGGAGAAAGTGTATCTAAACGGTATAAATCCAACCTACAAATACACCAATTCTATTAGTGCGACATTTTGATTATGAATAAAATATTTAAATATATCCTTAGAAAATTCAATTAGTATATCACAGTTTTAGTTATCGTATTTTGCAGATACATAATTAATTACAATTTGAAGGATATTCTTGAAAATATTTTGAACTTTGTATCTTCATTTTTATTTATCGTTAAATCATCTGAAACAGAAATAAGATAACAGTATTAGTACGATTGCAAAACCATACAAAATATGTAGGTCTAAATATAATTTAAATTTATAGCAACTAGAATTTAAATGGACATAATTGAAAAATCTGCAATCTACCTACCTATTCTTGAAGAAAATGATAGTTGTAGATGATGATAACTCAGTAGTAAATTGTTGATTGTAGATTTTTAATGTTGACTCAATAGGAGACTGAAAATTTATACGGTATAAATGCAACGTAAAAATTCACAATTTCCTATTGAGGTGACATTTTGAATTTGAACATAACATTTAATAATATCCTAATAAAATTCAATAAATATATTATAGACTTAGTTATCGTATTATTCTGGTACATAATTTATTACAGTTTTAAGAATATACGTGAAAATATTTTGTACTTTGTAGTTTTAATTTATGCTTAATTAAATCATCTGAAACAGCAAAAAGATACCAGTATAAGTACTCTTTCAAACGATGTATAAAAAGTAGAAAGTAATCACTTTATATCTACTTCAATTCGAATTCAAATGGGTATTATCGAATACTTTGCAACTCTACGTATACATTCTTAAAGAAAGTGATATTTGTACATGATGATAACTCGAGATAAAATGGTTGTGAATATCTTATTAAATTATTCATATTCTACATACCATTAATGATACATATTAGTAGTTATTGATCAATTGTTGATTGTAGTTTTATTATGTCGACTCAATCAGATCAAGTGAAATTTTTCGGTATAAATCCAACGAAAACTTTCAGATGATCTCATCAAGACGACACTTTGAATACAATATTTAAAGATATCCTATGAATATTCTGTTAGTATATCACAGATTTAGTTATCGTATGTTGCAGGTACATAATTTATTACAGTGTTAAGGATATTCGTGAAAATATTTTGAACTTTGTACCTTTATTTTTATACTTCATTAAATCATCTGAAATGTTCTCTTGCTGTAATAATATAACCCATGTTGATTGTAGTCGAAAAATAGTGAAGACTTTAAGGAATAAAAACAAATACTTATTCATGTATAATTATTAATAATAAGTATTGTGATTATTCCTTTTAGTAGTCACTAACATAATATTGATTGTGGTTTATTTCAATTTATTCAAAATCTTCATTTCAATGTTTCGATTAAAAATTACACATGCACGTTGCAATTATCTCATATAGTTTACAGACAATGCCAATCGAATGCATGATAAAATCATCATCGACTCTTTATACTTACCTTAGATTATTCGTCCATAATATGTTGTTTTTAAATTATATAATATTATATGTTATAGAGACGTTGAGCTGGGATTTCTGATATTAAAACAAAGTTTAAGACAGTATTGAATTATAAATTTATAAACCTCATTATTAGACATTTTAAGTTTACCATCGTAGTCTTGATAGTCTTGATTTTCTTGATTAAAGCTCGGCGATATTCCAATAATCAGAAGTTTGTTCATTACACAGACCTCGGGGCACGTATAGATTTTCGGTTTTATCCATCTATTGATCCAATCGTCTAGAACATAAAGATGTTAACAGTTTTAATACAATGTTAAAACAACGATCAATTATGTATGAAAAATAATATTAAATCGACTTCAGTTCAATTTTAAAATATAAGTATACGAACAGTGCGTAACAATACAAATGCATTATGAAATTGATAGAAGATTTTAATGAACACTATCTTTGATAAAAGAAAGTTATACATAATTTGTTTGATTCTTAAGGACACGAACATATTTATACAATTTTAAACTAAAATTTATTGTTTAAAATCACATGAAGGAGTGATATTTTCTCTGCTGTTAGAAATATTAGAAAGTTGATTGACGGTCATTAGTGAATATCTACAATATACTAAATCATAATCCCGTTAACATTTATCTCTTAATGTTCCGTCACATTTTTAAAACAAACATTTTTTAATGACAAATTCAAAATTAATGATAATACATTGGTTACCATAATATCTATTATATTTTATTCTACTTTTTACATGTTTATACATTCCTTTTTAAATGATACATTTATCTATTAATCACGTTATCGAATGCATTTAATTTTTTCATATCTAATATCATTCGACGATTCCGTTTTAAAAAGGTACTTTGCAATATTCTCATGTTTTATGAATGTAAATCTAGTGATCTCAGTTTTCCATGGTAAGTTTAAGAGTTTAATAGAATAAGAACTAAAAGTAATGGTAGGTAATAACAAATAATTAAAAAATGTGAAAAAATTTTTTTTTAATTTAATAAATTTTTTCACTTCATTTGTAACCATATTGAATTGATTATTGTGAGCCTGACATTTTCAATGACATAATTCAATGAAACATTCCAATTATATGTAGCCAATTCATTCCGCAATAGTCAAATTCAGGTAATCAGTTTAATATTTCTTAATTGGTCAACTAGAACTTACAGACATAAACAGTATCATTAATACATTTTAAATAATTGTAAGACAATATGTACATAAATATGGTTAGTAATAATTCCATAATAAATTTAAAACATATACAAAGGAATCATTTGTATCTTTACGCAAGCATTAGGTTTTTGGTAGTACTATTCCATGATTACTATTAAAAATCAATAGGGTCGTTAATTTCTATTACAATTATTATAATTATACGAAACATTAATGATATCTAGGAGTAGACATTTAGCTATTATAGTTTATAGATTGTAGCTTGGTGATGTTGACTCAATTAGATCTTAAGAATGTTCACGATATTTATATCACGTAAAATTTCAAATGATCTCATTAAGGCAACATCCTGAATATTACATTTTAATTTTTTACATAATTAATTCGAATATTACATTTAATGTTTTACAAAAAAATGTTAAAAAAAAAATTTATCCAAAAATTCTGTTAAAATATTCTGGATACAGTTATACTATATTGTAAGTACTAAAGTACATAATGTCTTACAAAATTGAGGCAACTCACAAAAATATAAATTTTACTCTACAATATTGTATATAAGGTACCTATATTAAATTCCAAAAATATTCCATACGATTTGGTCATATGACTCATTTTTGTGTTGTGGGTACACATTGATTTCCAAAAATGTATTAATAAGTCAATTATGCATGACTGTCATACACTAATGATAATTAAAATATATTGTTTAAAACATTAAAAATATCTCACTAAATTTACAGCACAAATTTAACATTGTGAAGGATCTAATTCTAGATAAAAAAAAAAAGCCATAAACGGACAAATTACCAGAAGCAGTGATATGTTCTCTCGCAGTAGAAATATAAACTGTGTGTTGATTGTAGTCAATTAATAAATGCTAAATGGAATTATCATAAGTGTGATTAAAGTAACATAAAAACTAATTCTACCTATGATAATTCCACTTAGCAGACATTTATAGCAAATCTAACTGTATTTTAAAAACACGAATACTAAAAATCGCGATGGTGGTTATTAAAAATAGGTTTATAATGTCTTGATTAATAAAAAAATATACCTTAGTTATTTTTGATCGTCATTGAATATTCTGTGTATCTTATTCTCAATTAAATAATATAAGCTTCGTTCCATTTATATTTTACAACATCCAACGAACAACGCGCATGTTAAGATTATCGGTTTTTCATGTTTTATCGAATCACCTGAAACAAAAAAAGTTACCAAAACCATGTGCATATATATACCTATATATGACAAAATAATCTTGAATTAACTTAAATTCTAATTTAATAATTTAAATAAACGAATAGTCTGCATCTAAAAGTAACCAATCTGAAATTAATTGATAGTAGTACTTAATAATAACTATTTGAAATCAAATCTTTTAGAATATTCGATTAAATTTTACGCTTTCTATATCCCATAAATAATACCTATTAGTAGACGTTGATCAATCGTTGTTAATTGTAGAGTTGTTATGTTGACTCAATGATATCAGATGGAGTTACATGGTGTTGATTCAACGTAAAAATTCAAGTGATCTCATTAAGGCGACAGTGTGGAGAAAACATTTAATGATATCTAAAAAAAATAATTGTTTAGATAAGATATTAATAAGTCAAATTTATATGTCTTTCATAGATTAATAATAAGTAACAAACACTGTTTTAAAAATCAAATACATCTGACTAAATATAAAATACAATTTCAACATTTGATCTGAAATGAAATTTAATGTAAAAAATCAAATCATTCTATTAAAACAAAATCGTGAATATTCTGATTAATGATAATCCATAAAAGACACAAAATCATGTTTGTTAAAATATTTAAGATATCACAATAGAAACTTATTGACAATTTGTTTGATTCTTAAGGATACAAACATATCTATACATTTTTAAACTAAAACTTATTGTTTAAAATCACGGGAAGAAGTAATAATAACTGCTTGTAGAAATATTAAAAAGTTGATTGAAGTCATTAGTGCATACTTAAAGGCATAAAAACAACTACTTATTAATGTATATTTATTAACAGGGGCGGATCTATGGGGGGGGCGACGTGGCGATCGCCCCCCCCTTGGGCTTTTTTTTTATTAGATTTATTTAATATTTTTGATATATAGATTTACACATTACACAATAAATTTTTATAAATTAATAATTATTAATTATTATTATCTTTGTCTAGCATGTTTTATGATAATTTAGCGTTAGTGATGTGGAGTCTGTAGGCGATCTAAGGGAATATTCCCCTACAAAACTTCACAATACGAACGGCTAATAAACACTTCCCAACAATTAAATCCTTGCTTTCTATACTTGCTAGTTTGCCAATTAGTACTGCTTCCACTGAACGCAGCTTTTCCACTTTGCGCAGGTCAGATAACTAATGATAAAAATAAAAATTTTGCTTTTTAATTTAAGATGAAAATATCTGCATCTAAATTTCAAAATGCTTTGTATTTTTGCTTATTTCTTATTATTTTTAATTTGTAGATTAAAAACATGGTTGAGATCGCGAATGGGCGAACATAGGCTGACTGGCTTGGCTTTATTGCAAAAATATATACTGATAATTTTATAGTATACGGATTATAAAATTTGATCAGGATTGATATACGGATTTCTGGGGGTGGTGACCCCCTCCACCCACCAGATTTGACCATGCTCAGTGTACTTGTATATTAGTCATGGATATTCCTATTCGGAATTCGCCCCCCCTTTAACCAAGCTTCAGATCCGCCCCTGTTTATTAATAATAAGTATTGTTAATATCCCTTTTAGGAGCCACTTGTTTAATGTTGATTGTAGATTAGTTACCATGTATTATCAAGTCTATATCGATATACCTATTTTGTATCAATCTCAAACGATAAATCAAAAATCATAAAAAACTCAATATGATGGCCAAATCATTAAATTATGTATTTATATACAAGAGGGGCAAACAGTTTAGTTCATCATACCACATCAATAAATCTAGTAATAACAATTCGTGCACTTACTGAATTGAATTAAATTTTTACTTTGTTATAGGTCATTACTATAAGATTACGAAATTTAAAGTTAACGTTTAAAATTCCCTGGAGATAATCTTTCGGTATAAATAGTAACTAACTTGATTGAAGTCCATTAGTGAGTACTTAAAGGGATACAAATATATACGTATTGATGTATAATTGTGAATAATAAAATATAGGTATTGTTAATATCCCTTTTAGTAGCCACGTGTATAATGTTGATTGTAGGTAGTTTTGTTATACTTATTCTAATTCATCCTGAAGTATCTTGTATAGATGTCACGGGAAAAATCTAATGAAATTATAATAAACACAGTATTATGATGAAAACATTTAATTATATACAAGACAGGAAAATAGTTCAGTTCATCATACCACATCATTACATCAATGTCATCAATAGATCTAGTAATAACACTTCATTCACTTTTCAAATCGCATTAAATGTTCACTTTTTTATATGTTAATTACATTATTATAGATTAATATTAAGAAAATAATCTTTTAGCAAAAGTTTGTTGTAGTTTGTATTGTTCAATGAAATACATAGTAAAAATTTACATTTAATGATTTCCAAAATAATGTTTATAAAAATATATTAATTCATCAATTTTGTTAAAATATTCTAGATACAGTTATAGTATATTGTAAGAATTTAATGTCTATATATGTTGTATAAAATATCTACAAATATTTATACAAAAGTTGATTAAAACAATTAAATAAATATCAAAAAAGACCATACTACAAATATTTTTTTTTTAAATATTATGAATCAATCATATTGTGTTCTCTTTTAGAAGATATTAATTTAACGTTGATTGTAGCTATTTTATTTTTACTATAAGGATCTATTTTTTCTAGTATACATGTTACAGGCACATTGTACAAATCCTCATGAAGTAAAATTATTTAATGCTATGAAATTCTTTCACTTAATTATTTATATTACATTGATTGATGTGTGTAAATTAATAACAAATATAATTAATATGTAACATATTTAATAACTTTGCAGTTTCATTAAGTTTTACTAATCATACAATTCCTAAAATTTAGTTAAAATTACACATCACAATATAAATTAAATAGCTGAAACATATTTATAATTAAATTAAATATTCAGCAAATATTCTAAAATAAAAATAACTAAATGTATAATCTTTTAAGTTGATCTCTGTAATTATAAACTAATATTGGAATGTTAGAATGTTTATTAAATAAGAATTGAAACGCAACTTTAAAGTACTAAAATCACTGTAGGTGTGATATTGTGATCTCATGCAGTAAAAATGTATACTAAATTGATAAAAGTTTTCAAATAAATACTAAAATATAATAGCATAAAACAGAATTCTTCTTAAAATATAACTAATCCTACTTATATTGATCTCTTTAATAGAAATGTACATAATGTTAATTGTAGAATTTTTATGTTTACTTAATTATATATAAGTAATAAATTTGCTCATCCATAACATATTATTTTCTATTTATATAAATTAATTTAAAAAATATTTTAAATATTTAAATATATAAAAAAAATACTTGGAAAAGAAAATTTTTATATTTTATTGAATGATGAACATGTTAACAAAAGATGAATATCATGTAGGTAATATTTAAAAATCTCAATTAAACTAATATGAATACATTTATAATGTTATATAGGTTATATACCTATAATATATTTTTACAATTTTAAAGAAATCTCTTTAAATTTATAAATTTGCACCCTGTTTATAATATTATTAATAAAATAAGTTAATAGTGAGGTTTCAGATAGGGCATCAGGTAACCAAAAATTATGGATTGAACTTAGCATAAGTGATCAAAAAGTGTATAATTCATTTCAAAACCCCTTAAACACTGAAATTTTATAAATAATCATTAACTTAATATCAAGATATTTACAATACTGATTTAGATAGAATTTTAAATTCTCCAATAATATTATCCTGAAATGTCATCAAGACAAATAGAAGTTAATGGGTGTCAAGTTAGCTACTCAGGTAAATACATATTATAAAAATATATTTTCCATTATCAACTATTATTTGTTTCTAGATTTTTAATGATTCTATAGCCAAAGGCCATAACATACATTTTTTCTGACCTGTTTCAATAAATTTTTCGATATATTATAATACATGTAAATATATAATTATAATAATATTAATATTGAATTGTGTTTGCTTATAACTATTTGTTAGTATGATTAGACAGGCGTCCTAATAAACACCCTAGTACACCTAAATTTCACCAAGTGTATAAAATGCTATCTATATATTCTTGTTAAAACGACCAAAAATTGGAAATTGTAAATTTTTAGTGCAAAGTACACAAACAATTAAAATTGATGATTTTAAGTGTACTGTAAATATTGAAAATGTTTGACTCCTTAATAATAAATTATATAGAAGTAGATAATATATAATAGCAGTATACATAATTATTACAAAGTAATTGTTGAAAAGTATGTATTATATTATTATATTTGTGATTACCTATATCACCAAAAATCTCACTAAGCAAATAAAATGTGAAGGTGCCTTACTTTAATAACTTGTTAGTATACAAAAATGTCTATGAAAATGTATTATAAAACTTACTCCAATAAACTTGAAGCTACATTTCTTAATTTAAAAACACAAGGAAGTTAGACTTATCAAAATGATTTCATTTTTAGATTGCTGAAAATTAATTTTAAAAGTATTATAAAAATAATTATGTTTTTTTATCAACAATTGATGACTTTTTCGTTAATAATAAATTTATTCATTTTCCATGTATGATACTCAAGAAAGAAGTTAAATTGTATTATTAAGATTATGAGACAGTATTACGTAATTAATAATAAAAATAAACCCAAAATGAATGCAGAAAAAAAAGTTTTCAACATTGGTTAATACCTATTTTATGTTGATTTATAGAAATTGTTCACACCTAAATTATACATTAATACATTGTTTATAGACTTAAACTAATCTTAGTAATAGTCGGGTAATATTTCTCTAAGTAATGGAAAACGTCAAATTTTAAATACATTGCATTGAATATCACACAAATAATGCCTTAGGTACCTATTAACTTTTACTTCTAACTCCTATGTCCTAATAGTATCACATTAATTCACTCATTATTTCAAAACATTTAGATAAGAATTCTAAAAACAGATTTGAATTTCTCATTGAGTCTTCTTGAAATTGACTTTCTCAGATTTTTGACTTTTTGATTTAAACTTCTCCAAAAATTGAAATACGGCAATTTTTAATTACTCTTTTTTAACATAATTTTTTAGAAATTTGGAGGAAAATATCAAAAATGTGAGGAAATCGATTCCAAATAAACTTGACGACACATTTAAATCTGTTTTCAGAATTCTTATCGCTTCATTAGATCAATTGGTATAATTGGCAAAGGATCCGTCTAAAATCGTATGTCGCGCGTGCATTAGACAAAAACAGAAAACCGCGGTATCGAATCCCCTTAATCGTGGTGGCAGTCGAAAAAGTTTGACCGCTTCGCATTTCTCATCGTTCTATGGCAGAGGTACCAATACCACTAGCACAACCTAGCAGTTCGACAAAAATTATCATTGAATTTAAATTATATTCGATGGTATTGCGTATGTAAATGTACTACACCATCTGGTGGTCAAAATATGTTGTCACAAAGTTAAATAAGTCGGTTGACACCGTGCAGAACCGACGCAAGCGCTCTGGGTGGTCTACGGTCCAAGTTTTAGTGTATAGCGCCTCTGCGCTTATTTTTAGATTCTGAACGAAGTGATGAATGTATTGCTTTTACAATAATGTGTGTTTTTTTTTTTTTTGTGTCTGACGACAACATTTGGGGCAGTAATAATGCTCCGATTTTTGACTTCAGCCCCTCTTTGAATAGGTAATTGAATCTAGTTGGTACTTTGGGGGGGTCAAAATTAAAATTTTCAAATAGTTTTTAAAAAAATCGAGAAAAACAAAAAAAAAATGACAGAAAAATGGCAATTTTACGAAAAACCACTTTTCGATTTTTTGATTTTGCTGTAACTCAAAAACGAATCATTGTAAATACTTGAAATTTTCACCAAATGTTTATATTATGGTTATCTCTTTACAGTTAAATTTTCAAAATATTTTGACCATTTTTAAGCTACTAATAGACAATTGAAATTTTCGACTTTTCTAAGTTTTTTTTCTTCAAATGCCGATAAAAATTTTTTGGGTGGCCAGAAAATCTTGAAAATTTAATACAAGGTTTCTTATAAGTTTTTCTTAAAGTGATAAAAAAAAAATCCGAAATCGTTAGTCACAATTTTTTTTTATAAGTGTTAAAAGTTCGAATTTATACGAAATATGTCAAAATTTAAATTAAATTTCATACGCTCATAATGCGAATGTTGGCCATAGTAACCATAGTAACATATAAAAACTATACTATTTGTTTCAAAATAGAATATTTGACAATATTTAAATATAATATATCATAAACTGACAAATCATCTTCGTTCAGAATCGTTTTTCGTATACAATGATACCTATCATTGCATTCAAATTTAACCTTCCATAGTCTGAGGTCCACCCCACCCCCTAATATACAGCAGAGCGATACCCACTTACCAACTTTTTTTTTTTTTTTTATAGACGGCCGAACAACATAATATTTTGTGTGTAGATATTATATAATTCATATTCCATAATACATTAATAGGTACTGTAATCTGTTACCTATTTACAATTAATATTAAATTGTTTTGTTTACCTATTTATCGCAAAATTGTTTTCCTGTTAAAATGAGCTGTAAGATGTGCTACACGTGGTCCTCGAAAAATGTCTTGAACGGGTTATCTTCTGTCTATTCTATAGACACCGTGCAGGAGTACAGCTAGCGCTCCGGGTTGACTGTTTATGAAGTACTTACAGGATATTACTACGCACGTTTCAATGGTATTTTAAGAAAAAATAAATGACTTAATACAAGACTTAATACATGAATATTATGATGACGAACTTGTTTATAATTATGATAGTGAAGTAAAATGGAAAGTATGGATAAATAATGATGCATAAATGCTAGTTTTTGTTCGTAATACCTATATTACCTATATATTTGTATCCTGTAACAATTTAAGATAAACTACCAGAGCGCGCTGTTTTCCGGTGGCTGCACGGTGTCTATTATAAAATATGTTATAATAAGTGAAAAGTGAAACAAACAAATTATATGATTCATTTTCTAAATCCGATTAACATGTATAATATTATTATTGTGGTTTATTATAATTCACATCTTACTATTTCTTAAGTTGTCAATCAAGAACCTATTTGTAAAACTTTGTAACGAAAAATCTGATCACTAGATGGCGTGACACGTTCGCAAATTCTTTCATAATGACAAACAAATATAACGATAGAAACCATTGATGAACTAAGTGAGTTTAACAAAATAAATATTCATTTTCCAAATCCAATTACCACGAATATTGAGTACAATTAATTTTTTTAGAAGGTTACCATTCATCAAATTGTCAATTAAGAACCTATTTGTAAAACTTTGTAACGAGAAATCTGACCACTAGATGGCGTTACGTGTATACTTTTGATTTTAGGTATAGCGCATTCAATGATAACTTTTGGTGACCACGACTAGAATGCAACTGCTAGGGAGCGCTAGTGGTATTGTGACGCGAGGCGTACCAACCACAGACGACACGACATACGAGTATACGGAAGCGCTCCAGGTGGACAAAATTACAAGTTATTTTATTACAAATAATAATTATAAGTATTATTATCATGATATACTATATAGTATATTATATTATAAAATTGTAATACCTATGTCTTTTAATTTTTGTAACAGTGGAAAGTATTCATAGAGTTACGGGGCGACAACAATGAGTTATGAAAACAAGAGATTACAAAGTGCCTATATTTTGCCCCATAAGGCCGTAAAGAATGTAAAAATTAGGAATATAGCAGTAGCACTATCTGTTCAGTAAAACAAGTTTAAACATTTAAAAAAATCTCGATGCAAACAGGAAAATACTAAACATAAAAAGCAGTAACCTAAAAATTTTTTTTATGTTTACAATATACAATCTTTAAATATGATACAGGAATAAATATATTTTAAGCTATCAAAACATACATTTTTTTTTAATTTAATATAATATAATTTTTTTATGCTCAAATGTACATCGAAATGCAATATCTGTATGTTTGTAGCTTATAAACTGAAAATTTTAGAGCAAGTTGACTTCAAAATTAAATCGGTTTTCCTGGTCAAATTTCGAACAATACTAGTATCTATACTAAATAGCTTAAAATTAGTTTAAATATTTTAAAAATTTTATTGTGTACTGATTTTAGGTAATGATATTATAAGTTTAGTCATACAATTTTTCCAGTTTCTTCGAAACATTGTTATTCTACATATTAAATACATGTATTTTAATTGCTATAAAAATATCTTATATGAAACTTCGAATTAAAATTTAAAAATTTTTTGATCAACAAAAAAAAGGTTTTCTTAAACTGCAAAAAATAGTTTTAAAAAAACAAGAATATCCTTGTATAAATTGGAAACAAAAATAAAATAAAAAATTTAAATATTTTGTTAAAATCTTCTAATTTGATTGCTTTAACTTAACTATTATTTATCTAACGCTATACATTGTATTAGCTGATTACTCTTAATTTAGCAAATAAACAAGTATTTGTATTATCTAAACATTTTTTAATCACAATAAACAAATATGTACTTACCTTAAATCCTTGTTGAATAATACCGGTGGTTGAACTGAGTATAAAATTGCAACAGCATGACAGTATGTAGTTGTAAGACTGGTACGGTGTACGCCGTACGGACACTTTTGATGGCAATAATATTATATTAATAAAACACGCGTAAATAAAGATTAAGAAGTTTCGGTTATTTTTCAGCGGCACTAACAATTTTCGAAATAAAAACTGTTTGTATGATAAGTAGAAAAAAAGAGTTCACGATCCCGAAAGATGCACATTATTGTGACGTCAAGATGAGAGTGAACATCTCTGCGACCGAACAGCCGTGAACCGGCGAAGAGCGCGACGACTGACTGAATGACTGTCGACTGATACACGAACACGCACGTTCGTCCATTCGACGCAACCGGTCCGATGGCTACAGTCGGGCGGAGCGACTAATGCCGATGGTCGACGTCCAAACGGTGGGGCATATTCTAGGGAGGGGGACCGATGTACGCGCGTATAATATTTCTTTTGCGTTGCGGACTCCTCGGGCCTGTTCGTTTACGATCGCTATACTACATTTATTTCATATTAATATCAACTCTGCGGCGATCCGTGGGTAGGGAGCAGTGGTAAGGGAAAAGATTGCGAGAGTGAGACCAACTACGGGGATGCGAAGGCGACAAGAGAGAGAGAGAGTCAGTGAGTGGGTGAGAGAGATAGATAGAGAGAGAGAGAGAGAGAGAGAGAGGGTGAGAGAGATAGATAGAGAGAGAGAGAGAGAGAGAGAGAGAGAGAGAGAGAGAGAGAGAGAGAGAGAGAGTATCTGGGAGATATTTACAAGAATTTACCCTCCACCGTGTGGCTCCAAGAATTTACAATCGCCCTACACTCGGAGTAGGTACCTGCGATTTTTGGCGCCCATAACATAACCTACTAGGTACCGTACTGACATGCCACCGCAACTGCAAACATATTTATTTATCATCCGATTGTATTATATAATATACTTATACATTTTGTTAGATAAATATGTGTGTTATGACAAAACGATAGATAATGGGTAGGTATATAATCTGATATTTTCAACACGGCCATAATTGCATTTGACAAAATAAACCAACACATACGACATATAATAATATATTATATAGTAATGTAAGCTAAACATTACCCTAAAATTATGTCTATACATTGGTGTAAAAATGTAGATTTTCAATACTTTCGTATACCTACATAATATACAATCGGTATTATATACCTACGTTTAGACTAAAAAATATCACTGCTATAAATGTGTATAATAATAGTAGGTAGGTATAAAAATATTAAAATGATGCACATATAGTTACCGACTAATCATAAAATCGATACAAAATGACATATTGCGTTCAAGACTTTAATCGTTGGCACCTAATTTACGTATGTATGTATATATATATCAAGTAAAAAGAATATATATTTTTTTTATGACAACTAAAATTTATCAAATTAATGACATAATCAGTTTCTATAAATCATTGATTGTTTGATATCGTGAAAAATATATTATTTGTTACCGAATAGTTTTTATTTATTCGCTGTAGTATTGTAGCGATATTATTCTAATATAATCTATACAAAACATAAACACGTATATAGTATACAAGTATACTGATAATATAGTAAAATTGTAAATTGTAAAATTTAAAACTAATCGATACCTATACCTACCAGCTACTTTGATTTTATGATTTTTATAGTTTTTACAACTGTATTCTATAAATAGTGTGGGGGTAAACATAGGTATATACTACCATTAATACCATATTAATTGTATTAGTCCTGCTGTTTATGAACAATATAGATAATTACACCACCTAAACATAGCAGTATTATTTTCTATTGATATATAATTCCAATTCATTTAGTACCGATATATATACAATATACCTAAATAAATACAATATTTTACTGTATTATAAAATAAAATGCTTACAATGTTTAGCCGTATAGACAGAAAAATACAACATATATAATATTCATTAAGTTAAAATAAAACACAAACACATTTTATTTAATTTGACTCATTTCTCAATATGTTCTGAGATAAGAAATAATAAAATGCAAACAAATTTACAATGGTATAGTAGTGATTGTTATAATTATAATAAACCTAATGAATAACGGATGTACCCAATGTCGTTATTTGGTATTTAAAAAGGTCAAACTGTGCTGTATACTTAGGTACGTATGATAATAAATAAATTTGGGTACAAAAGGCATATCGTGGGTCAAAAACTGTCACATAAATATATGCTTTGCTTGTCGAAAACAAGGTGGGTATTGAAATTCTATATACATATGCACACTATACAGTATACACTACGCCATGCAGTATGGCCAGCACCTATATACACTAATGTTACAATAACTGAAAATCAGTTAGTAATATGTATCTATTGAAAAATCATGGACAAAACACATTTGACCGACAGTCGACCCGTTATTGTATTAAAAGGGCGGATGTGTATTATTAAATGATAAACCTAAGATTCTTCTTAATGTTTATTTATTTTTCACATGTACTTAGGGGTTTCAAGGACCACCACTTAGGTTTTCATAAATTATTATGAGGTTTTTCGTATACATGCAATTTAAAATCAAATGTAAAAATAAAATATTATTTAATGATGTATCAATATTCGAAAATAAACGATAGACTCTATGTCATAAATATAGGAATCGGATTTTTATGTTCTAAAAAACTTCTTAAATGCCCTTTAAAATAATGACTGGTAATGATAAACAATAATAATTAAATCGTAGCTTTTATTTTTTGAATACTATACGATTCACCCTTTTATTACATTCTACTCCGCGCACAGTTTAAAATGGATTTTTCCATTATTGTTTCGAACTCTACAATATTATATTTGTACACTATAGTAACTTCAATAAGTCTACGTGAAGGAAACTTTATCTTTGGTTGACATTTTACAATCAGTACCTATTTATCTACTGATGCGGTAAAATAAATAAGCTAAATAAGTGTTTTTCTTATTTTATGTAGGTGTATATTCGTATTAGTAAATATGAATGTTATAATATACATTATACAATATACTTATCTACTGAGCATTCACCATCACCAATAACCAAGAAACATTATATTATTATGTAGGTACCTACTTATATATTTTTTTTATACTTTTTGAATAATATACATATTTTACAAATTATGATATGTTTATTTCTATAAGACTACCATTGATAATAAATTATAAAAATTGCGCTGTAATAGTCATTTTTATTTTATTTTCAAGTTTTCGACACGTGTAGAAAATTAGTTGTGATACGTTTGTATGTGATTTTTTTTTTTTTAATCGTACCAAAACTTACTATTAATCTATTATTTGTACAACGCTAAACTTGCCACGCACATAATATAAATTATCTATGTTTCAGAGTTCACGCGTCCTCTTGATTACGATTTTTATCTTTAACTCCAATATAATATTATTATTCATTATAGGTACATCAAAACCATTTTTTTGTTAAAAAAGGTTTTGGAAGGAATACCTACGGTTGTGTAAACTTAAAAATATAATACATCACTGTAATACACGCTCTGTACAGTATTTAAATGTCATTATTAATATTTTTGTTTAATTTTTTGTCCCTACCAATTGACTATTGTCCGAGTTATCGTATTAAATAAAAAATAGTCACAATACTTATCTACGGTTTAACGAACTATAAATACAATTGATAAAATACCAATAAGGCAATAACAATTCTATAAATATTTGTGTAATACTATAAGTCACACGTAGACAAATATAATACGCCATATAATTTTACTTTCACGAAAAACGGTCAGTTGTGCGGTCTATGGTTTAAAAGGACACCGCACTCGTAGGTATGTGTTTGTCTCTGACCTCTGTCTTACGTACGACATGCAAAAAATGTTTATACGCAGTCTGATTAGAATACGCTTAATTTATAGAGTAAATATACCTATTGTAAAATTAAAAGATGACAATATTTCGTAATGCAAGACGCTGAGTTTTTTTTTTAAAATAAAAACTTGGAAAAGTTAAAGGTAATTTAAAAATTTAGAAATGTTGGCTAATTTTAAATGATTATAATGAATAACGTTATATTAGGAATAATGGAAAAAACTCAGTGTCTTGCCTTCCGAAATATTGTCATAATTTAATTTTATAATAATAGCTATATGTATCTCTATAGATCAAAATTAAGCGTGTTCTACTCGAACTGCATAAACACGTTTTGTCTATATCGTACGTGTGTAAGACGGAGACAACAATATATATGTAGGTGCGAAGTCCTCCAAAACTGCATAACGCGGACACTTAGTACGGTCAGGTAAAAAGGTACATTTTGGAACGCGGACACTGTGTAATTTTATATACATAATGTTGCAATTCATTGTCGAGGTTCTACTCGAAATGTACTGTACAGCAGATCAATTTCTACGGAGGTGTTTTTTTTGTGCTATTATGCATTTCAGTTGTTTTAATTTTTTCATTGTGACAGTAATACATTGCAATTTAAATAGTAATTATAAAGTATAAGATAATATATTATTTTATATAATTTTTGCTAAATCGATTATAAAAATATTATGTTGCAATACTTAATATGTTATAACGTTTGATTTTATATCCTTTTCTACAGCAACTGTTTTTATTTTTACATTTTGAGACCCTTATAGTTTCTCGTAAACAAGTAAAGAAATTCCTACAGCCATTCATTGTCAAAAACCAGTCCCTTTTATGTTTACACGTGTGCTCTCGACCCTCATGACCTTGCTTTACACAGTACATAGTATGTGGTCGGTACCTATTGACTTTTGGAAAACTGTCTTTATTCTTTGGATTTCAATAATATAACAACACTATAAAAAACCATAGATTCAAACGAGATGAAAAAAAATCTGTCACCCATTACAATGCATTGTTCAGTGTAAGACATCACGTATCTGGACACTTATCGATATTCAATGTATGCCTTTGTGAATTGTGTTTTTCTCATCTATATGCTTACCCAAGTAAACCCGTATAAAATGATTATTATCTGTTTAAAAATAATATATTAAAAACACATGTTCAAAGTACATACATTTATTCAACAAACTAAAACTATAATAGGTGTTTTTTTTTGTATGTATATTATATGAATATAATAAGTAGTTGAAAAAAATGATAAGATCTAAGCTTTGGGGATGGTTTCTGATGTAATGCCTACTGTAGTAGGATCTTTGTAAATAATGTATAATAATTATATATTATTTACAAAGATTATAATATTATTATAAATATTTAACAATATTAAGATATATAAGCACATTATTTTTATAAGCATTCGAAATTCAAATTTTGACAAAATTATCTATACCTATATTTAAACGATGAATAATGATGTTAATTATTTTGTTATAAAAAAAAATTATAATAATGCCAATAATGGTAATTTAAATCTATTTGTACATTATAAATTTTATTATGTTATGAGATTTTCAAAATATGTAGATTCATTTTTAGCTATATATACCGGTTGTAGGACACTTTATACGGTTACCCAGAAAAAATGAAAACTGCGAATAGTTTGTACTATTATACAGGTAAAAAAATATGTTGAGACATGAAATCTTCGTCAATACCCAAACGGCTCCCGTCTATTGTTTATTATTCCCAAACGGCTCCCGTCAAAAAAGGTTTTACGAACAGGTAAATTCCCAAATGGCTCCCGTCGAAAAAAGTCGAATACGATTTTACAATATTTTTATATTTCTTTTTTATATTTTGTAACTGTATACCGAAATTAATTATATATATTATGTTACGGGCAAAGTGGAAAATTCTTATAAAGTATAAATAGTTATATGCTACGTCTATCATAACCGCCAAAGCTTTGTGTGTATTATTTCGTCGTGTATACATGACTCGTATATCATCGATATCTAATCTATAGCATATGTGTTCATGGCTAATTGGAAATATCAACCGATTATTTTTTGATTTTCATCAAATAAAATAACTTCCATAGATTATATAAAAAAATTGTGCATCAAAAATTTACCTATTCTATAATTTTTTTTTTAATATTTTTATTTATACATTTTTGTCTATTTTTCAAAACTTTTTTACATTTAATTCACAGAATATAATTTTTATAATTTAACCTTAAAAAACAACAACACATTTAACCACACCTCTTTAGAGGCAGTCATAAGTCTGTATGAAGTGGGAAGGAATTTGTGTTGTAAAAAACAGGATACTACCCGGATAGTAAAACTTTTTTCGATGGGAGCCGTTTGGGTATTGACCTTTTTGAAAACGGAAGCCGTTTAGGAAAATCGGGAGCCGAATGGGCTATGCCCGAAATCTTAGACATAATTTGTTATTACAAAACACAGGTAGTTAACAATGTTAACATACATAAATAATAATAATAATAATAATAATAATAATCAGGGCTAGGATTTTTATGCAATAAAAATTGTATACTAAACATTTTATTTACCAAAATATGCATTTAAATTGTTATATAAGGTATAAACACAAAAATATAGTTACAAAAAAAATGTATTTAATGAAATACATCAGTGATTGGCTGTTTGTCTTTATATAATTGAGAAATAAAATAAAATAATTTATAAATACAATTTATAATTCACATTCAATAGAAGAAATATATTTAATTTTATGTTTGACAAAAAAATCAAGTTTTATACTTTAATCAGCAGGGCAAGAATTAAATACGAAATATTAATTACGAAATATACTATAAAATAACATGCATTTTACGCATTTACATTCATTGTATTCAATATATTATGCATTTTATCCAAAATATTCAAAATAAAAATACCACCATTTACATATCGTTCAAAACGCCCGCTATCAAATTTTTATTAATTTATTATCACCGTACAAAGTGCAAGCAATCGATTTCTATCAATTTATCATCGCCGTACAAAGTGTCCGCGGTATGCAAATCAAACAATCGATAGTACAAACTGTCCGTTTACCATTTATACCATGAACCTATTTACACAATTTTACGGTAAGGATATGTTAATAGTTAAAATTAATTAAACATGATATAAATATATACAATCTACAATATTATAATAATTATAAATATTAAAAAATAATAATATAATGTATCAACGTATGCAATATATTACCTACCATATTACTAAGAGTACCTACCTAATAATAAAAATAAATTACATTTATTGAACCAGACCTAACCTTAACTTTTTTCTGCCGCGATTGCATGAATTCGGTAACATATTATTATGACATAATATAATTACAAATAGTGGATTATAAATAAACAATAATTGCACGCGCGCAGATCGTAATCTTTATTATTAGAAGAAAAAGATGGTCAATTTCGTATTGGGACTAAAGAAGGGATTTTAAGCACATGGCTGGAACGGATTAGTCTGGCAGCTACAAAGTACTGTTCCCTAACGACTGCAATACTGCATACGTTCAACAAAATGAATATTCACTACGGGAACTATTGTTAGATTGGGGTCGGTTGGGACCGGACAAGGCTATCGACGATGTACTTTTCGTACGAATTGCACATGTAAAAAAAATAATATGATGTGTAATTCGGCGTGCCACCCAGGCCATACTTGTCAAAATGTTTAAATATAATACAATTTTTTTTTATTCACTTTTTTTACACATTAAAATGTATTTATTATTTTATTATATTTCCGGTGTTTTACACATATTTTATTTAAATTATGTTTATTTAGTAAATTTATTTAGTTTATTTAATACATTTCATAAAAAAAGTAGTCTTGCCTTATTTTTATTTTTTATATACATAATATTATAATATTTATTATTACAATTTGATTTGATTATATTTCCAGCGTTTTATACATTTATTTAAATTAAATTATGTTTTATAATTTTTTTAAGAAAGGTCTTGCCGATTTCACGCAATTGGCAGTATTATGTACTTTGAGTTACCGATTTCATGAAATCGGCAATTATATAAAGTTGGCATAACATATATAAGGTTAGTGTTTACAGTACGTAAATGGTGTGTTACTCGTCTGTCATCAGAATTTAATGCGAACAATATGTTACGATTTATGCGATGTTAATTATTTTTCTTTTAATTCAAATATGTATATTTTTACATCAAACAACGTGTGCACTGTATTAATAAAAAATAAATACAGAGATTCTTAGAAACAATAATTGTTCATGTATTTATAAATTTTATAAATTGATAATTTATATGAATAATTATGAAAATGTTATGTTTATATCAATAGTCTCTCGAAATTCAAATAATTCATTATACTAGGTACATCTACACTTTAAATTTCCAAATATTTATTCAAATTTTAATAAACAATTAATAAGTGACGCATATTTGTCAGAAAGCTACTTTGTATATACTCGAATTTTAGGTTAAAGATTTTGAATATTTAATAGGTAAGAATAATTATATATGGATAGGTTATAATAATTATATATTATTAAAAATTACGTACTGGTGTATACATGGAGCACCGATAAATGGAATAAAATCATCAGAAAAAAATCCTCTACAAAGAAGCCCGAAAAAAAGTCCCAGAAAAAAATTATTACATTTCCTAATATTTTGAGGATAATTTAAGAACTTCAAATATTATTGGCATGTAATTATTTTATTTTTTTATTTAACATATCGACCAATCGTAATATTTTTTAAACTTGAATTTTATTCTACGATGAAATATTAAAGTAGTTAATAATTTTATACTTTTTTTTGTACAATGTAGGTATAAAGTAAAACTCCTAAAAATTATATTTATAACATATATACTATATATATAAATATATCCCCATTATTTCACATTTATTTCGTTTAATTAATTTCATGTGTTGAGCTTTGAAACATTTAAGTAATGTTATAAACTATAATATAGTGACTTATATCTGAAAAATGGAATGTTTTTAACTAATCAAAAAGATATACTTAAAATACATATATTATGCTTAGAGTATGTGATCGATTAACTTTGGGCGTTGTCCACGAATTTAATTGATAGTAATTATAAATACATTATCTCGAATTTCTTTTCACTTTTGTTTGTATAGGCTTGAAATTATTTTATATGTAAAGGACTCACCAACAGAAAACGTATACAAAATGCAAATAAAATACGATAAACTATTTAAATAAAGTTAAACATAATACGTATATTTTAATTTATTGCAGTCGTAAAATTTTATTTAAAAATGATAAATCAATGAAATAATAGAAACAAAAATTATATTTTCTAAGCTTTTATAGTAATATATACATATTGCGTTTTTATAACATTGAAAACGGGCATAATATTCTCTAAAAATACATGATGAGATAGTACAATTGTATTACTGAAATGTAATTAGGTATTTATTTTAATATTCATTTTTAACCAATTTTTACATTATAATTAAATCATAATAAGATGGACATATGTTTCTTTCCAAACGTATCACTTATTACCACCAGAATCCACTATTGAAGTGTTGGGATAAAAAAAAACATTTTTTTTTTACTATTAAACGTACCTATACACAAACATAAAAAACTGAATTTAAAAAAAATACAATATTTAATTATTGTAATAACAATACCTAGGTTTATCAATCCACATAGATTTTATAAAGTAAAACGTATATAATTTAGAGTTATTGGCAAAGTCTATGACTACGTGTGTATAACACTAACAAATTATAGAGATGACCATATAATTTAATTTATCTTCATAGGCGTAAATTGGGGAACTTAGGGGGGCTTAGCCCCCCTACATTTTTTAAAGTTTTTTAAGAAATTTAAGATTATTTATTAGAGAAAATTATAAAATTTAAAACGTAATTCCTAATCAGAATATTTGAGAGGTATGTATTATGTGATTATTGTAACTCTATATGTATCAATTTTGTATTGTAAATTTGTAATAAAATTAAAATGATTGAGCTATTCTTTATATTTTATAACGACAATGACAAAAAATTATGTATTATGTGCCGTTAAGTAAATAATTTTGAATTTTTTATATACATATTATGTATAGTTATGTATAATAAATGTTACAATAAAATTGTAAAATTTATATGTAGTGGTATAGTGGCAAAACCCTCCGAGGGCCTAATTTATGTTTATAATTTTAGTCTCTCCATCTAACAAGGCAAA
This sequence comes from Schizaphis graminum, assembly GCA_020882235.1. NCBI lineage: Eukaryota > Metazoa > Arthropoda > Insecta > Hemiptera > Aphididae > Schizaphis > Schizaphis graminum. The sequence continues at coordinate 14,072,563 of CM037033.1, read as the reverse complement.
TTTATGCCTATGCTCCTCATCCCGTTATTATTGAATATTAGAAACAAAAAACAAACGCCGCCATGCCGTGGCCGTTACAATAACCACTTGTTGCTATTTCATGGTGACACACTGACACCCGGCCACCGTGCGGACGACGCAGATAATAAATTATATCATTGTAATATTTATTATATAACGCGATTATGAAACCTACCTAACATAATTCGATTTTTCCATAACGACTGTTCCGTTTTATTTGCACTCGTAAATAATTCACTATACATATTACCACGATATCGACGACTACTATTGTAATTAGTGCGTTATTCGTGACCTCGCGAGTAACGACATTTTCATAAATATATTGCTCGTTAGCAACCTAGCACAGTAATACGTATATTGTTTATACTGGTGTAAGTGTGTGAATATTGAACTTTAATGTTATAAATTGATAAAATATACACAATCATTATACTGGAATAATAGAAATATTAATTGATAATATTTTACTGCTAATCTTTACTAGTCATGATGACTTAAATATACGCTCATTTGAACTACACATTCGGGTTGGAATATTATTTTGAGAATATCAATACATAAAAACCGAATTTCAAAACACTTATCGATTAATTATAATCGTTTAAAATTCGACTGGGCCTATGAATAAGCCATTATGACTAATAACGATAAGGAGTAAATCCTCAATTAATATATTATTATTATTATTAATAAATAATATAATAAAATATTATTAATAATTGTATTGATTTATAAAAATTGTGAATACGTGTGTGGTACGGAGCGCGGAGGTTCAAAGATCAACCTTATCTATTACTATAATATCTACTCTCGTCTCTCACGTACCTACTATATGATATACAGTTTGCTTGTTACACTGGGATCACCCGTGTCGCGTCCGGTAAAAAAGGTATACACGAATATTGCGTCCCAAAAAATACAGGAAGCAATACGTGTATTTAAATCAGAGGTTCTTAAATATTAAAGAACAAAAATAAATAACAATTATAAATATTAAATATAATATAAGTCAATCAAAACATTGTTTATTAAATAAAATAAAAAAGTAAATAAACGTTAAATCACTTAAATCCAATCAAAATTAATATACCTAGTCCATAATATAATAAAAAAGTTATATATTATATTAATATATATTATAATTATAATAATTATAATATTAATTAATATTCTACGTATACAGTCAAACAGTTACATTTCACAAATTTTTTTGTATTGTATTGAATACCTACCGACTTGATATTATCTTTATTTCGATAAGATACCATTATTACTATATACTATACTAGTAATTGGATTTTATGACTGGAGATATTATAGTAATAACTTATCTATACGACTATCGAGTGTCGACTTTAGCTAAAATAGTTGTATAAATGAATAAATTCAACAAAGTTGAAATAATCCCAAAACTTGCACTTAAAACTTCTAGATTTGAATTTCTACTTACATAAAACGTATTTAAAACTTATTAATTAAATAACTATTAAAAATATACCTCGGAGAACCCCTGAAAACGAAATAAAAATTCTACTACCTAACCGATATTATGGGACGCAATTCGTGTATACCTTTTTAACGGGACGCAACTAAGGTGCCCCGGTTACACTACGTATTAAATAAAATAAATATATTTAAATACATAATGTAGTTAATAGCAGTACCCATAAGTGGCGTTAAATAGTAACTGTTCTATGTGCTATATTAAATATATATCTTAAGCTATTCAAACCATTATAGTGTAGAAATAGTTTATTATATAAAAAGCTAAAACGATTATGTTCGAACGTATAATCAATTTAAATATTGAACTGTTGGCTGTAAAAAGCGATTTTGATAATCCAAAATTTAGGTCTCACTTGGAAGTGATTTATTTTTATTCCGAAATATCCTTACATTATTTTCTATAAAGAATACAAGTCTGAGATATGAAAACAATTTGGAAAACTGATTAAGGATGTGTTATACTGTATCGAGTTACTTATCACTAAAATTAGTACTTAATTCGCATAATACCATATAATATAGTATACTTAATTTTAAAATTCCCCAATTATTGTACATACCGATTGAGAATAATTAAATAAGATTATGTAATGTTATTTGTACTGATTAAATTTCAAATATTAAAATATTGCGTTATTAACTTTGTCAACTTCGTGCACGTAATTATGGGAAAATTTAAATTGTCTGCTCAAACAAATATCACGAAAATTCATATTATAATATTATTAGTGAGCATATTAAAATTTAAAATATGTTTTTTAAATGAAAATTGATCAGTCTAAGTATATTTAAATATCAAACGAGCTATTTGTTACGACGAAACTAATAATATTATAATAAGCAAGATCTGTTACTGTGAGAAAAAAAGGTAAATAATTATATATTCATAATATTATAATATAATGGTAGGTACATTACAATATAACAAATACAATACAGCTTTAGAACGGCCGTCGAGATGTAGGTACCTAACATTGTGTATTTAGTATTCTTTACAATATTCAATACAACAGTCGTATAACTGCACATAATATTATTATTATAATAATATGATAAATGATATTGTTGTATGATGCACAGCGCCGTATATACATTAAGATCAAAAAATCACGAAGATAAAGTATAAAGCAGTACAATAAATACACACTATATTATAATATATTGTAATTTCGTAGGCATATAATAATATGTACATCGGTTGTTCGGTGTGCGTATTGTCCTACCCCAATAAAAGGTTTGTATTCCAATAGGCCTGCAGATACCATCGCCGTCGGTCGAAGAAGAAGAAGAAGACGCGACGGAATGTTAATAATTTTGTCTTGCGCGGCTGACGTCACACGGCTGCCACATGGTATCCTGGTACGGGTGGTGCAAAAACGGGACGCGCTGCGCGGACACACGCACCTGACACGCACACCGACCACCCTCGGCCGGCCGGCTCTTCGACATTTCTGGGAAATCGTTACAACGGCGGTGTACCTCACTCGGCCAACGTGTATTATATTTTGCAATATTTTGTCTGCCCCGACCGTAGGGCGCCGTCGCCGAAGTTATCGTCGCGTTTCGATCACTCGCCACCGTAAAATCGTTTTAAAAACGTATAGTCGTCACTCGTCTTATAATATTATGATGTACGTACGATAATAATACGACGTAGCGGGTACAAAAAAAAAAAAATTTACGAATTATTGCGTATTATATTCGTGCACGTTTTAACGTTTTTAACCGGCATTTGGCATTTAGGTATTGGGTACAAATAACACGGTATTCCACAATATTATAACTTATAAGTACTATAATTTTGGCTGCATATACCTACTAGTTGCGCTCGTGGATGATTTTTTAGATAACCACATACACAACAATTGCGGTCATTGCAATCGTATAGGTAATATCAAAGTTGCGGTCACGTCGACGACTGAGCTTTTACAGTAATAATAAAATGAGTTATAAAAATTTAGAATTTAAATTTAAAGCCAGTGGTTTTTAAGTAGCCCAATATAGAAATAATAAATAATTATAGAAAGGCAGCGTCTGCATTTATCAATATTCATTAACATTATTATTATGACTAACGCTATATTCTTAATTTTATTTTCTAAAACGCAGATTATTATATCTAATTAGTATAGCTATAAAGTACATTCCAACATTGTGTGTACGTATTTTCGATTAACCTACGACCTTTTATGGATAACTACTTATCATTGGTAAAGCATACTCAGTCCAAACATCATTTTTATATTGTTATTACAAATCATTAAATATACTGAAAAATAATTCATTTAGTGGACAAATAAATAATAATTCGATAACGTACAAGGGGATATGTTGTTTTACAATACTTATAACATTTTAAGCTGGAAAGATAAAGAAAAATACAAAGTTCACCATATAATTGCTTTATACGTCTATAACTGTTAACAGTGTGTATATTATTTATATTATAAAATAAAAATATGACTGTAAATGTCTACAATCAATATAATCATCGTGTTTATATAAAAAAAAAATACGTACAGTAGATTATATGCAACCACTGATCGTAATACTTTAGTCACAAGAGCAACGTCAATGTTAGAATATACTTATTCTTTACAACATTCTATAATATCTAATTATTATAACTATGAAAGTAATTCAGTTATTATGTACGCGTACCTATTATATAAAATAAATCATTTATGAATAAAATTAGAAGTACTTAATATCAAAATAAATAATTTAAAACTATTTAAATTTAACATAATTATGTATGCATAACGTATGCATTTTCTATGTTAGGTTTTACATCAATATTAAAAAAAAATCATAATAATAATACGTTTAATAATAAATTTGTTTAAATAGTATGACGTATGAAGATAATAGATATATCACATAAGCTTTGTTTTCGATTTTTTTAATACAATTTTCAACGATTGAAGTATTTAGGTTTATTATTATTTTGTTTTACTTGATAATAAGTAATAACCCTTATAAATTGTAAATGAACATTTTATTTAGGGTACTTTACTTACATATAAATTTCAGTGAATTATAATTATTAACTTTAAGATTAATTCTCCACTGAGTACCAATTAAATTTATAATAAAACCGAAATAGTAACTTCACTCGTCATCTGGGTTCTAAAAAGCAGCATGTTAACTTCACTATAATATTGTTTGTAATAAAATAAAAAAACTGGTAAGATTGTATTGAAACTAGTCTTGTGTGTATGTATTTGATCTATGTTGCGTACTATATTCACAAATTATTATAAGCAAATAAAAATTTTTAAAAAAAATTATGATTATTTATATATTATAATAATGTTCTATTGTTATATTTACATATAAAAACTCTGTCACTGCAGTGAGTCGATATATTTTATAAACAAATTACTTTAATAGTATATACTATTATTCGTATCTTATTTGTTCAAACTAATAACCCAATTAATGTAAAAATCAATAAAATAATACCAATAAAGTTTTCTTTACCTACTTTTAATGACAATGTACATTCAAGTCGTATCACTTGCATCCGGTGACATTTACAAATTTATCAGTAGACCGATGGAATTAACAATTAAACATTATAATATCAAGTATCAACTCTATATAATCGGTTGGTATGTGGACACTAATATATAGTGATGTGAATCATTTTAAAATGTATATTTAATTATTAAATAGTGATTGAAGAATATCTATATACTAGCTATTAGTCACCAAAATGTATGACCAAATATAAATTATAAAGTATTGAAATAAATATTTAAAACATATCGTTATTAAATTATTATAAATATATAAAGTATAAACACATTTGTATTATTGTGGTTCAATTTTTGTAGTAAAACAATACAATAGTATAGTAAATCAGTGTTTATTTTCAAATAATGGTGTATTTTCGTTTTTCCATTATTTTTGTTACATTTTCCTATACGTATAGTGTATACTAATAAAAAACCACTTTGATTCTAATCAAAAAGCAGCACCTAACGTAAAAAAATCACGTTATTGCAAGATTGTATAAATTATTATATTCCTCGCTTCGATCAAAATATAAAATCTAATAAACCGTAAAATTTCAATATCAGATTTGACCTTGATTTTTTTCATATGAATATAATATGGTTTCATCTGGATACAACGAAAATCGTTTAAATCCGAAACAATTGCTAATCATATTATATGTAGTTCACCAGTGTTAATCATTAATGTGTGGGAATAAATAGGATACAAATTAACCATCGGCTTTCGAAAATGATATATATTATGTGTGTATCAAATTAGGATGCAAATGCGAAGTGACGAGTTTTATTTCACAAATAACATTAATTAATACATAATAAAGATAAATATCCAATTTTAGATAACGGTATGGATAGGTACTTTTAATAATAATACCAGTATATATATCAGGGGTGGCCAGCGAGAAGAGACTCGCAATAAGTTGCCCAATATGTTGATAAATATGGAAAAATAACTGAAATGAAAAAAAGGTCATATTGATTTATGTATATTTATTTTTTTTGTAAAAATGATTTGTATCTTACGATAAGATGCGAGTCGTGTAAGTCTATGATAAAAACTACAGTCTTGCAAGCCATGATATATACTGCAAGCTGTAATAGATAGATAAACTAAAAAAAAAAAAATTATGCTACTTCAACGTATGATAAAAGTTATTAATATTATCTATATTATGAGTAAATAATCTAAGAAATATACTCATGTCGGCCAATTTTCAAAAATCATATTTTTAAAAAATTTATTACGTTCTAAATTAATTTAATCAAAAAATAATGATATTTTAAAAAAATTCTAAAAAATAAAGTATAGGTACTTACATAAATCTTTTTTCTATCAAAATTTTTCTTATAATCAGATTCACAAATTGGCTATTTTTAATTTATCCAAAACAATTTTAATCAAATTTTAATTTTTTAATTTCGGTACTAAAAAATTAATATAAAAAATTTAATTATAGGTACATGTAGTGTTAGGGTCTTTTAATGATAAAAAAAAATTAAAATTATTGATTAGAACAAAAGGTACCTATTTCAATATTCAGTTCTATCTGGTACACTCTGTATATACAGTATAGTTTTAATCAAATTACACGAAACAAGTATTTTAAAATATATTAGAATAATGTACTAACTATTTAAAAACTAATCATTTTTTACACATGTCCAATAAAGTTAAAAATCTAAAATATTTTCAGTTAAATATATATTCGCATATATATTATATTCGCATATAAGTATATTCAGGTAAAATGACGTGCTTACGGTGAATTTCGTTGTCCGTGACTACCAGGGTCCCATACAACACCACTGTATTTTTACTCAGTTCAACTCAGTTCACTTTCATTCTTCATAGATATTTAAACACGTAAACAATTTAGTATGTTTTTTGTACTCGCATCTTTTGTGGTGGCGCAGGGCGATAACCACAACCCCCAAATTTATTTATTTTAACGAGGTGTCCACTAACAATATTATATACGTATGCACTCTTATATATTCGTATAAATGAAATCGTTAATTTTAGACAATTTAATTTTTATTAAATATACTATCATACTTATCCTTATTGTAAAAAATAAGTTTAATGACAAATAATTAAACAAGAATAATGTGCTTGAATTTTAGACATAATAGTTATTTGAAGTAAGGTTTTATATTAAATCAAAAATTTTTTTTTTTACCATATTAAATAGAATCCAGTTTATTTACCATAATTTTACAACTAAAATTTATTTATGACTATTTGTTCGTTAGCCATGGTGATTTTAAAATTTTAATATTGTGCGCGACGTCACAGATTTGTTCGCCGCTGCGGCAGTCATATTCATCCACCATTCCAGCACAACATAGTGGCGCGAAGCGAAGTCACATAAAAAATAGCATAGTAACCACTAACCACTATAACATAATGTGACAGGAAACCGAGTTTTAACATTGAAAAATTATGCTAATTTGTGTTAATCCATCCAACCAGCCCTACAGGGAAAACGTCTGAACATAATATTATAATGTCGTACAATGTATCAACCGATCAAATATATTGAGCAGATTGGAACAGAGGAACTCGCAAGCAGATTGGTTATATGGCTTAAACTTTATTTAAGTACGTTTAAGACCGATTTTTTGTACGCGACGTAAATAACGTAAAATATACCTAATATTCTGCTCCCCGCCGTTTATCTACCTATATTCTACTACTCACATTACTGCGGCGGCGGCGACATACAACGAATGACGACGACACCGGACTCACCATCCACGGTGTTTGCCGTATCGCCATTTTAATAATTATCATTATTATATTATATACTATAATAAATAAAAATGATCAAAATTTAAAAATTCATTTCAGAGTTAACAGTCAAATAAAATCACGAACATTTTTATAAAAATATAGCTGATTTCACGCACCAAAAACCCTTCGTTTTCTCTGAGTAAAAAAAGCTATGTTAAAAAATATCCAATAGTAACGTTACATGTAGAACTTACTGATGAAATCTTTAAATTTAAATACATGATGTAGCATGAAAACTAAGTAAAATGTAATTTTTTAATGTTGCAAATACCTATGACTAGGGCACGGATGTTGTAGTAGTAAAAAACTACTAAAATTGATTGCAGTATTGCACTAAAAAATACCGAAAAGTGCACTTAAAATATTAAAAATTGCACTAAAAATTACAACATTTCGTTATAATTTATAGATGTTTTATTTTAATTCTGACAAAAAAATGTATTTTTACATTTTATATTAATAAATATTAACTAATAATCTATGCGTATTCTAAACATACAAAATATTTTAAATTTTAAACCTTATTGCATTGGACTATAAGTGTTTGTTTTAAATTTTCGAATTTGAACGCTCTTCAATTTGGAGCCAATAAGTATTATCTTATCTATATACGACTGCTGAGTTTTGAATATAGCTAAAATAGTTGTATAAATGATTAAATTCAACAAAATTGCAATCAAATTGCAAAAATTGCAAAAATTGCAAAAAATTGCACTTAAAACTTTTAGATTTGAATTCGTACTTACATGAAACGTATTTAAAACTTACTTAGCAATAAATTTGAAAGGTAGAAGAAAAGTTGCAAATGCAACAACATCCGTACCCTACCTATGACGATAATTAAGATCAATTATTAAATTAAACATTTTCAACATATTTACCTACTTGGCGTTGGCAGAGCATATATAAGTATACATAAATAAATACAAATATAAGTAATCACCATAGTAAATTTCGTAAATAAATTAATAATTTATAAACAATATATTGATTAAGTGTTCAACTTTACAATTGATCTTATTTGTCGTCATAGGTATTTTGTGGTATTAAAAATGGCATTTTACTTAGTAAATAGTTTACATATTAGATTAGATCACGTATTTTAAAGATTTAATCGTTATAATTTAGTGGAAAACGATAAGTTTATTTTTAGTGGAAAGCGGCGTCAAACATTAATTTGTTTTTGCAGGTTTATAACGTAAAATAATAACATAATATATTTATTTTTTTCGAATGAACTAATGAAATGTATTTAGGAGTATACTTCGTAATCAGTGGTGGATTTAAGGGAAGGGATCCTAAGGCCCTCGTCCCCTCCCCATTGGCATAAGTTAAATACACATTTAAAATTTGTCTATTTGTATGTATTTGTTAATTGCTGAAAAATTTAAGATTTACGTTTTGGACTATGGACCCCCCTCAAAAAAAAAAATTAAATCCTGGATCCACCACTACTCGTTATCTTTTAATTTGTATAATTATATTAAAAGTTGGTTATTTTTATGTTATTATAATATAACATTATAACTCTCATTTAGTACACGAAGCACTAACGTGGTACCTATTGTGTTTTGTAGTATTTTTTATTTAATTTTTAACATTTTCATTACTTGCAGCTACTAAAATGTTGTGTTCAGTAATTGGTTACAATGCAATAGTCACCTAGTTTAAAAAAATGGTTTGTGAAAATCCATTTTTTTAGATTTCCTCACAGAGAATTATTATAGTCATAATTAGAGGTCAGATTTATATTCTCTTAAAATCCTTAAAATATGATGTTTTTATGTCACATAAAATAGGCAATATATTCTCTTAATATTCTTTTAAAATACCAAATATATGATGTTTTATGTCTTTAAATATGCAAAATATTCTTTAAATATTAAAAAAAAAATTCAGTTTAAATTTATTTTTTATTAATTTGGGTTTAAATATTATGTATGCAATAATATATCGCACTCAGATATCAACACTCGACGCGACGCGACGGACGACTAGTAGACGACGAGAATAGTCGTGACAGCTAACGAAATAACCGATGTGCCATCGCAATCGATAAGGAATACATGGAGATTAATTTTTATTAAAACCCAGAAATAAATCATTTAGTGAACATTATATTTATCAAAGTGCTGATATACGTGAATTCTGTTCATTATATGCCGATGTTAGAAAAATATTCTCAAATATTCTCTAACGTGTTAAATATTCTCTAACCCCTAAAATATGCTTTTTTATGCAAAATAAATTTTTTCCTTTGAATTCTGTGTTTCATGAATCGTAAAGATTTCTCACTCCCATTTAAATGCATAAACTAGAAACAAATATGTAAAATCATAAAAATCCGACCTCTAGTCATAATAATAATTTTAACGTAGTTAATATTACGATACGTCTATATTGTTATAAAAAATAAATATCGTTATAAAATTTAAAATAAGCTCACAGCAGTATACTTTAGTGACAGACGACAGTGGAGTATTATAATTTATAATAAAATTGTTAATTGTTATTATTTTACTAATATTAAACTAAAATGTGATATAACTACACGAATAAAAAAAAACTGTGCGTGTAACAAGTAGGTACGCGCGGATGAAGTGAAACTTCTTTCAGTCATGCAATTGATATTAGTTGTGTATTGAAATAAAATAAAAATAACACACTTTACAATTTTATTTTCAATAGAACTGTATTTTTTTAACTTATAATTTATTATAATAAGTAATTTCTTATTATTTATTTGTAACTAATGATGCAATGGGAAAATAAATAAATAAATAAATACGGTGGTCCGCGACGATAAAAAAAGTCTTGTTAAAAATACTTTTCAAATGTATTCAGAATCCATATTTAAATACTTGGTATCATTTTTATTTAAATTACATATTCAAATAAATCATTATAAAAGTATTCAAAATACTTAACAAATACTTTTTTTTTAGTTCAATAAATTGTATATTAAAATGTTATTTTTATTAATAATTAATATATAATATATAATTAACACTATAATATGTTAAATAATACTATTATTACTTAATAAAAAAAATTAACGTAGAACGCTAGCTGTTGTCTGCTATTGCAAGTTGCATTTTGTATACAAAATGATATTATGAAAAAATAGTATTTGTAAATTAAATATTATGATCGATGAGAAAAGCCTATAATAGTTTATTATCAGCTCTTATAACAATATAATAACTAATAATTAATAAGTAATAATATTAAGGCCTAAGGGGATTGGATACCGTGATTTTCTGTTTTTGTCTAATGCACGCGCGACGTAGGATCTTAGACGGATCCTTTGCCAATCATACCAATTCATCTAATGAAGCAATAAGAATTCTGAAAACAGATTTGAATTTGTCGTCAAGTCTACTTGGAATCAACTTTCTCACATTTTTGATATTTTCCTCCAAATTTCTAAAAAAATTGTTACAAAAGAGTAATTAAAAATTGCGTTATTTCAATTTTTGGAGAAGTTAAAATCAAAAAGTCAAAAATCTGAGAAAGTCAATTTCAAGTAGACTCAATGACAAATTCAAATCTGTTTTTAGAATTCTTATCGCTTCATTGGATCAATTGATATGATTGGCAAAAGAAGCGTCTTAAATCCTATGTCACGCACGCGTTAGACAAAAACAGAAAATCACGGTATCGAATGCCCTTAAGAGGACGTCGCACCCGCATGTCGTCTCCATCTTACACACATACAGCATTTACGCAGTTTAAGTATAACTCGCTCAATTTTGGTTCTAGAGTAAATATACCTATTATAAAATGAAAATATGACAATATTTCGGAGGGCAAGACGATGAGTTTTTTAAAAAAATTAAAATTTTAATAAGTTAAAGGTCATTTAAACATTTTGAAATTGTAACTAATTATAAACGGTTATAACGAACGTTATATTAGAAATAATGGAAAAAACTCATCAATTTGCCCTCTGAAATATTGTCATATTTTAATTTTATAATAGGTATATTTACTCTAGAACCAAAATTGAGCGAGTTATATTCAAACTACGTAAACGCGTAGTACTGTTGTACTCTCTGTAAAGAAGTTTCACTTTAAAAAGATTATATAATGGTACTCTTAAATACATTTGATTAGGTTATTCAAAAAAAAAAAATAAGTTTATTAGCAGTTACTTTACGTTAAACCGGATATTATATATATGCCGTGTATTGGTGTAATACTGTAATACTATATAGTACATGGCCACCGCCGCGCCGCGGCGAACAAAGATCTGTGACGTCACGCACAATATTAAAAATCGCCGTAACTAGGGAACGGGTGGTCACATAATAAACGAATTTTAGTGGTATCATTTTTTTCGTCGTAGTATGTCCAATAATTTAAATCAAAGAAAATTTGTTGAATTGGATGATCCTTTAAAATACTTGGTTAGAGTGCTTCGGTATTCAATCTAAACCAATATTTTATTGGTTTTTATTCGCTAGAATAATTCTTTCAATTATTGAAAATGTTATTTCACATAAATAATTTGAAGCAAAATTAAATAAGATTAATACAGATTGTTTTGAGAATTTTGAATAATATTAAATTTAATGAAAATTAAAAATGTATCATATAAACTTTATTGAAATTTTATAAGTACCTACTTATAAAGTATAAAGTATAAAGTAGGTACCTACTTTAGGTAGGTACCTAAATAATTTGTAAAATATTAAGTCTCAACTCCAAATAATTTAATCATATTTTATAGATTCAATAGAACTCAATATTACAAAAATTAAGATTAAACACGACAATTATCTGCGGCAAATTATGTAGTTTTTACTAATATTTATGTATTACGTTATTATAATATTACGTACACAGTCACCAATGGTACAAAATCATTTTATGTAATATAAAATTATATACCTAACATTTTACATTTGGTGTTTAATTTGGCTACCTAATTTTACAATCCTTAGGTTATACGCACCATACAGATTGACTGCGCTATATATCAGAATTGACAGAATCGCAATGCTATACTTACGAGTGTTTCAATCAACAACACATATTATGAATATTTTGCCAAATTAGAATAAATCGTATATTTTTATTAACGACCTAAATTAAACAAAGGAATTTCAAAAACATGTTTATACTTATTAAACATTCTTTAATAGAGAGTTGAGAATGCGTATAAACGATAAATCATGATGTTATTCAACGCGATTCCTATAAAACATGATTCTTTATAATGTCTATAATTTATAGCTATTTAAATAAAAATAATACTTTAAGTTTAGAATTGATTACCTGCAGTAAAATTATAATAATAAATAACAAATAAAAATATTATTTTAATATTATAATACGAGTACATAAGGGTATAATATTCTACAATATACTAAATAAACATAAAACAAACATAGGTATAAATTAAAATAAATTCCCAATAATTTAATCTCTAAGCCCTTTCTTACCTACGTAGGTATACCTTTAAGAAAAAAAGCTAATATTTGCATTTGATTTTAAACTAAATTAAATGTCAATATAATTAATTATGATTGATATGATTAACCATTTATTATTTGTATTTATGTTAAAATATATTCAGATCTAAAAAATAAAAATAGATTGTTATAATATATTTAAAAAAGAATTATGATTTGTAAAATAATAAATCGAAATGAAAAACATATTGTTATAATATGTTATATTAGGTACTGTCCGACGTCCTTTTCATATATTTTGACCTTTATTATGAAAATCATTATCATTTAAATTCATTTCCGAGCGATAGTAATTTACAATAATAAATTAAGTTTATAATATTACTATGGAATATAAAACTAAAACCTTTTTAAGATAAATTAATTATTCCAAACGAATAATCTGCTATACAAATAATTAAACATTGACTAAATATTTGCCTAATTATTATATTTATATTATTAGGATGGCGAGACACCAGGGTTATTGTTATTTATCAATATTTTTCAAATCTATATAATGTATAAACATTATTTGTGTAGTTTGTACTTTACTCGTAAAAATTAATTATCAATATGACTAATATTTGTGTACAATTCAATTATAATAATGCTTAAAAACAGCTACAAAGATTGATAATTACTTGAAATACTTTTAAGTAGTCGTATTCACCGTTATAAATTAATAAAATGGAACGTATGCAGTAAACATAAAACATTTTTACAATATCTAAAATTAAAAGAAATACAAATTAGAAGCACTTAGCCTATCACTTGAATATTATTATTTCTATGTACCTATTGCTATAATTATTTTAATTATACATAATAATATCATACAATGAATAGGTAGGTACTATAATAAGATCAAACTAAGACTAAGACTAAACTAATGATGCATATATGGTTACAGCTGCAAATTGAAAAACTCACATAAAATGTTATCTGTAAAAACATTTAAATAGTCATTTTATTAAGATTTATAGCTTAAAAAAACATATGTTTACTTATATTTTGTCGACATTCACTATTGCAGTATTAAAACTACTACAATGGATATTAATACAAGAATTATTTTCCAAGGATAAATATTAGTTATAACAGATTTTCGTACTTATAATATTTATTAAATAAAGAAACAAAATATGTAAGAATAACGTGTCTATTGACACATTATTAAAGTGCCAAGGAAAAATGTTTACTAAAATAATGCACAGTCGTACAGGATAGTGGAGCATAAAATGAAATAATTATTTGAATATTCTTATAGTCGTAATTCTGCATTATATACTATTGGCTATTAATTCGTTTTATTATTATATCAAATATTTACTAAAATACTAAAATATTTTGTGGAATTTTTGTTTTTATTTCTTACTATTTAAATACAAGCATTTTCAAATCCTTACTTAATTTTATCAAATGAATATTTCAATAATTCTATAGAAAACTAAATCTTTAAAAGGGTTAAAATTATAAAATATCCAATAAGTTCTTTAAAAAATTAATCGTCAAAACAGGCAAGTAAATTACGAAAATTAAATTAAAAAATCAGTTTCGACTTTTGTGTGATTAAAAAACGAACAACTCACATTTTCATAAAATATATTTGGTATTTAGTATTTTCTAGAAATAATTCAAAGATATTTTAGATGTTTTTGAAATATTTATAGAAATTTGACAATTTTTTAGTTTTTTTTTTAGACTAACTTATGTATGATATCATTTTTCAATTAGTATTAATAGTATGTCAAAAAAGCTACTACATACACTCGACTATTGTCAGTGAGTGCAACTTTGGGTTACCTTTGTTTTTACTATCTATTTTTATTTTTTATGATTAGTTTTTAATGTTTTTATTTATAAATAATGATATGAAAAAATGTGTAACGCGTAGGAATTTACATTATACCTATTAGGTAAAATAATCTTTATATATTATTAAAACGTGAGGCGATTTATTGTGACAGTTATATCTGAAGTTCTACTGGGCCGATTTTCACGATTTTTTTTAAACGAAAGTACTCGGTGTGTAGATGAGCCATAAAAAGAGAAAAGTCCAAAAAAATAATTATTTAAATAGATATTACTGATATTAGAAGCATAATGTTTGCCGTATGTTACATAGCGATGCGCGTTGCTTGCCGTGCAAACACATATCTTTAGAACCCCCACTAATTTAGTGGCTACTGCAGTACTGTTGCGTCATCGTCGGTAGTAGCGACGACTGTATGGTGTAGGTTGTAGGTACTACTATCCCCTTCCCACTACTCCTATATAATATGCTACTGCGTTATCGTTATTTTGAATTTTCGATTCCGTCAAAAATCTGTCCGGTAGAACTTCAGATAGGTATAACTGTCATAAGAAATCGCCTCACGTTTTAAAAATATAAAATATATTATTATTTATTTATATATTATATGTAACTATATTTATATTTAACTATTAATTTTATTATTCACAAAATGGAATATCAATTAATTCCCATATAGGCGATGGACATTGTTTATTTCGTTCCGTAGCATTTGCAATATTCGGTATAAATAAAACTTCGTAATAAATAATTAGGAAATGTACAAAGAATTCATCATTGGTGATCCTTTGTATACATTACCTATTTATAATTATAACGATTACGAAAATTTAATAAGCACTGATGGACGATGGCGAATATGCTGGTCACGTTGAACTTGAAAGCATTAGTCATCTTTATCCAGATTATACATTTCGTGTGTATAGATCTAATTATCTTACTGAGTTTGTTGATTATGGTTCAGGTGTTACAATGTGTAATTTACTTTTTTCTGCACCTGTGACGCAGGATATTATTGTGTTTTAGTTTTTGGTAATAATACAAATATTAAAAATGAATTTATTCTACCAAAAAAAATAAATGCAAACGCTAAAAGGAAGCGTAATAATCATTCTTTAACTGGGAGACGTGAAAGAAAAAAACGCAATGAGGACAATTTAAATCAAAATCAGATTGCATTTAAATTAGGTTATAAATGCGTTTTATATCATAATATATCTCATGTTACTTCCTATGATTTGGGTAATTTATCGTTTAAATGCGAGCATTGTTATTCTTTAAACTTCGAATTCTATATTATTAATATACATATTCATAGAAATTTTCATTAGAGCATTATTATAAGTTATAACTAAGTATTGATATAGGTATTTATTTATATATAAATAAATAAAAATATTCTACTATCCTATTTTTTTTTTACTGTAACCCGGCAGCGACGGGTAATTCAGCTAGTTAAGAATTATAAACTGGTTTTAAAACATTCCTTCATTAGTCATAAAGTATTTAGTAATTATTAATAACAAATGCTTACATTATGTAAATTCTTTACCTATATAATATACTCATAATGATACTAGTACGTGTTTGGTCGAAAATGTCCATGCCAAGGACTTTAAAACATTTTTATTTCTTTATAATGTATTAATGTTAAGCGGAGAAATATTTAAAAAAAACTAACGAAATTAATAAATGAAAAATGAAAAAATTCTGAAAAAACACCTTGTCAAGGAAAACGTATTTATAAGATTATAATATTACAACCATATTTTAGATTTAGAAAATAGTTTCAATTATGATGATAATATAACAATAAATTAATACAGTATACGAGTATACTATAGTTGCGGTAAAATTAAAAAATTACGTACTAATTGTGGTCACTATTTGTGCTTTTATATCTCAGTAGTGGGGTAAAAGCCAAATATAAATAAATATATTTTAAATATATAGTATTTTCATATTTTCAAAACAATATAGTGATCGACTTCAGTTGAAGTTTATAGTATTATAAATTATAATTTTTAATTATCGAATACCGTCTTCTATCGTAACAAACTATAGTGACGGTTGATACTTGATAATCATTTAAGATACTATAAATTATTTAAAGTAAATACTTATATCAAATGGTATTTAATAGCTCTAAAATCAACTACAATATAAAAGCATAGAACTTGTACATAGAAAAAAAAATCTAGATTGAACTACTTTATAAGAGGACGTAGAAGCCGCTCCACGTAACCTTTCATTATTATTTTTAAGTAAGTAATGACCATTTTGATACTACATTTTAAAATGATCATATATCTTTTTTAGATTACACATTATATCTTCTTGTTATGGATATAACTATATAAGTAAATGGTGTCCTAAAAAGGTCAATCATTTAAGTACTACATTTGTGCCACGGTATTTTTTAAATGTACTACGTCTATATAAGATAATATATCCTATTATATATATATATATATATATATATATATATGCTAATATTGCTAATAATATATATTTATTTCTTGACAGTAAAATAATCATACAAATTATTAGCATTCATATATTTTATACTTTATTGCTTATTTTTAATAATACATTTTGTAAGCATAAACAATAAACAACAAAATCACTATTTTTAATTATACCAATGTCCAATATTAATCCAATAATATTACCCATCCTAAGTCTAAAAATATTAATTTTCCAAAAATATTCCTGGAGGTCGAATAAAAAATATTAAGTCTGTATTTTACATATATATGTATATAAAATATACCAAGGTTGCAAGTTACATAATAAATAAAAAAAGCGGGTAAGTGGGTATCGCTCTGCTGTATATTAGGGGGTGGGGTGGACCTCAGACTATGGTAGGTTAAATTTGAATGCAATGATAGGTATCATTGTATACGAAAAACGATTCTGAACGAAGATGATTTGTCAGTTTAGGATATATTATATTTAAATATTGTCATATATTCTATTTTGAAACAAATAGTATAGTTTTTATATGTTACTATGGTTACTTTATAGTATCTGTTTATTAATAAAAAAAGTATTAGGCAACATACGCATAATGAGAGTATAAAATTTAATTTAAATTTTGAAATATTTCGTATAAATTCAAACTTTAAGCACTTTTTAAAAAAAATTGTGACTAACGATTTCGGATTTTTTTTTATCACTTTAAGAACAACTTATAGGAAACCTTGTATTAAATTTTCAAGATTTTCTGGCCACCCAAAAAATTTTTATCGGCATTTGAAGAAAAAAAACTTAGAAAAGTCGAAAATTTCAATTGTCTATAAATAGCTTAAAAATGGTCAAAATATTTTGAAAATTTAACTGTAAAGAGATAACCATAATATAAACATTTGGTGAAAATTTCAAGTATTTACAATAATTCGTTTTTGAGTTACAGCAAAATCAAAAAATCGAAAAGTGGTTTTTCGTAAAATTGCCATTTTTCTGTCATTTTTTTTTTTTATTTTTCTCGATTTTTTTGAAAACTATTTGAAAATTTTACTTTTACCCCAAATGTTGTCGTCAGACACAGAAAAAAAACACACACATCATTGTAAAAGCAATACATTCATCACTTCGTTCAGAATCTAATATAAAAATCTAAGACAAGATAAAAGATAAAAAAAGATACTGATTTATTTTAGTGTTATAACAATTTTATACGATGTTTTTATACCTGTATTTATTTTAAAATTTCTAATCATATTATTTAATACAACTTGGTACTTCTGTAGGTATAGCTTTTGGTGTTTTTTTATTCGTTGCGTTTTTGTCTCCTAATATGGAAATATAATCAGGCTGCAGCTTACATAAGAAATTTAAAATAGGACGCAATTAACTGCTACCCGTACTGTCCGTACTTAACTTGAACATATAATTAGCATTAGATATTTTAAAACGAAATAGCGGCTTGTTTAGTTTTGTCACCACGCTGTACTAATTCACCGAATTTATTTTTTCATTGAATTTATTTTAATATTAAACAAACAATTTATTATTTAATTATACAATATAGTTTTCAGTCAACAAAATTCAATATTATATTTCATAGCTAATTAATTAGGCATCTATAATAAAATCACGAATAAAAAAGATTTAAAATAAAATTACAAGTCAATTAGGGTACTTATTACCGTTACCGGTATTTTTCCAGAAACAAAATTACCGAATGAATTTTTTCCCGATAACACCTTTTACCCGAATTGATTTTAAAATCAATAAATTATAATGCTTATCTAGCTACTATAGCTCCTAGTTTTAAGATTTTTAATTTTTTAATTTTTATAATAAATATACAATCTATACAACTTAGCATAATAAGTATTTGTGAACAGAGAATAAAGAAAAAAACATGGTATGTGTGATTAAGAAGTCATCCACTAGTGACTTGAGGGGTGATTGTGGATGTGGAAAGATGAATAAAATATTATAGGAGAGAGACGAGTTTGAGTGAGTTAATGCAACTAATCTCTGCACTATTTCCTTTTCAGTCGACGGCGAGGATTATTGGGGAATGTTAAGGTATTTAAGTTACTAATTAGTGGGATATTATGGTTTGCCAAGCCATAGCATAAATATAGCCACTATAACTCCTAATTATTATGACAACATTTTTAAGTTTTAAAAAAATTTTATTTCGAGAACAATAACCGTCGAGAAAAAAGGTTTCGGATTTTTGGTTAAAATACAGAGAATAAGTTCTTTCGAGAATTTCGATTCGGGAAAAACGGTGGGTACCCTTATTACATTATAATTTATTATAAACCAACTTAATTCAAATCGTATTACAATATGAATATATATATATATGTATAAAAACATAATATAATTATATAAATAATTAGCAATGGAATGTATTATTATTGGCTATTGTCAAAACAGATTACACTTGTACCTCATATCAAACAATTTATAACTGAAAATAATAATTTTTATTATCATTAAAATATAAGTAATAATATGTGTTTATAATACCAAGAATCACGATACATCACGATATTTTACAGGTAATTATATTATTTACGTTGCTTACAAGTCAACAGTCGATAATTGAATAATAAAAATAATAATCATATAAAATAATACATAAATCATTTGGCAAAAAAACACAGATCAGTGAAATAAGATAAAAATAAAATAGAAATAAATTGTAGACAAAACGGAATAGGACCGTTGTAAATAAAATATCCATCTGTGGCCGAATATCATTTGCGAATCACTATTGTTCATTTCGACATCTTTTTGTAAGACGGTTGTCATTTGATTTTTGTATTATGCCTTTTGCATTGTTCGCGCATCGCCTGTTTGCTGTTTATTGTTTACCCTACGTCAAATATTATTATCATACGCCCCAGAGTATTTATTAAATTAATATAACTTCAACAATTTAAAAGTACTCAATAGCACGAGTTGTTTGCTACGACGAGACGCATTACAATAAACCAAATAATATTGATTTATAATATTCCGATATATTCTATTTAAACTATAATATAATGTATATGTGTATTTTAATTATGGTATATTATTTAAATTTGATAGATAAGCTGTTTATATTTATATATTAATATATTATGTATTATAATGATGCGAGTAAATGTCTATAACAAAATAGCAGTAACACGATTTTGCATTTATTCGTTGCGCATGTCCGTTATATTATTTCCAGTTTCTATAATTACAACTAAAATTTAATCCAAAATCGAACTAATCCATTTTATATTTAATTGTTTACATACATTTATCAGCTATATAAATTATAACAATTATTGAATATTCAAGAATTTGATAGTGAAAGTTATTTTAGTTTTAAAAATATTCGATAATATTATAATATATAGGTACGATACGGTTGATGCGCAATTCGTAAATGTTTTACCTTGCACCTTGTACGGTTATTTATTGTAGGTAAACAGACAATACGCAAACGATGTTAATATTTGGTATTGGCACAGCCGCACAGGTCGATAATAAACAATCGATACAGGGCGAAACTCTTTTGCGCACAACGTTATAGCACTGCGTAAACAATACATATATATTTTCTATATATTAATTTAGACTTGCCTAAAATAATTGACTTATCGATAAAAATTACCAGCAATATAAGTTGATCTTTTATAATAAAAATATATTACTAATATAGTATTTTATCTATATTGAAAATATATAACCATCGTGTATCAAACATATAGGTATTAGTATAGCTAAGTATGTAGTTTCAAACTTTTAAAGAGTTGTTAGCCAGCATGCGGTACTAAAATTATTGAATATGAATATCCAAGTTTGAAATGCGTTGAGGGAAAAGTGTATACTTGTAAATAGTTATAAACTTAATAGAGAATATCGAATAATATAAGTCGTAAATACTTGAAAATTTTACCAGTTATTTAGATTGTCATTTTCTTTACGTGATTTGATTTTCAAAATATTTTGACTTTTTTTGAGCTATTTATAGACAATTGAAATTTTCAATTTTTTTTTATTTTTTTTTTATAAATGTTGATAAAAAAAATTTAGCTAGGACAAATCACTTGAAAATTTAATTGAAGGGTCCACATAACTTGTTCTAACTCTCATTCAAAAATTATAAAAATACATAGGCACAATTTTTTTTATTAGCATTTGAAGTTCAAATATTGACAAAAATTCGTCAAAATCATAAATATTTTTCACTATTTGGTAGTTAAAAATTTATAAATATTTTACTATCAAAAGCTAAGAATTGAAAATTTAATACTATGCTGTCCATAAGTTAAGCTTAGAATAATTATAAAAAAGTCTGAGGATTATTCAATTTAAACAATTTTACGAGTGTTTAGAGTTTTAATTTTAATTTGAAATCAAAAATACGCGTGTAAAATTACGTTTTACTAATAAATAATTTTCGATTTTTGTTATTTTTAAAAAATTATCAAACGTAAGATCTTGAAGCTTCAGAATCGTTTTTCGTATACAATGATACCTATCATTGCATTCAAATTTAACCTACCCTAGTCCGAGGTCCACCCCATCCCCTAATGTACAGCAGAGCGATACTCACTTACACGCTTTTTTTTTTTTTGCATATTTTGACATTTTTTCATTTTTACAACCTTTTTAGCATTATTGGGTCATTTTTTTGGTTTTTAATGCATATTTGTTCAATATACGATAAAATTGAGCCTATTCAAAAAATTATCTAAAAAAAAATTATTTTTTTGATACTTAAATAGGTTTATCAGGTTTTTCTATACACATTTTGTAAAATATATATTATTGTTCAATGCAATACTCAAAATGTAGTTATTATACAGTGGGCAGTCATTTTTGTGGTAAAATACATTTTTAAGGACATTTTTGGCTATTTTTATAGCATATTTATATAGCTTTAAGTGCATTTAAATCTGGGTCCTAATTATTAGATATATAAAAATATTTTTTAAATATATACATTAGTAATGTTAATATTATATGGTCCATGGCCCAGCTAGTTTTAAGCTGGTTGCAGCCGATAGATTGGGGACTGCTAACCTATTATACTATTATTTAAGCCCAAAAACATACATTTGTCGTAAATACCAGTTTACTGATAATAATTTTTCGTATTAACAATGTAATAGTTTTAATTTAAATACCACCGCAGAAGGCTGTAACGTTATATATTTATTATAATAAATAATTTACAATGATCTACTATTAATTTAGCAATAATTCAAATTTTATTTATTATTAATTTAAATGTATACAAATTTTCTTTCATTTCACTAAACACTGCTCCGTTACGATATAAATTATGAATCATAATAATAACTATATAATCGATACTCGCTATATGTTTTTTAATGATTTATTGTATTATAATTTTTGGATATAAAATACAAAACGCAATATTATCAGAGGATAAATTATAATTATAGCCATGATAATAATATTATTCCCTTCCTAATGTAGCATTTGATCGACTCCAGGTCCCCTCCCGAAACGTTGCCCAACACTTGCGGTTTTGTTGATTACGGCCGATCCCTCTTCAATAGCACAATCGCTGTACCCGCGCACACGTACGAGCTACATCAAAACGCGGTGTCAACGCATCACAGTCACAATCACATTTTTTTTTTAATGCGCATTGTATATATTATATTATATTATATAATATTTTCTCGAGTTCATGTGGCCAGTATTTTCGGTTGTTTTCTCATAAAATTCCTGATTATTTTCGATTCGATTGAACATCTCGACCGTCATTATCGACAGCCAGCACTATGATCAACGTTTTCGAAGCCGTGAAAGATTTGCTGAAGTTGGACGCCGTGTGCATCGACAACAACGTGTTCCGGCTGCACTACAAAGCGACCGTCGTCATGCTCGTCACGTTCTCGTTGATCGTCACCGCCCGGCAGTACGTCGGTGACCCGATAAACTGCCTGGCGGACGGTGTGCCAAAACAAATCATGGATTCGTATTGTTGGATACACTCGACGTTCACCGTGACCAAAAAGATCGGCGGCCGCGTGGGCAAAGACATCGTTCAACCTGGCGTCGGGCCCTACCGGGAGGGCGAAGACGTCGTCAAGTACCACAAGTACTATCAGTGGGTATGTTTCGTTCTGTTCTTCCAAGCCGTGTTCTTCTACGTGCCCAGATACATTTGGAAAATATTGGAGGGCGGCCGCATACGGGCACTGGTCAACGGCCTCGACGACGTCATGATCACCGAAGAGCAAAAGGCCAAAGGCATTAAACTGCTGGTGGACTACTTTGAAAACAACTTGCACGCGCACAACTTCTACGCCGTTCAGTTTTTCGTCTGCGAGCTGCTGAACTTAGTCAACGTCATCGCCCAAATGCTGTTTCTCCACTACTTTTTCGAAGGCGAGTTCGCGCGGTACGGTCTCGACATTTTCCGGTTCACCGACATGGAGCCCAGCGAACGGGTGGATGCCATGTCCCGGATATTTCCCAAAGTCGCCAAGTGTACGTTTGAAAGATACGGGTTTTCCGGTACCATACAGAAGTTTGATGGATTATGCTTGTTGCCGCTAAATATAGTCAACGAGAAAATCTACGCGTTCCTGTGGTTCTGGTTCTTGTTCATTGCCGTGATCAGTGGTATCAACTTGGTGTATCGTACAGCTGTCATAATATCAACCTGGTTCCGTTTAGTGTTGTTGAAAATGAAATCTCGCCTATCTCGTCAGAATGAATTATCCACAATAGTCGAACATTTCCAGGTGGGCGATTGGTTTGTTTTGTACCAGATAGGTAATAACTGCAAACCCAGGATATTCAGGGAACTTGTATCAAATTTGGCTACCATGCAATTCAGCGACAATGAGGACGTTTAAATTCAATTTGGTAATAATTTAATAATTTAATTAATAATATATTTTGAGTATGTATAGCTATTTTTAAAATTGCCTCAATATAATGTATAATGTATGTCGATAAGAAAAAAAAAATCTCATTGACTATCCCTAAAACATTATATTGTATCTATGTACTATTACTACTTACACTTACAATTAATTATTTCATATTATTTGTATTTGTATTGTAATATTTGTTGTGTACAATTAAAAAATATTATATTGAAAATTAGTATATGTTGGTGTATGTATGTATTTTCTATCTATAATAAAAACCGTTCGGTTTTATAAGTTATTTTGTATTATTATTTATATGGTATACACATAAATTATGATAGTAACTAGGATTTAATAATAATACGGTGAAACATATAACAATGTACGTTTTTATGTCTTCTTTTACAAGAAAAAGAACCAATTATATTTTATATTATCGTTGGTCATTGTGCACGTTTGCTTCTGCGAAAATTGGGATAACTGATAACTATAGATAAATATCCAAAATAATTATGTAATAAATATAATATTATATATACATACAGTTATTATAATCGTTATTATGCACATTAAACGCATGGCAGTTTATTTGGAAAGGCACACAAGCCAATGTTATGCCGATGTAAACAGGCATATACAGTGGCGTAGCAAGGAGGGTCAGAGGGGTAATGCTCCCTCATGGGCCGTGTTTTTATTATTGTTTTTATATCAGTACGTCCATAGAGTATAAAAAATGTAAAAATGTTGTATATTATCTATAGCTGTGTTCGGTTACAAACGTTACCAATTGTTTTGTCTAGTCGATCAGAAGGGAATTTTATAAAATATTTTATAGTATTAAAACATAAATGTTCCTTGCGGTAACTGACCGCGCTCATGTTTCCCCACCCATTACGTCCCGCCTAGGCGCCAGTTTATCACGCCGCCAGCTTACACACTAATTCTATATATTATAAGGATGCAAGTCGAATATTATGTTTCTTTTTGCGCAAAGATACTTTTCTAAAAAATTGTTCTAATCATAAACTTAAAAGGAGGAAGTAGTTAATTTGATTTATTTTGTACTTTGGGGGATTAAAATTCAAAAGTACCTACTTTATAAAATAATTTTTAAAATCAAAATTTATAAAAAAAAAAGCTAAATTGACTTTGATTTGTTGTTGTAACTCAAAAATGAATAATAGGGATTTTAAA
This sequence comes from Schizaphis graminum, assembly GCA_020882235.1. Lineage (NCBI taxonomy): Eukaryota > Metazoa > Arthropoda > Insecta > Hemiptera > Aphididae > Schizaphis > Schizaphis graminum. Next base: position 14,046,890 of record CM037033.1, on the reverse strand, counting down.
TTTCCAAAAAATATTTATGAATATATTTTCAATGCTTAATGCAGTTTTATAAATATTTTAATTCTTTTTCAGCTATTTATAGACATTTAATTTTTTAATTTTTATAAGACATAATATATAATATTATAATAACATTTTTGTTTGTAATTAAATACATCTGAAAATTTAGTATAAGTTACTTCGTAAGATTTTACTACATTAATTAAATGAAAACTTAAGCATAATATATTAATATCACATTAATATTGTGTAAGAGCTTTAATTTAAAATTCTAATAAAATTCGTAGAAATCTTGATTTATTTTTTTGACATAGTTACGTTAGGGCGGCTAACTGCTCAGAATCGTTTTTTGTCAAATACTACTTACAATTACATATTTATCATTTGATTGATATTTAACTCATCCATTACAGTGATTTACTCAATTTTGAGGTACATCCAACACAATATACAGTATTAAATATTTTATTTGTTTCAGCAGGATGTAGGTATTTAGTATTATAATATGTGGTGACATAATAAGTATACAAATTATCTCTATTATTTTTTACAATGAAAAATTGAAAACAGGGCAAATTTAATTTTCATAAGATCTTTTTGTTGTCCCGCCCCTTTTAGAAATCCTGGCTACGTCACTGGGTATATAGATATAATACGTTTATTGGAAACAAAATATTTTTTGAGTAAGTAGAAATATACTGATATATTAAATGTATATCAACAGTGAGTCAATTCAAGTCATTGAAACATAGTTACTTAACATTGTCTTACTAACTTCGTTAATTATCGTCAACAAACGTGTAAACTGAATAAAATATGAAGAAGAAAAATTGGATTTTTTTGATTAATTTGTCTAGAAATATTGTTTTATAGATGTTCAATCATAATTGTTCAAATCGATTATTTCAAAAAAGTAAAAACGCATAAACAGTGTTCACATAAAAGAAATAAAGTTTTATTTAATAAAAATAATTTATAAATATTATTATTATTAATAATAACTAATTAATAATTTTCTTATTTTATTTTATTTTATTCTAACAACAGTGGACAAGTGTAGGTATCGTTCTGTTATACATAATGTAAGTGTAAAACTGTGTATGAGAATCACTGTAATGGTTGTAATAAATTTGATAATTAAAAGATAGGTATAATATTAACATAATATTGCATACAAAAAAGATATTCGTCAAAGATGATCTGTCAGCCTATAATACTAATAATATATTTTATTTTTTATATTTTGTAATAATATTATACTAAATTATATTACTATTTATCATATTTTAGTAATCAATAATAGGTTAAATTGGTTTTTACTAAAAACATCGAAATTATTACACCATTATTAATATTCAATTATTATAATAGTATTTTATATTTTATATCGTAGACGTACATAATTGTTATTCATTTTTGAGTCAATGCGACAATGTACAGTATAACACAAATTTAGGCACGTGGTATAAATAAGCAATAGCATAAAATTAATTTATGATTTTAAATAGTCATTGTGTGTATGAAATAAAATAAAAAATAGTAAAAAAAATAATTAATATAATATAATATGTGTAAATATTTCGAATTCACATGAAAAATATAATTTAAAAAAAAAATTTTAATTTTCAAGTTTTTTGACCGAGTAAAAATTGTATTTATTGACATTAACAGATAATCTAGATTAATAGATAATCAGAGAATATATTTACTAAAAAAATATTTACAAAAATTTCAAATGTTTATAAATAACAACAATAAAATGAAAATAATTTTTTTTATAAAAAACTAATACGATGTACCTATAGAAAATGCTAATATAAATATTTGGGAAAAAATTGTAAGTATATAAGATTATTTTTTTATTCGTTTTTTAATTATAATAAAATTAAAATATATTAACTTCTTTTTTATGTTTTTTATTTTTATTAAATTTTTTTGTTTTACTTAATTATTAAGAAATGTATACTAAGATTTTTCTATTGTTGACTCCTCACAATAGTAAATACTAATTAGAATCACATTCATATCAGAAAATATATTTTTGTATTTTTCTACAATAAAAAGTATCATTAAACAAAAATCAACCTCATATATAAAATAAACACACTCGTTGGTGCCACTCGGAATCTAAATCAATAATTTCTAGTTATTTTGTATATTTTGTTTCAATTATTTAGGTACTTATCGCTTTATTGTTTTCTGTTAGACGATAATTAATCAATATAAATTTAAAATATAATAAAATCTGATCACAATAAAATATTGTTATAAATATTTTTAATGGAAAATGAATATTATTGAATAATATTTAACTCATCGCGCGTTTACGTTGGGCGTACCTCTGTAGAGGCGGTCTTTACGATTGGTGTTCGAAAGTCGGCAATCCGCCTAGAGTATAATCAGATTTTAATACGCCTGCTCAGAACGACACAATATGCAAATACACGACTGCAGCAATCATTGTTTTATGCGCACGTGCGAATTTGTAATATAAAAAAATATTATAGTAAACCCTTACAACGTTACATAGGCACAACTGAGATATAAATTCTGGAGAGGGGTTATAGCCCCAATAAAATTATTTTTTATAAAATAAAAATATTAAAAAAATTTTAAATTTAAATTATTAGTAAATTTTTTTAGCACAATTTTTTCATGAACTCAATGCGTGTTATTTTGATTAATGAAAACTCGTCGATTATTTGTGCAATGAGCTGCTGTTATTTTTTTTTCATAAAATTCGTTTACTGATACCAGAGACTTTGAAAAGCTCAAATTAATAGACCAGTATTTATTACTATTAACAATTTGGGAATTTACCTGTTTGTAATTTTTTTTTTATGGGAGCTGTTTAGGGATTTACCTGTTAGTAAAACCTTTTTCGACGGGAGCCGTTTTGGAATAAGCAAACAATAATAAACGGGAGCCGTTTTTGGAATGCGCCGTTTAGAGCTGTACTACAGTACTTGTAACAATATGTATATATTTTGAAATGAATCCTTCTTTACATTTGTTTTGATAGTGTCTAATTTAAAGTCGTTTTTAAAATTTAATGTACAGTTTTAACAATGAGCATCTTTGCCTTTAAATCATCATGATTTACATTTAAAATTAACTAAAAACCAAAAAATGTTCAATTAATATGAATTTTTATGCATTAAGTAAATATTTATAAGTGCTTAAAATTTATCTAATATTGATTTTTAAAATATTCAATGTTTCTTAAATTTATTCTGAGAAAACAATCTAGAGAACTGGTTAATACCTAATAATAATATTTCACTTGAAAATCGGCTTTTAAGATTAATTAATGTGTGATTAATTATTGTGGTAATAATTCTTGTTATCATTTATAACTTTACAGCAATATTTCCCCAAATAAAATTAAAAAGATATTAGACAGAAAAACTGGAAGGATATAGCTCCCCCAGCCCCCTCACCAGTCATCATTAATTATACATATATGCAACGTTAGTTTACCGTTTAGAAAGTTTTTTTATAATAGGACAGTATAAGTAAGAACTGATTTAAAGGTCCCACCTCCCATCAATAGCTCATACTACGAACATATTACCAAATTCTATTATATTAATTTAAAGAAATGTTTATAATTTATTTAATCATTTTATCTGTATACCTATGTAGGTAGTTAAATAAATTTAAAAATATATTTTATGCACTTTGCATCTTATAGGCGTACATTTATTGAATAATTTAATAATGTATAAAAATTAAAAAATTAATTAAATTTGAATTGAATTTGATACCTACTTTTATTTATTGGTTTATTTGTTCGTTTATTGTAAATAATAATATATTAAACCATCTCTAAATTATTATACTTTAACCATCAATAATATGTCTTACAAATTAGCTCAGCCCGTGTATATTATAATTTATAAAATAAAGAAGCACGGATAATAGATATGATACTTTTATACTTTTATACTTTTATACTTTTATACTATTGATACTTATATATTATATACATGTATAATATATGTAATATTTAAAAATATTTGTAGTTTGTACTATGTACCTATGTTTAAACGAATGCCTCGCGAAATTTTGCTTTTAATCCGTGCAAGGTCAACGGTCAACGTTATATAGTATAACGTTATAAATTATAATTGAGTAAAATGTTAAATGTTTACAATAATATAATATTAAAAATAAACCATGAGGTGTTTTCATTAGCGTATCCATTTATTTTATAAGTACCTAAACATAAATTCAGAACAATTATTATACGTCAGTCTCATGATTACTTCAGTACTTCGCCAAGGTTTTATTAAGATTTTTCAAACATATATATAATAGTGCACTAGTGCAAATATACAATAAACACGCAATAAATTTCGAAGAGGCGTATACATTGCTGGTATATTCATACTAAAATGAAGGAAGCGATGGGTTCTAGGTAACTTTGTACGGTCGGGCATTAAAAGTGCGAAACGCGGACACTTTGTACGGTCGGGTAAAAAGGTATACTTTGCAGAACGCGGACACTTTTTACTGTTATATATATAAAGTATATATTATAAATATAAGTTTTATAATATATATAAAGTATATATTATAAATATAAGTTTTATAATATATATAAAGTATATATTATAAATATAAGTTTTATACATAAAAATATATAGTAACTAATAATTATGTATAGTGTTAATTATTAAAATAGAAAAAATAAAAATAAAATTGTTAAAAAAATATTGATTGTATAATAATAATAATAATCTAAATAAACAAATAATCAATAATATACATTTACATACTTTATTACATGTAGTTTTTAACTATTTTTAGATTCTGAACGGAGTGATGAATGTATTGATTTTACAATGATGTGTGTTTTTTTTTTTTTTTTTTTTTTTTTTTTGTTTTTTTTTTTTTGTGTCTGTCGACAACATTTGGGGCAGTAAAAATGCTTCGATTTTTGACTTCAGCCCCTCTTTGAAAAGGAAATCGGATCTAGTTGGTACTTTGGGGGGTCAAAAGTTAAAAATTTTCAATATTTTTTAAGTGAGTCGGGAAAAACCTTAAAAAAATGACGGAAAAACGGGAATTTTTACGCAAAACCAGTTTTCGCCCAAATCGAATTTTTTATTTTGCTATAACTCAAAAACTAATAGATGTAAATACTTGAAATTTTCACCAAATGTTTATATTAGAGTTCTCCATACACAGTTAAATTTTCAAAGAATTTTGATTTTTTTTGAGTTATTTATAGACAATTGAAATTTTTAATTTTTTTTAGTATTTTTTTTTAAAATAACGATAAAAATTTTTTGGCCGGCCAGAAAATCTTGAAAATTTAATACAAGGTTTCTCATAAGTTGTTCTTAAAGTGATAAAAAAAAATCCGAAATCGTTAGTCACAATTTTTTTTTATAAGTGCTTAAAGTTCGAATTTTTACGAAATATGTCAAAATTGCGAAAATTGGCAAGTAATTTTGTGGTTGAAAAATCGTAAAAATTTTTTCTTTTATAACTAAGATTTGAAAATTTGGTACAAGGTTCTCCATAAAATTTTCTTCAACTATCTGAAAAAAAACTCTACCGGACTAAGACAAAAAAATTTTATGAGTGATTGAAATTTAAATTTTTACAAAACCGCGTTAAATAACGGTTTAGCCTCAAACGATTTTTGATATTTGTAGTTATTCAAACAGTATAAGTCGTAAATACTTGAAAATTTTACCAGTTATTTAGACTGCCATTTTCTTTACGTGATTTGATTTTCAAAATATTTTGACTTTTTTTGAGCTATTTATAGACAATTGAAATTTTCATTTTGTTTTTATTTTTTTTTTATAAATGTTGATAAAAAAAAATTAGCTGGGACAAATTACTTGAAAATTTAATTGAAGGGTCCACATAACTTGTTCTAACTCTCATCCAAAAATTATAAAAATACATAGGCACAATTTTTTTTTATTAGCATTTGAAGTTCAAATATTGACAAAAATTCGTCAAAATCATGAATATTTTCACTATTTGGTAATTAAAAATTTATAAATATTTTTCTATCAAAAGCTAAGAATTGAAAATTTAATACTATGCTGTCCATAAGTTAAGCTTAGAATAATTATAAAAAAGTTTGAGGATTATTCAGTTCAAACAATTTTACGAGTTTTTAAAGTTTAATTTTAATTTGAAATCAAAAATACACGTGTAAAATAACGTTTTACTAATAAATAATTTTCGATTTTTTTATAATATATCCTAGACTGACAAATCATCTCCGTTCAGAATCGTTTTTCGTATACAATGATACCTATCATTGCATTCAAATTTAACCTACCCTAGTCCGAGGTCCATCCCACCCCCTAATGTACAGCAGAGCGATACTCACTTACCCGCTTTTTTAAGTATTATATATTTTTTTTGTCATTTGACATATTTCCATATTATACTATTATTATTTTTATTAGCTAATATTCTAAAAATTTGTAATAGAAAAAACTATTACTATACTATTTTTATATTATACTACCTTACTTTTATATTGTACACATTTTTATATGTAGTTTTTTAAAAATTTTTTCAATATTATATTTTTTTTTGACGTTTGACATTTATTTCAAATTCATTTATAATCTAAAAATCATTACATCTAAATATTATTTATATATTATACTACTTTTGACATTTTTTTGATATTTATATTGTACACGTGTAGTTTGAATGATATTATTGATTATTTGTTTATTTAGATTATTATTATTATTATTATTATTATTATAGGTACCTACAGGCTACAATCAATATTTTATAACAATTTTATTTTTATTTTTTCTATTTTAATAATTAACACTATACATAATTATTAGTTACTATATATTTTTATGTATAAAACTTATATTTATAATATATACTTTATGTATATAACAGTACAAAGTGTCCGCGTTCAGCATTTTAAACAATGGACAGTACAAAGTGACCGTTTACCGAAGCGATGCACACGAATTGCGTAAGTACCAAAACAGGTAGACAAACATTTTTGAACGAATTGCGTTAACATTTTTTTTTTTAGGTTTATAGTGGTTTTCAAATTATTTATTTTTAATTTTGATATTTTTTAAAAAATAATAATAATTATATATTTATCATTAACATAATATCATAGTATAAAAACTTGTTTTTAGTAATTTGTGCTTTTAGGCCGGAGCTATACCTACACGACGTATTCGCCGTGTTTGGAACGCTGTGTATTCCGCGGCGTTTTCAATCGAATTAAAAATAAACCAATGCATTTTTAGTTCGAGAGACAACGCGGCAGAATACGCCGTGTACCTACTCGTATAGCTCCGGCCTTATAAATATTTTCGATAAAAATATTAGTGGAGAAAAATACAAGAACTAGACTTGGCTTCAGAGTATATCCTATATAATGAAATAGGCAAGTACTTAGAAATGACTTGAAATTTGAATTATATTTCCTAGAGCCAGAGTTTGATAACTATTTAGTAATTAGTAAATACATACATAAATTAAAATTCAATATTTCCTCCGGAATTATGGGCAGAAAAAAGTTATAACTCACAAAGAACAACTAACTAACTAATGTGATTGATTATGACTTATAATTTATATTAATATAAATTCAAAACATTATTATATTTTTACAGTTAAATTTCAATTTTTTTATATAATCTGGCATATCTTTATTTTATTGTAAGTAGCTCCTAAAGTGATATTGCCATAATAATTAATAACCTTAAGTCCGGGACGCAATTCATTCAAAAAGGTTTATCTACCTATTTTGGTACGCTGCAATTCGTGTGTACCCGAAGTAAAATATACCTATCTATAATATTGGTATATTAATATACATATCAGTAATATAACTGAACTACCCGACGCGTAATTCTCGGGAAAACAATATTTTGGAATAAATGGTTCATTCGGCTAAATCACGATTAATATAAATTATAATTGTGACGCGTGACCGTTTTGAAAAAAAATATAGTTGAGATTTTAAATATAATACCTATTAAATTTAGACAATTGAAAAAAAAACAAATATAGGTATGTTTATATTATTATATTAACTGTTATAATGTATTTTATAATATATAATCGTAATATATATTACATCTGGCTTAAATTGTTATTGAAATTCACAATAAAGGTCCAAATTGTTAAATGAGTACTCATTTCCGAATATAAACGTCGGTTCATCATCGTCTGGTATTTACCTGCGACTATCCGTTGATATAAATAGATTCCATGTGTCAGGCAAATATCGCAGTTTTCTCCTACCGACATGTTAATTTTTCTTTCCCTATATACAACTTTTTTCAAACTACCTACTTAAATAATGGGCTTATTTAGAATTATGTATGTTAATATTATTATAGGATACAGTAAATGTATTATACCTATATAATATTCTTATTAGTTGTTAAAATTACATAATATACCTATATATTACAATTTACAACATATGACACATGTATATTTTGTAGTTATATAGATTAAAAATACTTTAAGCAGTAGTAAATATTTTAATGTCTGGTATAGGCGTATAGGCGTATAGCAGATAAGTATTTACTAAAATACAATCTAAGACAGTTAAAGAGGAAGACAAGTAAATAAATAATTTCGAACATACGGAGGACATATAAATTATTTATTGTAATATAATTTAATCAAAAACGGGTTGTCACAACACTCACAACTTATATAATTTACCGCGATTAAAACAAATAATTATTTAAGTTTAATACCCGCCCATTCAACTAACAATATTGTTAACCAACATTTCCTGTAGGTATTTTTATAAATTCGTGTATACTTGTCTTAATACTTCATAAAACGTTTTTGGTAAAATAACGATTACTACTATGACAGTCTTCAGATAATACACATAATGCATATCTAGTATTTTAATATGCAAAAATAAAAATTAATATTTTGGTATAATATACAAATCATGAGTCACTATTTTATGACTTAATACGACTAATGAATAATAATTTAAACGATATCAATATCTTTTTATTCCTTATTATTTGATCTCCTAATATCGTCAATTTTAATACATTATAATATACATACAGATAAAATGTCTGCATGATAATATAATCTTAAATTGTAACAACAAGCTTATGACAAATTAATTTCATGTTCCATAAAGATATTTATATTATTTTTATCGAAATATTTTATGGTATAATAAGTAAAGATTAAATTTACTATAAAATGTATTTTTTTGCTGCCAACGGGACTATGTTATAAAACAGTGGCGTGGCGAAGTGAAATATTTTATCGGGCAATTCATTTTTTGAATAACCTACCACCCCTTAATTCTTACGCAGTACCCACTACCCATGATCCATGTGCCATACTACATACAACAAAAAAAGACCTATCACTTTATTTTGAATGCTATGATTGAAGTATTAATTACTATGCAGTCCACCGTACACTTAGTAATTAATATTAAGTTCATGTAAAAGTAACTAAAAAATAAATTTAATACTTATCATAAACAACTTTGTAAACTTAATATATTAGTTTCTAACTATAATAGTTATACAAAAATAACAATATAAAAAGATGAAAATGTTTACATGAATAGTATTTATATAAAATTGCTTATTTTTATTATTAGATATAACAATTAATATTATTTAAACATTAAAGCTTTTTTTTAATACAGTTGATTTGTTTGCTAACGTATCGATACGTTAGCAAACTTCTTGAATTAACAAATTAATTCAGATGATGTAGTCAGGTAGTCTTGTATAATAATATTTCTTATTAAATCCAGTACCCACCAACCCAACACCCACCCCTTAAAAATGATCGGGCATCTGCCCTTCAAAATCACGGTCAACACGCCACTGTTATAAAATAATAAAATATAATGATTTGTTTAGATTAGTGATGAGTCACTGTTCAAATCATTGATATCATTGATAAATTAATCAAATATATATCGTGAAGTCAAAGTCATTGTTTGATTATAAGCAATCTAAAATAAATGACAATGTGAAACTCTAATAAAAATAAAATATTAATATAAAATAATAACGAGTAAAAAGCTTTTATATTTATTTTCATAATATTCAAAATCGGAAATCCCATATCTCACATAAAAATCACACCTAAAATTAATGTTTGTAATTTATGTACTAAAAATCTATTCAACCAAATTTGATAAAAATTTCTATTCTTATTTTTTTTTTTATTATTATTATTCAATTTATTGCTCTATTAATGACTATGGTCTATGAATTTATTATGATACTATTATTATACCGCATAATCCAGCGCCGCGGTCGTGGTGTGAGCTAAGTAAAATAAATATAGCGGTGGCACGACAGTGTATATTATCTTGAAGCAGGATCGGCCCCATTTAAACAGTGTAAATTTTGGTGTTTTTTTTAACCAGACCTAACTAATTATCTACTGAATCAATTGGAAGAGGGTCGTGTGTTTGAGGGTCATATTTTCAAATGACGAGTGTTAGAAAGTTATTTGTTCGAATAGTAATGTAATCGAAAAATTATTTGTTCGAATAGTCAATAGATATATGTTCGAAAATTCGTAGGAACGAAAATTATTTTTTGAAATTAAAAACCTGTCTAAAATTTTGGCAGAAATGAAAGAAACATGTTGAATGCATATATCAAATAGATAATCTTCATTGATTGCGTTTACTGTGGCTATTTTAAAATCGGTAATAATTTCAAGATCCGTGTTTTCCGTTACACCAATGTTATTTTCATCGTAATAATGATCAATTGAGTTAAAAATTTCACTGTATATTGATTAACTTTTTCTAACTAGTAGACAATACATTAACGGAACGTATATTTCTTCACTACCACGTTTAATAGATGCGTGTTGTATACAATAAAGCTGTTATATTATTAATATTTATTATATCTGCTGTCTCCGTCTTATACACGTACGACATTATAGTACAATTTGATATTAGAGTGAATTGACCTATTATTAAACTTTTAGGTAAGAACATCATCCACGTTGGTTGCTAATCGGATACATTGTAAAAATTTATGTTTAAAAATAAAATAATAATATGTAATACATATATTATTTCATTCATACGATTTTTCGAACATATACGACAAACCTATTCGAACAAATAATTTTTCTAACAGTTGTCATTCGAACACATGTCATACGAATACCGGAAGACATTTACCTCACCTGAATCAATTAATATCTAATAAATTGTAAAAATTCAGAAAAATTGTGCAGATGATTCTTTTGCAAAAATCATAAAAATTATACACGGTTAGAAATTAAGTTATTGATAGAAACGTACAAAATTTTTGATGAGTAATAATTATATTGAGATCTGGAATTACGGCGGCCGCATCTCGCGTTGTCGTTCCGACCGATTCCCACACTTCATTACGACGCATTTCATTATTGCTATCTAACATTCAGGTATTTGTTATTTGTTTGATTGTTTAATTTCGCTGTCGACTATCGTCGTTGCGTTGGGCGTTGTTGATGTACATAAGAAAATAAATATAGTAATAACATTAATATAATTATTATTATATTATATTTATATAATAATCCTAGAAAGGAAAAATTAAAACAAAAATTATTGACGTAAAAATTTGGTGATATCACAACCAAAACACTTCGTCAAACTACGTGTAAAAAACGGCTTAATAAAAAAAAACAGTTCTTTAAGCACTATAAAGATGCGATATCATAAATAAATGACATGTAAATTGATTTAAACTATACACTTATTTTATTTCAATAATTTATTTACTTGGCGAGAATTGAGAAATTGTATAATTTATATGAAATGGAGTACATGTAATCACACAAACGCAATAAACAAAAGGCATATTAAAATGTTCATAATAATTTAAAATATTAAAATGGACAAGGACAATTCTACTCAAAAGAATTTCTTGCCGAGTAAATAAATTATTTAAATAAAATAAGAGTACTTGAATTCAATTTACTTATTTCTTTATGCATTTATTTATCATATCATATTATTATCTTTATAGTGCTTAAAGAACTGTTTTTTTTAATTCGCCGTTTTTACACGTATAGTTTGATGAAGTGTTTTTGTTATGATATTATTTTATAAAATAACTATTTGATATTATAATAACATATATTAATTATAGTTATAAATTATAAGTATCAAATTTAAAATTACCATTATTTTTATTTATGTTTTTACGTAATGCGGCAGTTTTATGAATTATAATAGCCTCATTACAATATTATATGATCAGGTAATCAAGTTTAAAGTTATAATACAAAATACATACATACTATAATTTGACTTAAACTTACTAAAAAAGTTAATTCTATTACTACTGATACTAGGTAGGGAAGGGGTTAAGATGGCCAAAACATGGTTTCGCCAAGTGTGCTAATACTTCTAGCGCCGGCCCTGCTTAAAACTATTGGAAACATGATCGCCGTTGTCAGTAAGACGATTCACGCAAGAAAGCGAGAATGCGAGACGGCCGGCGGCTGATAGGTTAGGACCTATTTGTCTTCCCGTCCGATCCTGTGTCTTTGCGGCGTGGGGTGAGAATCGGCGGTATCGCGTCGTCGTTGCCCTTGATGGCGTCGGTTGTTAAGGCGCAGACCGGTCTTTGCGGTGCCTGAACTTTGTACCGGAGACCGTTGCGTAACGGGTCAATAATAGGGCGCAACACGTTTGAGTACATAGCATAATATTTTTACCTGTAAATGTAGAGCACATTTGGGTACATACGCTAATCGCCAATCGCAAAAAAAAACAGAAATGATTATCTGTCTTTACAAGATATGGTTTGAGAAACTAAGTGTTTCATATTTAAACGTTTGGTTTTGATTTGGATTTCCAATCTGCAATATTTTTATACGATTCTTTTATTCGTTATTATTATTATGGACGCGAACACTAAACAAACTAAACAAACAGTAATGTTATGTTTAAAGCGTAAATCAACTACTGATCTTAACGTAAAGTCAAATAAACGTATACGACAAAGACTATATAAATTACCAGCGTTTGAGCATCAAAGTCATTTCAACGTTAAATTACACAAAAAAAGTATGTATATGTATCAAGCTAAACGAAAAATATTTCTAAAAATACCAAAATCTTTATTCAAAGTGAAAACTATGATTTTTCAAAATAAAAGAGATTTTATTTCATATATGGATTCAGAAAATAGGTAGTGTACCATACTACCATAATATGTATAATGTATATACTATATACTATATAGGTACCCAAACGTGTTATTTTTCTAAAGATGAGGTGTACCCAAACGGTGTATTTATTTGTACCCAACGTGTTGCATTTAGGGTCTACTGTACCCAACAGTGTTATGGCCGCATACCTACAATAAAGCAGTTTACATTCTTTAGGCCGTCTTTCCCCCTTTTTATATTTGCTTTCACTCAATTTAGTAATTTTTAACATCTTATTTTTTAATCATCAAATTGCTAAATATTGTAGTGGAATTTTATTTTAACATAAAATGGTTACGTTATAATTTATAATAATATATTGGTTTTATTCAAAAATGTTTTTATTTATTTAATCGCATAAATAATAATATATCCGACTCACAGTAAACCGTAATATTAATTTATATTTACTGAAAACGTGAGAAAACATCTGATGACACACCTCAAACGTATTTTAAAAGGATATAGGTACCTAGTGACTCTTAAAACCTTTTATGGCTATAAAACGTTAATGTGAATAATGTAATAATTCAATGAACACTTAAATCATATTGTGTTCGATCACTTCTAAAGAAATAATTTAAACAGATTTTTTCTTGTGCTAAATTAGTCGATTTAGAAACGGAAACTTGCCTATATTAAAGAAAATACTTATACATTGTAATGTACTACAAAGGGAATGCGATTTCAACAACGAGCTAATTCCACACCACCATACAATAAATACCAAAGGAATAACATATTATATAATGGGTATAGATAAACTTATTTTAGTATGTGATTAAGCCGGTCATTTATCGTGTGGAATTAACGATGCAGAAATATATCAATCGATGGCAATAGGTATGTAAAGAGTATTCACCAACATGAAGTATATAAATGGTGTATGTCGCAGCTGGTGAAAATTATAATAAAATGTACATAATGGGGAAAAAAAATAATAAATCGACTATAATGGTGTGTGTATAGAATGCATTAATGCGTATATACGTCTTGGGGGGCGTCTTTGGAGTAAGTGTATCTTTTATGAAGAATACATTGAAATCTGCTATTGTTGTCACGAGGACTGCAACAATATTATTCTACGAATCGTAGGGGTTGGTGCATTTTCATAGACACGTATATTATAACGTCGTCTGTTTAAACTGTAGGTACGTGTACATCAATAAATTTAGGTACAGACGGTACAGCTGACGGCGCCTAGCCGATAGGACCTATACAGTGTAGGTATATAATATAAAATAATATAAATATAATATTAGTGCGTAGAAAGATCCAACAAATCGAAAGTGATTTCAAATGCGATTTCGTGCACTTATTGTATGTAAAATATTTATACTAACTGCGCAGTTGTTATTAATAGGGTGTGTCTCGTGAGGATTTGCCCATTGCGATATCTCCTGAAATAATGGAAATATCATAATTCTTATTTTTTCGAGCATTGCGAGCTATACTAAAAACGTTCGCCGGCTGTATACGAGCACGCGGGTTACATTTTTTATACAATAATACCACTATCGTATTAAATAAACTCGTAGTTTTTTTCGAAACAAGAAAAATATTAAAAATCATGAGATTAATGAAATTAAAACGTTGAAGCAGCAATATTTCCAGAAAAAATTAACTCTACAAAATGGCTATATTCAATTTTTTTTTTTAAATAATTAAATAAAACAATATATTTTTTAACTTGTTTACCAAAACATTAAAATAAATTAAAACGTGAAATGTTTGTAGTGTGAATCTTATTAAAAAACCAGAACTATGATATTTCTATTATTTCAAGAGATATCGCAGTGAGAAAATTCTCACCGGACACTATATTTTTAATGTAAAATATAATATATTATCGTGTGCGTGTGGAGCAGGGTAATAGGAATACATAATATGTATTATATTATATTATATTATAATGTAAGTAATATTAAATATTAGTATATGACTTATTATACTATAGCGACATTTAGCCATTTAGGAAATTAAATTGCAGTTTTGGTTGAGAAGATTTTCACCTTCACCTCGGGGCAAAAAAAAATATTAGGTAGGTATCTGTGAATAAAAAAAAAAACATTCAGACGTTATAGCGTCGTATTCTAGGATTATCGCAATACACAAAGCTGTACCTATATGCGTATGGCTGGTCGGTAAATAAAAATATGGTTAATATAAACTATATATAGCAGTGGTGATCGGTTGTCATAGTTTAAAACACGATATACGGGGTAGGTATACGGCACACCTATTTCACCAAAGCGATTATATAGTTTCATAACCCTCCCTGACACCGATCGCTTTGGACATTAGCATTTGTTCCATCGCCATCGCAAAGGACCGGATAGACCTCCGACCGAGCCAGGGCCAGCATGGCCATATGTGTTGTCAATATATATTATAATCGAATATAATAATATATTCAGTACAATTATTACAATAGTGTAGACCATAGAATTCATTGATAGCAGTACAGAATCGCATGCTGCACGTCGCAAACTCGCGAATATATACACGTCGTATATATATTATGTTATTATATAATCACCCGTCGTGCGGTGGACAAAAGAAAATAAAACCGTATAACCGTGTAAGTCATTATTTCATTGTTATATGTAATGGATTTTAAAGCATATGCTTCTTTATTTATTTATGAAATAGAAATCCGATTTTTACGCATAAATTTTCTCCATATCATTCTGATCCAAATAAACTAATTTTCGTAATTAGAAATTTTAATTTAATTTATAAAAAATGTAAAAATATACGCTTCTTAGCTATTTATGACAGTACGTAGTAGACACAGTTTTCAATTCAACTGTTTGTATGAATATAATATAGCATGCGCCGATTACTTTAGTGGATGTAGAACGTTCGTTTTCGATGTATAAAAACATTTTGTCTTATAATAGAGTCAGTTTCACAACTGGAAATCTAAAGGTACGGTTTCCTTGCGGCGTCATAACGCCGTGCTGTTCCGCCCTTTGACGCTGCACTGCTGCAGGGACACCGTACCTTAACTACATATAATATGGTCGTTGATTATTTTTTCAGTTCAAATTAATTTTTTTTTTTTCATTTAATTTTATATAAAGTTTAGATTAATGGTTGGTCATGTTTTTTTTTGCTTTATTTAAAATCGTTTATGTTCAAAACATAAATTTTCATTTCTTTAAATCATTCATACAAAAATAGGTTATACGAGTTGGAAAAACATAAACTAAGTAATGCATTTTCAAATTTCAGGTTATTACCCGAATGGTTCTTTCTCGTGCGAAACAATATAGGTATTGTGTGTTATATCATACTCCAAAAAAAAAACAAAAACTTAAGAAATACCCCATTTCATAGTTTATTGAGTACTTATACGTTATAATAATAAACTGTGACGAACAGAGTTGATGTAACACATTAAATATGCTTTCTAATCAATTACTCTTATAATCGGCAACGCTAGTGATCGCACTTCAAGTCGATAGCGTTTTCCCGTCTCGGGGCCAGGTACGCCCATCGACGATAACGCCTGTTTGTGCGCCTTACACACTACAAGCACACACCGCACAAGGCCCGAGCGACGACAGCCGACAACGATAGTATACCAACGGATCGCCCAAATGTTACCTCTTTTTAAATAGTCTGGAGCAACTAGCAAGTCGCCTAAAACTAAATCGAAATACGCGTATCTCGTACGTAATGACCACCATCAAAGGTAATAATACACCTAAAGGTTGCCCGTTGGGTCGTTTTATAAAAACGACATCGCATAGCAATTTATTGAAGTTTGCTATAATTGTTCAATCGTGAGAATATTATGACGGAGACGACGTGCAGCGATTCAATGGGCCGTCGGACAGACGGACAACCGCCGTACTATCTTTACGGTCGCGGTAACGACTAAATAGCGAGTAGTGAACGTCCGCCAACGGCGCATGTCGTTTTGCCGTCGAGTAGTATAGAGCGAGCCTGTCGTATACTCGTATACGGTGTGTACGCGTTTGGAGTAGACCGGTTTCGACGGTGCTCGTTTACCGAAACCATAAGCCGCGAGATAGCGTACCATATGTCGATTTTAATTCATAATTGTATATTTATCGTAAATCATAATATTATGTAATATATTATCTAAAATTATAATATTAGCCATAATAATATTCTTCTATTTCTTCAGCTTAGCGGACCACGTAGTCCACCGCCGCCACCACTAATCGATTCCAACTAATTTATGCTATAGCCACGGACTAAGATATACAGGACTGGACACGAGAATACGAGATAAATATTGTGGTTACGAAATGTGTTAACAACAGGCGGGGTTCGGGGGGATATTTTTCTTTTAGCATTACTAGCGCCGTCTTAGTGGATACTTATGGAACTATCTATAATGACAATTTCATCTAGTTCCAAAAGTATCCACTAAGACGGCGTAATGCGTAGTAACGCTAAAAGGAAAATATCCCCCCGAACACCGCTTGTTGTACTCCATTTCGTAGTCAACCCCCACACCCACCAAACACGGTCGTGTATATCTTAGTCCGTGGGTACAATTTATAATGTCACAGAACAATAATAATACGTATCACTATATCAGCACTCAGCAGTATCACATATTATAATAGGTATACGTATTTTGAATTTTATATTCGAAATATTATCTCTTTCGTCAAAGTAATTATTTTTTTGTACATTATCAATTATTGTAATGCGTATTATCGTATAGCTCAACAGTACTTATCGTATAATGTGGTAGCATTTGAATTACACATAGTCCGTTTCAAATCGCGGTCATAATGCTCTCTTTCTATAATATTATCTACTCTGTATGAGTAATGCTCACCGTATAGTCGCGTATCACACTATCGCGTTTTCAGTGCCGGATTGGGACCCAGAAACTCTTACCGAGCACAATAATTTTACTAGCCCAGTTAATTTAGCTAAATATTTTAGCTATATATAATATAATATAATTATTAATGATGAGTGTTATACTGTTATAACATATACAATATACACATTATTTAACTTCATTGTTTAAAATAATTTATATTCATAAAAAAAAAAGAAATACCAAAGCACTATTCAAATATAAACAATGATAACAACCATTTAGTATTTACAAATAATTCATAGTTGTAATCTTAGTTCTTTTTCATTAAAAAGATTATTCATACAAAACCTAAACACTTAAAAAGAAAACAATTTAAATAATAACTAGGTAATATTAACTTGTAATTAATTAGAAAAAAATAAAACTCGCACAACATTAGTATAAATATTTTATGGGTACTTAATCTTCTAGTAAATGGGTGAGGGCATAGCCAATATTTTACTTGTATAAAAACAGAATTAAAATTAAATGGTATACAAAATTTGAAATATACTATTTACATAATATACTGTTTCTATATTAATAAGACTAAATTAATTTGTAAGACTTAACTATAATGTAAAATGTGGGTAATATGAAACCATAAAATAAGATCAGTAAAATAAATAAACATTTGTTTTTTAACTATCAACAAATTTAAAATATGAATCATCTGGTGGTGGACTGGCTATGACTCGTTGAATACATAAACTCTATGTCTCTATGTCATGCAATTAATTGTTAACATTATATTATGCATCTGCACCAAAGCACAACTTTAGAAAGATAAGAGAAGTCAGTGACTGATTTTGAAATCGTTTTGTCTTTTTTAATTGAAATAATCAATTAATCTTTAAATACGATTTTACTCTCATATATGTTACCAGAAATGTTGACATTTAGGCGATGACAACAAAACCTAGAAAATAATGATCGTTTCTAATAGGGGAAGGGGGAAGGAAAAAATGTCATTGCCTAGTTGCCTAGTACCTACATGTTATTATTTCCTAACAATAGGAGCCAATGATACACAAAACACACTAAAATTACATATTTAAGAAAAACAAGTAAATTATTTAAATAATTAAATATAATACTTTTGTATTATATTACTTTCTTTATCATACATATTAATATAATATAATATTTTTACATAACACATTTTCATAATATTTAGATTAAAAATTCTGGATGCTGATTTACAAGCACACTTATTTGTTTTGTATTTTTTTTACAATTCTTGTGCTCCTGAAATAATATTCACTATAATAGCTGTCTCTCAAAATTATATTGATTTTTCTGCGTGGCCTACTGATTTCAAAACAGTAGTTACATCCAATAATTTTGTGTTGTAATGATTTATTTCTGATCTTGTGTAGATGTGTTTCAGTACCTAGAATTTAAAAAAAAATCCATTTATTTTTATTATACTTGTATACTAAATAACAAACTAGCACAAATTATATACCATCATTAAATTTTATTATAAACAATAGAAATGATAACATGAAATCAGCTTGTCTATATATAATATAATGACCATATAATGATATTTTTCATAATTAAACTAATAAAAATATAGGTATTATATATTTGTTTTAATATAGATTATTGTGTAGCTTAATACGTATTTGTAATTGGAAATTTCGATAAAACTATGAAATTTTCAACATTTCCTATCTTTTCTAATTATTGTCAACAATGGTTAGGAAATCACAATAGTTCCAAAATTATCATTTATTCTGGTAACATTTATTTAAAAAATATGTGTCTTACTTGTGTTTTTGAACTTCTGTTAGACGTCTAGCTGAATTATTTCTAAAAATAATAATAAACTGAGTTAGGATGTTGATAAATATTTTGTTTTTAAAATGATAAATATGAACACATGTTTGGCTGATTACTAATGACAAGGCTATATCTATTAGTAAATATTGTTTCTAAAATGAGTAGGTTAAAATAGGCATAAATTATATTTATATAGGTTACAGAAAATATAAATTTGAAAGTACAAGATTATCTTACTAGTTGGTTTATGTTACTGTGAATGTCCGCAATTGGTCATGTGAACAGTGGACAACAGACAGTCACTTGGTGAATTTCTACATACATTCAACACATTGGTGAATGTTGAAAAATTAAAATAATATAGACATTTACTAGTGGATGTTGACATTTAACATTAGGATTTTGGTTAATGTTGACATACACAATACGGTTTTGGTGAATATTGACATAGGTACGTATTCGTACATATTATTATTTATGAGTAATATTATAGTTGAATATATCTTGTATTATATAATAGAAACAATATATTATGTTTAATTAAATCAACTTGTTGATCCCTTTGTACATCAATGATTGATATTAAATTTTCTTCACACACTAAAAATTGGTTTTTTGTTGTATAGCCTATGTTTATTAGATTTATCTTTTGAAATTTTCTTTTCACTTACCTATTAACAATTTTATTTTTAAGCTGATAAAAAAAAAGAATTATCATGTCTTTTATTATAAAATACTTCACGCATGTTTTCCATAAAAAAAAAAAAAAATTGCATACAATAATTACATAGGCGCCCGGAAGGGGGGGAAAGCTGGGGCATTTGCCCCCCCTGGCTTTTCAAAAATATGTTTTAAATTGAATGTTTTAAGATAAATTACTATTTATTATATAACAAATCCTAACATTGCCCCCTCCTAGAAAAATTTCTGCGGGCGCCTATAACAATAAAAAATATATAACTACGTTGAATGACAATATTTTAATAAATAATAGCAAGGCAACATAACACAACATAACATTTTATTAAAATTATCAATTTGTACAATACCTAATGCTGCATAGGTACTAGACTAGATAGTATGAGATAATATATTATAATTGTGTCTCTTTCGTTATACCTAAATTAGATTAAATAATATTGGCATTATCAACATTCACTAATATTGTTATATAAATGTCTACATTTACTAGTGAATGTTTACTAATGGCACAAATTTAATCAATATACCAATATTCACCAATGACATTGTTGTAACAAAATTAACTGATGACTGTCAGCATTCACCAATCGCGGACATTCATAGTAACATATATATAATTAAATTTTAACTAAATTCTGAAATTTTATTAGTTAAAATGTTTTTTTAGAATTATATTATAAGTTTTAATAAATAAATTCAACTTTATTGTTTTGTAACTCGATAATAGGTTACAAGTATTGATTATCATTGACTAAATTTAATAAAATACAAATACATGTAGTAATAAGCAATTGCTAATATAGGTAAACATTTATATTATCATTTTTAATTTTATATTAATGTTATTTAAATATTTATTATCCTGATAATTATTTATAATTAAAATACCTAAATAAAATTGCACATAAGTAGATTTATATTTTCTTAAAATAGCCAAAATATGATGCTAAATATATGCTTTAAATATTCTTTAAAAATATGCTTTTTTTATTAATTAAATTTTTTAATATTAAAATTAATAAATATAAATAATAAATAATGAATAATAACATTATTAAGATAATAGTTAATAAACATTACATTTTTAAAACTTTGTTTTTTATGTTCAATTTACAAACACACAAAATAAAATAATAAATGAAATAACAATATTTTGTTAAAATTAATTAGTATTCACCCTTTCAATTGTATCACCTTATTAACAGTGTAGTAGTATTTAGTAGATATAAATAAAAAAATAAAAATAGTAATTTTATTAAAAAGCATTAGGGTTTTCCTTAAATATATAATTCTGAATATAAAATGACTCGTTATCATTGGAGGAAAACATGATAATTTACATGGTAACAAAGTATCAATTATTCGGTTTGCTTCTTATTGCAGCAGTTAAAACCATAGATAGATTATCTATTATCAGGTCTATAGTTGAAATTTATATATTTTTTTTTATTCCTGCTTTTTGGAAATATTTTGATACATAAAATATATTTTTAATTAGTGAAAATATTTTTTGATTTTATATGAATTTATTCCCTTAATATCGTATAAGCAAAATAAAAAATTTAGTATTCAGACTCTTTGTACTATAAATTTTTGACATACATTACTCTCATATTTATGCATATATCCATTAAAAACATATTTTTACATAGAAATCCGCGCTCCACGCATAAATAAATAGTTCAAATAATGGTAGTCAGTAAAAAAGACTATGGGAAAATATCCAACAAGATAAAATATATACCTTGATAAAAAAAAAAAGCCAATAGATACTAGTAACATAAAATTATACTATAATATAAATTAGAGGTGGGTCGAACCAAACGTTTTAAAATTATAGTATTATAGTTATTAGTTTATTACTTATTATACCCATCTTTTTTAGTCTTTTCTATATTGCAAAAATTGTTAGATACCAATTGTCTTAAAAATAATAAAATGATTGAAATGTAATTAAAAAAATTCAGATTTTTAAACCTTACAAATTATGCAAAATTAAAATATCTAATATTTTAACATTTAATGTTTGGCTCGACCCACTTCTAATTTATGTTAATACATAGTATAATTTTATGTTCGAGTACCAAAGTTGAACCAAGTTTAAAAAAAAACCAAATTGAACCAAACTCTAATAAAAAATTGAAAAATTAAAAATAGTTTGAACTCATAAAAAGTGTATGAACACCAAAAATTCTAACACATCAGATGTTTCAAACCAAAAATGTTCAAGTGTTTATTGTTGTTTATTTTATTTTGGCTATTATGTCAATATAGTGTATATTTTCATCGACTATTTTTTGTATTATTATTTATAAACTTGGATATTAATTTTGGTTTTGTACTATTTATAATTTATTTAATCAAACTTCGTAACACTGAACAATATTAAATGCTAATATTAATATTGTATTATCACCTCAACAATAGATACTAGATTGTAACACATTACAATCAAAGCAATATTGCATCTGAACGATTAGTAGATACACAAATTAAAAATGAAATTTAGAACCATATAAACTTATTCAATTGGTCAACACTTGATGGAAGAGTATATATTTGATGCTACAAAAAATGTTTTTTTTTCTTTATTTATTTTTTTTATTTAGAAAATTTACAATCTGTATACATTATTATACAATAAGCAAATTATGAAGGGCTTAAAAGAAACAAAAGACACGTAGACTTGAGAGAAGAAGGCGTCCGGTGACATCACTTCAAATTTCATTACTCATCAATTGGTTAATTTATTTAAATGTTTAATAGATCTCTAGGCCAGCAACGTTTTAATCGACGTAGTGGGTTGATAGAGTTAGTTAAAGAGCGGAGATTGGAGATAAGTGAATTTGGATGGTTAATTGTGGCTGTGTGTAGTTTTTTGTAAGATTGAGAGGCCAATTCAGGAAGAGTTAGGATTTTCAGGTCATTATGAAGGGATTAATTGCTGACGAACCAGAACCAAGGAGCACCTGTGATGATGCGTAGGTTTATAGACTGGAAGGATTGGAACAAAAAATGTTAGAGTAGAAAAATACCATTTTAATTGACCTACCTAAATTTAGAAAAGGACAATTATTATTTATTAGAAATTGAAATATGATCAAAGGTTATATTACTCTCCTCAAGTTGGTGTTTGAAGCAACAAAAGAACTAAAACGAAAAGATACAACTACACTATCTATGGTACTACTAATCATTTATACAATTGAAGTTAAATTAAATTTATTTTTGATAAGCATGACACAAAATCATAGAATATGCTTTCTGAAAAATTTAATAAGATCCATGAATAAATGATTTGATCAATATAAACAAAATCAAATCAACGCTATAGAAATGTTAATAGATCCACAATTTAAAGAATTTATATTAAATGAGAATAAGTAATTACAAAGAAATTCTTACCTTACAGCAGAAGTAGAAAATTGAAAAATATAGAGATAATTATGAGATATTATCACAGCCAAGCACCATAGATGAGTCAACAGCTAAATAACTTGAAAATTCAACATATTCACTTTAACATACTTCATTAGTGTTCAATATCAAAAGAGTCTACAACGGTAACTTTAATAAAATGAAGTAACAATTTATTGAAGTATGATATTTAACTTCCTGTAAATTATAAATTTTAAAAAAATTTATAAATAATCATTATTATTTATTAGTTGTTCTTAGTTTTTACTTTTATATTTTTTTAATTTGTTATACAGAAAATTACTTAAAGTTAAAAAAACATTAAACTAATAGCAAACCCATTAAAATGGTGAGAAGAAAATTATCAAACATTTCACTAGCTACCGGTGATTTTTTAATTAAACATTGAAAGTTAAATTTATGTTTGGTATATTTAATTTTAAATTAAAGACAGAGTTATCAATAAAATATTAGATTTTTAATTTTACATAATTTGTAAGGTTAAAAATCTGAAATTATTTAATTACATTTTATTATTTTAAAGACAATAATTTATACCTAAACATTTTCGCAATATAGAAAAGACTAAAAGAGATGGGTATAATAAGTAATAAACTAATAACTATAATACTATAATTTTTAAACCTAAACTAAAAAATTAAAACCTATAAGACTCCAATGTTCAGTTTGAGTCCGACATCACACTTAATTGTTCAGTTCGAAGTACAATTAGAAAGTTTGATTCGAGACCATATTTTTAAATTTGACCAACCTCTAATATAAATACAAGATGATATGCTTAACCATGTACAAATAACCATTATAACACAATTTATCACCACCTTTATTTGAAGTTAGGATCTCTATTTTTATGATTGATAATTATAATTAAAAAAAATATATGATCAAAAATCTAAAAAATACAGAATTTCAGATGTTGAATAATTCTTTTACAACTAGTACAATATTATAAATGTTGTACTTAATACACAGGTTATATATTTATTTTTAAATACTGAAATACTTGTTTATGTAAATATAATTATTATACTTTTAAAAATATTGCATTTTATTTATCAACTATTGATAAAATAAAAGTTAATAATGTTGATATATTAACATCTAATATTATATTTAATTTTAAAATTTAAGTTAATTTAAATAAATAAATCATAATTTGTGAATAATTTTAAATTCAGGGTAAATTATTTTCTGCCATTCAGTTCAAACATACTTACCTAAGGAATTGTGAAATCTGGTATGAATAACAGTGGATGGTATATTCTGGTGTTCTATAAAATATCTAGGTTTTTCTTCTGTTCTGAAAACATATTTGAAAAAATTTTAGGTATAAAAATATTATTAAGTTTAATGTATTTTATACCAACATGTAGGTTTTTGTAATACCTAAACCAACCAATTTCACATAACTAGTAATATTCAATTTTCATATTTCTGAAGAGTATTTGTCGTGAAAGTAAGTAGTTAAATGTTTTAACAACATATATGGCTTAATAATGTGCGGTAGCCATAAAATTATCCTTTGTATCTGTAATTAGTTATAATACAAATACATTAACAATTAAAATAATAACAAAACTATGTTTAACAAATATAAAATATTTACAGTCCTAAAATAAAAGGTATCACAACTTAAATTAGCAAAATTATTTATACAATTATATACTAATATAAATTTGTTTTAATATCAGGTTAAGAGGGCAATACATCCACATGTGATGTCTCCATCTTTCAAGTACGTAACATTTCAAATTTATGTTCAGCAGATTACATTTAGATCCGTTAGTTATAATAACAAACACATTAAATTAGAGTGAATTGACCTATTATGAAACTTGATCTGAGTTAGTATGTTGGTTTTTTACATTACTTCAATTTTTTAAGTCATGCGTTTATAATATAGCGTAAATCAAAAATTCTCATAATTCATTTAAAAACTGAATAATTATAAAAAACTAACATACAAACACAGATAATGTTTTTACCATCAAGTTTCATAATAGGTCGATTCACTTTAATTTATAAACTAATGGAACTAAACGTAATCTGCTGAGTGTACATTTGTTATGTTGCATACTTTATGACAGGGACAATACATGCGGGTTCTCAATAAATATAGATTAAAACAATTTGAATTTTCAGACATATAAATTCAGCTAATATTATGTATTATTTACCTTAGTACAGTATTACAGTCTATAATTCTTTGTTAAGCAAGACAAAACGAGCCTACAAATATGTTTGGTTTTTAAACATTTTGAATTATTTAAAAAATTTAGTTGATTTTTTGCATGATCTCTTTTTGTTGTTGTTGATATAATGTGCAGATAGTTTTTCATGTTTGCTTATGAAATTTTCAAACAGATAAAGCAAAAATGTTGGGAAATGTTTTTGGCATACATTGTGGATGGATATGCTCATTGAATGCTCTGAAATTATTCATTTGAATACGATTGACTGCTCTATTTGCTGGTTTCAAGAACGTGAGACTTGGTGTGTCTCAGAAATAAAAAAGTGATTTGTTATAAACTTCATTTTGGATTTGTTTTAAAAATACTTTATTGACTCAATACTACAACTGACATCAAAAAGCATGTACCTAGTTATTTAATACTGCTGCTTTATATAACCTTTCCTCTGACATTCATCGGTCTGATATAAAGTAAAACAATACTGACGGTCAACAAACATTCATAACGATTTTTTTAATAAAAAACAGTCATTATATACATCTTAACCTACAGACTACTACAACTGTTGGTAGTTTTAAACCAACATACAAGTGAACCGTCTAATTTTTAGTGTACAGTGTGTGACGTGTGTCGTAATTTGTAGACGATTTAGCATTCGTAGACTGGTAGTGCAGCATGCACATTAGTTCATGTAAAGCACACTGCACACAAAAAGTTGAGACCTGAAGGCTGATGTGTTTAAAACAAAAAAGTATTTGTTAAAACGATTTTAGTGATTTTACGAATAATGTTTATCATAATATTATATTTTATTATTGTTAGATAGTATATTATCACACTACTGATATAAGCCACGGCTATCATTAATTAGTATCTACAGCTGTGAATCGTGATACAAGCGTCAAGCACATCGAGCCATTTGAGCCCATCGAAGTATACAGTATACACTATACCTATTAATTTGAATGTTCTTAAGTCGAAAAGTTGTCGAGTACTTAATTTGACGAACATTAACTGTATTTTTATAAATATAATAAGTCTAGTTGTGTATTATGAGGACGTACCAGAAATTTAAAAAGTATCCATAAAAACATAATATTTCACAATTAATGTCTTTGTTAAAATATTAATTTTTATTTCACAATTATTATTTATTATTTTAGAATATCATCTAATGAAAGTATTCAAGAGAAAACCAAACCATTTCTTATTAGTTATATTAGTTCTGCACAAGCGTGAATTTAATATTATACATCCACGATTAAGGTAGTATTAAAATAAATAATATTTTTGTTTTTATCAATGAATATTTTTAATTTCTTTATTATTTACATTAACATATCTGTCTTTAGATTTATTTAAGCGATATCGAAATGTGTGGTGTATCAATGTTAGAAGAGAATTCTGAACCTGAACAAATCACTGGAAACACAAAATCTTTTATTGAAAGTATTAAAAATGAGGTACAGTGAAAACTCTTTACAACAAAAAAACTCTATATAATGCAAATATTACATATAATAGTTGATTTGCTTTATTAGCCAATTCATTCTCTATAACTTAATAGCCACTCTAAATAACAAAACAATATTTTATGTTTCATAATACAATTTACGTGTTATCGTATTATAAATTATAAAAGTAATCGGCAAAATGCCAAAATTTCCACAAACGATTACATTCTCTCATTACCTACTTTTAATATTGTAATAATATCATTATTATCGGTATCAAATATGTTTATTTTATTATAGATGTAATGTCAAACATTAAACGCTTGATCACAGAAGTGCGCTAACATTCATTATGGCTAGTAAAAGAAAAACACTGTGTGTTGATCAAAAAGTCTCTCTAATACGTGCGATTGAAAAAGGTGAAAAAAAAAGTGATGTCGGGAAACGTTTTGGATTCAGCCCATCTACTGTCGCTACTATCTGGAAAAATAAGGATAAAATATTGCAGGCTGAAACAGAAAGAAGTTCTTGTAAAAGAATAAGAAAACCGAAATTTGAAGACTTGGACCAGGCCATGTTGACGTGGTTCCATAAACAATGTAGTAATAATGTACCTATATCTGGGCCTGTTTTGAAAACTAAAGCTGAACATTTTGCTCAACAATTTGGTATTATAGATTTCAAGGCCTCGGAAGGATGGCTAGGAAAATTTAAACAACGTCACAATATTACCTATGGGAAAATAAGTAGAGAAGCACTAAATGTAGACTTGAATGTTGCTAACAGCTGGCTAATTAATGTATGGCCAAAATTGAATGAAAAGTACACTCCGGAAGATATTTTTAATGCTGGTGAGACAGGTATTTATTACAGATTGACCCCAGATAAAACATTAAAATTCAAAAGGGAAAAATGTGTGGGAAGTAATCTTTCTAAAGAACGTATCACTGTGTTTGTAGCAGCCAATATGAGTGGCACTGAAAAAAGAAAAATTATGGTAATAGGAAATTCAAAAAACCCCCGATGTTTTAAAAATATTAAACGGTTACCAGTTACTTATAAAGCAAATAAGTCAGCGTGGATGACATCAATACTTTTTGAAGAAGAAATAAGAAAATGGGACGCAGAATTAAAGGGACGAAAAATTTTGTTAATTGTGGATAATTGTCCTGCTCATCCCAATCTATCTAATCTTATGAACATTGAAATGACATTTTTCCCAGCTAACACAACTAGTATCATGCAACCGATGGACTTAAGTGTTATAAAAAGTTTGAAAGGCCACTATAGAAAGAAAATATTGATGGAAATTATCGAATCTGATGGCAATGCCTCTATCAATATGCTTGATACGGTGAACTTCCTAAGTAAAGCCTGGGAAGAGGTAACAGCAGAAACTATACGGTATTCTTTTCGTCATGCTGGACTACTAAGTAATTTGAACAATACTGAAGAAAAAGAAATAGAACAATTTGAGAAAGATGATATATCATTGAGTGAGTGGATAATTCAGTCCAATACTCCGCATACTTTTACTCCTGAGGATCTACAAAACTATGTAGAAATAGACGAGAACCTGGTTACAACTATATTGTTAACTGATGAAGAAATCCTAAATGCAACGACAAAAGGCGAGGAGGAGCAAAAGGAATATGAAGAGGAAGAACAACCTGACGAAGTCGTAATACCAAGTATCCAACAAGCACTTGATGCTGCTAAATTATTAGAGAAGTACTTATTGTTTCATGAAGATGATCCAAAGTTATCCCAAAACATGGAACAAATTCATAGAAAAATACAAAAAAAATATTGGCAAAATAAACAAGTCCAGATAAAAAAGACAGATTATTTTAAATAAAATTATTGTATAAAATATAATATGTAAATACAATATTATGTAAAAATAATGATGTGTATGATAAATAATATTATATAGGTATATACTATAGGTATTCTTTTATACATTGATAATTAAAATTTTTTTTTTTTTTTTAAATCTTCTATTACAAAAACTCTCTAATGAAAGAAATCTCTTGGTTCCTTCAGATTTATTATAAAAAGTTTACATTGTAATTCTTAACTGCCTAAAATTTTGTTTGGAATTTGGAATTTGAAGAAGGTGTAATTATATTGCATACAAAAATTGTATTATTTGACACTAATATAATTATAAAAATGTAATATTCAATTCCAAAATATCTGCAAGTTTTGGTAGGTACATACTGTATATGATAAGTCATATTTGTTCTTAATTATTTTATTTCATTCATTGAATAAATTAGCCAATATACAAATATACAATATTATATAGTTTAAAATACATATATACACATTATATTATAAGTAAAATTTCACATTTAAATATTATATATGCCAATATTAATACAAACATATATTAATAAGTAATATTTATTACATCACTAAATTACTTTTTCAGTTCCTATTATAGGTTTGATATAGGTAAATAATTTACAAATAATGGTATCTGTATAATGTATAATTTGTAATTATATCTAGTCTATAATTTATTTGTTATATATACCTATCATGTTTATTACGGGCATTTAAAACTTGAAACCAAATATATTATGTATCTGAGTTTTTAGTTGATTTTATTAATTATGCTCCATTGTTCTACTAAATGATTTAAAACATATTGAGGATCATTAACGAGTAATGACAAATTGTATGTCTGTCTTATATAGATCATTGACTGTAGTTGTTGAGCTAGCTTAAGGGGTAAATAAAGTTTACTTTTAGCCACAAGACTTTTCTGTTCTGACTCCAGTGGAAAGTATTGTTGACTATAGTTATGTAGTAACTTTTTACTGACTTCTGTGTCGTACATAAGATAGATCTTCATTTTCAAAGTAGTCCAGTAGTTTATTCAATTCTTCAACTAAAACATATATTTCATTATTAGTATTTATAGTATTTAGTAGGTATCTTTTTATTTTCTACCTAATAAAATGATCTAAACACATTAATCTTTATTGATGTAGATACCTTTTTTGATTACAGACTCGTGGATAAAGATGGCAAGAACTTATAGACCCATATGTTATTCAAGAAAAAGCTGTTTGAGAAAATGAGTTTTTGAATAATGGTCAAGGGTACTTTAGTTTTTTACAAATCAGTTAAAATCATACTAGAAAACTATAATTAGGTGGTATATATTTTATATAATAAGCAAATATCATCCATTCAATTTTAATTTGATGAAAAACCACTTAACAAAAGGTAAATAAAATTTATACCTATTTCTGAAAAGAGTTTTAAATAATTTATATAATTTTATGATGATTTTTATGTTAAATTTAGAAGAATTGTACTATTGGAAAAGTATTACTAATTTTGTTTGGTCTTAGGATAACAAATTTGAACCTGATATTTTTGATTTATGGACTACTGAAGAAATACTGCAAAAGGCTTGATGCATATTTATTATCTTGATCCAGAATTTGATGGTCATACAATCTGTTTTGTCACTGATTTTTGTTATATACGTATAATTAGTCAAGAATTCATATTGAATATGGTTTTAATGATACTGTGATGAAAAGTCTTCTATCTAAAATTGCATTTATTATATGGAACTGATATTTACATTTAAGATATTTTTTTTTATCTAAAGATAAAATAAAATGGCATGAAATAAAGTTCGTACTTTTGATAAAATATTAAAATATACCTAATCTAATATTATTGTAACAAAATTGTTAAATATTTTTTAGGTTTCACTTGAAACCTAGGTCAACAAATATTTATTAATTTTTCATACTGTACTATTTATATCTAGAATATTGGAATTATATGTATTATTTTAAGATATCCTGCTATGTAGTAAAAATGTTGCTACAAATAAAATTTAAATATGTTGAATCTTAGATGTATATCTAATTAAAATGCGTGTAGGTTATCTGTTATAGTATTTGTATTACAAATGTAGGAAAATTAATTGTATATCTTCAACAATATTCATTTTGGCAACAGTTGTTTTTTCTATACTTATATAATATATTCATAAGGAATATTAATTAATAATTGTACTCAAGTACTTAATAATATAAATAATTGTATCATGAGAAAAATTAAAATCGTGTTTCATAATATATAAAAATTTTTTGTTTAGCAGTTGTAGTTTCTTAATATTATTACAATTTCATTTTCAGTTATTCGATGAATACATGGATTTTAACTATTGTTCATTGATTATGGCTTACAAATAAATCATATTTTAATATAAATATTAGATATTTGTTAGCTATACTAATATTATAATAATTACTGTACAGTGTATATAAGATTTGTTGTTGATGAAAATTAGTTCAACCAATCATAAAATAACTATATAATTTAAAAATAAATTACTAATATAATCTGCTGACTACTTATTGTCGAAGTTGAGAAACAGTATAAAATACCCCCTCTAGCTAATATACGTGATTATAATGATTGTTATTAAATAGAACTATATACTGCCGTGAGTTATTGAGTCTTATAGAGCCTCTCAGGTCAATACTAGACAAAAAACATTATTTCATATTGTACCCAGTAAATATAATTTTGTTAATTATAATCCCATAAATAGAATTTTACGATATAGTAATGAACATCTATTTGATTTTGATTTTTTCTTTGATAATAGTTATAAGTTAAAAATATTGTTATTTGTTATTTTGTTCATTAGTTAAATACCATATATTTATAGTTTATACCACTTACCTATGTTATATGTATCTTTTGTATTTGTTTGTATAGCGGGCATTATTATTATAAATAAATAAATAAATATAAATATATAACATCTTTAAAAATATAGATTGTCATCTCCGGTCAGAAATTTTAGGAAGTTAAATACATCTATGACAGTGATTTACTCAATGCTAAGGTGCACCTACTATGTAGTGCAGTAATTTTGTTGGTTTTTTTTATCTACTCAAAGTATATTCAAAAAGTTGAATGTTGTTGTGTTATACCTTATACAGTATATTAGGTGTTTTCAAATTATATGGATTTTTATTTTTGTATTGGATTTCTAAACTTATTCAAAAGTTTAAAATCTTATTGAAACAATAATATTATTAAATTAAATGTGCAGCTGTTATGTATAATGTATTGTAAATATTATTCATTTAAGTCATAATATGGACATACCAGCAAATCAATACTTATCTGTTATCTAAATCATAATATGTTTTTTATTTCAATATTGGTTCATGGCAAGGGCCATTATTTATTATATATTTATAATAGGTATGTAATATCAAATAATAAATTGTGGTTGTTCACCTTAATTAATAAAATTGTTCAACTACCTAGTAAAATTAAATTAAGTAGGTATTTTTTAATATTAATTGAAAAATAAAAAATAAATACAATTTTGTGTGTAGATATGTAAGTAAATTATACAGTATATAGTGTACCTATCTGACTTGACTATCTCAGCACAAATACAAAAAAAATATTTATACTACACATAATTATTAAGTATTAATAGGTAAATTCAAAAATAAAATAATTTTAATAAATAAAAATATATAATAACAAAGGAAACATTTAAGAACAAAAAAGGTGGCTGTACAAAAATAAAAACAATGCAAGCGTTTTAGCAACTTCTTTTAGCCTATTGCTACTAAATTTGCTATTCAAACTGTTTCTATATTACAAATTATTGTATATTATTATGTAATTATTTTAATCAATATTAATATTATAGGACAAATTTATAACCAGAAATTTAGAAAGTCAATTATTTTACTAAATAATTTAGTTAAACATAAACAAAATTTATATATTGATGGAAAGGTATAATTTTTAATAAAATAAAATATATTAAAGAATAGTTAGGTATATAAAAACATAGATTTATTATGTATATTATTCAATATTTAATAATATAAAATTATTAGCTAAAATATAGCCATGTATTCATGCATACTATGTTAG
This sequence comes from Schizaphis graminum, assembly GCA_020882235.1. Lineage (NCBI taxonomy): Eukaryota > Metazoa > Arthropoda > Insecta > Hemiptera > Aphididae > Schizaphis > Schizaphis graminum. The sequence continues at coordinate 14,013,303 of CM037033.1, read as the reverse complement.
AAGTATATCAGAACTTGTAAATTAGTATATTGTACATAATATATTATATACCTATGTAGCCATGTAGGGAACGTGTCACGTGTGATTTGAGTTTCGCACTAATATCATAGATACCTATTACACTTAAACAGACAGTCATGCTGTATTGCGGTTTGATGTGTATAATGTAATAAGTAAAATCAAAAAATATTATTAGATGGTATTATACTACCTATAATATACATTATACAAATAAATTATGCTATTCTTATGATTAATGCACGGATTTTTATGCATTAAAAAGTATCAAAATATGCCATATAATATGCAGTCAAAATCGTGAAAATATACAACTATAATTATGCAAGAAACAATTCATTTTTCAAAATGAATTATGATAAAAAAAAATGCACAGCTTTTATTTGATTTAAAAAATTAACAACTTAAAATAATTCTTAATGACAAAAAAAATAATAAAGAATTTTTGAAGAATTTTTTGAATAAATTAATGTGTTTTTAAAGTTGTATTTATTATCAAAAATAATAATCATTTATGTATTTCCAGATTTTCTTCAATGTTGAAGACAACCTATGATGTTTACCTACCGTTTTTAAATTAATTTTAATAAGCATTCGACGTTCAATATTTGACATTGACGAAATTTGTCAAAATCACGAAAATTAGCGAAATATTTTGCAGTCGACAATTTCTAAAGTGTTATTTTTATAGTCAAGTCTTGAAACTTCATTGTATGTAATTCACAGTGTGTCAGTGTTCAAAACTTACAAAATGTACAAGCATAATTTTTTTTTAAAAAGCATTTTAAGTTCAAAATTTGACAAAAATTGCACGTTTAAATTATGCGAAGGGTAACGATATTTCATTATTTCATTATCGATATTCATTATTTTGTTATAAATTCAAAAAGACAAAAACATTGGAATCACATTCCGATGGAACTTTTACGCATAAAAATTTGTGATTTATACACACAATTGACTTTTTAAAATGCAGCGTTTTCGACAAAAATTAATTCAATCTAATTCACTTTAATGACAATATCAAAAAATACAACATAAAATAATATTAATAATATTATAGTGATAGATTATAATATTAGTGATTTTATAGACCGTCTCTGATCTGAATCGTTTTTCGTGTACAATGATAATATTATATCATTGAATTCGAATTTAACACATCCATCACAGCAGAGGCCACAAACCATTTATTTTTTTTTCAAATTTTTAAAAGTCAAGTCGATTTCAGTAGACTCGTGTGTGGCGAAAAATAATATTGTTTCGGGATATATGTAACAGGAACGTATGAAGCGATCGTGAATGCCGGTTGAGAGCAGTCACCGCCGCCACACGGTACGGCCGTTCATAGCAGTGTACGACGTAGACGACGACGCCGGATGTGACCCTGGTACCACGGATTCGTTTACTCAGCTTCAAATCCCGGTTAAGACAACCCGCTTAAAACGCCGGTTTCACGAAACCGATTTTTTAAACGAAATTTCATTAACCGCGGCCCGTTAAAACATGAAAAGTATGCCCATCAGGTGAAGAGCAAAATGAAACTGTTTATACGTTGGTTTTTATATTATTGACTGCGATTGCGAGCGAAACTATCGTGTAAATAATTTTAATCATAACTACATCAAAGGACGGAATTTCGTGTACAAACTATTCACGAGTGGCGCCGAATTAAATTTTACTAGGTTACGCGATGAAATCCAAATAACACCTACTCGCACAAACAATAAGCAAGCAGAGTGTGTGCGGGCGGGTTGCCTAACAACCAAAACCATGACAAATACACCTATAATAAGTGAACAATTTTTTTTTAGAAATATATGTCGTTTTAACAACTTAAAATTGTCTATATATATATATAAAAAAATGTTCGAATACGTTAACTAACTAATAATTTTTGAAATAATTAGTCTCTTATGCGTTAAATGAATCGCCCGGTTCTTATTCTAATCCTTAGAATCTAAGGATATTAAATTGTATGACCACTGTATTCAATTGTTTTTTCTTGTACACATAAAAGTTATGATTATTGCATAATTAGTTCGTATAATTCTAAATGAAAAAAAATATTATTTTTGATTTATTTGACTCCGATTTTTGATCTAATTTGTATTGTACTGTACTGTCTACTCTACTCGAACAGCACGATAATAACTACTATCAGTATAATTTATTTTTTCTATTAATAAAACTAAGTAAAAAAACTAATTTTTATCAAAAAACATCGCTTTTGTTATGTAATATTATATCACATATTCGTACTATTATATATTATTATTGTCATTATTGACGTACAGCAAAACCGTGTGAATAGATTCATAGTATTATATACAGTGATTTGTAATTATTAGTTTAAATATTTTTAAAACCTAATAATCCATAAAAAAAAATAACAATCTACATAATTAAGGATTAAATTCAACTTTGAATTTCTCGATATTAAGTATGACGTATAAGTACACACAAGAAGGTAGCTAAAGTCGTTTGAGGAAAATAATTTTTTTTCATGTACCTATCCTATTTTGTCAAAATTAGAACTTCTAATGACTATAAGAAAAATTAAGAATAGGTAATATAATGTATTTTCAAAAAAATTTTACATTATACTCAGTTACAAGGAGCAATGTATACTTGATTTTAACATTCGAACAAGTTGAATGGTATGTTGTCCTACTTGATACAGTGACACTGGTAATATAATATGTTATACCAGGCGATTCGTTTATTATGAAGTACTAATTATTTCAAAGACTATTAACATTTTGAAAATATTTCTTTTATACAATTTATAGTCGAAAAAACAACATAATAATAATATTATATTATTTAAAAAATTTTTAAATTTTTACTTTTTTAAATGATAACATACCTTTTTAATTTCATATTACGGAGCAGCATATTTTTCGGAGTATTTTATGTATAAAAATCGAAATTAGAATGAGTAGTTTTGGAGTTAAACGTAGGTATTTGAAGTTTAGTTTAGTAGATATATGGTGGAATATTACCCGTAAAATGTTGGACTGCAAGAGTCTGCTTATCTAAACTATAAATACTTAAAACTCATAAAATGCTAGTACGAAATTCGATTTCTACTGTAAATTAGGTGAGAAAAATATTTTCAAAAATGTTAATAGATTTTGAAATGATGAGTGTTGTTTGATTAAAGCCTATAATAATAATATACATATAATTATGGATATTGCTCATATAATAATATAACAGGTAAACATCTATTCTATATTTCTACAATATTAATTATACATTTGAATAGACAATTAGTTTAGAATGTAAATGTTTACATTTACATAGTAGTTACATACATATTAATATAATAATATATTATATTATTAATATTTTCCAAATCCTTAATATAAATAATTCAATAAATTATAATTTATTGTTCACCATACTTCACATTTTTAGCAGAGATAAATTATTTATAGCCAAATAATAATACTACTTTTAAGTTAGAATTTACTAATGTGAAAATAAAACTTGAAAATTAATTTTTTTAAACAACAGAAGCATTAGGTATAATAACTTATCGTTTTCAATGAACTTGGTTGTTGATAAACTAGTTATGCATATTCCATAAGCCTCTCATTGTCGATCTTATCCATATCATAACATTCTTAACAAAGAACCTTTCTGCAAATCAAGTTGTCGGTGTAAATTTAATACGTATTACTCGTATTAGTCGTATTACGTATGCTATATTTTATAATAGAAAAAATTCAAATAATTTTAATAATTGTTTTAGTCTTGTCTCTTATGTTATGTCATCAATGTAATTTTTTTTTGCGAATAATTGTACCAAAATAAATCATTAATTTTTAAACCGTCGCATGTTATTTTAGGTAAGTAGAAGTATTATATAGTACTACATATATTATATATTTATAAATTAATATAACGACGTAAGTTTGCCGGAAAGGCGTAAACTGTCAATATAGGCTCGTGACATTTTATTACTTTGAAATGCGTCTACAAAAATGTTGAAAATCCCATTGTGTGTAGAAAATAGATAATTTAAGTAATATGGGAATTTTTGTGTAATTAATATTTATTGAATTACAACAATAAATAGGTAAATCCGATATTAAACTTTGCATTTTTTAAATCCAGTAAAAATAACTTATGAGGAATCTTGTATTAAATTTTAAATTTTAATAAAGAAAAGGTGGGCAGTATATGTATCTACCGCTTTGCTGTACAATAGGTGTTGTCTGGGTCAGTGTGATGAATATTGTGTTAAATTTGAATTCAACGAAAATATATTGCATTGTATCTATTTATATGAAAAGTAAAAAAAAACGATTCTTAGCGGAGACGGTTTGTCAGCCTATGGTGTTAATAAGTACATTTCATGATGTGTTATTTGATATTCCTATTAAAGTAATTTATTTTAGTATTACGGCAAATTTTATCATTTTTTTCCGATTGATGATGTATAATTATATCATATTATTATTGTTATTAAATTTTATATTAATACCACCTTATCGTAAATAAAACAGTTTAAAAAGGTCCTATTACTACAATAGGTGATATCTTAAAATTAATCTACATATTTGACAATTTCATTGCGTGTTAAAATTCATAATATACGTAAAAGTTATAAGTCTCTTCGAGGCTACGAATAATGTTTTTGAATCATAACAAAATAATTAACATTATTTATCCTTTGCATATATAATTTTGCACAAATTTGAACATTTAATGCGTATAAAAAAATGTGTACATACTACTTTTAATATTTTCGAGCAAATACAAGAACAATTTATCAAGGATCTTGTATAATTTTTCTAAACTTTTTGACCTAGAAATTTTTTTTATTGGTATTTGAAAAAAATATTGAATTGCTTATAATTATAAATAATTCAAAAAGAGTCAAAATATTATGAAAATTAATAATTATATCATTTATTATTGTTGATTTGCCTAGAAAATTTAATATAATGTTGTTCAAATACAACATTGATATTAATAGATATAAAAAAGGCGAACGTATATCCACAAACATTTTTATTTTTGTTATGATTAACAAATTATATTGTAGTTAAATAATTAAACATAAGAATTGAAAATTGAATAGATAAAAGGTTCTTTACAAGTTTTTTAACATAATAATTAGGGATAGAGACTTCTAGGGATTTGCATGTTTTTCAATAATTATTAAAAAAATAGCTAAGTGAAATATAAATTTGTTTTATAGTGATACTAGTGTGTATTTAAATTTAATATTATGTATAGGTATTATACATATTTTGCATATTTGATAATTTTTCATTAATAAGTACATAATTGACAATAATTTATAAAAATATGTATGTTTTATAATTTTATAAAGAAAAACTTAATTTTAAATAGATTTTCTGGAACCGAGATATTAGTATGATGGTTTTATTAATAAGAAATAAATATTTTAAAATTATTAGTGTTTATGTTTTTTTCATTGATCCCTTGCATTGTTATTTATGAATATACAACAAGCGTGATTTAAAAAAAAAAAAGGATTAGAAAAGAAAAACAATAATAAACAATTTATAATTTTAGAAATTCTGCAAATATTATCTAGGTATTAAAATAAAAAGATTTTTATTTTTTTTAATGAAAATTTTAATAACATATTCAATGGTTCTTTAAGGCATATTAATACATAAATATTTCTAGGTTTTTCAAGGAACGAAGTCCTTAATCTTAATAATAATACATATTACATTAAAAATCTATCTGAAAGTTTAATTAATTTTTTATGAGTGTTTGAAGCAAACTATAATATTTTACTTAATAGATTTTTATTATATTGTTGTATTTCAAAAACAAATAACATACTCTAGTTACTTTAAATTTTCACAAAATGTTTATATTATCATTTTCTATGTATGATATAATTTTCATAATATTTTGACTCTTTTTGAATTATTTATAAGCAGTTCAATATTTTTTTCCTTTTTTCAAATGCCAATAAAAAAAATTTCCCGGTCAAAAAGTTTAGAAAAATAATATAAAAGATCCTTCATAAATTGTTTTTGTATTTGTTTGAAAATATTAGAAGTAGTATGTACACATTTTTTTATATGCATTAAATGTTCAAATTTGCAATATACGTTCGACTTTTTTTATATCTATTAATATCAATTTATAACTCGATAAAAATCAAAATAATTAAAAATTATCCATGTATAGAAAACGATAAAGAAATCTAATTCGTCAAAAACTGGTTTAGTGTAAACATTTCTATTTGTTTTCCTAATTTTTATGAAAAGTACTGAAGTATTTTTACTTTTGATCCCTTATTGTACTAACTAGATTCAATTTTCTATAGAATCAAAGCATTTTTATTGCTATAAAAGATTATGACAGACATCCACACACAAAAAACACATATTATTATAAAATGAGTACAACCACTGCTCAGAATTATTTATTTATATCAAACATAGATTTAATTGATTTTTTGGAATTGTGGATAGTCCTTCCCCGGGTATAGCTGCTAAAGAAAATATAACTTTACGAAATAATTGATAAAAAAAAATGTGCTATTACTTAAAATCGTCTATTACACACATATTGTTTTATTTTCGTTTTATGTACGATACAATTTTTGTTTTTGATCAAGAAATACGCTTGAGAATTTAATACATGTAGCTCTTTATAAGTTGTTTTTACCACATATCACTGTTAAAAAATATTGAAATGCGTAGTGATGAGAATAGAGCGAAATTGGTCTTTTAGTGATTAATTTAAATTTAAATGACACACTTCTTAAATTATAAGGCTTATATTATTACTTTATGCTATTTGTTAATCTTTAGAAAAATGTATAATAATTTTTAAAGTAACTAAATTTAACGTAAATGCGTAAGAAACTTAATCTATATTTTTATATATTAACTTAGGCAATTTAGATTTAAAAAAAAAGTTAATTTTTAAAACCAATTAAAAAAAAATTAATTTATCAAACATTTTGATTAAATTACAGATATTTAGTTCCTAGTAATATTATGTAAAATAATATTAAGATAACAATTATATAATACATTGCGATTTAAGGTTTTTGGATAAAATTAGTATAAGGTAAAACCTAATATATTAATAATAGAAAAATAAATATTTAACATTAATAAAAAATGTATATATATATTACAATAAAATATTCTTAAAAATATCGACTGATAGACAATATCTGCTTAGAATAGTTTTTCGTATGCAGTAATATTTAACATTTAAATAATTTAACATATATACATTAAAGTGATTCATTCAAGACATGAAGATATAAAGTACTTTCGAGTATTCGACACCTACAATACAACTGATTGACTTCCGTGGTTTATTTTTTCCAATTATTTAAGAAAGCCCAAAGGATTTTTTTTTCAAATATACATAATTATTCTAAGTCCAAATCTTCAACGTTTTTTCCAAGATCGTTTGTCAACATTTTTATAATATTATGTAGGTATAACAACATTTTTTTAAACATACAATAATTAATTGACATCAAGGTAATAATAATAATTATTAAATGTTTTTTTTTTATTTATATTTTAAGTGTTTATTTTATTAATTATATCACCTCAAAATCCGAACCCTATACTTTATAGCCTAACCCTTACCCTCGTGTTTCACTATTAAGCAGAGTTATGAATTATTTCAATATGGGTAATTTTACTTATTTAAATACTTAGTACATCTTAACGATTAGAAAAATTACTAGGAACTTATAAAGGAGGAAATGGTGGTTACAAATTCATTATCATAAAAAAACTACTAAGATAAATGATTAAGTAATAACGCATAGTTATATATATTGATATGTACACATAATAGTATGAGTTTATGACAATATGGTAAATCAAATAGTACCTACCATGATATAATTTAATATAAATAAATAGTTTTGCTAAAAAATAAACAATGCAAAAGTATAACTAACGTTTTTGATTGACCTAAATAATATGCTAACAAGTAATAGGTACACGAAATCATAGGGTTTATAAGATCTTATAACTTAAAATTGGTAACACGTCCGTAGGAATGAAAACGTATCAAGACATAATATTTTAACAATATAACAGTAAGTAACGATTTCAGAAAAAACAATGTAGAATCACAATATTATTACAACGTGGCAACGGTCACCGACAAAATAGATAATATTTAACATTAAGAAACGGTAAATACACACAGTTTATGCATCTAATAATGATTAAAATAGACCGAAAATTTAAAGTTAGAGCAAAAAGAGAATAAAGTCTTCAAGACAACGATTATTTATTAAGACCCTATGTATATTTATATAGAGTTGATCATAGATTTAAATGGATGACTCTCGATGAAGCGCGTTTAATATCACCCGAGATGGTACTGATATAGGTTCATCTATTGCCGGCTTGATTGTTTTAGATATCGTATGTTTATTTGTTAAGATTGCAGCTGCTGTTGGTGTTAAAGTCGTTGTAAATTTGGCCCTCGGAATAGTAGTTGTAGTATTTGGTTTTTGATACTGAAGTCGGTTTAATGACCATTTGTGGTTGCTGTTCGTGGTATTGAATTTTGTTTGTGGTTGTTGATCTTTCTGTGGCCAGTTACCACCTGATCTATCTATAATAATATATGCATTGTATTTATGAATAAACAAACAAATAAATAAATACGTACACACATTTAGTTGCTAATTTTAAATGGCTAGCATTTTTTTATAAGGCATTCAGTAGGTCGGTAAATTAAAAAAAAATATTTGTTACTATAGTAAAATCTAGTGTAATATAGTTTAGTAATAGATTATAATATATGTTAATTTTTATATAAAGCTATAGGGCAGCGGTTCCCAACTGGGGGGAAATTAAGTGTTGATGGAATTACGAAAAAAATTATGTTATTTTACAACGTGTAAAATTAAAATCACCATATTAGTTTTAGAAAAAGGTGAGAAAAAAACAGTTTCATGTTACTCATTAAATTTACTTTTATTATTTATATTTTATATTTTATATTAATATTTTTGTTTTTATATTCAATAATTTTTTCTTATACTTAATATTATTATTTCGTAAGTTGATTTACAATATATTTTTAAAATGATGAAATTAATAAAAGTAAATAGTTGTGTATTGTATAATATTTATTTGTACCGCTCACAAAAAAAAAATCACCTAAACTTTAATTTAAGGAGGAGGGAATGAAATTTTAGTAAATTTACAAGGGGGGGCGTAGAATGAAAAGAGTTTGGAACCACTGCTATAGGGTATGAATATTGAATATACTATATAATATATATGCATTATAGTATTATATACATATTATACAAATGATATGATGATTTTACACTAATTTAGACCTTTTTCAATAAATTGCTTTTATATCATTACAATTGAAAACAAAACTATGGAAAGAAAATGAATAATATTCCGGAGATAATGAAATAGGTATACTGTTTGAATATTAAGTTACGTATTTGGTAAATGTTTCACAATTTAAGGTTAGTAATAATATAATCTATACGGGTTTTCAAAATGTGTAGTATTGTAATCTATTGTATAGTTACTCAAATATTTAGCTCCACGTAAAATTGTAACGTTATTTATTGACATCGCACCCATTATACAATGGTTTCAACGTTAATTTCTGGCGAATAACTTAAACCGGAAAAAAATTAACGTTAACCGTCAGAAATTGACATGAACATAATATTTTGGTTTTTAACGATAATTACCCATGTAGGTAATTGGTGAAAAATGTTAACGACTAGCGTAATATTACATTATGTTATTTTCTCAATTATTAGTAACAGTAAAATAATGTATTATAGGCACTTATAAAACTGTAGTAGGAACAACTGCAAGAGGTAACTACTATATAGCTGAAGATCGGGCGTGATCGAGCACATTACAAAACATGATGAAGGTGAAAAATTACAACACGCATAACGATCATATAATAGAAGGAATAAAATTAAAATTACGAGAAACGCTATGGAGGACGATCTGAAAGAGTGTAATTTATCAAATAAATGTTATTCGACGTTGGACTGATGAAAATAATATTATATTATTACGCATGGGACTGTAGACGGATCAGACATTTGCCGGGAGGAATGACTGAAGATGAAGGTTGATCGGAGCGAATAGTTTAGGATCACATCTAATGTTTATTTTATCGGAACGTTGAATTAAAATTGTATAAATTAATATACAGATCTGTTACTTGTATAGTTACATTTTATGGGGATAACTCGTAAAAAGCGAATGTTTTTTTTTTTTTTTATTGAAAACCGCCTCACTCTCTTGAGACTAGAATAGGGAAATACAAGTGCGTTGATAACTTTTCAAATAGTTAAAAGTAGTGTTTACAACCACTTACGACCACCACTTGGGTGATGTTATTTTCTGCTTTTATGTCAAATTCGTGTGTACAACGAAACGGGATTGTGGAAAAAATTAAAATTAAATTTTGCAACATGATTTCCCCACCGGACTATACATAATGTTATCATAAACAGGTATATACCGGTATCGGCCATATGCAATGTCGTGGCCGTGGACATGACGATGTCCGGTCCTCTGCCGTCATTGCGGCGGTCGACGGTCGCGGCGTTATTGCAGCGGACTGTGGTCAAAGCCGCGTCGGCGGTAGCGGTGGTGGCGTCGTAGCCGTCGTCCTCGTAATCGTCGTCGGTGCCACACGCCGCCGGAAACGTGGCGGACAGCGGTCGACCCGTCGCTTCCGGCCCCGACGTGTACAACTGCACCCGGCGAGACGACGTTTGCGAATGCAACAGCGGCGTGCAAGTCCCGGCGCGACCGTCGTCGGGTGTGGCGGTCGGCTGTTGTTGCAGCCGTCGTTGTCGCTGCTGCTGCTGTATTTGTCGCTGTCGCTGTTGGATTTGTTGCTGTCGCTGTTGCAGTTGTCGCTGCTGCTGCAGCTGTTGCTGCTGGTGGTGCTGTTGTCGCGCAACGTCCACGTCTGTGCAGGCCGGCGGTGTGGCTTCCGCGGCCTTCAGTCGTCCGACGATCGGTGTTTTTCCAGCACCACCTCGGGCATCGCCGCCATCACCGCTGCCACCGCCTCCACCGTCGTTGCATCCGAGGTCGTACGCGACGTGACCGCGGTCGCCGCGACGGTCGCCGTAGTGCTGACGGCGGTACAGTATCGCCACCACGCCGCATATGCCGCAAGACAGTGCCGCGACCACGGCCACTAGAACGGCCGTCAGGGCGGCGGACGTGGCCCTCCAGCGTTTGTGCGGTGGCCGGGCGCGGTCCTCGTCCCAGTCCGGTTCCTGGCCCTCGGCAGACGGTGGCAACACCAGAGAAAACGCGTCCACTAGTGCGACGGTGACGCGGCGCCAAGCGTAGCCCAACGCCGATTCGTCTGCGAAACAAAACACGAATGGTTATAAGCGATGATCTTTGGCGTAACCAGTAAGCCTAAGAGTTACGGAATGAGGGGAGCTTACCATTTCTATAACGATAAGTCAATAAGGTTATAGGGGCTTTTCACTAGCTTACCGCCAACACGGCATATTAATAATTTTCAATAGGAACGATTAATATAATTTGTTGATAATTATTTTTGTTTATTACATTGTGTGTGTGTGTGTATGACGTGTGTGTAATGCGAATCGTAAAATAACAACATTGAGGGTAACAATTAATGTTTTAAAATTAAAATAATTAAAATATACTATTTTAGTTATAGATTCAAGTTTTTAAATTTTAAGTGAAAGTCAAAGGATGAGTAAGGAAACGATTTCAACAATGAATACGCTAGTTATTACCGCTTAAGCATCCGTTCAGTATTAAACAATTTATTTAAAATGTCTTCTTTACTTAGAATATTTGATTATTTTCAATAGCATTGAATGTTGATAGAAAATTAAGATACCTACAACTTTAATGCGACAATATTCGCTGATTAATGATTATTAATCTTTTCTATTTGATTATCATAATAATTTTTAGCAACCAATGTTTCTGATTTAAATTAAATTAAATTTTAATTTTAATTTAATAAAGCCTAAAAACATAAGATAATTAAAATTTAAAAATATTGCTATAGTTTATCTATAAAAATTATCTTTAAGTTTTTTTTTAAAAAGGAATACCTATAGAAATTTAACCATTATACCTAACATAATATTATGATTGACCTTGTATTAAAATTCAAATCTTAGAATTAAAAATAAAAAAATTATAATAAAAAATAAAAACTAGATTTTGAATAATCTAAAATACTATAAAAGGTTAAGTATTTTAAAATAATTATACATAATGTTAACTATGTATGTGTTTTTGTAAATTAAAATATTTGTATCGGTAAAGTTGGCTATAATAATTATGTAGTTGATATATTAAAACAACGATAATAAATAATACATATTATATATATACATAATACGTATTTACTTTGATTATAAATTTAATCAAAAAAATGTATGGTATTAAATATAACAAAGTAACTATATATACCAACATATAAATAAAGATTATCGATTTTAGCGATGGAACTTACAGAGTTGAAACATTTATTATTTGATTATTTCTCAATAATTTCATATTAATATAGGTATTATTTTATTGATTTTTAGTTACTTTTCTTATATTTAATAATAGGTATTTAATATTTATTTATATCAAACTCCAAATCTATCAATAAAATGAACAAAACCAAATAAGTACCAAATACCTACCGGTCTTTACTGTGGGAATACCCAGGTACACCCAGGTTTGTAATTTGTTTCTAGAACGAATAATTGTTTTCCAAAATTATAACATAATCACAACTATTATAATAACAACTATGGTAATTTTTCGAATACCTGCTACCAATACAATAAAAAATATAAAAATATTCAAAAGTTTAACCATTGACTATACTTAAATGAGTATTAAATAAATAAATTGTGGGGCAGGTAGGTATTAAGAAGTACAAAACACTACAACACACCTCAAAGAAATAAATCATAAAATAATAAAGTCTAAAAATATTTCTATGGTAGGAGTAAGTTGTTAGTCTGCCTTGAGGATAAAACATAAATCTTAAGATAATAAATCGTTTGTATTTGCATAGAAAAACTATAATAAAATAAACGATACAACACCACATACGAGGCGTGTAGTTTCAAAACCAGCCAAAAGCAAATTTTTAGAAATCTAGTTTTTTCGCATTTTCTAAATAGTCACACTGTATTACAAATGCTGTAAAAATATTGAACATCAAATAAGGCCATAACTGGTCTTAAATGACTATGGAAAATTTTGGTTGGTATCAAAGTCACCCATCTGGTGATATTTATTTCAAAACCAGCCATCAAAACTACCTATATCGCAAAGTGAATTTCAAAACCAGCCATGTACCTATATAAAAATCGAAAAAATTTTGGCTTCAAAACCAGCCATAACCATCAAAACCAGCTATATCGATACTATAAATGTACATAACTCTTGTAATAATATTTTTATAAAACACATATTTATATACAATATTGTATACATTCAAACATATAATTTAATATTTATTACAAAATCATAGAGTCAAATTGTAATGTCTTCTACGTTTTTTTTTGTTCTTGAAAAATTTAAAAAAATTGTTTTGGCTGGTTTGAAACTACAATTACGTAATACTTATTGTTATATATTTTGATGCCAATACGGAATTTAAGTATAATATAGGTATAATTAATATAAGAGGCGAATCTACTAATATCATGAAATAATAATCACAAAATAAAAAACCCCCGAGATTTCATAAAGTCAAAAAGGATAGGATTGATATATATATGGCGTGTTGAGGGTAAGCTAATTAAACAAGTACTTAGGTATAACAAAATAACGACAAGCATAGGAAGACTATATCGGCGTTAGATGGGATAAGTGACAAACGATTTAAAAGGATTAAAGGATTGAAGATGCAAAAGATCAAGAAGTTTAATAGATATTTAATGAAGCAGCAAATGGGCTGTAAAAAAAAATATATCTTAAAAGTTAGGGGGATGATAAAATAGAAGGTTCGATATTTGATTATTTGATGCAGAGTATACCAAAACAAATTTAATAGTAATATTTATTGACTACATTTTTCGAATTATTTTAAAACAAAATTTTGTATTGCTGTTGTAATATTATTAGATTAATAGTGATACAAATATATTATATATATTAAACATTTAATCAATTTATCATAGTACGTGACTGAAGTCAATTCAATTAAATTAACTATATAAATCATATACCATTATAACCTATTATACGTTTATAATACTACCCGTGATGCATAACGTATAAAATGTTAGATGCCTATATGATTGTTCGGCAAGGAATAAGTGACTTTTATATCTTTTAAGTAACGTAATTTTGGATTAAAAAAATAATTAACAGCTTTTTTTTATAATTATTAGAAATATAATATTAGTTGTATACATATACATATAATACCAGCGTACTGTACTACTGTATAATATGTATTTGTAGGTCAAGTACCTATTTTTGATATATTATATTCTAATGGTTAGTTAATTTAATGGTTTTCAAGTTAACTAAAGAAATAATAACTTCTATAAAATTAAATAATGAGTAGTAAATAGTCTGGAATACACTAAATGTACCGTACTTAGAACTATAAATGTTTTAAACCTACTTAATATCGAAACATCACGAAAGTAATCTCAACAAACAGTTTTCAAAATGATTGCATTATTGATATAATAATACAAAAGTAACTAAGTATAAACATTTGTCGTTAAAACAATAAAATATACTAATTTAATAAAAAATGAAAACTAGGTACTCATTTTTAAATAATATATAGAATAAAGATTTTAAATCATTATTTATTGTTTCTTGAGTCATACCTAAGAAAATATTTTCAATAATTATATCATTTTAACATATTTTATTCAAATTTGCAATAAGTTGTATGTTGGTAAATTTTTATTTTTACCAAAGTCATTATTTTAATTGCCTTATAATATGGAATGATATAGGAATAAATGTAGTTGGTGAACGTTGTTTGTTTGTTTGTTTTTAATATAATATCAAATAAATAGTTTTCAAAATTTTTGATTTGTTATACATTTTTAATTTTAGTTTAATAAAATATAATACCTAACATAAAAATGTATTCGTTGAAACTAAAAGGTTTTTAAATTTAACGAGAGAAAACATAATAAAGTAAATTTTTTACTAAAAATTAAATCACCCATCAATTTACTTTTTATCTTCCTTCTTGGTACGCTATTAGAAATCATATAGAATATATAGGTCATAGGTATATAGGTTAACATTTTATTGGATTTGTGTACCTTTTTAAGACTTAAAGAGTTTATTTGTTTTTTACTTATTACTGTTTTCATTCCAGATTTTATTTTTTTTTTACAAATAACAGAGGAAGTAAGTTTTATTGAAAATCATACAGGTAGGTAGCGTTTTTCAGTTTTCAAAGAGTTGCTTGTCATTGTTCATTAATCAAAAGTAATAATTATTCATTGTTTGGAGTACCTATATACCCATTCTCCAAACAATCTTCCATCATTTGCTAACGATAAACATCTATTAAAAACTCAAAAAACTGTTACATTATTAAAACATAATATATTACTAGGTAGGTACTGTTAATAATGAATAATCTATGCAAACCTCTAAAGTTTAACTAAAACCTTTTAATTTTTTAGGTTTACACCTTTAGTAAATATATCGTCGTTAATATTGATATTAAGACAAATAGGTACACACATCGATGTTAACCTATACCTATGGTTTTAATTTCAAACTAATTTTATTTAGTGATTTAAACGTTTCATTTTGGATTAACGTTTCGGTCGAGAAGGGACGTAATGTTTTTACTCGGTTAACAGATTGAACGTTTTTCCCATTTATCAACCAAAACTGAATTTTAACTTTTATTCACAGAGAGGAAAATACAATAATATTTTTTTAAGGAAACAAATTAGAATAAAGCTACATATATGCGATACACATGCAAAAATTTAAATAACAAAATAATAGTAAAAATAAAAAAATATAAAAAAAGTAATAATATTACGGTAAACGATTTTTCTTCGTATAATACGTTACATGTTGTATGTGTTTAATGAGATGTATATGGAGTGAAATTACGCTTCAAAAACAGTTACCCCCAGGTGTTTAAACATAACATTAACGAATGTATAACTATGTATAAGCGATAGTTATGCGTGTACCTATAATATATAATATCATAATCGGTATATAGTGTTGTAGGATATAATAAAGGGATCTTAGGGATCCATCGCCGCAAGTATATTTCCGTCGCAGCCATCACTGTTCTTTGCCGTAAAACACGGATGTATTATCACAGCGGTAATTTGTACAGAAACACAAGTTAGAATATAAGAAGATAGTTAGTTAGTTAGTACTTAGTTAGTATAGTCTCACAAAAATGTCACCATTCAATTTCAATAATATTACTAATATTAGTAACTGCGGTGGATATTACAATTTTCCGCCTCAAAACCTAAGGAATAGTATATTAGCCTAGTATGTTACCTACATATTATGGTCTTGTATAAGTTGTATAGCATGACTGACAATCTAATATAATAATAATGATTGATATATTATAATATAATCGTAACGTATATTGTAATTTGTAGGTAATCTAAATGGTTCGACTTGTAACTTGAAGACTAAAATAAATTATTAAATTATACACACGTCCACTTATTAAGTAGACGCGAGCTTATTAAGTAGAGCGAGTTTCTAGTCAATGTGACACCAATACAATCCCATTACACTAATATTAAAGTAAAGTTAGTTAATAACTAATTATTTTTATATCAATAAAGTTATGCACTGCTGCTGCTACAGATTAATTATTATTTAAACAAAGATTTAATTTAAAAGTGTGATTTCTATGATTATAAGATGTCAAATCTATGTTTATTTATTTTAATATGAGTAATTAATATTTAAAAATACTTAAAGTATAAACATTTTTTTTTCATTTAAAAATCACTGATTATCGTTTCCTAATTTATATATTTATATATTATTATACTACTTATGGAGTGTAATGGAATATTTTTGTTATCTATGAACATTTATGCTCAACAAACATATACTTAATAAGAACCATACGAAAAATTAAAGAAGAATCAAATTCAATTAATACCTATAACCTATTCATCCGGATAATTTATTAAATTATTTTAGAATTTATTATTTTATTTAATTGTGATAAAGTATTTCGAATCGTGGCAAACAAATAACGAGTATTTGTTTTAACTGTTTCAAGTATTTCAAGTGGTAACACTGATGGCATCAAAATGAGCTTATCGTAAAGAACACAAGTTTTTACACTAGTTTACCAAGTTTGATAGTGATCGGAGATAAATTGTTTGCTGTACGAATTTTCAAAGTTAATACCGTAGAGTCATCACGTCTGTAAACGTGTGACGTGTAAAAAGAAAAACGAGGTGTCATTAAGTTACCTCGTGAAATCCGGTGAAAAATCGGCCAAAATCTTTAAAAAATTAAAACACGTGTTCAGTGTGACAAATGAGTATCAGACACATATGGTCATTTTGCCTAAAATTGTTGTCTTATAATAACTGTACAATAACCACTAAAGTCTTTTAGGGGTGTTTCCAGAAATGAGAAGAACGTCTAGCGTACAGATGTATCAGGCTTAGGAGGGAGTGTTGCATGGGAACGAGACACATAAATAAATGCATATTAAATTGATCTAAATAAACAAATAATTGTTATAAAAATAAATAATTTTTGTTACACTACTGCGAATTCCTAGATAAATGTTGTACAACAACTTGTTGTCAATGGGTAACTATAACCACACCAAAATACCTATGCGTATTTTAATTTTAAACAACAAAATAGAAACAATTTTATTTATATTATTATATAGAGTTAAAAAAAATTATTTTTTATAGTGTAAATAATATTTTTGTAACTTGCGGTGTTTTTCGGAAAATAATATTCCTTCCTTTCCTCTATTGAAGAATAAATGTTTTTATTTCTTATACAACATTATTTTCATTAAATATTGTTATTTAAGAATAATTATCTCCGTAGAAATTGTATGTAAATCTTAATATAATATGTATACTCTTGCATTATAGGTTAAGTACATTTATGTAAAATGATAAGTTTTACTTTGAATACATACTTATACACTCACCTATGACAGTATCTACATGCATACAACATGTCAACATAGTAATGTTAACTATATGAATAATAATGAGTTATGCTATTTTCAGTAAGTACCCACCTATAATATAAATAATAATCTAAACTTTATTTTAGTAAATATAGTATACACAATTGTACCTACTATTAAAATGCACCATATCATGTAACCCTTGTAAGTATAGTCCGTAAATGTAAAAAAATACATATCTATAGTTACTTATATTTAATCATTTACATTTCATCTAAAATTTTAAAAACAAACAAATATGTATACAATTGTTTCCAGTGTATCAAATAAAATACATTATAATTGACCACAAAATGTTCAATTATTATAGTCTCATAAAATAACAAATCATTTACAAATTTTATTCAAAAGTTTTCTTTTGTTGTTTTATTTGATTTAAAACTTAAATAGGATCTTTTTTAAATAGTTGTTAACTATATTGAATATTTGTATTTTAGTTACAAAAGTATTGGATTTATAAAATATTAAAATCAAATGATACAATTATATTTTCAAAAATAAAAAAAGATACCTCTAAAGACTTAAGTTACTCTGAGCTACAGCTATTTATTTTCAATAATACTATTTTGAGGATAATTATGAATTACTTCATGGTATATCAAGTTATACAATATTGTTTTTTTTTAAATGAACTGAATATTGTTTTTTTATTTTACAAAATATAATAATATGTTATTGAAAAAAATAACATAATACAATTGCGGTTACAAACAGTTGTTTTGTAAATTTTATAAAATTATGATTTCCTAATGATGACTATTGACTGGCTTAAGAAATTTGAATCATTCGAAACACTATTTGTATTTTTATATAATTTCATAATTCAGTTGTATTGTCATGTAATAGCTTAATAGCTATGTGAGTTTGTGACCACATTTAATATACATTATGGATATATATAATTATATTTTGATTTAAAATAGTTTTTCTATTCATTTTGTTAAAATTGACTATTTTAAATTTCTTCAGGGGATTCGATCCGGTGTTTTAAATCGAAATAAACCTATAGTATGCAAACCGTACCGATTTGGAAGTCATCTGATAAAATTTCTATGAACATATTATTTTAATTTGTTATAAAGTTATGAAGTTTACTTGTAAATTAATTTTTTTAATTTAACTCAAAGACTTTTTAAAATAATATTTTAAAATTGTAAATATTAAGAATTTTAAAATTTTAATAATCTTTAAGTGATTCAAATATGTTTTCAAACATGTTATCGGATAAATAGGTTAGTTAATATAATTAGAAAAGTATTGATACTTTTAACCAAAAAAAAAAAAAAGCGGGTAAGTGAGTATCGCTCTGCTGTACATTAGGGGGTGGGATGGACCTCGGACTAGGGAAGGTTAAATTTGAATGCAATGATAGGTATCATTGTATACGAAAAACGATTCTGAACGGAGATGATTTGTCAGTCTAGGATATATTATGAAAAAATCGAAAAAAATTTATTAGTTAAACGTTATTTTACACGTGTATTTTTGATTTCAAATTAAAATTTAAACTTTAAACACACGTAACATTTTTTAAATTGAACAATCCTCAAACTTTTTTATAATTATTCTAAGCTTAACTTATGGACAGCATAGTATTAAATTTTCAATTCTTAGCTTTTGATAGAAAAATATTTATAAATTTTTAACTACCAAATAGTGAAAAATATTCATGATTTTGACGAATTTTTGTCAATATTTGAACTTCAAATGGTAATAAAAAAAAATTGTGCCTATGTATTTTTATAATTTTTGAATGAGAGTTAGAACAAGTTATGTGGACCCTTCTATTAAATTTTCAAGTGATTTGTCCCAGCTCAATTTTTTTTATCAACATTTATAAAAAAAAAATAAAAAAAAATTGAAAATTTCAATTGTCTATTAATAGCTCAAAAAAAGTCAAAATATTTTGAAAATCAAATCACGTAAAGAGAATGGCAATCTAAATAACTGGTAAAATTTTCAAGTATTTACGACTTATACTATTTGAATAACAACAAATATCAAAAATAATTTGAGGCTAAACCGTTATTTAACGCGGTTTTGTAAAAATTTAAATTTCAAACATTCATAAAATTTTTTTGTCTTAGTCCGGTGGAGTTTTTTTTGCAGATAGTTGAAGAAAAATGTATGGAGAACCTTGTACCAAATTTTCAAATCTTAGTTATAAAAGAAAAAATTTTTACGATTTTTCAACCACAAAATTACTTGCCAATTTTCGCAATTTTGACATATTTCGTATAAATTCGAACTTTAAGCACTTATAAAAAAAAATTGTGACTAACGATTTCGGATTTTTTTTCATCACTTTAAGAACAACTTATAAGGAACCTTGTATTAAATTTTTAAGATTTTCTGGCCGGCCAAAAAAATTTTATCGTTATTTTAAAAAAAAATACTAAAAAAAATTAAAAATTTCAATTGTCTATAAATAGCTCAAAAAAATTCAAAATTCTTTGAAAATTTAACTGTGTATGGAGAACGCTAATATAAACATTTTGTGAAAATTTCAAGTATTTACATAAATTAGTTTTTGAGTTATAGCAAAATAAAAAATTCGATTTTGTCGAAAACTGGTTTTGCGTAAAAATTCCTGTTTTTCTGTCATTTTTTTTTTGTTTTTCTCGATTTTTTTGAAAACTGTTGGAAAATGTTTACTTTTCACCTCTATAATGCACCAAGGATATCCACTTTGCCATCGGAAACCACCCCCAAAGTTTGAAATCGAAGCATTATTTCGACTAGTTATGCTGTACACAGACACAAAAAAAAAAAAAAAAAAAAAAAAAAAAAAAAAAAAAAAAAAAAAAAACACACATCATTGTAAAATCAATACATTCATCACTCCGTTCAGAATCTAAAACAACAAAATAACTAATATTCGTGTAGTGCGTTATTGACACGTGTGAGAGTGAGAGTGTGAGGACTGAAGGAGCTTTCAGGTATTTCTTTTATAAACAACTAAACACATTAACTTACTTACATTTATATGACCCACATGCATGTACGTAGAAAATTGTCTATACTGAACTCCTTAAAATTGGATGGAATTGAATCCCCTTAATAAGAAGCTAGATAGAGTACTCTTAGTCTCAGTGAGACTTCACTGGCTTAAGGCTTTGAAATATAGATGGGGATTTATTTGTGTATATGCATTCAGATTTAAGATACTAATAGGCATAGCTTAACAGTTATTTGTTGAAAACAGATAATATTATTATAATTTAAAGTTACTGTTATATATAAAAAAAAATGTTAAATTATGCAAGTTATTAATTTTATATACAATGCTTATTTCTACATGAAAAATTTAGTTTAAAAATCATTGATATATATATGCAATGAACTATGAAATCTACTAATATAGAAAAAGATTCGGAAGTCCTAGTAAAAGAATATATTTTTCGATAAGTCATAAAAAATCAAAAGTAAAATACAAATTTGTTTCACACTTTTCTAATGTTGTACAAGAAATATTATTTTGAAAATTTATTTATATTCACGGTTTCTAGAACTATTTTGCTAATTTAAAGTTATAAGTGTTATTAATAGATGCATATTTTTATAAAATAATGAAAATATACAATATAACTCAACTAAAATATATAAGTACGTAAATAAAATCATGCATTTTGATTTTAAAATAGTAGATACCTATGTTATTGGTTGTTATATTCGATGACATCAGACTATTTTTCCCATTTATTTCCAAAAATTTAGTTATTTTTAAAATTTTGTTTGACTCATTGTACTGCAATAATCAAATTTAAAATAGGTACATCGTGCCAGAATAAGACCCAATTATAGATCTCAAATATTTATATTATATACTACAAAAACAAATTTAAAAAGCTTTGTTAACAATTTTATTTTGCAGAAAAAATTTTTTGTGTTTTTTTTTGGTGTTTTTAAATGCATATTAAAACATGAAAAATGTACTTTCTTAATGCTACAGTTTCCAAACCCTGGTAATAAGTAATAACCAATTATAATATTATTTAAAAAAAATAAATCAACATTTTTAACTATTGAGAATTTTTACAAATCACAAGATATTATTCATCCATATTGAAAGAGAACTTTACTTTGGGTACTCCTATCAATATATTTCTTTAGTTCTCATTTTTTTTTTATGAACGATTGTTTTTTTTTTTTTTACTAAATATAATAATTTAAAATAATTTCACCTATTTTATAAAAAATATCAAAATAAATCTCGATTATGTGAAACGTGTCTGTTTTCGACAATGGTCGATTGAATTTTAATAAGTATCTTTAGTATCTATACGTGGCTACATGAAATACCGATAAGTTATTATTCTTTCTGTATAGTACCTATTTACTTTAAAAAATGATTGAATAGTATATTTACCCTTTAACACTTTACAAAAGTATAAGACACCTATGGGCTTGTTAACCAGCTCTGTTATTAGTAGTTTGCTTAAGTAATATAAATAATAATGCATATAAAGTGTATATTATTATACACAATAGGTAGATACAAACACGTAGATATAAAACAAAACTTTACATAATATTTTTCTTGTGTCATCGTGTTAGTATAGTGTATGACATGTGTAATAAAACAACGAAATAATGTTATTATTATCATGGGTAAACAACATTTTCGTACAAGTCGGTAGACGTAAAAAGCGTTTGACCAACTACAGACTTAAACAGTATAGGTAAATTTAGTATGATATATCAATCTTATAAACCGCTTTTGTATCCCTTTAATATTATAGCATTAGTGTTTTTTCACAAGATTTTTAAGCCACGAACCTACGAATATAAAAAAATATTATACCTACACAGGTAAAATAATTAGGTACTTAAAAAAAATATTTATAAATTCGTTGAACATATGTAAATGTCTTATACTCACGTAGTATACCTATAACCAGCCCATACGCTATCGCTATCCATCTGTATTATTATGTGGAATAATATGATAATAATAATAATAATATTATAACCTCGTGCCTCTGGTCGTCTTCTATCTATCACGCACCTGCAAATACACAGTCATATCTCTCACGTATTAAACATTTATTCTTGTCTCTTGTACAAGTGTCTATCGTACCGGAAACGCACGTATAATCATTTTACTGCTGTTCGTTCGTTGTCGACAGTCGCGGCGGCAACAGTGGTGTTAAAGGTATTAAGGTGTATAATATATATATATATATATTTATTTATCCCCACTACTTACACTCTATACCACCGTCACCACCTATAACAGATTACTATCTCCAGTTGTCGTTGACTATATACGAAAATGACGCTGTTTTCTTTTGAACCAACATGTACACACATATTTTGTATAATACACACACTTGTTGTTACAATCAAAAATCACACATCGATAAACACAGCTTCCGATTGCACATAGTAGCTATTATTATTATTATTATTATTATGTGTGTGCGTGTACGGGTACAACGCTCGGCTATAATATACGGAATATTGTTATGCCAACAACGCCTTCGTCGCGTTTTATACAAAGATTCACACAGTCACAAAGACTGCGAAGACGAAGGAAGCGATACACGTGGTACCGGAAGTTGGGAGAGAGGAACGAGGATTATCTCGGCTGTTTCCGGTCCGTCGGGTGTGCACGCCATTACACCAAAGCTCCTCATATTTCCCCTTTCAACCTGCGAGAGCTGACAAAAGTTATAATTCTTATAAATATATTTTATTTATTTTTCATGCACACCACATTTATATTAAGACACATATATTATTATTATGATTGTTGTTGTGCGCCTACAGTATGCGTGCACGCGTTCATAATATAGCGTTAAGAATAGATAGTATAGCTGTTATCTATACAATCGTTTAATTTGGGTTGCTCGATTTTCCAGCAACTGATTTTAGCTTCACTGTTTCATCTAAATATCCAACGCCGCATATATAATACACTTTCAACACAATGGCGAAATTTTTGAGAATGCGAAAACTATTTGGTCGTATAGTATGGTGAATTTATAGCGGTGAATTTTTTTTTTTTTTGTACAAAGTGTAGTAGTATAGTCAGTAGACCATTTAAAAATAGGTTTGCTATTAATTTTTCACATTGTTAAAATGTTTTAACTTCGATGCTTTGTACATTTTATAAATTTAACCATCAACATTCATAGTTCACAATTTCGTATGAATAACTATCATATTATTAAGTATTAAGTAAATAATTAGAACTTGATTTTAACGAAATTCTTCAAATTTCTAATGTCAAGAGCTCATAAAAAAAAATATTGTTGATCTACTATAACCTTTTTTTTTTAATCTCATTAATAGATACTTATGAAGAACCTTGAGATGAAATTTCAAGCTTTTTAGCTATGCGAAAATGTTTAGAAAATAATTAAAAATTTTAAACGACTAAAAATAAATAAAGTTAAAAAGGTTTCGAAAATGTTATTATATATTTAAATAAATTAATGTTAATATATAAAAAATAAAATTTTTAAATTACAATGGTAAATTCAGAAAATCGATTATATCAAAAATTGATTTTGTGTAAAAATGCCAGTCTATCTTAAATTTTTTTGGACATTTTTTATTTTCGAGTTTTAATCTAATCACCCACCCACTCAATGTCGAAGTATTTTTCTCGATTAAAAAGTTAATGATAAATACAAAAAAAAAGAACAAAAGAACACGTCTTTATAAAATTAAAACATTCATCACTCTGCTCACAATCTAAATAAGTCGTTCAAATAAATTGTTGTTTTTAAAAATAATTACATTTCGATCTTATTCAAATATTTTTAAATGTAATGATAAAACTGTACATAGTAAAATTAATTTTGCATTTAAATAATAGTTTTTAAAAAGTCTTATAATTAAAACAAACCGTTTATTCATATTTTTATTATTTACGGTTATTTCAGTACATTATTGTACGGGTACTTATTTATGATTATTTTTAAATTTCAAAGCACTTTTGCTTATAAGTAATATTAC
Organism: Schizaphis graminum; assembly: GCA_020882235.1. NCBI lineage: Eukaryota > Metazoa > Arthropoda > Insecta > Hemiptera > Aphididae > Schizaphis > Schizaphis graminum. The sequence goes on along the minus strand of CM037033.1, from coordinate 13,988,100 downwards.
TTGGCCCATAATAAATTGCTTAAAAATGCAAATCATTGGTTGCCAAACTTTTTTTGGCGGAAACAGGAAATGAACCTTTTTAATTTTTGGTGGAAATATAGTATTATACGGTGGCCCGTATATCATGTATATAGGCAGTAGGTACCTATGCTAAATTATACTTTATAAGTCTATAACGTAAAATGAAATTCTCTTCATGTATTTATGATATTATAGCTGTTATTAATATAATTCATTAAAATAGGCAGGAGGTAGGTATATCCTACTATTCATGTCCATTTATGGAGGTTTGTGACTAATATTTTTTGTATAGAATGTCATTCTATTATATTCATATTCTCTTATTAGTTATTACTTTATTAGTTATTGCACATTGGGCGTGTGGGCAACACATGGATTAAATATTGACATGATTTATACATGGCGATAAAACAAGTTTTTTAGAGAAACGATATATCTGTTAAAGTAGTTAAATCATATTTATGTTAACATTTAGAGGTTAAATTAAAATTACCAAAATCATATTTTATTAAATGTGTTAAACCATGTGTTTCGTGTTAAATAGTTAAAGTTGATAAACCTACCTGTGTTATCCCCGATGTCGTCAATAATATAGTTGGAACTATCGTTGTCATTGATATCGTTAAATGGCACTGCTACAACATTGATCATTCCTTTGATAATCGCCGATATGGTGCTCCCATAACTATTGTAAATCCTTCCACGATATATTCCAGGTTCTATGCTGTCATCGATTACAAATACCACTTTCTGGACTGAATTCTTAGTGTCCAGATTATAATCACCTACATTGCTATCCACCACGTCTTCTTCGGGATCAAAATAGTAATCACTATCGTCTTGTTCGTTGATACTAGCCCTGCTATTTCCGTTATTATTATCAGTTATGGTAACGCCAGTCACATTAAACGCAACTGCAACCGCTGCAGGCGCTTCTTTAGGCGCGGACTTAAAAAGCTGTAAAACGTAATTATTGGGCCGATGTTGATGATAATGTAACGAAGACGTGTTCAATGAACATGTTATGCAAAATCGTGTTCTTCTATAAGTTCTGGTGACGATGCCTTCCACTTTGGTTCCACAAGGATGCGTTACAGTTGTGTTTGAGTCTTCGTTCAACAATTCTTTCTTTGATATTGACCGACAATCAGTGATTTCTTGAAGATCTCTGCTACCCTGATTGATCATTGTTTTGTCTATAAATACAACATACGGTTAAGATTAGGGTAAAAACTAATAAGTTAAGCTATAGAATAATATACTATACAACAGTGTTTCCCAACCTAGAGGTCTCGCACTTGGGGGGGGGGGGGGGGCGTGTACATATTGCTGAGGAGGCGCAAGCTGTCATAACGAAGTCAAATTTGTATTTAATTAATTATACATAATCAATTTTTTCAATTTATTGTAAGAGAGTGCCAGACTTTTGAAAATCACTGAAGTGGGCGTGGAATAAAAGAGGTTGGGAACCATAACTATACAACTATAATTAAAGTAAATATCATGATTTCAGTATAATAAATAATACTGTTATGAGATTTAATAATATAAATTAAATATGGGTTGTTTGTCATTAGAATATAATAACGAAGTATATTATGATATGCATACACACTTTCATGTATATATCTATAAAACAAAAATAATAATGTCGTTTTAATATACTACGTAGACTATATACAAAACAAATAAATACAAATTAATAAGTATACCAATTTAAATTTATACTAATATCTAATATTTTTTAATAAATATACCTACATTATAATTTAATACATTTCGTATCAATATTATATAATCGTTATTGTGTTCAGCCATAGCCAACAAAGTATGTTTAAATCTTTATTTGAGTAACCGCTAAGAAAACGTTTGGAATATATTTTTAAATTATTTGCTTTTAGTATTTAGTACTATTACATTTTTTTTTTTTTATAGAATCAATAACTTTATTATTTATGAATTTACGACATAATTATATAAATATGAGGTCGACAGTTATTAAATTAAAGACCTTTAGAAGGCCAATATAATTATTCAATACCCACAATTAACCACAAATCTAAACATTATTTTTCCCCTCGTATAATAAGCTAAAGAAGAGGTATGTATAGGTATAATGTTCATTTTTCATATAGAAAAGAAAATGCATATTAAAACACTGCGGTTACTCGTTAGTTACAATCTAAATTTTCAATAAAAATAAACCTACTAAAATAATTATAATGTTCTTATAATTATTATACTTTCGTAGTAATATAAATATGATTATATTATTAAATGTTAAAGTGTAAAACCAAAGAAAAGTACAGCACTTGTTTTTCTTTAATAATTCGTAAAATACTAGTATTTGTGTTCACTACTATTATCGTTATTTCTATAAATAAGTCTAAATATGGTTAAGTGGGATCAACGCCAATGTTTTTTTATTAGGTAACAACATATACATTTTGACGAAAAATATTTAAATACGCTTTCACAATAATGTCAATGTCGTAAAATACCGCAATATTAAAATATCAGGGTTAGTAAATAATTTCGTGAAACGTGTTTTCCTGCAGTGAGAACGCATAATTGATGTTGAGTGTTTAATGTCAGCTAATTTTACCTGTTATATGATAAACGCAGGGTTTATTCTGTATGCCCATCGTGTTGACGGCCCGGCATTCTAGTCGACCGTGAAGAAAGTTTGGACGAACTGCGCTTGAAGAGGCTGAGGCTGCAGCCGATACGACTGATAAATACGATTTTAATACTGGCGTACTTGTGGTAAATGTATATGATATTCCACCGTCACTGCCTTGGACAGCTGTTTCCGTAAGTAATGAGTCAAGTTCTCTTATTGATCGCCCAGTTAATGTCATTTCATTGGATTCAAGGGGACTTCTATTGTGGGCTTCTAGTTCTGCTTGTTCAGGATAGAATTTCCAATGGTATTCGATGGTTGGCGGATGCCCATGACCTGCCCGGCATCGAATCACTGGCCCAGTGGCTGCGTCAGTTTTTTTTGTAATAATATAAATATCTTCACGATGCTGGCACACCGGAACATCTTCATGGTTTTAAGAAACATATAATTATTAAAATATTAATTCAAATTCACCGTTATTAAAATTATAATTTATATTATAATAAATCTAGGATTTTTTTCTTTTTTTTTGGCGTGGGGAGGGCAGAGAATTAAATAATTTTATATTTTTATATACAATATTATCATATAATTTTATAAACTCAAATTTAAGATTTGATGTTAATCCTTACAAATATAATATAGCTGGATGACACTTTAATAGGTGTTAATTCAAAACATAAATATTTGTTTAAACAGTCATTCTTTGACAAGTCAAAAGTTACGCACAGAACGTTTTTATGCCTAACCTTAAATTTTTGTTTTAACGTATTTCACGTAGGTATTTGTAAAATTATAATAAATTACATACTATAGCCTATACAGGTAATAATTTCAAATTTTTCGTGTCAGTTTCATACCTAATTGAAGAGATAATTTAATGACGTATTAAAATGTCAATAATAATAATTAGCCGTACTCACGTTTTATATACAACCGAACTGTGTTGCTGATCGTTTTGTTCTCATCGTTACTGTCGCTGTCGATCCCATTAGTCGCCTGGCACGAATATTTTCCGGCTGCAGCGGCCTTCACGGACTGCAAAACTAAACTACCCAACTGACTGTACTGTATAACGCGACCCGCCAGCCTGTTGTTTCTCTTCTCGCCCCTTTTGTCACTGTCGTCCGATCGTCTTTTCTCCGTCTCTTGCGTCAGCCGAACACCCTGCGTTGCAATAATTGAAGGGGTACATTGTACATATTATAGTGTGCATAATTAGCTCAAGCCAGCGCACAAAGCGGTTGTCGGCAATGGAGACACTCAATAACGGGTGAAAACAAATTAGATCTGAATTATTGTGTTACGTTAAATTTTAAAGCAATTCACTTTAAGAGTGGTTTGACATACTTCACGCACAAACATATTGATATATTATTACGAATCTACCTATGCGCACGCGGCTATCGATAACGCCAGTTCTCGTTCGCCAAATAATACACGACTACACTACCTAATGGTTTATATTATGTAGGATAGGTACTACAAATTTGATTGCGTCAAGTTGCGGGCTCGAGCGTTTTCTCGAATTTCGATTTATATAGTATATACACTATAATGTGGTGAACGCAATAATTATTGATTGCTAATAATTTCAACTCAATGCAAATCCACCATTACGCCGCCGTACAGTGTAGGGTACTATAAACTAATAATATATTGATTATCGTCTACAAATAACCTCCTTTGACATGAATAAATTATTCGAATAAAAATGTGAACGAACAAATAGATAGACTAGATTGGACAACATCAAGATGAAATCGTTTTGTTTCATATTAGTAGACGTTTAAAACCATTGATATAATAATTATAAATTGGTGAATATTATGATATGTTATATTATGAAAGCGAATAATTTTTTTCACTGTTTTTAAGCCAACATATTATATTATTGATCATTTTATTTCGTTCGGATTGTTCATTAGTCATTTATTTATACATTTACAGAAGATTTCACGGATTGAATTATTACACTCTATTCATGAGTTGATTTGATTTTAATTATTCAGTAGCCAGTAGGTATGGGTGGTACTAGGCACCCGCGTCAAATTAATTTAACCAATCACATTTATTAGATGATTAAATAAATCATTAATAACAAATAACTATTGAATAAATCTGTTTACCTAGCCATGATATCGATAATATCTATTTCAAGAAATTGATTGTTATAGGTACGTTTGTAACTTATGAACATAAAATATAAAGTAAATTATGTACTTTATACAAAATTTGATAAGAATTAATTAAATTCTAGCCATGTTTAAGTAAGGTTATGCTATGAATGGTATAAAAAAAAAGTCACTATAATATTTTTTATGAATAATTTTCGTACAAAATCTAAATGTACACAAGGCACAACGGTATTTGGTAAAATCTTTTTGATTATGTGGATACAACCAGTGTTATAATTTAAAATAGCTATATTGAATACCTAACTAAATAACTAAATATTTGTTTATAATTAATTATTAGATTTACCCTCAGAGTCTAGGGCCACTAAATGTAAATTACATTAGGTAACTGCATTAAATTATTATATACCTACTTACTTTAAGAAACATAATATGTAAATAGTGATTAAATATATTATTAGTCAGTATTCAAATATTGCAATCTGATTACTATTTCTCGGTGTACTTTAAAGTAAATAAATTACATTTTTTTATTTAAGCTAATATTAAAAAATATCACAAGTAAAAATGTAATAACTAAATGTCTACAGAAATATGTTTCATAAATGCTACCACTACCTTCTACATAGAAGGTAATATTACAATTTATGTCAAATTTTAATCTTAATATTTACTAATAAATGGCATATTGAAGAACGAATATTTTAGTATTTATTTTTTAGAAATAGGTATAAATGATTACGTTAACTTATAAATAATAAAAATGTAGGTAGAAATTTAAATAATTTATACTAATTCCATCATATACCGGTAATATTAGTTCTGTATATCATGTAGCTATATGAGTATATGCATTCATATTGATATGATATAATATAAATACAATAATTCGATTTATAAAATAATAGAACTAATAACTATACAAAGGTATTGCATTATTTTGTTGAATTTAAATGATAGTGTTATTGTTTTTATGAGTTTTAATTAAATCTTTATACATTTTAAAATAAATATTTATAGTAAATAATTTAACTTATTAATGATACAATAATTAAATATAAAAATTAAATAGATACAAGCAAATAATTGAAACATAAAAATTATCTAAAAAAAAAACTGAAGTATGAAGTAGAGACCTAATACATTATAGAATACAGAAATTTCAGTTATTCAATGCAGGTTTTTATTACGATGCACATACGGTAAGCAATTTATTTATTCGACCATGTAAAAATATAAAAATATTTAAACTACATTATAAACAATTGTCAGAACGTTTTTAATAATCGGGAATTATCACGCATACTTTATAGTAAATATTTATAAAATCTTTAATTTGTATAGCTAAAACTTGAACATTTAATAAAATATTGCTTATAAATTTTCATGTTGGACTTTAAAAAATCTAAATATAAAGGTACATGATTATATTTTTTAATTAAAAAATGTTATTTATAGGGTTTGGGAGAATTCAAAATTGTACGTTTATTATGAATTTTATTTTACGCAATGACAATTTTAAAACATTTAGATTAATTTTAAGATATTATATATTTATACCATTCATACTGTTTTATGGTAATCTGGTATTGACATAAAACAATAATATTATATATGGTATAAATATTAATATTATAATACTTAAATATTAATATAATAAATGTAATGTGTTTTCGTTAAAAATGAAATTAACCTGTATCGTAATACTAATAGCAAAATAAATTACTTTAATAAATAATAGTAATATAAAAAAAAAATATATCATACAATTACTTGGTGACATAGGCTGACGGTCTGTCTCTATATTTTATAATCGCATTTCGTATACAATACACAACGATATAATATTATTCAATTCAATTTTTATACATCCATTACAGTGACCCACTCCAAATCTACTCGACAATTACTATACAGCACACTAGTATCCTCTTTCCCGCCTTTTTTTATATATCAAAATACTATTGTGTAATTGTATATTTTTTTCTGAAAGATGTTATTTTTTGATGATTTCAAATTTTGTAAAAAATCTATTTTCAAAATTGTTGAAACAAATTATTTTCTGAATAATGCAATTAGAAGATTGAATTATATAATAAATTTATATTGTAGTTGTATAAAGAATAAAAATTATAAAAATTATAATTTAACGTACATAACATAAAACAAAACTTATCTTATATAGGTACATATATGATGTTGTATTTAAGTATATTATATGAGTTATACAATATACTGCTATAATTACTCGTATATATAATTTAAGAAAAAAATTATTACGGTATTCAATTTTTATTTATTATATTTACATTCACTAATGAAAAATCTTGGGTATGACATTCTGACTCACCAGTGTAAACTAAAAAAGTAAAGCATTATAGGCGTCTGTTAAATTTGATTAACTGAATAATCGTTTATCTAATATTCTATTGTATAACTAAAATTAATTTACAAGTTATAAAAAAAGTGATCTACTGAGTTTTTATTTCCGCTGGGAAAATATTAACTTTCTCAAATTACTTGTTAAATAATACATTTAAAAAAAATACCATTGTGATATTTCTATTTATCTAAGTTATTATTTATAGTATTAAGTATATTATAAATCAATAAAATAATGGTTATATAATATACATTTTTAATTAAAATGTATAAATATAATTAATTATTAAGCTATGTAATTTAACAATGTATTTTCTTAATATTTTAATCACTAATAATGTCTTTCGCCTTTACTATAATCAAAACGCTGAACGTTAAGACTGAAGTTTAGCTCATATTTAAAATTTAATTAATTTATGTACTTCAAATAATTGTAAAAATAAAATAAATAATTATAAAAAAAGTAATTATTTCATAATAACTAAAAGAAAAAGGAAGAAATATTTTACGTGTACTAAAAATAATATGTAACAGATTACATTATGTGTAGGTAATTTTAGTTTAAGTATTATTTTAGGATCTTTGATAATATAAATTTTGTTAATTTATTATTTTTAGAATAAGCTGCATTTAAAAACCACAAAACAGAAACTACATATACACGTGTCTATGATTCCTAGTTCCTACTCAATATTAGTCTTCGGTAACGAGTTAAATTTAAAAGTCATCAGAGTAAAAAGTAACTTGTCAATTTACTGCAAGTAACATAGTGCTTTTCAATAGAACCTAAAATTGATAGTTTTTGGCGCCTTTGTAAGACTGTAACTCATTTATTTTCAGTCATGCGATAAAGTGTTATTTTATTTGTTAACATTTCGAAGCAATGATAAATCATCGGGAGTTTAGTTTATTAGGTGTATATACAGTGTTATTGTGGTTTTTGTGTTATTTTACTTTTTTATTCGCGGTGATCGCGCTGTTGTCTTTTTTTTTATCTAACATGTAGGCCTCATATAACTATATAGTATATATATATATGTACCTATACAGGTAATATGAATAGTATGTCGTGTGTGTCAATTCTTATACCGTGATTGTTTAAGTGTATACTTTTATATTATTTATCAATGCGATGCACGAGATTTGTCATTTCCCTCTGCTGTTTTGGCCCATAATAGAAACCATATATGAGAACTTGAAAAAGAAAATAAATAAAAAAGATAGGGAGACAAGTGATGTATTCACAATAATACATATAATATAATATGAGATGATGGTTCTATAATATGCTTTTCATTTGTAAATGATCCTTTTCATATCTACCACCCGAGAATTATTGTTAGTATATAGTAAAGATGACAACTACAAAATTACTCTTACGGTGTAAATAATAAATCTTCCAACAATGATACATAGATGGGGCGGCACGGTGTGGGCATGGAAAAATAATAATACTTGTGTTTGAGGACATCCATTTTTCCCTACCCTTTAAATCATATTTCAACCCTACATTTTTAGCGTTCACGTGTTAATAATATAGCCGTAGTACTTTAAAACAAACAATACATCCATTATCGTTATTTTTTTACAGATACTTATGCTCTATTGACAAGTATAGTATGTTGTAGAACATTGAATGTGTGTTACATTATGATTATAATATTATGTTCCGATTTAATGATAAAATATTTAGATATTTCTATGGGGAATGAGTAAGTACTGAGCATATTATAATTTGTTTAAACTTTTTATTTTATTCACTACAGAATTTTTAATCTACCTAATTATTAAGTTTTAATCTATTGCAACATAAAAATTTTATAGGTAAATAGGTATTCAATAATCAGTTGTCCATATGACTGCATATGCATGAATGAACACGGACTGTTATACTATCAATTCAATTATGGTAAAATATATTTAATTCTCGTCGAATATATATTATTATTTATTTTTCGATTCACCTTATTGGTACCATTTATAACTCAATGTATTTATTGCTTAAAATTATAATCCATGGCTAATGTTGTTTCATAATATTCTAACAGTGGTGAATACATTCAGGGAATCCACATTCGTGGTTATTAAATAAGTACATACTCAAACTTTGAAAGATAACTTAAACTTTGTAATACAGTGTGTGAATCGTTTTGAAATACAATGATTCAAACTTTGAAATTATAAACAATTATCTAAATTTAAATTGATATTTATTTGATCGATTGTATTTCCAAATACGACTCAATTCTTTCTTCGCTTAACTTATTGTTTAACGCGTTAGTAATAGTTATTATTGCCATTATTAACGTGTAGTGTACACGCTTGTAGTAGAGGTACCTACGCGAAGTAATAATGATGATTACGTTTCAATTTTCAGAAGAAAAAAAAATTCAATCTCCCACATTAAAATTAATCTAGACGACGGTTTAAAACGTGCACACAGCATAGGAAATATTTAATTTTAAATCGAGTTTAAAAAGTTTTCAAGCAAGCGTATAAAACAGAAATATTTTATTGTACATAGAATCCGAAGATATATGTTGTTATTAACACTTTGTACTGTATTGGCAAAATATATACGACATCGAAACGTACAATTCAAATAAACACCAGTAAGATCGATTACTCACGTTGTGGTACCAACTGTAACGGATGGTAGTTGACGGATTGGCTCGGGCCGCACATTCGAAGTAAACGTCATCTCCAGGACCGATACGCCCGGTGTCCAGCATGCGATTTCCAAATCGTAACTCTACTATTGGAGGGTCTTGAAAAATAACACAGAAATACAATACAATAGCGATATATAAACGACGCACGAAGAGTATAGTGTGATAAAAATGTATTTCGTCAACTATTTCAAATATTAATTTAATAGAATTATAATAATTAAATTATGTTATAAAATGCATATACGTTTAACTACTGTCTACTATATACATAACATTATTCCGCTAGTTGTATATTATTGACATTATGGTAGCAAAAGGCTATATTCATTTTTACAATTGTTCTTTTGCACGTTAACATAATATTTTTTATACTAAACAGGTATTGTTAAAGCATATTATTTATAGAGTTAAAATACTATTAATATGCATACCACTATAAAATTTATGCAGTATTTACTTTTCTACTGTTTTTACAATTTCTATGATAGATTGAAGAATATTGTCTACGGTACTTTCATATTTTGGGTGTGATAAATAATTAATTAAAATATTTTGAAACTATTGAAGTTCTGGTAAATTAATTTTTTTATTTCAGACGTTTTGAGTGTATTCATCAAAGTCAGCACTCAGCTTTACCTGGTTGTTATTGTGATATCAGTCACGCATACAAATTCTTAAGTAAGAGCAAGGTAATGTTTGTTTTAAATATTATAAGCCATTGTACTATACGTGTGAAACGTAAGTTATTGAGATGTGTAATTCCAATCCTGAGGACTATGTTAATAATTAATATGTTCAACAGCTTATAATGTAGAAAACTATTTAATAATTATTTTAATCACAGAATTCAAATTTAGTAAAATCGATTTAATAAAAAATTTAAAAAATTAACCAATATAATATTTATTGTTTAGATATAATTATCTAAACATATGACGTATAAGACATACTTATTATATTACTTGTTTATTAAATATTCTAATGGCTTAAAACTAATTTAAAAATTATACTTTATATTCCAGTACTATTATATCACATTTAATATCTATATACTCGTAGATATAATAGATATGCAGGTACTCTATATAATATGTTATTAATAACTTACATTGAACATCCAATGTTATTTTGGTTTCGACGTAATGGCGGTCAAATGTTTTGATGACTGGATTGTATGCATGACAAACTAAAGTTGATTCATTGTCATCATTTTCATTAATAACTGCAGATTTTGGACCCCAAAGTACGAAACTTAGAATACTTGTGGTCACAACCAATTCATCTTTGTCAGTCACTATTTCTGGCGTCTACATGGAAAATAAACATAATATATTATTCGATTACATCTACCTACTTAATATCAATTAAACACATATTTTTTTTATTGCTGTTATTTAAGTAGAATGTAGCTAGGTACCTTACACAAATAAATACAAAGTTTGGTAAGTTAATGAAAATAATTAGCTCTAGTTAAGTTAAGATTATACAAGATCGATGAGTTAGAAATTAACAGTTAATTGTTAAATTGTTTGAATTGAATTTGATAAGTTATAAGTTAATATTGAAAATAATATTAACTTAACCCAATTTAAAAAAAAGCTTATCTACTTTGTTTAATTATAATGTGAATTGTGGATCAAATAAAAAGTGACCACGTTTTTTTCTAATTTCCTAAATTACAATAAACAATTTTAATCAACTTTTATCGTAATGTACACAGTTGTACAGTGTACATATTATATAGGTACCTATTTCACTTTGCATGATTATTAAATATTTAAACTATAGAGATCATAATTGATAATTTAACAAATATTGATATTTATATCAAATATAAATTTAAGGGTATATATTATATTATTAAAACAATACAATTTGCAATTCATAATAATTTTATTTAAAAATTTGTTATTGCAACTATTGTACATATAGTATACAATAATTATAATTTAAGTATTTTATAATTAAATATATAAAACCTTGAAATTTACATTTTATTTGATGTTTTATTTTTCAATATTGAAAATTTATTATATTAGCAACAATGTCTTTTTAAAACTTTTACTACAAACATATTATAATAATATTGTTACTGTGTATGGCTTTATGTCTATCTAATATACTAAAATATAAAATATAACTATTTATAAAGTAATTTATTTTAAAAATAATAAATAAAATAATAATAGAATTTTTTGAATTATTATATTATTGAATTATTTTAATTATAATGTTTATTTACGTATAGAACAAAATTCAATTTCTTTTTAAACTTGATTGTTTTAAATCAAATAGGAAAACTTAGGTTATTATCATGGCCACTAGTGTTCATAAGTTGAGTAGAAAATTAAAATCTAAATTTTAGTTAAAATGTTTTAAAAAAAAATGACTTTTTAACTATATAGTTAATACACGTCTGCATAAAGATAATACTGAACAAAAATAAAATAGAAGACCTTAATTTTTTTTTCAGAAATTATTTAATATTAGGTACCTACGAAAATGTATATGTACCTACCTGCATGTATATAAATAATAATACAATAAAAATGCAATTCAATAATAAACATAAGGAACTACTAGGTTTATTTTATTTTGACGAGTGCTTCAAAGTGATATTGGCCATAAGACAGGTACGTATATGTACTGCATAGGTAATATAGGTAATATAAAAACTTGTAAATGTAAAAATCAAATAATGATACCTATTAGTTATGTTGATTGTCGGTAAATTAATATTAAAATATGGAATCGTGTCACCGTCATGTTTGATTTTGAAATTGTCAACTACCGATCATCTGTCTAACAATTAATATTGTGTCTTGATAGTGAAAATAATTTTTTTATTTACCAAGAGTACCTATACATTTTTCATACCATAATTTTTTTTTCGTAAAATATTAAAACCAAACGATGTGTAAAACATTTTTATATTAAGCTACTTATTTATTTTATGAATAAAACATAATATACGATATATTGTTAACCATTGATGCATATGTAATGTAATTATTATTTAATATTTTTGAAACAGCACCGAAGAACAAAATTAATATCATATTAAAAGTTCAAATATATAGAACAAGTATAAATTGAATGACATACAAAAGAAATTCATCGGGTAAACTTTTCTTTTGCTATTAAAACTTATGTTTTTGAATTTAGAAAATAATAAAACATCAAAAATATTTTAAGCATGAAGGCAATTTCGTAATATGCTGGTGTCAACCATAATATAGTAAATATACCAAAATAAATACAACTTGTATAGGTATGATATAATATACATCATAATATATAAATATTACCCTAATGTTTTTGTAATGCTTGTAAATTATACCGTCATGATATAACTTTTGATACATATTTATGTTGTCCAACGTAATGATCCTATTTGTTTATGGATTACCCTTGAATTAACAGTATAACAATATATTATTATAATGCAATATATTTTTTTTTAATTCGTATAAATGTATAATCGTATAATAAGTTTGTGGGAGTGATAATATTTAACATGATTTTAAATTTTCCAATGAACATGTTTTTAAATATTTATTTTATTCGACTTAAGCTTCAAAAATGATAGCTATCAACTATTTACAATTATTTAGTTTATTTTTTTCTTAATATCATCTAAATTGAAATAATTCAACTTGTCGAGTTGATTTACGGTCTAAAAATTTCATATAATTGATCAGAAATGTTTTTATTTTATTCTTTACTGAAATAAATCATAATAAAGATATTACATAATATGTTAGTAGGTAATATGATGTTCAACTGTTCAACTCGAGTTCCGAGTATTAGACATGTAGCGGGTAAGTTTATAATATGTCCAATTGTTTATTATTTCTGTTTAATATAGTTTGATATATTATAGCTAGAGTAGTAATTATTATTCATGTTAATTCATAGGACTTCTGGTATTATATTTTTCAAATGTTTTTCCGATACAAGTTGACCGATTGTATATTGATTTGAATTTTTTATACCAGTGAAAATATTTTCACCGAACTAATAATAATAAAAGTATGCAATATATTCGAATAAAATATGTATAGTTTATGGTTACAGTAATTGATTTATTTGTTCTTTATTACATAGAAATTTCTATATTACATAGAAAAATATTTTTTGTGAAACATCGAGTAGGTAGTTCCTTTGATGCAACATAACTTGATTTCCTTACAAGAGAAATATTTCGGGGAGGTAAGTTAAAGTAAGGAATTCAAATTGAATAAAAGTAAAGTTATTAATAAAGTAATATTTGTTTTCATTTTTTTTTCTATCTGATAACGGTGACCCACTTTTAAAATTAAAATGTTACCCATGGGTTTTTGTTGTCCCGAAGAAAAATAAAAGTCAAATCATTGATAATTTCGGTCCTGTTTGGGGAGATTTTATGCATAAACGGAAAAGTTCAATTTCGTATGTGATACAGAAATATTATTATTTTATAATTTAAACCACAATACAGTTGTATTTATCTTTACCGCTAGTAAAGTATACTTCGCCGTGGCCGCGCGCTGGTACTATATTATGAAAATACAATAAAAACACGTATATAATACGAACTCTGTTTTCCCGTCGCCATCACCGCAGAAACTCTAAAAACTTGTTCTTTATTTATTCACAGTCCGTCGACAAACATAATACACAACAAAGTTATATATACACTCGCTATACACGACTACTACTACTACTACTACATGGGCGACGGCGGTGGCAACGTAGGCAGTGGCGTAGGGCTAGCCGAGGTGGCACGACGGGCGGGCGGGCGGGCAATGAATATACATATATGTTTTTCTCTGCTGCTACTGCTGCTGCTGCTGCTGCTGCTGCTGCTGCTGCTGCATAGTAGGTTTGTTTGTTCAGGCCCCCTCGTCTTTTGTTGTATACGTTTTTCGTTACCGCCTCTGAGTTTTCCCGTAGAAGTATTATTGTTATTACTATTATTATTTGTTTACACCAACCCGTAAAACTCGCCAAAAACTACACAGTATTTCTACTGCCGCTGTTGATTCGTTCGTTAAAAATGTTCGTATTTGTCTTAATATTATACAAAGTTTGAAAGCTTACTGTAATGCACACACGCTCGCGCGTATACACATCGCGCACGTATAGGTGCATATCATGTATACATCATTTATACGCGCGTCCACACTCGCCGGATGTTTGCTCGCGCGTACGCCTTATACTTACGTATACTTACTTACTTGTGCGCAATACTTTATACGTTTTTCCGAATGCTTACTTTTTGCTTAGGAAACAGACAACTTTACATTACCCGTTCGGCGTGCCACGCCAGCGAAAAACATATTTGTTTTAAGCGGTGATCATCAGATGAATACTCGGCCGTGGCGCGTTTATCGTGTGTTTATTCGGATTGTTAGGTCGTCTCTCGTGGACCGGCTGACTTTGCAAACATCGTATTTTTTTTTTTTTTTTTGTTCGTTCGTGTTGTTATTGTGTCTTGAACAGTACTTACTCGCGAACCGCAACAATTCACTTTGGTTTACACAACGTATACATAACTTCTTTATCGGTATAATAGTGTGTATATAGAACGCATTACTGTGTATACTATAGTGCCGTATATATGATATTATATAATAGCATCATCAATATTATAATAATATGTAGGTACTCGTTGTTTAATATTCTTGTTTCATAATTTTCGCCAGCTTTTCATATAACCGTTATTTACGTTTAATGGCACAATGAATTTTTTTTAAGGCTATTTTTAGCATATTTTTCTTCGTGATTATGTTTACGTCTAATTCTTTTGATGAATATAATATAATATGATATGTCTGAATATTTTTTGATGTCATAAAACTACACACGATTTATTATTGTGCCACCGAATTTAATTTTTACTTTAACGATAAAATCTGTATGTACCTATATTTTTGATAAATTATTGATTGCATGCCTTTATTATTTGAGGAAAATTGAAAAATTGTATCGCATCGTCCATTACATGAAGTCAACTGTCAAAAATAGACGCGAATACACTTATTGTAGTTAAATGTCCTTACGAATATTTACCGGGTACTTAAAACGCTTGCAGAAGACATTTAATTTCTTAGAATCAAAGCTATAAGCACGTATCTTATCTGAACAATCCCGAAATTGTGATTTTTGATTAAATGATTTAGTGGTGTGTATTTCTAAACAATACTGTAACTTAAGATAAATGTGTGTCATCGAAATTTATATATACAAGTAAATCAGTGTACCTATGTGGGGTTTGTGGAGAGCTGTGCGATGATGATGTATTATATTGATGTGTATATTTTTGAAAGTGTGTGGTTATGAGTGTTATGACGACCGCCATCACTATATAACGCCCGGCAATCCTGCACGTATACTTCGTTGAACATGCTATAGCCCTATAGATATAATATTTTCTTTTTGTTCAAAATACATACCTACCGGATTTATTATATCGATATTTATATAATAAACTTCGTAATCGCAATTGTTGTAAATATGATTATATTTTATTTTGACAATAATCAATATTAACATAAGTATTAAATATGATTATTGTATTTTTGTCAGTGGAATATAGGTAGGTATACAATACATCATTAATATATTGAAGGGAAGAGGGTAACCTTGGGAAACCGAAACCCCAAATCTATGTAAAAGAAATATACATTTATAACATTTATAATACTCCCCTCTCAAAAAAGGAAAAAGTTTTTTTTAATTATTATCGCTTTTCTTTAACTTTATTTTTTCAATCAAACAACGTATTGAACATAAGACCAATAAATACATACATATCATATAAGAAAACAGAAATGCCATTAGTGTATGAAAAAATAATTTTATTTAAGATTTAAGTCTATCTAATTTAAAGAGCTAGTTATGTGAACATTTTAAAAGTTAAAATTGCGAAGAATAAATAGCAAAAATAAAAATCGCGAAATGTTTTAAACTTTTAACAGCAAAAGTAATAAATAATAATTAGTGATTTTTTTTAAAAGTAATATTTGTTTTTTTTTTCTAAGACTGAACTTCAGAATTGCAGACACTTTTACATTAAAGACAATAACAATAATAATAATACACGGACAATAAATTATAGACATTATTCCATACGTTTTCTAGTTCATACCTATTTCCAATAAAAATATTACACGTACATAATATATACAAAAAAATTAACTCATTATTCAAATTTTACATGATACATATGTCAATATATTTTATGTTGTTAGTTCTTTTATTTTCACGTTTGATTTAAAAAATAATACAGGTACAGTATAATAGATAAATTTTAATTTTAATTCTTTTGGCTATAAAAACGAATTCCATAATAATTTTAAAATGTTAACATACGATATAAATAAAGAATAGGTACGTGTACCATTTATATATTAAAATATATAACGATTTGAGTACGACTTGTGTATTCTATAACTTAGACTATAAATGGATTATTATTACGCAATTCAAGACCCAAAAGTACAAAAAAAAAAAGCGGGTAAGTGAGTATCGCTCTGCTGTACATTAGGATTAGGGAGTGGCGTGGACCTCGGACTAGGGCAGATTAAATTTGAATGCAATGATAGGTATCATTGTATACGAAAAACGATTCTGAACGGAGATGACTTGTCAGTCTAGGATATATTATACTTAAATATTGTCATATATTCTACTTTGAAACTAATTCAAACATTTAAGTATAAAATTTTCAAGATCTTACTTCAAGTAATTTTTTAAAAATAACAAAAATCGAAAATTATTTATTAGTAAAAAGTTATTTTACACGTGTATTTTTGATTTCAAATTAAAATTAAAACTTTAAACACTCGTAAAATTTTTTAAATTGAATAATCCTCAAACTTTTTTATAATTATTCTAAGCTTAATTTATGGACAACATAGTATTAAATTTTCAATTCTTAGCTTTTGATAGAAAAATATTTATAAATTTTTAACTATCAAAAGGGTGAAAAATATTCATGATTTTGACGAATTTTTGTCAATATTTGAACTTCAAATGCTAATAAAATAAAATTGTGCCTATGTATTTTTATAATTTTTGAATGAGAGTTAGAACAAGTTATGTGGACCCTTCAATTAAATTTTCAAGTAATTTGTCCCAGCTCAATTTTTTTTATCAACATTTATAAAAGAAAAATAAAAAAAAATTGAAAATTTCAATTGTCTATAAATAGCTCAAAAAAAGTCAAAATGTTTTGAAAATCAAATCACGTAAAGAAAATGGCAATCTAAATAACCGGTAAAATTTTCAAGTATTTACGACTTATACTGTTTGAATAACAACAAATGTCAAAAATCGTTTGAGGCTAAACCGTTATTTAACGCGGTTTTGTAAAAATTTATATTTCAAACACTCATAAAAATTTTTTGTCTGAATCTTACAGATATTTGAAGAAAAATGTATGGAGAACCTTGTATAAAATTTTCAAAACTTAGTTATAAAAGAAAAAAATTTACAATTTTTCAACCACAAAATTACTTGCAAATTTTCGCAATTTTGACATATTTCGTATAAATTCGAACTTTAAGCATTATAAAAAAAAATTGTGACTAACGATTTCGGATTTTTTTTTATCACTTTAAGAACAACTTATAAGAAACCTTGTATTAAATTTTCAAGATTTTCTGGCCGGCCAAAAATTTTTTATCGTTATCTTAAAAAAAAATAATAAAAAAAATTAAAAATTTCAATTGTCTATAAATAGCTGAAAAAAATTCAAAATTCTTTGAAAATTTAACTGTGTATGGAAAACGCTAATATAAACATTTGGTGAAAATTTCAAGTATTTACATCTATTAGTTTTTGAGTTATAGCAAAATAAAAAATTCGATTTTGTCGAAAACTGGTTTTGCGTAAAAAATCCCGTTTTTCCTTCATTTTTTTATGGTTTTTCCCGACTCATTTAAAAAATATTCAAAATTTTTAACTTTTGACCCCCCAAAGTACCAACTAGATTCAATTTCCTTTTCAAAGAGGGGCTGAAGTCAAAAATCAAAGCATTTTTACTGCTCCAAATGTTGTCGTCAGACACAAAAAAAAAAAAACACACATCATTGTAAAATCAATACATTCTTCACTCCGTTCAGAATCTAAAAATATGAAATTGTGATTATTTTACTCAGGTGCCGGTAAGAACAAAACATACGTCATTTTTTACAATAATAATCATTATATAAATACAAAAATAATTTCCTACTTTTTGCTGTTTATTTTTCTCAATTTTAACTAGCACCCTGTTTATGCAATTATATTAATGCTATCATGATATTTAGCGTCACGGTTGCAACTAAGTACTGTGTTGTATTGCTATATAATCATCGTATGAATATAATTTAACAAGTCATGGGGAGATCGGTAATTAGAACTTGTGTGTATAATAATTTATATAAACTATTTAGAGTTAAGTTGTGCTATATCAATTTGAACCTAATCTATGCATGTATTTAATGCAATACGCGAGTTAAGTATAATGAAATAACTACATATTTTGTTTATCATTATGAACAATAATTTTATATCTTTAAGTTTTTCCTAAAAATAAGCATTAATTTAAAACATTTCTTCGACCTATAGCACCTCTCTTGAATTCGCTCCTAATCTTTGTCACACAAATAATGCTAAATATCAAAACGCGTAAATATTTTGAAATCATTGATCATAATTGGTACTGATAACAACAGCAATGGTGATGTTTACGGTGACAGCAACAATAACATATTTGTGTTTTGAAATGACTATTCTACTACTACCTATTCCAGTTCCAACGTCGCAGTTACAACAATGATTGATAATAAATTATCGAATATATTATTTAATACAGAGAATTTAGAAAGCTTATTATTTATTTTAGATTGTGGCTATATTTGGTCAGAAATCTAAAATGATATAGCACATAATCACTTAAAGCTAAGTTGAATAGAGTTGATTTAATAAATCAATTTAGCATTCCACCCAAATATCCATTGCAAAAATTAAATGTTTTCATGTTTTATCATATCATACCGAAAACGATTATTATACTGATATTTAGCACTAATAATTTAAATATTATTTTTAATTTAAATTATTTTAATGGGGATAATATTATAGTAATTTATCACCTAATTGTGGTAGTATAGTAAAACCTACTTTTAATTTGTATTCATTTGAGAAATAATAATACCTGTAATTCGAAAATTAAATTAAACTATTAATTTATAGTTTATAATAATGAAAAATGTATTAAATCCAAGTACGACTGTTATCTATAAGTCCAAAAGAAAAAAATGCCACTCAAATGTGAAAATGTATACAACTTACATAATACATACACAGAAAATATTACTTTATCAAACAACTCAATGGAGCAAACATTATGTGCGTTGTCGCATTGTGGAAACTCAAGCCGAGTATGGATAATAATATAATGTAGAATAAAAAAAAAATTATCAAAAAAACACTTTTTTTTATTATATTTAGTACTTAGAATATTGAAATCATAAATATTCTTTATCTATCGACCAATTATTAAAATACCTTACCGTAATGTGTTTTACATGGGTTTCAATGTAAAATAATATTGTTTATTTGAACTACGCTGTTAATGTCCAAAAGTTTTTTTTCAGATGGTTAAATAATTAAATTATGAAATAAAATTTCTTGGTTTTCTGTGTAGTTATAGGTTTTAAAAATATATTTTCAATATATTTTATAATGTCTAATAGATATTTTCTATGGCATTTTTTTATCCCTCTTCTTAAACAAATGATCATAGATAAAATAAAACTCCATTGTAATGAAACCAAACACTTATTGAATATCTCAGTCTAAAATAAAATAAACTCACATCTTTTTATTACTTAAAATAATGAATTTTGCATTATATGTATGCAGAAAAACTCATTAATATTTAGGTATACATCTAATGCATTATACCATCTGTCTGAATAAACAGTAATGTTTATTCAAATATGGTTGAATTGGTATTTGGTGGCATATTTATACAATCATGTGAGTCATCATTTGATTAACGTATAATATAAGTAATTATATCAGTTAGAATACAAATGTCAAGGTATTAAGTAATCAAATCTGTTATCTATTAAAATACAAAATATATGAATAAAAAACATTTAAAAATGATTCATTTCATAAGTAACTATGTTGTTCAGT
Source organism: Schizaphis graminum (assembly GCA_020882235.1). Lineage (NCBI taxonomy): Eukaryota > Metazoa > Arthropoda > Insecta > Hemiptera > Aphididae > Schizaphis > Schizaphis graminum. Next base: position 13,967,086 of record CM037033.1, on the reverse strand, counting down.
ACCTATCTAAAACATAAATTTAAAAGTTTTCAAAACATTTTATTCTTTGTAATTCGAAGTAATTCCCGTCAGTGGCGTAGCCAGAAATTTTGTATGGGGGAGGATAAGTCTCACCAAAAAATTCAAAAAATACAAATACAATAATTCTTTTATGTACACTTTTTAAAATGTTTTTAATAAATTGAGCAACAAACATTTTTATACATGTATAAACATTTTTATTTATTTATTATGGCTCCAATCTTTTACTGCATCCTTCTTGGGGCGTTTTGAGCAAAAACTTGAATGACATCTGTTTCCTTCACAAGTTATTTTTTATTTATATTTGACATTGCTAAACCATTTAACCCTTTCTCCATCATTGTTGATCTTTAGGGCCCTCACTACTTCCGTCAATTTGAGCTCAAAAAACGTACCTAAAGTTTTGACAAAATTAAAGTTAGTTTAAGATGTTCGATTATGATTCTCAAAAAAATTCTGAACTCGGCAGAAAATTGTCTATAGATCGTATGGAATACTTTGTAAAAATGAAATCTTATATTTTAATAAAGTGGTAATAAAATCTTGAAAATATGACTTTTTTCAAATCATAATATTAAATTTAAAATTAAGATTAAAACCAGAATGTACGATCTACAGACATTTTTCTGCTGAATTTAAATATTTTTTCAGAATTAAGATCAGACAACGTTAAGTTAACTAACTTTAATTTTGTCAAATCAATAAGTAAGTTGTCGTAAAATTCGTATAGTGAATTTTTATTGTTATCGAGTTATTGACATGTGCATGCGCGTACTCCAGCCGGTACCCGCATCGCATTTCACTTACACTAATAATCATTTACAACTAACACATAGATCTCAGGCGGCTAAGACGAGATTATGAATTGCCTAAATTATGTCTCTTAAATAATAACCAAAGCGAGGCCCCTTAAGTATGTTTTCGTTCTTGACAAGGTGGAAAATGTTCTTACATTAATTAGTATAGATATCTGTGTTAATTCACAATTAATCATGATAAGAGAAAGAATATTATAAAGATTGATATTTTTATTATCAATTATAATATATGGCTATAATGGCTAAAATAAACTCAGTCAATGGGGGGCTATAGCCCCCTTAGCCTCCCTAGCTACGCTACTGATTCCCGTCATGTGATAAATCATTTACAATGATCCGTTACACATTTTTCTACTCACTCAACCATAAGATGTTCTAATATACCTCCCGATAAGCGGAAATCGAATTAAATTATTAGCAAGGGCCAAATATTATAAAAAATATATAAAAATATTTTTGTAAAAATTAACCTACGTATACACTATCACCAAAATTCATAAATTAGTTGGTACCTAAAAATTCATTCAACTTTCAATTTAAATATTGTTTTACTTGAAAATATAATAATTTACATTTAAATGTAATATATTTTCTTACAGAATATAAGATTATAACTTCAAAAATATTAAATTTTTAATAGGTATATAAATATTTTTAAATCTGCCAACAATCGAAAACACTGCCTTGTAACAAAATAGTAGGTATACATTTTATTTTTACTTAAATTTGAATTCTATACTTAAGTTTCTCTTAAAATGAAATATTTAAATTTTTTACATTATAAAAGAAAATAAATTACCACTACTTAATAAATGTTCAAGCTGACAATATTATGGGTCTTTTACATACGTGGACCACAGAGACGAGGTCCCACTACCACCACTTATACGGGCTATATAGCTATTGTTTTAAAATACTACTCTTAAACCCGAATCACTTTACATTTATCTTGTTTCTATGTTTTTGTAGTGTTTTACCTAATAATTACATTTATAATATTTAATCAAGTGTACAAAATTACCACACAGTCATACAGTGACTTGTAAAGGTAAACCATGAAACTGTTGATGTGTAAACTTAATGAGTTCACTCATCAACAGTTTACTATTTATTGACTAAATACTGAGTATTTACCTAATATTACACTGTATCAGTGAGAGTAATATTAATTAATGTCTGTCAGTTAAATACAAATGTATATTCATACAAACTTTTAAATTTTTCTAAAATAATGTAAAGTTTTCAATCAATAGGTAATAAATGTTATTCATTTTATAGTCAACGACGTAGTACGTTTCATTTAATAGAATCGTTATTAAATAATTATTTATATCAGTACTCACTGCTCAGTATATTATGCTGTTTCATATATTTTTTTTCGATTTGACAAATGATTTTTTTAAATATGTTTTAGGAAACTGGTAGTTATATTTTATCATTTCATAAATAAAATCGAAATAATAGTCATTGTTGTCAAACGGCATAGTATTGTGTCAGAGAGGCAAACTGTTAATTTTTAGAACAAATACAAATATCGGCGATGATGCTGAAATACATTAATTGATGAATTAACTGAGTTATAGTGGTCCGCTATTGTTTTTGATCATTATTCATTAGCTAGAACTGTGTGTTTATAATAGAACGATAATAATAATAATAATAATAATAATAATAATAATAATAGAAATTTTAGATATGGAAGTGGTTGTATTGGGAAACATTCTGTATTTTGTAACAATCGATAAAATAAAATATGTCATATAATATTAATTTGTAAATAGTACATGCACATTGCACATCTATAAACAAATCTATCTTTCTGTACTTTTCCATGTAAAATCATAAAGGATAAATAAATTACTTTGGGATTAAAATACAGAGAAACAATTAAAAAAAAAAAAAAAAATTATAATTCTCTGAATTTCCATAATTTTTTATAAATAATATGTTTCATTGGTTTTACGATCCATTTATTGCATCGGGGTAGGCAATTCTGAATAGCCGTAGGGATTGATGCGATAGTATTTTATAATAAAAACAATTTCGATCAAAAACTGTAATATTTTCTATGGATAATATCTATAAGCATGTAAATTGTAAAAAAAGTGGGCAAGTGGGTATCGCTCTGCTGTATGGTAGAGATAGAGAGTAGATCACTGGTCACTATAATGGATGTGTTAAATTTTTTTTATCGGCATTTTAAGAAAAAAAACTTAAAAAAATCAAAATTTTCAATTGTCTATAAGTAGCTTAAAAAAATTCTAAATATTTTGAAAATTTAATTATAAATAGATAACGCTAATATAAATATTTGGTGAACATTTCAAGTATTTTCAATGATTCGTTTTTGAGTTACGGCAAAATTAAAAAATCTATTTTGTCAAAAAGTGGTTATGCGTAAAAATTTCCGTTTTCCGTAATTTTTTCAGGGTTTTTCTCGAGGCTTTTGAAAACTATTGAAAATTTTTTACTTTTGACCCCCCGAAGAACCAACTAGATAAATTTTCCTTTTCAAAGAGGGGCTGAAGTCAAAAATCGAAGCATTATTACTACTCCAAAAAGTGATGACAGACACACAAAAAAAAAAAACACACATCATTGTAAAATCAATACATTTATCACTCCGTTCAGAATCTAAAAATATTAATGAATTTCCATATTTGCAATTTTTTATTAGTGTATACAACTCTGATTGTACCTATATCATTTTCAACTGATGATCGATTTTATCATTCGTTGATAATTTTTTTAATAGAATATTATTATAACCTACCAACCGGAAAAATAACAAAAACACGTCTGTCAAAGTGTAAGTATATTTACTTTTTCAACGTTCTTTTAGCGAAAATTTCAACTAAATTATAATGTTACGTTCATCGTATAAAATAAAAATGTTATGGAATCAATTAAATAAAAAAAAATTGCAAACGGAAATGTAAATAATATATTTTCGTTAACATCATATATTATGTTCTAATTTTGTGAATAGTCAATGACGATAACACCAAATACGAAAATGTAAATAATACTAATAAATTTTGATTTGTTCATTTTTATTTAATATTATGTTAAAAACATTTTTAAGGAGATTTTTTCAAATTGTTTAATATTATTAGTACATCAAATCGTATTTTTAAATTAATTTTTCCTGTTTTAAGGGCATTGAAATCCACGCCCCCCTAATCATAACCGATAAATATCTTTCTTATTTAATATATTATTTTTAGTATGCAATAAAATAGATATATTAGGCACATATTTAATAATTACTTAACTATAATGGATATTGATAAGCTATTATTACATAAATATAATGTACAAACTCGAAAATTAATTAAATAAATATATATATATTATACTTCATATTAAGGTAATATTTCATTAATTCACTAAATAAAAATATTTATACAGCACTTTTAGTAAAAATAATTCTTTGAAACACGGTATAATATACCATGTTAATATACAGTTTAAAATAATAATAATAATAATAACAATAATATGGCTTTATATTATGTCAAACCAAGACATTGTTGTTTTGAGGAGTCGATTTTCATTGAAAAAATACTGCTTGCCATTAAATTTCCCAAAAAATAAATACTATTGAATAATATTGCTGTCCATTGTACAATTAATTTTGTTTTAAAAACATATTATGATATTATTTAGGCGTCGACCATTGCATTATATAGCATTATATTATTATACTTAACATGACGTATTTTTTCAGTAGGACGATTATATGTGTTTTGTGATTATTATGTGTTTTTTGTATAAAATATAATATCGAACTTGTTTAAAGTATTTCTTAGTTTCGATCATTGTTGTAGAAATATAACGTATAATTATCAGTACAGCATATTTTATACGTTATATAACAATATTTTATTCGCACAACTGACACATTTCAATTTTAAACGGTTAGGTGTATACCTACTCACTGACATAGTTATCAATATATACATGTAAAAAAAATATTTTAGTGATGGCTCTATTTAAGTTCAGTATGCCTATCATATTATTATAAAAAATATATATATATATAAATTTACAACATAGGTAAATACGTGTATTTATTTACTAAGCCAATAATGATTAATTTTCTTGGTGTTCAATTGTATTAACGTAACAGTAATAAGTATTTTTTCTTACTTGTAGTGTTTTCACTATGCCGGAGATTTTACTTTCTGAAATCGCCGACGTACCGACTCGTTGTTTTTCCAATAAGACCATCAGGGACGATACATCCAACGTACGAGTGGAATTTATCAATTGACTAACGTTAAAGCGTTGATTGTTTTTTAATAGATACCATTCGATTTTAGCCAATGGTCGAGATCCTTTGGAATGACACTCGGCTTGATACACTCGGTCGGCTCTTATTGTATATTTCTTGTAACCAACTGTGTCTTCTGACGGAAACACATCATTTTTTTCAGTCCCGTGGCTTTCATTACTTTTCAAATGATTTTTGTATTCTTTTATTGATATGATTTGTACTTCAGTAGGCATCACTGTAAAAAAAATATTAGATTAGTTATCCGCATCAACCACAGTATAATATAAATAAAATTGTTTCAAATTTGTACCTAAGTATTCAATTTATATGAGAAAATATTATTACATTGCAAATCAAAAAGGCACAAAGAATCGAAAAAAAATAACGAATATTTACAATATGATTACAACAGATAAATTTATTTCGATTAAAGTACTATCATAAGTGTCGCATACATATAAGTAGTATTGTACATTTGATGGTGAAATATATGAAATAATTATCAAATATATAGGTACCTATCCCTCAAAGGATAATATGTCATTATTTTGAAATATATAGATATATAGGTATGTCCAAAAAGGATAGATTTATAAGCTGAATAATACTATACGATGAATGTTATCAGCATTTTCCGACGCTTCACAACGTGTGCCGTTATTCGTTAATGATTACCACGATTATGAATCACAGTTTACCAAACATCGCCCAAGTAAAACCATCTGCTAGTAGGATAGTACGTCTACCACATAAATCGAAAATATACTGTCAAAAATAATTGATACTGAAACTATTTTATGTGTATTATAAATTTTAATTTTTATAATACATTAAACAACAAAACTAAATGAAAATAAACGATATTAATAATATTCTATATTTATAATATTTTATTAGATTCTGAATGAAGTGATGAATGTATTGCTTTTACAATGATGTGTGTTTTTTTTTTTTTTTTTGTGTCTGACGACAACATTTGGAGCAGTAATAATGCTCCGATTTTTGACTTCAGCCCCTCTTTGAATAGAAAAATTCATCTAGTTGGTACTTTGGGGAGGACAAAAGTAAAATTTTCAAATAGTTTTCAAAAAAATCGAGAAAAACAAAAAAAAAAGTGACAGAAAAACGACAATTTTACGAAAAATCACTTTTCGACAAAATCGATTTTTTGATTTTGCTGTAACTCAAAAACGAATTATTGTAAATACTTGAAATTTTCACCAAATGTTTATATTATGGTTATCTCTTTACAGTTAAATTTTCAAAATATTTTGACCATTATAAGTGCTTAAAGTTTGAATTTATACGAAATATTTCAAAATTTAAATTAAATTTCATACTCTCATTACGCGTATGTTGCCTAATATTTTTTTTATTAATAAACAGATACTATAAAGTAACCATAGTAACATATAAAAACTATACTATTCGTTTCAAAATAAAATATATGACAATATATAAATATAATATATCCTAAACTGACAAATCATCTTCGTTCAGAATCGTTTTTCGTATACAATGATACCTATCATTGCATTCAAATTTAACCTACCATAGTCCGAGGTCCATCCCACCCCCTAATGTACAGCAGAGCGATACTCACTTACCCGCTTTTTTTTTTATAAATTTAAGAACATAAATTTTTGAATATATAAGTCAATATCAGAATGGAAAACATGCTAGGATTAGTGTATCTTTACACAGCAATTATGTTGTACAATATTATGTACGGCATAAGTATATAGGTATTATGTATATTATTTTCTATAAAAAAAAGAAAAAAAGGGGTTCTATCAAGTATCAACACTTTTATAATGCAATATAAATATTATTATATCAAAATATGTATTTTTTTATTATAATTATTAATTTAAAGAATTAACGTTTTAGTTTTATACTTCAATCAAAACGTAATTAAATTAAATTGTACGGATATTATGATAATATTATATATGTTAATTTGGTAAAATCAATGGTACTCGAAAAAAATTTGGATATTTTACTGTTACTGTGTATTATTATAGCTTACTGACATTTATAATATCAATAAAATGTACTTATAACAGATTTCTGGTCTAATTTTTGTTTCTTATAGTTATAATAATGTAAAGTAATATAAGGTTATAAATCAATATTTCTAATTGTTATTTGTATTTAAATACACAACTATGAACTAATGCACTTTTATTATTTATTGAGTTATATTTATATAAACCGTATAGAATATTCAGAACTCTAAAATAATAACTAATAGTTATTAGTTCGTGTATCGCTATATGGTCATTAATATAACTCACTACACGCTGTACATTCTTAAAATTCTTACTGAATATTTTGTATTGTACTTAGATTAGATTTATTGTTTTTGTATCAATTTAGTTAAATAAATATATTTAAAATATTTTTAAAAACTTTTAGTAAAAATTATTATATGACGTTATTAAATACTCAACTATTACAATTAATAAAATTAGTAACTTATTAAGTGTTTTACATGTCCTATAAACTACATCGAAGGAAAAGTTAATATTTTAAACAACGTTTTTCAAAACTTAAATGGATAATATTATAATACACTTTCATCTTTTACGATGAGATAAAGAAAATTGTTGGTATATCTATGTTTACATTTTGAATAATATTATGTATATAAACTTTATACAGCATAGCTGAATTCCAAGGGTTAAAACACTTCTAACCATACTGACATTTTTAGTTCAATATATTATATAATATATATCAATGTATATTAAAATATTTGATTTTTAAACGTATATCTACATAAAAACTGATTTAAACATTCTGTGGGATACGGAAAATATAATATAACCAACAACATAAATGTTAACTCACTTCATAGGTCGGTATTTTTGAGTTTTGGTTCAAGTAAAAAATATTGTGCAAGTGTGAATTAAAATAGCATTACAGTTTTATATAATGTAACTTAATTTCTATACTGCTTAATAATTAATAAAATACAAGTTGAATTTAGCATATGCAAAATAATAAAAATTTAAAAATATATAATGTACCTATATAAAAAATGTTTAAAACAGTATTTCGTGTTAGAAATGAAAACGTATGGTATTTATTTATATTTTATATGAAAAAATTGATGTTTGTATTAAAAAAAAGACATTCGGGATGGTGAAAATGTGAGATGCATCAGCAAATATGAAAGTTTATGCGTGCATCTACATGGATTTGATATTTCGTTCCTTAATATTAAACGCATAATTTAGAATTTTTGTATTCATTTCGACGACTATTCAATATACCTAATAGTACAATATATAATAAATATAATATTTTATGTATTATGTACTATGATCAAACTAAATATGCGTGGTTCTATCAATTCGAAATTGGAATTTATTTATTTTGGCACTTGATAATTTACATTATAAAATAATTCACAAATTTTTGATTCTGAGCAGCATAGTTGTATTTATTATAAGAGGAGATGATGAAATTGATCCCCCGTTGACCTCTTTTTTATACATATATTATTTTACCATTTATTTATAATCATAAAATACCAGTGTTTTATTATATTTGTGAACAGAATATTATAACAAATCGACATTAAAACAAATAAAATTTCAATAACAGCAAAGAAATAAAAGTTTGTTGATTGATATATAAAAAAAAACCTAATGATTCGGTGTGCTTGACAATAAAATGTTATCTTTTTCAAATAATTAAACGTCAATATTATATTATTTTAATACATAATAAAAATTATCAGTCATTGGAATGCACACTCTACTATAATGTTCCTTGTTTATATGATTTATTGGTGAATGTACATTGGCATATAATCAATAATTATTAATGTTATATATTGCCTAATCAAATTGAATGTGCTAAAATATTCAAATTTACATTACTAAAACGGTAAACACATTTGAATAACATGTAATAAATACCGAGTCCAATATGAAACTTACTTAATGTATGAAATCAAATAGTATTAGAATATTAAATTAATTGAATGAAAATTAGAAGATAAAATCATGAATAATAAAATGTATCACATTATCACAATGATAAACCTATAGCAGCCTACTAGGTTGAAAATTAAGTAGTGTTTTTCAAATAGGTGTGACGGATATTTATATTCATATTTTTTCACAATATATATTAAATAAAAATGTAGTATACAACTACCATTTTTTTTCAAAAATGTATGTGGGACTAAAAATGGTAAAGTCGTTTAAACTATACGTAGATTATACACCGTCAACAAAACATATGAATAAAAAAAATATTAAAATTTAAATAGTATATGGTAGGACTCGAAAAAGTCTTCACTCTAGTTATTATAGTAATACTTACCTATAGTATTATTTTTCCAAGTACATAATAGACATTTTCGTTATTTATAAAATAAGTGAAATAGATTATTTGGAGTAATTTAAATATAAATTAACTTTTTTTATTAACTGTTGATCGTAGACAAAGATAATATATATAAACCCAAGTTTTTCGAGAATTATTTGATGATATTATGTTTTAATGACAAAACAGGTCATTTATACTAATAGCAATTATTTCAGTTAAACTAATTTGAATCAGTGAATGAATTAAAAACAATTTTATAATTATGCAAAACTAAGTTATGTGATTCTATAAAAATTAAATTCTGAAAACTCAAATATATTAATTATAAATGAGTGCTAATGACACTGTAAAGTAGGACAAACTCTTAAAAACACTTCCGATAATAGCCTACCTACGTAGCTATATTACTCTTGACAATTGCTCTTTATCAGGATTAATTTTTGAGGTTTTGATATATATTTTAGATATATTCTAAAACTGTGTGTAAATATTTTTTTTATGGTACTTGAAAGTTTATATTTTAGCTAAGTGCAATATCGTCTACAATTTTAAAATAATCAAGATTATTAAATCAAAAGATTTATTATTTTCTAAACTTTGTTTATTTATTTTACTGATAAATAAATAATATTTTGAGTTCAAACTTCAAAGAAAAAAAGCAAAATATTTGTATCGAAGTTTTTAAATGTTTTAAAAATATAAATAAAAAATAGTTGATGTTGTAAAGTGTTTTAGATCTACTAGTCGTAATTCATAATGTGATATTATCTTCAATTAGTAATTATTTTACAATGTACAAGAATGATAACAGATTTGGAATAATATAATTAACTTTAAATTATACATGTTAAAGATATAGGTTTTATTTTTTTATATATATTATTTGTATGTTTTTCCTTTGTGACAAAAAATATTCAAATTCACTTGTACAATTCCAAATTATATTATTTTAAAAGTTTACAGACAATGTCAACATATTTGTTTTTATAAAATCTAAAACTTTTTTGCTAAGTTATAATGGAGAGGCTTTTTCTTTGCGTACTATACAGCCCTGTAAATTAGCATTTTTTAATCACCAAACAATTGTTTTGGAGACTTATTCAAATTAATTTGTTCTTTAATCATATGATAACTTAATGTAGGATTCTCTTTTACTTAACGAATTTTAAAACTTTCTTCCGTATTAGTTTTAGAATATTTTTAGACACATTATACATATTTGTTAACCAAATTAGCAAATTCACTTTTCTTATAACTACATTTTACTCAACTATGTATGGTTTTTAATTGCCATCTGGTATAATTTAATATTAAGTATTATAATTTTACAAGAATAACGATTATCCACGGCGTGGAGTTGATAATAGTATAATACATTGTTCAGAAAATGTACGTTTCAATTCAAATCAATTATAATAATATAACTTGTGTATATTTATGTAGATAGTCTAATAATTTAATGATTGTCTACCTATTAAATTAAGTTGAGGGGAATCGGAGGAGTAATTCTGTAAGAGGTGAAACTATATGATGAGGTTTTGTGTGCGTTAAATGAAGGTAAAAATAAATATAATTGACGTTTTTATTTTGTGTTTTAAATCCCTAATCACAAATGTATAAGGCCTATAATTTGTTTTGAGACTTTTAGGTTAAATATTAAAACATATAATATAAATTAATTTGATATGAATTCAAACAGTTTTAATTTATTAAAGAGGAAGTGCCTATGGATATAACAACTTTTATAATTTAAATAAATGCTGTTAATACTTTACTTTAGAAAAAAGTTTATGATTGCCCCCGTTTTTGAGCCAAATTGTACTTCATGCATATCACGCATAACGTACTTAAGTATATAGTTAATTATATTATATAATTATGTAGCTATAATATTTTAAGTACAATTATTTAATTAAAATTAAATGAAAGTGTTGTTAGTGGTATCGTTTGCAAGCCTTCCAATCTGTTTTTATATGTGGTTGATTATTATGCGTCTTTGGTGAAATGTCCTCTTAACTTCCCATATTTGTTTACGGCCATAAAAAACTTAATATGTATATATTTAATGTGACCATGTCACACTTAACGATATTTATACAGAAATATGAATAATATTCACAAAGTATATCTTAGATTTTGACAATATTCTGGTTTGTATAGTATTGTAACTATTCACAAAAACCGTACATATCGATCAGTTATATCTGCTTAAAGATTATTCAACCAAATCGTCACTCCTCCAATGAAAAAGCTAAATTTCGTCTACAATCTGCTATTCCACAAATGGACTTGATGAACAGTGGATCTTAATTTTATCATAGGATGATTAGATAATAATTGAAAGCAATATATAAATTCGGATAGTTAAATTCAATTATAAAAAGAAAATAACAATGGAATCGTAATTATTTTTCAATAGTATTATTCAAATTACTATTGTAATTTACTATTGTTATGCAACTGGACGGACCCGCGAATAGCGAAGAGTCGAAAATGAGATAGTGACGAAAAGTGTCTATACTGATGTTGAGCCACCATACAAGATTGTTTTCTTTGACGGAACAAATAACTTTTTTGTTTTATGACAACGATCGAAAGTCCGAAAACTATAAGTTCTATGCGACTATAATATTATGTTAGTTTAGATTACCATCCCCCAAAACTATTACCTATCAATCGCAACTGTAGCCATAGTTTCTGTTCGATTGTTAAATGCTATTTATACCTAATCATATAATGTATACCGTTCGGTTATGTATATATTATATTATGTAGGTGATGCGGATATATTATTGTCTTCACTATTGTTCAACCGTGTAATGATAATGTCAATATTCGGAATCATATTCTAGGAGATTGTTGTCTGATATTGTTGTATTGTGTTCGTTCATAATATTATTTAACTAATTATTTTTCATCGCATTATTAGACGCTTGTCAAGTGTATACGTTTTAGTCGATAAATGCAACGCCTTTGCCTACAGTATAAAAATAAATTCGTGCCCGAAAATATAACGTACAACTATGATTTCAAACACAACAGTGTTACAGCGCGGATAATTTTTCAGCGGTTATCGGAATCGCAACTAATAAAAACCGTGAAAATATGGTGGACTTTAAAATTTGTTTTCAACGGGTAAACGTGTACCGTATACAGCAGGCAGTGGCGTAGCCAGGATTTTTTTTAAGGGGGGGGGGGTTTAGTAATAAAATAAAATAAATCTACAACCGTATTGAAATAATAAAATAAATGAATGATAATGATTATTATCACCAGTGCAGTCGATAACGTGAATACAGCATAACAGAATACATTTCACCACGAATAAATGATTGTATTTCTATATTATAAAAATTATATTTTTGATAAAAATACGGCCGAAGGGGGGGGGGGGGGTTCAACCCCCCAACCACCCCCCCCTGGCTACGCCACTGACAGCAGGTATACGTAGATACTGGTAAAGTGCAGTTCAATATTCCCGTGATTTGAGCAAACAGTTTTCAGAACTATATAATATGCGATAATAGCCGACGGGTTGACCGTATAATAGGTACTACACGACACGTTCTATCGTATACCTACGATCTGACGTCGCCGTTGCGCGCGAGTCATAACCGGCCGGGGAAATGCGATGTAAACACAACAATATTGTTATGGTTTTTGAGTTATACTCACGGTTCAGACGGATAAACGTGTGTTCGGTGGTGGCCGGCGGTGGCAAATTTCCATTTACAACGATTGCCGACGGACGGGAAACCCCACTGGACACAGAATTTAGAATGCTGTTGCTCGCCTGACACGTCAAACGCGCCGTGCCCAATGTTTGTTGTCGCTGGCTCATTATCGGATGCCATCTGGTTAAGTTGGTCAATACCAAACGGTTAACGGTAACACCGGTGGTGGCACTGTTGTTCGGCTTTCTGCGGTACCCGCGACCATGGTCATCATCATTAACCAGTTGATACGGAGAGTGCAACACTGCATTTTCGTGGTACCATGTCAGTCGGGGTCGCGGCCATCCTGCAAGATAAAAAAAAAAAAAAAAAATGGAAAAAAATCAACGCAATTATTTAATTTTTTTTTTTTCACTACGCTTGACTATGATTATAACTATTCATAGTTGTAGAAAAAAAAAAAAAATAAAAACTATGTAATTCCTTCATATTATACTATATATATATCATATTATATTGTACTCTCAAAGTCTCAAATAATAGCAAACATAATAATATGATAATTTATAATAACCATAAATATCATCAAACGTATATATTTTAAAAAGTTATAAAACTTTATTCTACGTTTCAAAATCTGAATAGGAGGTGCCTACCTAAAATTATAAAACATTAAAAAAAACTAATGACTTTCAGATTACATAATATATTTAGAATGTCCCCAAGAACAAAAATAAATTCTATTAAAACGCAAAACTTTAGTAAATCGTGTTAAAAAAATAACAGAAAAACTTTCGAAAAAATAAATAATTGTATTTAATTTACACTTTTTATTCAATATTTAAATTTATTTATCAAGAGGTTACATTGTGGTCGATATCCTGCCTAGTATACAGTCTAGTTTTATAGGTACCTAATAAATAACAAGACTATCTTATTTGTAATTAATTTCAATGATGCTCATCAGTGCAACTAAATGAAACTTAAAGTGCCAATTATAGTTTGCATTAAAAAAAAATGTCATGGTCTTAAAAAATAAATAAAGCTTACATAATGGCAAACAATATTATAGAATCTATATATTTTATCTAGATTATTTTATAAAAATATACTTCGAACATATTTTTTATTTTAGAAATAACTAAAATACTAGGAAATTATGTAAGATGTAGGAAATGATTGTTTAAAAATAGATTAATTGTACTAATAATTTAGATTCTTACTTTTTAAATTAAATAACATATAATTTAGTTTAGCTAACCTTAAAAATACCTCATTAGTTATTACAAATTAATTTAATTATTTTAATGTATTTTTAAATATTATACTGACTAAATACCTATAAGTAATAGTTTTTATTAAATATATAATAAATTATAGTAGATATTTTTAATCTTAATATAATATGATCTGATAAATTTTTATATGATACTCAATAATATCTTAAAGTAGGTAAACGTTTGAGTTTGATTTTACTAAGTAGTGTCACAATTATTAGTAATAGGCTACTTTTTACTATATACACTGTACGTCTGTACTTTATAAATAAAGTAATTGGATTATTAATAAAATAAATTTAGTTATAATTTTTTGATACAAAACGAAAAAACTTACTAGATAATTCGTGTAACTTTAAAAATATTTTACAATTCAACATAAAACAGCACAAACTACAAATTAATGAACATTTTATTATATTATAAAATATAATACCTAGTTATTATAACTATTCATTAAGTATTAGAGTAAGTATTCAAAAAAAATATAATATATGTACCGTATACTCCCTTATCAGTTATCATGTTAACTTTATAAGTTAAATACATGTGACGTGAAACAAGGAAGTATATACAATTTTAATCAATGGTTTATTTTATTAGTTAGTAAATCATTTAAGTATCTTGTCCTAAGGTAATTTTTTATCGAATAATAACCCTCATTATTTCTAAATGTATTAATGTTAGTAAAAATATTTTTTACATGATTTTTAGTTGAAATAAAACAACATCAATAATACTTTTTATTAAAATATTTATTTAATTTTTTTTACTTTTTGAACGAAGACATACGTTTTTTATTTCATATTCTGAAGTTAAATTTTTTTCGGAGTATTTCTATACATACAAATTGAAATTCGGATAAGTAGTTAATGAGTTATAAGTATTTAAGGATTAGGTAATGGATGACGAACATTTTTAAGAGTATCGCCGCATCTATCGAGAAGATTCACTCTGCTCTACTTTAAGTTTAAATACTTAGAAATCATAAACTCGTTCAAATTTTGATTTTTATGTATCGAAAAAAAATTTAAATTTATATGAAATTAATGATGTATGTACCTAGTCATTTAAAAAGTAAAACATTTAAAAAATCATAATGATAAAAAAATATTAAAAACGTTGTTTTATTTCGATTGGAACGTAAGAAAATTTTCATTTCAAAAACATTAATATATTTTGAAATAATGTATGTTGTTTGATTAATGAATATATAATTATTAATATAATTTATAATATATATATAGTAGTAAATAATAAATAACATGAGTTTATTTTAGATTATAATATTTAATTAAGTAACATAGTTATAGAGTAATTTTAAAGATAAATATTTAAATAACGACCAGGTAAATATATATTTATTTTCTTGTCTTTGAAATTAAGTCTCGCAAAAGTTTAACCGCATAATACAGAAATAGCAGATATTACATATTATGTAAATGTTAACTCAATTTGAACTAAATGTAGTTTCAATATAATATTAACGTTATGATACTTTAATCTTGCCCCGTCATTTTACGACACATATTTATTATTTCACTGCTAACATAATGCGTACATTATATACGTACATTATAAGTTATAACAAATTTCAATTGCAGCTGTAAAAGCCTCTGTTGACGTGCAAAAATTATTTTTTTTTCATCAAAAACCAAAAATGAAATAATATTAGGTAAAAGCAAGCCCTCATTCCCTCAAAATAAAATTAATTATGTATGTACTATGTACGCTGTTTTTATGGATATAGTAAATCTAAATAATTTGCCAATAATACAACACGTAATCATTTAAATTTACGACAGTTTAATGTTTTTTAAATATTTCAATGTACCAAAGTATTGTCATTTATGCGCGCTATGTATCACAAATAATATTATTAACTGCTTAACATTATTTTTGCAGTAATGACAGCCGAATGCAACATTGTTTGAACACCGCTGCGTCGTGTATAATGGGATAAATACGAGCATACGTGTAAACTACGCCAAACAAACAGATTAAATTCCATACTAAGAGTCATCTACTACAATGTTATTTCTGGTCAATAGATGTAACTAGAGCCATGAACCTTTTACGTTCACGAAAAAAGGGCATCGTGTATGCTTCGCAAGAAGTATTTTCAATGCCCGCCCAGCCATCTGCTATTCCGATAATATGAAACTCGTTTAATATTAATTAAGAATAAATTCCCAATATAATTATCGACTATATAGCCATTAGCCACTAGTTCTCATAGGTGAGGCGGGGCCTCGAGGAACGTTGGCGCACCGAGTACTCATAATATTACGTATATATTAATATGCCTATAATAGTGATACCTATATTACTCCGAGTGTAACGAAAAAAGGTAGGGACGATAGTCGGACAGTAGTGTAGAAGATTAATACCATGAAAGAATCTAGATAGAATATATTATAATAGTCATCGATAAAAAACTGAGAAAAAATTACTGTGATGTTTTTCACACGAATGTCAAGTGTTTCGACGGATTAAGTCATCAATAGCATTAATTAATACTGATCCAATAATATCAAATAAATCTATAATATATTATTATAATATAGAAACGTATTATTATGGCGCAATATAGCATATATTATTATTATTTATCGAATTAGCTAGGCAATGAATGATTGAAAGCCACTGACTGAAATACTCTATATTATTATCGTCTTTATTCTATATTGCATAATTATGATATGTATATTATATTTACTTTAATGCTTTTAGGATTACTCATTTCATATTATATTGTATGACAACCACTTATCAATAAATTATAAATACATTAAACACATATAAGAGACAGATGAAACCAGTAGTTTTTCTAGGACGTTTCTTCTTTTTTTGATTTTAGTTGTTTGAGAATTTATAAATATAAAAATAATTGAGAATTAAGCGCACTATATACCCTAAAAAAAAAATGCGATTCAAATTCCTAAAAATTCAGTTTAAAATGATATAACAATTTGTCAAGAAAACTACATTTAATAATACGTTAAAAAATTCACTTTAGGTAATTTCGCATTCTCGTTATCAATATTATTATTAATTAACGATGCATGAATACATAGTCCGTGTAAATTAATAAGTAATGTGCCTACCGTGAAATGCAACAACGACTTTGATAATAAAAAATGTTAAAAAATTTAATAGTGGTAAAAGTTTCAAAACTGAATGCAAACTTTCTACGTTTGACAATAATCTAAAAACAAAATGCACTTTAATACAAATTCGTAGTCCTGTAGTATTAGTATTAGTGCTTTCATCCGGTTATTTACTGAAGAGTGTTTATAAGAGACCCATATTATGTAATTAAACGTTAGCGTGAATCATTTATATTAAAAAAAAATCACATTTGCATTTATTTTACATAGCGTGATGATTTTTCACGGAACACCGTCAGCACAGTGTAATAATTGATTTCCAACTGTTTTTTCGTGATCATAAATTACACAAGTAGATAAACATTTCTGAGTAAAAATTGTACATAAATCTCTTTAAATAATACATTAAAAACAAAAAATAGCGGCACATTAAAAAAAATAACAGATTTTATAAACCAAACTTCTCCTACCCCCACGTCATGACCACATGGGTGGGATAATATAATTTATGATGAACACTTATACGCATTGTCAAACATTGTTGTTGTTGACAAAATCGAATATTATACAATATAGTTGGTAAATGGTAGGTATAACCGCAGTCGACATACGCGCGTAATGTGATGCACATGAATATGGTATTGTAATGTATTGTAGCGAGCACAACGTAGTGAACGTTGACCGTCTATTATTAATATTTCTAATGTAAAATAATCATCTCTTCGTTGAGCACAAATAATTTTATATATTGTAAATTCGTTATCAGATCGCTTATCGTATACCTACTCCATCATATGTCATGGACATTAGCAAACAGCCATAGTTTGCTTTTATGTTAAAGTTATATCGAGTTTAAACGGGTCTGCAGTCAGTGACTATGAAGTTGGTTAATTAAATCAAACCAAATTAGTGCAAGTGTTTACAAAATTAATTGTTTATTACTTTCAAGTATTTAAAAAAATATATATATATACAAAGCATCATATTATTAATTTTTACGTTTGGTAGGCCAACTATTCATGACGCCTCCGCTTTAAGCAGCTTATTATATCAATCGCATTATTTGGTAAATTGTATTTTTTTTTATATTTTTTGTAAACTATGTTCAGCCCATTAACCCCAACCTAACCCGAACCCAGTTAAAACTAAACTTTTCGAAATTTTTATTTTGCTAAATATTTCATTCAAGCGTAATTATTGTGAATTATTCCGCGTGACCTGAAAATCCAATTATCACTGTGACATTAGCAAAACACTATATTTATTTATTCAACTATTAATAAGCTTTAAAAATATAATCGAATGAGGGGAACTCAAATTGGTTAAGAAATTTATCAAAATAACGGTTTTGATTTGCTAATCACAAAAAGTAATTTGAATTATTTGAAATTGATTTTATAAATGACGATTTAGGTATGTTCATTCAGAATAGACTTGCCAGAGTGGAGGGATGTATTTTCATGGTGCCTCCTCTCGCAAATGTAAAAATTAATATTTTATAGATTTTGTCATGGTTTATAAATTTTAGAAAATAATGTACTTAAAATTTTTTCGAATTTATTTTCTTAATATTTAAGTTACGTTGGTCTGAATTAACCAAGGCGGGGTGACGTATTTCAAGAAAATTATAAACATATTGGTATTTAATGAACTGTTATATGTGTTACCTAACAAATAATTATTAGTCTAATGTAAATGTTTTGTTTGAAATAAACAATAATGATAATTTGTGTGAGACTAATCTGAAAATATTATCGGCCGTATGCATAGTGTATTTTTAATCGTGGCACATACGTTCGTGCAGAGTTTTTTGCCACATGCCAATGAATGGAATTTAATTTTTGTGAGAGAATATAAAATATAATAATATTTCTCAGCAAAACAGAAAAGCATACTAGGTTGGAAGGATTTTAATTTTAAAAAAGATTTTTTTATTTTTATTGTTCTAGCAACATTAATATACTTTTAAACCAAAATAATTTTTTTTTTTATTAAATTTTCGTTTCTCCGTCAAAAGAGTATCAATGAATGTAAGCATTTTATTTTTTATTCAACTTGTAGTATAATTAACAAAAAAAATTGTTTTTGGTATATAAAAAACATTTCGATTGTCTTTAGCTAATAATAGTTCATAATTATTATTGTTAGAAGTAACTATTGTAGATATTTATTTAATTATTTAATTTAATTGATATTTACAAAAACGTGTGATTCTATTTTTCTATTAACAAGGCTGAGATAACTAATTCATGCCAAAATATACCTAATTAAGAAGTCTTAACACGCAGAAAATTTAATTTGAATATTGTATTTAAAATATATATATTTACTTGGATAAAATAATTAGATATCTAATCTTAACCCTGGTATATTTCATCCATTAGACCAGTTAATAGGTACCATTAGGTATAGAACATTCAATTATAATAATATTACATATTGTGTTATATAGGTACAATAAATGAAACATATGAACTATTGAAAATTATAATTTTTATATCTCATTACAAAATAAATATGATTTTTCATTGTTTAATTTGCATGAATATTAATTAGGTCGTTGGCGATTATTTTAATTAACTACACTTCAAAGTTCTATATACTTTTACTATAACTTGCCACAAAACATTTTCATTTTTCATAATATGTGATATTTTAAAACGAGCCGGGCGAGTAAGTCGGTATAGTTATTGTGTGTGTATAGCTACTGTAGCTACATAAATATAAATATAAATGTATTTACTTCTGTTCCAAAAGATTTAATAAAAAAATAATTTTGAACATGTCATCATGAATAATGAATAGGTACGACAAGTTAAATAACTTTTTATTAAACGAAAAAATTTCAGTTATAAACTATACGTAGGTATAATGATTATATGTAACATGCATATTAGGATATACAATTATTTAAATTTATAAACATATTATGTATTTAGTACTTAAAATACTAAAAAGAACAGAACCATTATCCGCGGTTTCGAATGCGAATATAAGTATGGTAGGGTATATTGTATTAAAATTCAACTTCATCATGGTTGAAGCCATATTTAACGGATAATATTGAAATTGAATTCATACTACATATTGTATGGTGATTGCGAGTTCTACATTTTAACACAGTGTCTATTCAATTTTATTTATTCACGAACAATAATACAATTTATATTCGAAACAATATTGCATTTTCTTATGTTATTAATATTATTTTTTAACCTCGCATCAATATGCACAGTATATACTCTGCAGCACTGGATAATTTATTAATTTTAATCCTTGTATACATGTTTATTTATTGTATTCTCATCTCAAATATTTTATCAATAACAATAATAATTAATTGAATAATTTTAATTCTCGATTGTTGTAACTATTGAAATGATTGATTATTGTATGATATTTATGAATAATCAATATGCTATATATATAATACATAAATAAATTGGACCTTACCTCAAACCAATCCCGTTACCCTCTTCGTATATAATTTATTGTACATAATATACATATATATTATATTATATTTATAAATACCCAACAGCCACAAAATTACCCGCGCGACGTTACCGCCACAGTCAACACTCGACAACACCTCAGTTACAGGCATAATAATATAAATCTTATTAACTCGTCTGATTCTTGATTTCTTTTTGAATTTGTAATTACTTTAAACGAGGATACGACAAATATTGAAATGGAAAACCTGCGGCAATGTCAATATAAATTCCAATCTACCGCGCACGAGAGTGCAAAACCATAGGTAATAAATTATCCAGTAACCGCGTCGCTGTACGAATACGAAAAAAAAACCGTACAGAACACGGGTGACCTTTGATTGGTGGATTATTTAGCGAAACCCGAGAAAGGCGTGTGACGACGTCTGTGACGGGATCAATGGAACTAAAATGACCAGTCTCGGCGGCGGTGGCTGAAAGACGCGCGTGGGTGAGGATAGTATCTACGTCAGAAAGTTGTGCCCGCGTGACGTTATAGTTGTATTATAGACGTTTGCTCATAGCAGCAATCTGACGACGACGACGACGACCTGTAACTTGTCGTAAAGTGTCAAGACGTTGTCAGTACGTTGTCAGTCGTGTTCGCGATCGCGACAAGAATGAACTATGTACAATATTTACTATTTACAGCATTAAGTCTATAATAGTTTCGGTCAACACTCGATAGTAGTAATTGTCACGTTTAAAATATTATCGTCGAGTGTTTCGAATCACGTGTATCTGGCATATTAATAACGTCCACAATACGTTAACTAAGTAAAAGACCTCGCATTTATTTATGTTCCATCACTAGATTTTCGTCCACGTATTGACTCATCTGTTGCTGGTAAAGCACTACGCGTTCTCGGGTTTATTAGAAGACATTTTTCAAACTTTGATAATCCGAAATGCCTTTCTGTACTCTACGACTCCCATATAAGATCACTCTTGGAGTACGGAGTTGTCGTCTGGTCTCCTTACACAATGAGTAACACGCGGGTATATGTCAATTGCGCCAGAAATCACAGGTAAGGAAAAAAATATTATGGCATTCAAAAAGGTTATACATCAACTGCGCCGGACGATATTTAGGTCCAAAAAAGATTATATATATTAATTGCGCCGGCAATACTGAAGTTTAAAAATAAGCTGATTACACACTATAGGCGATTAGAACGCGCACGTTTGCGTTTATATTACACACGGACGATTTAAAATCGCGACGTTTTAAACTGTGCATATTACACGTTATCTATCTATATACAATAAATTAGCAATAAATTGGTTAAATCGGAATATCCGCTAATTAAAATGAGATAATGTAATAATATTATATTATGGAAGTAATAATTAACAAATTATTTTTCTTTTTTCCAAATGATCAGTATCGTGTCGTCGTTCGTATAAATTCGTTTACGTGAAGTAGTCTATAGCAATAGCAATTTCGTATAATATTAAAATTGAAGTAATTTTGAGTGAACGTGGGAAAGAACTAATTCTTTATAAAAATTATAAATTTTCATGTAAAAATCTTACTAAAAATGGACGTAAGTGGCGGTGTACAGAAAAAACTTGTAACGCTAAATTGTATGTCGACGAGGTTAAAACTACAATATTAAAAGAAGAAACTTAACACAATTATCTCCCTCCTAAAAACGTTCTACAACAAATTATATCAAATCAAGTTAAAAAAAAGCTATGGATGATTTAATAGAAAAGCCGTTAAAATTAATTAACAAGCAAATATTTACTGAAAAATCAACAAATGATCTCAAAATTGAAGACATATCAAATATACAACAAAATCAGAGCAAGAAGAAAATCTACACCAAAATTACCCAAGAATTTGCGAGAAACTCAGGAAATAATAATGTCCACAACAATACTTACAAATAGAAATGTAGAATATTTATTAATAAATGATTTTGGAAATAATATAACAGCGTTTTCAACGGTAACTAATTTAAAGTTCATCTGTTGTCAAGAAAAAATATTTATGGATGGGACCTTTTCTTACTGTCCGAAATATTTTTACCAATTATTTACGATTCATACAGTAAATAATGGACAGTATATATTCTATTAATTTTTTTCTTTTACCAAGTAAAGAATCTATTGTCTATGAAAGAGCTCTAAAGGCTTTAATTGATATTTGTGAATTAAAATTATCAATTAAATTCAATCCAAAAGTATGTGTTGTAGATTTTGAGAAAAGTTTACATATGCTATAATTACTGTTTGGCCTACTATAATTTTACACGGCTGTCATTTTCATTTATCTCAAGCATGGCTGAGAAAAATTCAAAATTTAGGCTTAACTTGTGAGTATAAGAATAATTTAAGTGAAATTGGACAATGGTTAAGGTGGATATTTAGTCTATCACTACTTGAACCAGAAAATATTGGAAATCTCTTTGCAAACGATTTTATGAGTATAAAATCTACGGATGAACGGGTAACTCAATTTAGTGATTATCTTTTTAATATGTATATTGACGAAGACGCAACTTTTCCACCATTTATGTGGGCGTCGTGCAGTATATCAAGTGAAAGAACTACTATGTCTGCAAGTCGTTTCATTCAGCATTCGGAAAATACTTTTACTCGGCACATCCAAATATTTTTATATTTTTTGAAGTTTTGAAACTTATACAAGTACAGACATACATAAAAATCAATAATATTCAAAAATAAAATAAAATACAAAATAATAAGTATAAAAAACAAAAAACAAACATCGATGATCATATTTCAATATATAAAAACGGTACTTTTAATATCTTTCAATTTGTGAAGTCGGTAAGTCACCATTACAAGAAATGAAATTTTAATACTTTTTGACAATTTATTCATATGTAATTTATCATCGTTTATTTATATGTATTTTAATTTTTTTAATTTTTAATTTAATATGTTTGATAATTTAATTCATTATGTACTTTTTAATTAAAATAAAATATCTAATATAGTAGTATAGTAATATTATAATATCTTCCTGGCACAATAGATATATATTATGTATACCAAATTAATTTGTGATAAATTTACTGGCGCAAAAGACGTATACCTTTTTCGTTTGGGTTAAATCCACCGGCGCGTTATAAATGTATAAATTTCAGGTAGTCTAGAAAAATCGGCGCAATTGACAAACACCGTAACACGCAAAGACTTGATAGAGTCCAAAACCGCTTCCTAAGTTTCGCAGAGCACAGTCTCAATGTAACACATCCTCCTCATGATTTTAGTAAAATAAAGGATTTGTTTAAATTCAAGTCACTTTCTGAACGTCATATCAATTATAGTTGTTGTTTTATTCAATCATTGATTGATTGATCGACGCACCTAGTTTATTGGAACGACTTAGCATTCCCATCCCTGGTAATACCCGTAATAAAGATTTCTTTTATATACCTTTAGCCCGAAGCAATTTTGTAAAAAATGCACCTTTAACAAGAATGATGTTCATGTTTAATAAAAACCAATAATTTCGTACTTAGACTCACACATCACATTAGCTTTTAATTTTAACACATAAATTATATTATAACTATATTTACTTATATTTATTTTAACCATAATACTTTGTTTTGTGATAATTTTATCTATACTGTTATAAAAGCCGTTTGGCGTCAATTAGTATATATTATATATACAAATAAAAAAAAATTAAATAAAAAATACTCGCTATTGTGGTATTTTATAATATTATTATAATAATATGTACCTATATTTAATCTCGATGTCAGTTCATTATTACGATTTACGAATGAATAATTAATATAAAATTATTTAGATTATACGTTTTGAATATGATTACACAATGTTTTCAGATTAATATATATTTTTTATAATTTAAATACACCATACCAGCTATCACATCTAAAATTTGGAAAACCCCACTCCACTTATTTGTATTGATTTAACATTATTATAGTCCAAATAATCTTTTCAGTAGAAACCGTTGAAGTCACGAAAAAATTGAATAATTGTTGACAGATTTTTAAACACTATATAAATTTAATTTAATTAAATATTAATAAAATAGAAATTATTTACCTCCAACAACGCGGCACACCAATGTAACAGTTGGACTTGCTTCGTCGACTACAATCACATTTCCGGGATTTTGTTGGTAATTTTCTGGTCGATCTCCTCCAATAGAATTTCCATTTCCATACTCGAAATAAATAGTTGGTCGTTCGGGAGCGACTATAATGCATAATTAAATATGTAAAAGATTTATTTAAGAACTATTTTTTTAAGGAAAAACATACACAAATGTAATTTTATAAACTATTTTAATAAGTATACATTAATTGCCAAATTTTAAAAGCTCTGTGGGTTTTAATGTCCTTAACAGAAAATACTCATAATTAAAATACTTAGTTAAAGTTTCTTACTGTACCTACTTGGAATTTAAAGTAAAAACAATTGAAATAATTTAATTGCGTTTTTAGTTAAAATGAGATACTCAATAGACATTTTTTTTTGAAAAGAGGTAAGAGGTCCATCTGTGTAATATGTGAAACAAGATTCTGATATTATTTTTTTATAATTTGTTTTATAAATAACTCTTGTAAAATTAATTTACTATGATTAATAATTAGGTACTTTTAGATATTCAGATATAATCTAACTTTAGCTTAAAAACCATTAGTTGTAATAGTAGGCATTAAATAACGCAATCGTTCAATAGAAACTCATTGGACTAAAGTATTAACAAATGAGCTTTTCCTACTCACATGTAATCAACCAAAGTCTGTCAATACCTGTTTGATTTTGATTAATTACAATTTATTAGTGAACGAACCAGATACCTAGTATAGTAATAAACATTTTGTTAAGTACAAACTTGATATTATTATCTATAGGTATTGTTTGAAGGACTAACTTTCATATTTTGTTTAAAACTATGATTTATGAATGATTTGTATTTAAAAATTCAGTAATTAGCGCGTTTAATGACTTGTAAGCTTGTAAAGTATCTGGCCGAGACTTCGATCCTCCCCTCACCAAACCCAAATATGCCAATGACAGATGTTTCCTTAAAACTTTAGCAACAAACGATACAACATGAAGAGTGTTGAGACCCTAAAAGTAATTATTTTAATCAGAAATAAGTTTACATAAAACAGAATATTACTTTTTTATATCCAACTCAATTTTTAAATTTAAACAATATTACAATAAGTTATGTGTACTTGCAAGAAAAATATTTATAATTATTTTTATAATTTTACTTCATACTTTTGAATTTATTATTAGACTCTATAGTCTATGTTTAGATAAGAAACTACAGAGATAGTTATCGATTTTATAACGATCATTTTTTTGTATGTAAACAGTTTATTGGAAAGAAGTTTTCTAAATGTTTTATTTTTTAACGACTCTATCGATTGAAAATAGGCCACAGATTGTACTTTAAAAGGTATTTCAGGGCTTCTTTGGTAATTTTTCAGAAAAAATTATTAAACAACAATCAAGAAACTAAAAATAAAAATAAGAATTTACATAGTATTTTAAGTATATTTATTATTTATAGCTCTTTGTTGTTATTTTATAATAATTCAAGTAATAATAAACCTTTACATAATCGTTTATACATTTTAGGATAAAATAGAGATAATTTAAGAAAATAGAAATCAACCTTTTAAGTTTAAATTTAAATTTAAAAAAAAATAAAATCAAAACTATAAACATAATAATAAACAAACAGTATATATTACATACTATGTAAACAGCAATATTTACATATACACACATAAACACACCGTGTTACTTGTTATATTTTTCCCCGGGTAGTCTAGTGTAAGCGGATTTTAGAAATTACATCCAAATCGTACTTTATTTTTTTTTTCAAATACATGTAAAAGCTTATTGGAATATTCTTTATTTAATTATTATATGATATTCTTTATATAATTTCAAATATTTCTTATTTAAATAATTACAAATATATATTGTATGTTATATCCTTTTAAAATTACCTATGACCGTTAAGTTAACTAGTCTGTTCCTGGTGGGAGCTTTTAGGAAGTCGATTCTACATCTATATATCCCGGTATCGGTGGCCATAGCTCTATCCACTGTCAGATGATCGACCATATCTCGGTTAAGCTGTAGTTGTTCATTGTCGATTGTGTGAAAGTACGCACGATCACCAAAACCCATAGGTGAAGACCACCATCTCGGTGGATTTGGTATTTTTGTAGATGTTTGTCTTGTATCATACCTATATGAAAAAATATAAAATAATATTCATTTTATACCATTATAAGCAATTAATGTTGGCATTATGCAAGTTTAATAACACTGTGTCCTGTCAAAACACGAATAAAGCAGTTTAATTTTTTTTCCTATCACAAATAAATGAGTAAATATTTTACTCAGTTGTTTTGTTACATCATATTACTATGCTAATAGATAATAGGATAGTTAATAAGTAAGGAACAGATAATTGAATATTAAAAATCAGATTTTTACTATACCAACTTGGATGCCTATCAATTTTAACTTATACTTCAACAAGGTACATGCTGAGATGTTATTATGTCATATTATACTGTTATAATAGTTATAACATTATCGCTTCAAATTACGAAATATTAACGATATCATGCTTAAATTAATGAGTACATTAGAAAAACAATTTAGTCAATGGCTCCTGCATTTTACACAATTTATAATTTCATTTGCATAATAAAACGTTTGGTTTAGGTATTTACGCCTATTAAGAGGATGCCACACCCGCATGTGTTGTCTTTGTCTTACAAACGTATAACATACCTAGCAATATTAGCGTTTAGCAGAACCAAGCCAAGCCAAGCCGTAAGTCTACCATTAATAAAGGAGTGAATTATTGACCTATTATTAAAATTAAAGGTAAAATTATTATCTGTGTACGTTGAGTTTTTACGATATTTCAATTTTTTAGCAAGTTATAACAAATTATATTATTAGTATGTAAATATTACCATATAAAATTTTTCTTAACTAGCTAAAATATTGAAACATCGCTAAAAACCAATGTATAAACATAGATTCTCTTATCTCCTTAAAATGTAATTTAAAGGAAAAATTTAATCTTTTATAAAAATAATGAAATAAATAACACAGAATTCGTTTTGCTGAACGCGGAAATTGTTAATGTAACTATTAATATTGTATACAATTGTAAGACAATATATATCCTCTTAAGGATTTAAATTTAATTATTTGAGTTTTAAATATTATAAAAACCTGTGTATTTATAATTTAATGTTTTTGAGTTTGAATTAGAAAAAAATAAACATTTTACACAACACCTCTATAGATGTGATTTAAATATTTACTGGGAGAACTTCAATTACTAACTTTATTACTTCTAGTTTTGATTGCAAATATAAGGTAATAAGTTTGCTTATTAAGTATCCAAAATGAAAATGTTTAGAAATTTAAATCATGAGACATATAATGTTGCATTTTTTTCCACTATTCTTTACGAAGAACTTCAACAACAAAAGTACATTAAATTGTACTGATATCATGGTTTGACAATAATTTAAAAATATTTATAGTTTAAATTTAAGCCCGTAATTTGTGAATTGTATAATAATATTGGATTAAGCATTATGTACTTATATCTTAATACTCAGAAATATTTTAAGAATTATACATTTATTCATATAAAAATGTATAAATCTTTGTTTTTTCAAGGTTTAGTTTAATATTCAGTAGATTAGTACTATACACTGTACAATATATAGACTTAAGAAAATGTGCAGGATATACATTATTATACACACAATATATGTTTACCTTTTTATGAATATAATAACAAAATGTCCAGAATTTTTTATTTGTTTATGTTTTATACTTGTAAAAGTTTATATTATTTTATTTATCTTAGTGTCTAATGTCTAAGTAACTATAGATTAATATTATACTATAAGCTATTTGCATTATACAAATAAATTTAATTTGTATACTATATAAATTCCGATTTTTATTAAATTCTGTATTAATCATTTCTTTAAATAACTTTAATAAGTAAAACAATTTTAAAATTATCCATTCTCGTTAAATCTTAATAACGTATATTAGTTTTTTTCATTTACATAGACATTTCATCATGATCTTAAGATCACTGACCTTACAGTGATTTTCTTTATCACATGTAGGTAAACATACTACCTATTTATATAATGTAGGTATTAATATTGATCTAGTGATGTGATATATATTTTAAAAACAGATTGGAATTCTCTTTGAATACTTTTTAACATTGACATTTTCAAAATATTAAGACCTACTTGTCTGAATTGAAAAACATTATAGTAATTTTTTTAACTCACCATTTCACTATAAGTGAAAATAAAATTATAATCAGATTACCTAAGCAAATATTATTTCGATGATTTAAAATTTAATATATTCATATATTATTTGTATATTGTTTACTTATACATGTATTAGCTCTGACTATATAATATGTATAACGCATGTACTCAAACAATAGGTAGCTAAAAACAGTCAAACCATACATTTTGATAGTTTGGATTTTTTTTTGTGGATACACTTAGCTGATTCTAAATATAGTATTTTCAAATAAAGTGTAGATTCGCTTATGGTTTTATAATTGATATAGTTGATATGTAAAGTCCCTTTTAAATTTTTAGGTACTATAAAAAAAAAACATTGAGTGGAAATTATTTAACACTTTGTCTATCTTAATGTTTGAGAAAAAAGACGACGACCAACAAATAAAGAAAATTTATACTAAACACGTACATTTTCAAATGTAGGTAATAAGATTTTTGTTTGAAATCAAAAAATTATGTTATAAACAATAAAATATGAAAAAAAAAGTATAGCAATTATATTCATGGTTTTATTTTTACTTAATGTTAGTTGTGGTGTTAAACATATGGTTTTATAACCGCATTTTAGATGAAAAATAAACGACTGAACTCTATTGTATTTTATTCATTAACTATCGCCACTATTACTCAACCCTTTTATACTAATGTATATATATACAAAAATAAAAAACGCAAAGGGTTTTTATTTTATTTCTCACAATACACTACTTTTTAAATAATAATAGTAATGAAAAATCCGAATTTTTACAAGCGGTCGAAAATCTTGCAGGGGACAGGAAAATGGTGCAAGGCGATCGGTCAAAAGAATAACAATAAAAATACCCTTGTACATACGCGATTATTGTTTGTCCCCTATCACGTTATTGTTTTGTATGTTTTTTACTTGATTATGTCCAAGGAATAAAAATATTGTATTCCTGGCTAAAATTCAATAAATGAACTTAACCATTATAACGTCATATACCATGTTATCATTGACAAAAAAAAATAAAAAAAATACCGATTCTTCAAACATGAATAAATACAAAAACTGAGCTATTCGAATAAGTATAGTAATTGTAATTATGTTTAGTCATAACTCATAAATAACAAATGTTTATAACGAATTGGTCCGGTAGTGGTTATTCCTGTTGGTTATAATTAAATTCGTATTATAGTAGATATCTTAAGAGGACGCCATACCCGCATGTGTTGTCTCTGTCTTATACACGCGTAACATAGTTAAAAACTGTTTTGCGCGGGACAATTTTACTCCCTCAATATTTATATCAAAATTACCAAAATTTCAAATCACATTGAGAAGAACTTTACCTGTGACGTAGCGTTTTAATTTTTTTAATAACATGAATGCAATTAAAGTTATCGGTTTGAGAACTTTAGGTTTTTTTCATTTAATTATTAAAAATTATTGGTTACCACTATCAAAAAAAAAAAAACGCTACGTCATAGGTAAAGTTCTTCTCAATTTGATTTGAAATTTTGGTAATTTTGATATAAATATTGAGGGAGTAAAATTGTTCCGCGCAAAACAGTTTTTAACTATGTAACGCGTGTATAAGACAGAGACAACACATGCGGGTATGGCGTCCTCTTAAAATCTAAACATAATAATATTACCACCAAAGATAAAATCACGAAGTTTAATAATAAAGTTGATCCAAAAATATTCCAGTAAAAATCAGTGGTAGAAATTTCATGATTATATTAAATAAAAAACCATGCAAATATTTTAATTTATAACTCATAGATATCTCATAGTTTCGTGACTAAGTATTATTAGCTTTAGATTTAAACTTTTCATTTTACGTATTTATCATTAGTAGGTACATAAATAAACTGATATGAATGTATTGAAAGCGTGTCAACAGATAGCGATCATTGATCGTAACTAAATAACAAAATGATAGTGAAAAACGATCTGATGCAAGTTACTTTTTACTCACAAGTCTAAACTATTTAATGTTATTCATAAATTAACCATTTAACAAAAAAAAAAAAATTAGTTTAAAAATATATAAAAATATAAAAATAGGCGATAAAAACATTTTCATGAGCATAAAGAAAATGATAAAATATAAAATATAAAATGAGTAACTATACACTAAATTACGTACAATTAAATTATAAACTTTATCATTTCTTTTTTTTTTTTTGTCAATCAATAATATTATATTTGCATAATATTACTCAGAAAGACTGGAAACAGATTATCAACAGTCACCGTCGAATGATGATTAGCACAATTCATTTTTTAGTATATTGAATGTCCATTATTTAATAATATTTTAAATTTGCAAGTGATTAAAGTAAATCGAAATGTAAATTGACCAATCTAGATAAATGATCAAATATATAATAACATAATATTGTAATTTTTTTTACACTCACCAATGATAATTGAGAATTTAAATATTTGTTAAAGAATGATATCTTATATTATTTTCTAACTTTTACATTAAAAAAACTTTTTTAATATCTAAAAAAAATATTTAACTGCAGCACAATAAAATCTAACCCATTTAAATGTATAATTTATAAAATAATAAAAGAAAACTACACCAACTTAAATTCAGAATACTATTTCCTACATTTAAAAAATATTTACGTACACACGACTAATGACTTTGTAGGTAAAGTGAATAAATAATAATAAAAAAAAAAACAATTTAGGTTACGCACTTTATATTATTTTTTACCAAGTTTAAGAGAAACATATTGAAATTTAAAAGTAGAGTAAATTCAATCGCTCAAAATAGGACCCAGTAATTTCAGTTTCTTTTGAAAGTATTAATTATTATTAAATAAAAATGCATGTGTACTGGTGTAACAGTAAAATGTAGTGTAAGTGTATTTGAATAAATTAAATTAAAAACGTGTAAGTGTTAAAATATACAGCAATGGATGTATAGGTAAATATAAGAATAATTACTTTGTAACAATTATGTAACATGACACGACACGACTTGCTGGCCAATAAACATTAACATTATTATTCACACACAACTAACTGCAAGGCTTTTTGCCAATACACACCATGCAAGAACGACAGCTCGCTGTACACATTTAGACATCAACACACTGCCTACTACCGAACTCCGTGAGACTACATTATGATACAGCCACCTACCATTCTAAGACTTTAAGTTGTATATTTTATAAGTATTAATCATCACAATTGTTTAGTTGGCAATATAATAATTATAACTGCCTTTGAGTCCTGGGTATTCAAATACATTTTAGATCCTTTATTTAGTATCTGCCCCCGGTTACGGTGGTAATTATAATATCTATACAGTGTCCAGCAACTCTCCATTAATGTCTTATATTATTTAACTGATCGTTACCCAGACCACGTTAAAACGTATTGATTATTATTAATTAACGAATCATACTGCAATACTTTTAACTATAATAATATGGTGAAAACAGTTTTGATTTTGGCAATATGAATAATGCTGATTATAATTACCGAAATAAACTTCTAATTACTGTACCTAGTGTACCTGCAGAAATAATTTACTATAATAACCTGCATTCTACAGATCAAAATTAAATTGTCTGTATAGTTTATCCATTTTCCCTAAGAGGAAAATCGTGATTACAAGGAAAAGTTATGTATCAACGCTTATATATATACACATAACTACCAACTCTATAGCTTAAGATTCTGAACTATAATAATTTATAGTCAACACTCAACGCTACATTACTAACTCATAGTTGCGATATATTATATGTATATATTATTATATACCTATATACAAGCCATCAGCTCCGTTATAAATCGTAAAAATTCATAAATCTGTATAAAAATAATAGCGATTCCGTTGGGTAATGTCGGGTTAATAATATTTTTAGTGACTATTTACAAAGTATAGGAAATATTACTTTCTTAATATTATGTTTCACGCTATATTATATTTCGATCTTTTGAATATTTTTAAGTAGATTGCAGCGTAAATATAATATATAAATTATGCTAATAAAAATCTATAGTATCTTTCCTTACGCATTGCTAAGTAAAATTTTTAGATGTTTTACGAGGACATACGAGAGTGTGATATTTTAATACTTGAAAGCAATTATAGCATTACATTTTGGAAATATTATTCAAAAATTATTATTTTGTGTCTAAAAATATCTATCAAACATTTATTTTCATAATATTATATTAATTAATAACTAAAAACTATAATTTAACCGTCCTAACCCATAATTAATAATCGAAACTTATTATGATATATTTATTTTACATATCATACACATGGGTTTTCATTAGATAAATACTAATAACTTAATATTGTACGTCCCGTCTTAATAGTATGTTTTCTTATTTAAAGCTCGCAAACATCTTATTTTATAGTGGCTGTGTGAAGTAATACGTCATCGAGAGACGATGATGATTAATATTACGAGTCACCGAGCACTGTGCTAATATTTGACTGAACGTGGATACACAGACCTAGCACTATTAAATCAACTGAATGTCATTAAAGCGACCAGCAAAATGATGGTGGACAGTAATTTTGACGGCACAGTACCTACCGATAAAAGTTTATTATCATTGCCTTGGTTAGAAAAAAACTTGTTGATGTAGCAGACGATAATTTAATGATATACAAAACAATAACAACTAAAACGATAAAAAAAGAAAAAGAAATATAAACTCTGAAACTGTAGTAGCTGCCGAGAGATCGCCATATAAATGATACTAAGTGGAATACTATAGTGGAAAATATTATAACCATCGGCGGGTCAGGAAGGTGAGATTATTATAGCACGGCGGGGACTAGCGAAAAGGGAAAAAAATAAAAATATATACGAATTTTAATGCAGAAGAATAGGTACGTGCACTGACCCAACTTCAAGGTAAATTATTATATAAATATTATTTTATTATACTATTAAAAAAAAAAAAAAATGTGTTTTAACTACCCCTCTCACTGACATATAATAAAAATAAAAATACACAATTGTCAACGACGTTTTAATTAAAATTTCATTAAAACAAACACTCTGGGTATATTGTTGATTTTTATTGACAATAGCTCGCATAATAGCATAACGGTCTTAGTTGCTGCAGCCTGTAAGTTATTACTCGTCTATTGTGTGTATTTATCAAACAACCATAGTATAAAGGTTCTTCAAGAAAAAAAATAGCTGCTTATACATCACTATAATCAACGAAGTGCAGTTTTAAGTACAACCTTTCATTTCTACAACTATTGTGACCAAAATATAGTTATCTATTGATTAACGTCAGTCTGTTTAATATAAATTAAACACCAATTTTTTATTTATTTTATTGGCTAATTACAAATAATGAATATTACCGCAAACTAACAGAAAACAAAATCGCAATATTAATTTGAAATTATAATACGGTTTAACTGTTTATACTATTATACCTTAGCTGATTAAATTATTTTAATTTGTATGTATACATGCAGTCCATTAACTATACTGCAGCACCTTATGATATACATTAGCGTTTCTCAAGCTGGCGGACGCGATCACCTTGACTAGGGGTCGCGTAGATCAAAAATAATAAAACGCTGATTTACAAAAAGAACTTTTTATATTACATTTTTTATTGAAAAAAAAATACTTAAATAATAAAAATGATTAAATAAGGATATACCTGTTACCTATACATATTACATATATTTAATTAGTTTTCCTTTTAAAAATAAATTAATACACATGGTATTTATATATTAATATTCGAAATGGTATATTTCTTTTGATTAATCAGTTAATGATTAATTATTTTTTTTGTTAAGATATTTATTTAATATAAATAGGGGGGGTCGCGAAGTGATTTGCCATATTTTATATTTATTTTGGGGGTTGCGACGCTAAAAATATTGAGAAACTATTATTTACATTATTCTCATTATTATTTTTTGGTATATTAAAACGGATAATTTAGATCATCTGCTGATTCTATATCTCTATCTCCATTCATTATTATCTATTCCATGCTTATGTTGGGCATGGATTTTTTTTTAAATCGGAGATACAAAAAAAAAAAAAAAATAAATAATAATATAGTTATTATATGTAATTATTTTTGTTTATTACTTAATTAATAAGGTATTCAAAACTTGAGATTGGATACAAATCAAATAAATAAACACAGTTCATAATACACATATCATGAAAATAAAATAATTTACTATTGAATACAATTATACATATAATTTATAAATACAACTTATTTTATTTTAGTAAATTATTGTTGTGTGAAATCAAATTATTCAGTTAATGATTTGAAATTATATTTTGTTCCATTTTTAGATGTTGATCAATAAATTAATTTAATAATTTTTTAATTTAAAAAAAAAATGGTTATTAATTTGTAAAATAATAAAAATTGTACACTGAACCTTTTTTTTTATGTATAAAAAAATTATTTTCAGATATAAATATATAATAAAATGTGTAATAAGTAGGTAATTGTTATTTTCTGTTTAGGTATATAATATTTTAATAAAAATCATATCTATTTAAATAGTTTTTAAAAGTTTTTAAATATTTAAAAAGTTAATACCACAAAAAGGTTATGTACTTCATCAGATTAACTATTAAAAACGTACATTATTTTAACTTTTTAAATAGCTGATTTAAATAAATATCATCAATGACCAGTATTTTTTTTGTACTTATTTTATTAGTTACTTATGAGATTAACTCAGTGAGTTAGACTATAAGTATTTCTCAGAATAAGTTATAATTATTCTTACAACTTTTACGAGTTTTTGGCTAATAAAAGTTCTAAAATTCGGTGGGCCAGTTATTCCATTCGGCAATCGATGACATACATATAATGGTTTTTATCGGGAAGCCGTTATTATTTTATATTTAATTTATTTATAAGTTTTATAACTTATATCCAATTTAAAATAAACATTTAAATTTAAAATTTATTGATAATATTATTATTAATTTTAAAACTAAATTCATACTACTGTCTATTACACGAGTTTTGTTGTAGAAAAAATAAAATAATGATTGTTTTTTCGTCAATTTTACAAAATACAATCCACTCTCCGCTCATTATTTGTTAACTCATTAGCTTTTTGTATACACTAATAATATTTGTATTTTACAATACGTTGACCAAATAGTTGTGTAATCGATTTATACTATATTCAAATTTACCAATACACGTAAAAGCTTGAACTGAAATAATAAAATAAGTGATTAATTATCAAGTCAAAAAAAATGTTACATTGATTTTCGTTAAGATTGGAAATTAAATATCACATGTTTTCGAAAAATTTGAAACTTCAGTTGCCTTCTAACTTTAATATATTAGTAAGTACCTACATTACTTTTAAAAAAAACCCGTAAGCAATTTTTTTTGTGGGTGGGGGGAACGCTTTACCCCGCACCGTTAATACATTACTGAGTATTATCATTAATTTATTATCGCATTTTTGATAATGTACCTACTAAATGATCATATTGTATAGATTTAATTTGAATGAATAGCAATGTCTCGATTTAATGCCATTCAATAAAATAACAATTAAATCAATGTTTTTCTATGTAATTATAAAATAATTGAATATTGGTTTTCCGTCCTAGTAGTTAATCTTTAAAAGTAACTTAAAATAATTAAACATACAACAAATTGTTTTTTGTAGAACAAATAAAATGGAATGACTTAATGTTAATGATTAAGTATGATGAAGTGTTTATAGTTGTGCTTTGTTATCTTACTTTGTATACTGGCTTTTGTTTGATTATTTTTTTTTTATCTCAGTAAAATTTTTTCTTATGTTAAGGCTCACAAAGTCATCAAAAACAATAAAGGCTGTCTACAGAAATGTATTCATCGAGTTACAAGGACTGTCCATGGAATCAACATTGAAATAGTAACATGATAAATTGAAAAGCACCAGTGTTTTGCTCACTCATTGGTACAACGTTATAATAAGGGATCAGATTTTAATGTCATTTACAATTTTAAAATAACTTTAAAAAACGCATTTAAAACCTAAAAAATAAAGCATTTAAAATAATTTCATTTTTATTTTTGATAATACTTGTGTTACGAATTTATATTTAATTAATATACTGTAAAAGAAAAAGGGTTTATCCGTGTTGAATTAATTAAATTTATATTCGTATGTAATAAACCCACGATCGTGCGACTATTTGGTCATCAAGATAATTATCAACACAATAATATCGTGTGTTATTATAAAACCAGATTACAACGTGTTTTAGCACAAAAATGAAAAAGACATATATTTTTACTCGGAAATCTAAGGTGTTTTTTTTATTATTATTTGACATATTCCTAAAAATAGGTCATAATAATGACTTATAATACCACGAACAAATATACTAAAACAAAATTCGTTGTTAGAATAGCATGTATTTAAGGTTTGTAACTCGGAAAGCACCATGTCAGGAAATCCAAGAAAAATGATGTAAGTGTATAGTATCGGTTATCTATACCCGTAAGCAACCTAATTACCTATAACAAATATAAAATTGTTCGGTCTTTTAAAAAATATGTAGGTTTATGGGCGTCGATTGGGCGAGTCGTTCGTTTTACAGACGTCGGCCCTTACGAAGATCAAGGGTGGAGATGTGTTGCGTTGTCCTAGTCAGTGGTCGCCGTATCAAGAGGCTTTCTCCCGCTGCGATTACACACATAACGTTACCTATATTATTATAGTGGTGTGTATTGTGCGTATTATAATATATAGTGCTGTAGTGTATAGGCATCATACTCTCGACGCCCACGCCAACTGCCATGTCAGGTTACTACAGGTGGATTGTATTATCGTTCAGATGTCGCTTTGGGAAAAGAAAACCATCACCATCGCATACGAGCCATTATGATAACAGTAATAACAACATCTCTCGAGTGTGTAGTAGGTATAAACGTGCATTTTACATTTGTATTATATTTTGTGCGCACGGAAGACAGTTGTGCGCGGCGATGGAATGAGGGGGTACGTGAAAACCTGAGGGGTTGTCGGAGTAAAGTTATGGGTAAAAGAAACCGAGGTAATAAATAAAGCGGAAAAGACTCGTGTAGGTATATGTCTATGGTGAGAGAAAATATTAAATGTGCAAACTTGGTGTACGCCTGTCGGTGTCGGAGGCCGCGTAAAATACGTGTAGACAAATATACACGAGTGTAGTACCACTGTATTAAATGTATAGATTTGTTGTTATATTAGTTTAGGGTGAAACCGGAATGGGACGGGGGGAGGGGGCGAAGAAGAGGTAGACAAAGTATTAGACGGTTTTTGCGAACGAGTGGTGCCAGTGGCGGCGGTGCAGTGTAGTGGCGGGTGATGGCGGGTTGATCCCCAACTCCCATGAGTTGCGGTAAGTATATATCATTCTTTCAGATGTACCTTACCTATCTCATAGACGTCTATTTTTTTCGTTTTTTTTTCAACCTCTTTGTTGTAAAAATTGTATGGTGAAAATATATATCTAAACACAGCGATGCACTAGGTTTTTTGTCGTTAGTAGATCAGTAGAATACAAATATAATATAATATTTTTGATTTGCTAAGAATACTCATTCTATAAACAACAGTAAGTTCTTATTGTGAACACGTAAAATTATTAAATAGATTATTTTTTTGTTTTGAACTTACATTATGATTCAACTAGGAATTCATAAATTGTATAATTAAGTTTGGTATACCTATTTATTTTTTACAATATATTTAAATTACATGATTTTAAATCAACAAACATTTTTTATGCATTTATTATTATATTATAATTTATAGCCCTATAATTATTGTAAGTGCAGTATAGTGATGGTATTTTAGACATGTTATTGTGCCAAATTCAATAAATTAAACATTCCAATTTATAAATATATATATGTGTGTTCAATTGTTATAATGGATTTTTACAGTTTATCGGTAATTTTTAAACTTTACGCCTCACATTGTTATTTATTACATAAATAAATTGTGTTTTACAAAATTAAAAACTTTAATTTGGTAGATATAATATTTTAAATTTAGCCTCATTGTAATAAAATTTATAAATTTACATAGGTAGGTACCTAGTTAATGAATTTCATACAATATAGGGTTTATATTACAGCCTATTATAGGTATTAAATACATACATTTATTTACGATAATATTATTATTTATAGCTGGACCTAATTGTTTTTAATTTTAATATAAATTGCATGTTATACTAGGTACTGTAATTTAACTATCAACTAGAATTATAATTTAAATATATACATAAATACTGAAGTATTTTGAGCTTCACTCAGAAGTCGTTTTTCGAATGTGATGATTTTCTATTGCTATCAAATTATAATAATAATATTAATATAACACTGTTTTTATTTCAAGGTGATCAAAGCGAGATGAGTGTGCCGACATAGTCCGTCTCTATTTTCTGTCTTTTTTTATTTTTCCGTCTATCATACACTTTCTGAAGGTTAATATTAAATGTAGAATTAAATATATAGTAGTTGTAGTTACTAATACGTCTTGAATGTGTTAGTGATTACCTACTAAGAACTGAGTATGTAATAACTTATATTTTAACGAAAAAAAATGAACTATAAAGAAAAGATTGAATAAGAAGAACCACAATACCATAGTTTTTATAAATCTTAAATTAAATAGGTTAATAAAAAATATTCATATTTACGTTCAACCAATCTAACAATATGCTATGAAGAGCTTAATTATTTTTTGTAAGCAATTTAAAATCAAAAACAAAAAAAGTAGAAAGGATGAATTTTCCAGAAGTTGCTTTATAGTATTATGTATGGCATGTAACCGTTTTAGATTTGTTATATTACGTATACGGTTAATTACTACATTAATATTTCGATTTTCAAAGTAACTTTTTTTCACATTTAAAAGATGAATACGATGAGTGAGATTAAAAGTGTATAATGATTATTTTTTGTGTTGAATTTATTTTTTGTACTTTTATTCGTGTTTAAAAAAAAAACTCCACTTGACGACATGAGCCATTGGGTATTAAATTATTATATTATAATTGGAGTTCATTATTAATCATTAGAGTTATAATAATTGACTAAATTAATAATTACAGGAAAGAGAGAAAGTAAAATAAAAATAATAAATACATTATTATACAAGTAATTTTATATATTGTACAGCTTTTTTCGCTTTGTACATAAATTTAATTACGTACTGTATTGAAGTCGGATGGTTGTCGAAAGCTTTAGGAAGCTCTTTGTTTTACAATGTTGTGTTTATTTTACTTCGTTAGCACATTTTGTTTCAAAGTAAGTTATAGTTATGTTAAAGAGGTGCCTAGCAATTTTTTTCTAGGTAGATATAGTTATCAATGTTATCATAATAATATATTATCATTCTAACTATTTTGTGATAAATCTGAAACTTTAACCGTAACGGTTAATTTTTTTTTAAACAGTTTATGTTTTATATTCATGAATTAATTAAGACGTTGTTATTACTAATAATAATGTATTCAGTATAAATGAATATGTAATAGTTTTAAAATAGTGTTTTCCTTAAAAGTTTCACGCAGGCCATCTGCTTCGTGGATTAAATATCGGTTTTTAATAGAGATAAATTTAAAATTTTTTTATTACAAGCTCTGAATCATTGTTCATCGTAGGGCAATATTGTTTAGATTAATATTATTATATTATTGCTTTTTAATGTATTGCAACGCACCACTATAATACACTGCGCCGAGTCTCTATACAATATTGTATATAACTATAGACGAATGTCTATAGCACCAGAACTGATCCGACATTTTATACTTCATATTTTAAATTGATAACTTACTATTTATTCCTATACGTTTTAAAAATTTATAGTATAAATTTTATACGTTTAAATAAGACGTCGACAGCAGACAGCTTACTCATATATATTAATCGTTTCACTATTTTTATCTTAATATTATATATAGTTATAACTTATAGGTAGGTACTTACTACTTTCGTAAATTATTTTAAGAGTACTTAAAGTTTTAAGAACGTCTTATAAACAATTTAGTTAGATACCTATAGTAAACAGGGCTGTACTAAAAACATTTTTCGCGTGCGATTGTTTTTTATTTTTTAAATACTCAATCTATATAATTTGTTTTCTTGTTGTTAGTTTTAAATGATTATAAAGTTAAAAATTTTGGAAATTAGGTACCTATGAGCGGTTTTTTTCCATACTCGTAAAAATAATAAACGAGCAGTGCGATTCGTCTCTCGTTAATACGTTAAAATCAAAAATTCATAATTATTACATAACTTAAAATCACAAGACGGCATCCGAACGAAACCAAAACAAGCGCCAATCTGCTGCATTCCGCGAACGATACAATAATAATAATAATATAGCGGTACTTGATGTGATGTGACATCACACTCGCAGTGTCGCCTGCACGTTACATGCTCTGGTTCGTTTCATTATATTAATTCGATTGTGGAACAAAAAAATTAAGTCAACGCCGTCAGTGTCTATTGTGTGTCTCGGGGTGCCGAACAAAACCAGCGTTAACGTTTAAAACAATAAAATAGTTTACGTAGTAACATTAATTACTATTAAAAGGCTTCATCGCCGCCGCCGGGCGAGTGGTGGTGATTGCCGCCGACGGCGGCGGCGGCGGTGTTGGCGTGACGAATTTTGCGTGCGTGCGTGCCCCTATTTTGTACTCTCGCTGTCACCCGGTTACTATAATAATAATATAATATAATACAACTCTGTTGGCGCGCACGGCAAAAAAAACAGAAAAAAAAATGGTAAAAAAAAAGGAGAGAACCACCGTCACGACGGACAAGGCGTGTGTGTACATAGTGTATCTCTGCGTACGCCGACCCCGCTGTCGACGACGGGTCGCTCTGGGGGGAGAGGACATTAATATTACTATTACTATTATATATTAACTAGGTATATAGCTGCGCTAATTCTGTTTTTTGGTATTATTATTATATTATACCAGTGTATATATATATACATATATACATACCTAGTGTGTTAGTTGTAACCCGTGTCGTGTTTTCACGCACTCATTAAATTCTTGAACAACACTTTATAATAGTAGGTAATACAGTGGCGGCGGCGGCGGCGGGTTCGGCCAGGACTGGTGAAGGCGATATTATTATTATTAGAATTATTATTATTACGATAATAACCCCGAAACGCGATTATAATAATCGTATGTATATATACCTATGTATATTTATATAATAAAACTATACATATAGCAGCGGTACCTATACCTAATACCTGTGTAATAGTTCTTTCACTCGTGTCCGACCCGCCACCACCACCGTCTACATAAATAATACCTAACTACTCGTGTATATTATACGCTCGGCGCGGTCCGTCTGTTGCTTTTGCGTATAATATAATACACCTGCAGCGGAACCGGCGACTCCGCCGTCTGACCGCGACGCCAGCAAAATTATTCAAACACCGTAAGGGTTGTATAATTTTATAAACCTACACCCGCCACTAGTTGCGGCTAATTTTTGTCGTAGTAATCGAGCCGAATCGTAAACACTGTGTGATTCGATGTACAATAATTATCGTATCATTATTATTATTATACTCTCGTGCCAAATGTCGTGCCGCGAATAACCGAATATAGCTGATGATGAAGTGGTGCGCGAGGCATATCGTATAAAAAAGGCGTCGAGTGTGTAATAATTGTATAGCAGCTATAATAGCAGTCGATAATATATCATATTATGTGAAGCGATTGACGGAAGTCGTCGAGGTGGCTGCAGAGGCGAGCGAACTCGTTGGTTTCCGGGCTTTTATTTTTATTTAATACTCCGTAGAGCGTTCTGCGAGTTTTTTTTTCTCGTACGAAAGTTTGTCTATAGAAATAGATTTCTCGAGTGTTTCAGCGTTTACTCGTATGTATTATACAAAATACATCAAATACGCCATAAACACTACCGCCGTGCGTTACATAATCATGGCAAATTTCATTAGAATTACTTAATTTGTTTGAAACCCTCATCAAAGAGATAGACGTTATATATTTAAGTATAAGATATAAATATTTCTTTAGAATTTAGATAGATGATATGAATAAAACAATATTTTTCCATTACTACCCACATATTTTTGATTCTTGTTGCAACCATAAGACTATTTCGTTTAGATTATCAGCTTTTTTTTTTATTTAAGTACAATAAATTCTTTAAAACGTTAAAAATTACAATATAATTCTTAAAACCTACCTGAAATACCGGATAATACTTTAAAACTCAAATCTATATTTGCCAGTTTATTGTGAATGGGAACTTTTTTTTTTTTGAAAAAGGTCTAAAGAGGTCTGTTCATATTACAGTCAATAATATAATAATGTAATATTGTTAACGACAAGACTTTTATAGCTATATTAAAGATATGACGAACCAATAAAAATTCCAGTAACTCACGGAATTGTCCTTTATTTCAATTTCACATTTCACTTATATATTATAAATTTTCAATTTTCATGTTCCATATATGTATTATCGAACTCTAATAAAAATATAATTATTTATCTGATAAAAAATTTAAAAACTATTAGATTAACAGTAGAGTTAACTCAAATGTTAAGTTAAAGCCTCAGTGTTTATCATAGAAGGACGAAGTGTGAAGGGAGCATATTTTAGCCTCTAATTTTTTACAATATTATGAAATTAAAATTTTTGTTTTAAACAGAAAAAAATGACCTTTAACCTTATAACTTTTAGTAATTGACAATAGCAAATTAGGTGATGATTTATAAATCCTAATAATCGATAATAATTAACAGTTTAATTAACAGTGCTGATAAGTGATAAAAAAATAATCCATTAAAAATAAGTACTAGTATTACCTGCAAATTCCTACCACCTTCGCACACTTATGGATTAAAGTAAATGTTATAAGTAATTAAATGTTGTTGGCTTGTAGTAAAACGGTTGATAAAGTAATAACTATTATTCAGGGTCTGGGGGTGCGTCCCATTTAAAGTAATCATTGTAATAATACTTAGCTTTTTTCTGTTAATTTGAAGAAAACAACATTACTTTTAAATCAAACACAAATCTATAACCGTAGTTAAAACTAATTAGGTAGGTAATTATTAATAATTAATTTTGTTTTATCACGTTGTATTCAATAATTTTAAATAAATATTTAATAATTTAGTTGATACAGACGTTAACTACGTAAACCACTGCAGTAATAAAAAGGAATAGTAACAAGATGCTTAAGTAACTGTTATTTAAAAAATTAAAAATCACTATGTGTGACCAGGATGGTAATTAAAAATAATTAGTTATTTAAAACGAAGTTTTGTTAATACTTTTCTCCATATTAACTTAAAACTTTTAAAGTTAAATATATTATTTGTAAACTATTAATTAAAAATTAAATTTAATATTTTACTTAACTTAATTAGCTTAATTCAATTTTTCTTATATTAACATGTTCCTTCGCCTCGA
Source organism: Schizaphis graminum (assembly GCA_020882235.1). Taxonomy (NCBI): domain Eukaryota; kingdom Metazoa; phylum Arthropoda; class Insecta; order Hemiptera; family Aphididae; genus Schizaphis; species Schizaphis graminum. Next base: position 13,922,261 of record CM037033.1, on the reverse strand, counting down.
AGTATATATAGTGTTTATAATATGTATCTCGTATCTGTGTTATATGGATATTTACCCAAGTCAAAAACACAGGTTCTATAAAACTATTAATTATATCAAGCTTTCTAGATAAACCGTTAAAAAATATAATATACGAGTACCTATATCTATTTATTTTTAATCTCATTCGATTTATGATGTACACTTTTTTTTTTAATAAATATATTTCTATATACTTTTAAGATACCTAGTTTAAATTACCTATAATATTTGTACATATTTTTAAGAATTAATGTAAAATATGCTTTAAACCTTGATATAATGTATAAATAATAATGCTTAATATGTCATTAGTACCTTGGCATACTCATATTGTCTACATAAAGTGTTAGCATTAATAAATAATAATTTGTGTTCTATTTTAATATAGATTTTTATAATTTATGCATATCTGTTTAAATAAAAATTAATTATTATAAAGTGATTTAAATGACCCTTTAATAAACAATTTAAAGTTAATTTATATTATTTTAATAGCTTTTCAATTTCATGAAAAAATGCTATTATATGTACAGTATATAACCACACGTTTATTTATTTTTTCTTGAATATTATTAGATAAATTTACAAAGTTTGAAATATAAATAAAATATTAGATTGAATTTTCAAGTTGTAAAATTATTTTAGTTGGAATAATATGGTAAAACTATATTATATATACGGTAGATAATACATTCATAATAATGATATGTACATTATAGCATGTGATACAATAATGTGGTGTTTTCGCAAAATAAAGAAACATTTTCAATTTTTAAAACTAAGTTACAGTACAATCTATAACCAATTCAATCAAGTGATTTGAAAACGTGCTACGGCAACATTATTATTTTTTTTTTTTATTATTATGCACTGAGTTTAGTAAGACAAAATACATATTTGTTGTAACTATAATATAGGTTAAAATTTACCGTGATTCTAAAAATTAATCAAAATATGTTATCGTAGTTAAGACACATAATATGAGAATAAAAATAAAAGTTTCGTGTTTTAAATATAAGACAAAATTCTTTGTAAAAGTCGGGGAATTAAATATATTTTTTTGATATGTAATAAATTATTTGTGTAATAAAATAATATGACGATAACGATAAAAAGAATACATTTTTTTTAATGTTTGGTTTATTTATTATACTTAAATAAAGTTAAGTTTGAACAATGTAATTAGCAATTATGTTTGGTCGGTCTTATAAAACAATTATTTTTGGATAATTGGACTTTTAAATTTAAGTTATAATAAAGAAACTAGATTAAAGTAAACTAACTTTTTAAGACGCGTACTTATACACAGAGGAGTAATTTCAATGAAAAACTGTGAGTGTTGAGCGCTCTATTTTTTTAGTTAAGTCATCTTATAGATCAAAAATAAAAAGAAATTTCTAGCCTTATGCCCCATACAAATAATTATACATAATAACGGTTGTGGTGTAGGTTCATGTAAATGTATTAATGTAAAAACAAAGATCTAAGTAGGTAACTATAAATGTCATCGCTTATTATGATGAAAGCGCGCTGATTTTAATACTGATGGTATAACATAGAAGCCCCCTTCCCCACCCCAATGCACCTATCGTTTCTCTAGAAGTTAACCGAAATTAGAAACGTATTGAATAACATTTAAATTAATTTCAAACTATGTAAATAAATCTCAATATAACCGCTTAAACGTTATGTAATAGTGTATAGTTAAGTAAATGAAATTATATTAGTATTTTTATTAGTTTGTTCCTAGATGATGTTATTCAGAAGAAAAAAATGGTTGAACACATGGCATTGCAAAATATTTTTTCTTTGAATTGTCTCGTAAGTTTTTGCAAAATGCACAGCTGTGGTGTTTTCTTAAGAATTCAAATTAGCCAACGGCCATTTTAATTATAAAACCTATTGCTCGGCGAAAACGAATAGTCCACAGTGGCGCTGTTTCTAATCTATCTGCAATACTGCGACTATTTTTTTTTTATTATTATCATTATTATTATTATTCACCGGCACAGCTTTTTAAACCCCATTTGTTTTTGTTGTTTTTTGCAAGTTAACCTCTTCCTGCGTAGTACCACCCCAAGCAGTCGAACGGGAAACAGTGGCCGTAGTACATGTAAAACTCTGTTCGGCGATTATCATCATACCACCGTAGCAACAAAGGCAGTAGTGGCATTACGCCACCAACTGTGATACTCCTCGGTGTGCACGCCGACAGTAATTATATTGCGTGGCCGTAGCGACCACGGGGAAAATTTAACGGCTGTGTGAACACCCCGCAGCGGCACGCGATCTCACGCTAAACAACTCTTTCTCGTAGGTACCGCCGGTGGTTATTTTAATCGAAACCATAAATACACAAAATATATTCACGCAGAATTATATTACGTGTAGCGTACGCGTTTATAACATTATTTAGTGATTATACGAGGCTCAAAAGATGATTTTAAAGTAGAACGAACAATCCAAGTGTCTGTTCGGAACAAAGTATACATGCAAAGATTCATTCCTGCACATTATAATATTAACTACTCGTAAAGTCGTAACAGCACCGATTGTAAATAACTAAAATCGTTTCCATATGCGAGTTATAATATTATATTGGCGTTGGAGAAAACGTAACGTAAGACGGACAGTCTGTGTTATAAATACAAATTAGTGAATACTATAAGTATAGGTAGCATAGCCTATGCTATAACAATAAAAGTAATACGAAAAATTACTATACGTTTTCGCTTGATTAGAAAAGTAAAAATTTATACTGATTATTAATTATACGTCGTTGGAAATTTACATTATATGGGAAAACAGCGAAAATGTAATTATGAAAAAAAAAATAGTAAATACGTAAATATAGAAGATATCTCGAATATAATATTTTACAATTAATTAGTGGAATGTACAAAAAAGATATAAATATAAAGTAAGTTCGTATAAGAAAAAAATACCTAAAAGAAAGAACATACGAAATACGAAATTTAGAAAGATAAAACATTATTTGGTTTTACATTCATGTTTTTACACACACGAAGAAGATATCGAGAAAATGACATTTTTCTAGTAATTTAATGTTTAGGTTTATTAAGTATTGATTTTCATTAGTTTGTCAAAATATAATTGTGTACATTTTAACAGCACATTGCAGGTATTTCTATTTACCTTTAGATTAATATTGTTTAAGAATAAAATACAACATTTCAATTTCGAACAACATTATTTTTATTTATCCAACTATAGTACACTGATGGTGCACCATATTATTATTATATATAATTATTATCTATTCTCTAACAGATATAGCTATAATAATGAGCCACGTACTCGTGTGTAGTTAAAATGTATTATGGTAGTATGGTTATGTGGCTTAAGGGTATTTACTGAAAATTGGATACAGATCGTAATTTTAAATTTTTTTGTAAATTGTCCATACTCGGCCATTGTGGACATGTTCAATAGCGGTAAATATTATTATATAATATTATAATATTATGATGAAATTATTTATACAAACTGTATTTTGATTAGTTTATTTAATTTCAGAACAATAACAACAAAAAATAATACTACGAACGTTAAATTTAAATGAAATATTCAATTTAGTATTAGGTACTTATTCACATTATTCATAGGTGAAAATGTATAGCGATTTTCGATGACTATTCATAGCCAGTGGTATAAATGTATGTGTGTATAATTGAATATTTGTATTTGTGTAGTACCTATTTCATAAAACAATTTAATCATAATTTAAAAATGTAGTATTTTCGATATTATACTCTATAGTGTATGACTATAAATAACTTACATATTTTAACATTATTAACGTTTTACACGTTATTTTATTTTTGATTATGTTTTTAATCTTTTTTTTTAATAATATCCATAAAGTAACATTTTTTCCTATATTTTAATATTTTATATTCTGAGCGGATGTATGTGGGTATGTGTGTGCTTTTTATTTTATGTCCGACCTAACCTTACTCGAACAGTAGAATGTTTAGTTTTTCAACTTTGAGGGCGATTTTTGGTAGAAAATTAGATCTAGTTAGTACTTTGAGGGATAAAATAATGCACAGTATCCGGAAAAAACAAACGAAAATTAATAAAAAACGGGAATATTTACACAATACCAGATTTTGTCATTTTTGTATTAAATTAAACACCAATAACCTATAAGTACTTAATATTTTCACCAAAAGTTTTTATAAGCCATTTATAGTTCAGATGTAGAAAGTGTTTTTTTTTTACTATTTATGAAATTAAAAAATACTGAGTATACATATTTAATTTTTTTCTAACCATTTAAAGTTCAACTATGCAAATTATGCAAAAATTCAAATTTTTTATTTTTAGTAAATTAAAAAAAGGATATTAAATTGATATTTTAGTTAATTTATTTTATTGCCATAGTAAGTACATTTTAATCTGCTTTTTTTTAAAATGTTATATGTATTTTTTAAGGTTTTAATGTGCTTTAAATTTACAGTGTCTTACATATATTTTAAGCATTATACTATTATAACTCGTCCTTAGGTTATAACACTAATAAATAGATCATCTAAATATTTTTAAAAATTTAGAAAATAATTAATTACTGTAGTACATTATTGTTTACTTTTAAAAATGCTTGTTAAATCGTTTAATAAATATTAATATAAAAACAATATTGTTAACTATGAATTAAATCTTAAATCAATTTGGTTTATTTGCAACAAAAAAAATGTTGGACATCATAATTTATAATATGTTTTTTATTGTATAGCAAGTAGTAACACACGGTTTTTAATGAAGTTAACAATGAATATCAAAATATTTATAACCTGACCTATAATAAGTTGTGGGATTAAAGTCGGTCATTACACGTGCTGTTTCGTGGTTAGTGAAGTTTGGTTACTTTAATCAACAATTATTTATAACCTAATATTGCGTAGAAAAGTGTTAAAATTGTATATATACTTATTGCTTGTAGTATAAAAGTATAATGATACATCTAAAACGTTTTATTTTGTCATTTACAGTATAATTATTTTTTCAGTTAAGTAACGGAAAATCTCTTGGCTGGAATACGTCGAATTGAATCAGGGATTGACAAGCTGGTAAAGGTTACCTAAATGAAAATATTTAAATATTTGTTAGTCTTCCGACATCATGTAAAGATTGTATATTTTTTTGAAATGATTTATTCAACAATATATATTAAATATTGATGTACTATAAAAAAATATATATAATCTTTATTTATTGAATACCTATACAAAAGAATCAACATATTTCCACTAAAATTAAATTAAGCAGCGATTTACATTGTATAATAAAATGGAGCATAAACGGCAAATTAATGATTTATTATCAAGATTTTCTAATGCAATTAATATTAGTCCAAACACTAATTGATTAACTTAATTATGTGCGAAAATAAATATTAATTTAAAATTTAGTTTCAATTATGATAACTTAACTTCAAAAAGAACAATTTAAGGTCAAAATAGCGAGTAAAATTAATTATAATGTCAATGTTTTATCTTCGTAATTCTATATTTCTATCGGTGACTAAATCGTCAACAGTTCCAACTGAATATTATTCTAGGGCGTGTTAACTTATCTTGCATTTTCAATAAAATTATATTTAAAATATGACCGTCTTTATGAAACGTTGTTATCGGAACAATTCTACTCCCATGCTATTTTGGACAATTACGATAGATCAAATATAGATAATAGTTAATGAGTTTTAAAGATATTCGGATATATTTTACAGCCTTACACACCATTAATTAAAAATTGTGTGAACAATTAATATGTTAAAAATGAAGACGTATTTAAGACATATTCTATGGAAAAGCGAACACCCACAGTAAGTTGTCATCCGATATAATAGGTGTTTAGACAACCCTTCAATATCTTGTCCGCGAATAGTTAGGTTAGGTTTAAATAGCATTGAAAAAAATATAAATTAAAAATAGATCAATCATTACCTAACAATGTACATAATATTTAATAATAATCACTTTAGCTATAGCGACCCACTGTTTATAAAAGATTTAAGTATTATGATTATTGACTATTGCGGATCAAATACAAAAAATATGTGTTTAGTCGGTAAGCAATAGTGAAATAGGTACACACACATTTAATGTAATGTCTTTACGAAGTTTACTCTCTAAATAGATATAGAATTTACAATTAGATATTTTTACTGTGGGTGTAAAGAGTATTAGATATAATGATATGACGCAACATTTTTTCCGTTGGTTTTTTTTATTAAAGAAAAATATATTGTTAACACTGTGTTTTGTACTAAAAAATAAAATAGATATATATAACTTTTAAATTATAACTTATTGGTCGTATACAATTAAAAAAAAAAAACACCGAAACTGTAAATACGAATTCATCATGAATATTGAATATTATAATGTACAATATTATGTTTTCTATTATAATATGATTATTATTTTAATTTCAATAAACCTGTAATATGGGTACCTATTTAAATTTAAAAAATTTTTATTTAGTATAAATACCTGCAAATATTATATTATATACTAATTAATTGAATAAAACGTAATAGATAAATGTAAAATACATAATGAATAAGAATATAAAATTACCCTATAGTAACAATGGTTAATTATTTTAATGTAATGATGTTATAGATTTTTAAATTTGATATGATAGCATAATTTTATACCTATTTATGTCTCAACAAATGATATTAGCCAAAATAATTCTTTATTAAATTTGTAAAATACTTTTATGAAAACTTTTCTGAACTAAAAACTGAACTTAATACAATCAAAACCTGAGTAGTATACATTAAAAATATTAAGAGTTCAGACATCCTTATACTCAACTTCTTAAAATTGGCTTATTATTTTTGCGTTATGTATTTATATATGTTACTTAACACCTGGTCTCTGTATCTCACTTTGCTGTACATTAAGTTTCAACAATAATGCAAACAAAAAGTAAATAATTTAAAACTTAATTTTAAAACCTTAGCGCTACATTTAATATTGTAAAAAGGTTTTTTTTTTTTTTTTAAATATCTTAAAAATCGTGAATCAATTTGATTTATACTTAAAACATTTTTACCCTGTTATGCAGTTTGTTCAACAGTAAATAATCTACGCTTATAATCGTTTTTGAATACGGTCATAAATCATTGCTTTCAAATTTAAATAGACAACACGCCTCTAACATGTGTTATTTAATGAAACGGTATACCTAAAGTATTAACCTACTCTACACTCTCAGTATGTACACACCGTATATACATAACAACGTAGTTATGTATCTATTAACATTAGACTTGTCTAAAGTTCAGTATTTTAAGGTCCATAATATTACATCCTTAATTTTATTTGTTTCCCAACTATATGCTATAATATAGTATTATTTTAAAAATGTTAATAGTTTCTTTTATTCTCATCACCGCGCGTACAAAAAACAAAGACACTTACGTGAATATGGGTTCGCCGGAAGTAGATGAAATTGAGGAAGATGATGGCACGGCTTGTTCGTAGCTTTGATCTACTGGGTTATTTTCCTTCTGTTCTTTAAACCACATAACCATGAAAAATCCGGAAGAGTCTGCAGAGTTTCCCAGATTTTCGTTTCGTGTGTCACAGGGCAGATAAGCTTTTCCGCCAACCGGAATTGCTACTTGGTCGATGGGCACTGTAAAATATAAAAGTTTTGAAATTATGAGACAAATACGAATATAAATCAAACCTGTATTTATAAAACAATAAAGTACGCTCTGACACGTGCTCATTGCGCAGTGCACTACTCTGTAATTTAACAGGTATTATACGCTGTCAGGAATTTTTAACCACAGGGCAATATGGGGTAGACACTTATTCGGAATACTATTATTAAACATCATCTCCTTCTACGGGTCAAGGTTTTAAAAATTATTATAAAAGAAGTAAACGTTGAATGAAATACTTGACACCGAGCTGGGAAAAGTTTATATCTCTGTATTCTGTTACATCACGTCAAGTGTACCATTTCTTCCCATGCAGATAAATAATTATAATGTGTGGAGTTTACTGAAACATTAAGAACACTTGAATACAGAAAAACCAAATAAAAAAAAAGTTTAGTGTGTAATAATGATTATCACACGTAAGCATAAGTGTTTAGCTAAAATATTTACTAGCAACAATTAGACAACTGGAAAATGTTCATAAAGAGTATGATATTATTATAACATATAATAATTATTGAAACATATTAATAATCTTCAGATCTCCCTTGATTCATTTTTTCCTAGTTGAGTAAATTATATACATTTTTATTTTATTTTTTTATTTAAACATTTGAGCATATTAGTAAGTACTTTTTACTGCTAATTACTGAAAATTAAACATTTTAACAAATCATTGTTTAATAAATAAGAAACTTTTATAAAATAATAGTTTTACTGAAACTACTTTGTATTTCTATAAAAAAAAATATATTATTAATAACAATTTATACTTAACGATTTTCGCAATAACTAGATTTAACAAATGTGTAGAACCTTTTAACCTAATCCAACCCTAATAATTTTTAGCGAGAAGAATAGTTCTATAATTAAATTTTTATTTTTATCGGTGTTTAAAATAGATAATATATTTTTTTCTCACCCGTTGAAATAATATAAATATAATATATAAAGGTATTATGAAAATAATTGTAGGTTCTGATACCCTTTCCTTGCCTATAAATGATATACTACTCAATAAAGCGTTTCTTTACCTATTTTTTTTTACGGCTTATAATATTATATTAATAAACCTCGTCGCCTTTATTTGATAGGTATTCGTTTAAGTGTTAAATATTTAAATTAAATTAATTTTTTTAATTAAAACTTAATGGCTTATTTGTACTCTTGCAATATTAATATCGTAACGTGTTTGTTTATCTATACATTCAGCACCGTTATTTTTTAAGTTATTCCTACCTGTATGAGATAATTTTGTTGTATTTTTGTACAGAAGAATACTGATACGTAGGTATAGTATGTATAAATTGATATTGATCAAAATCCCAATTTCTTATAGACATAAAATTAAAATTAAAAACAACATTTTTCTAATTTAAAATCTGATAGTAATAACCAAACAAAACGGACCACCCATTTTATTTAGACTAATGCGCTAAATCTATATTATACAGTCTAACTGCACCGTGTAATTTGTATCAACAACAACAATCTCTAATGTTGTGACGTGATATTTTTTAATTTTTTTTTATACGAAAAATTATTAACCGTGGATAAAATACACATCGTTAAGTATAAAATATTACCAATATCATGTTTTAATCTAAATCTCACTCATATGTCGTCGTCGTTCTTAAGATAAATATTTGTAGTTTGTGCAATAACTATTTTATATTGTACCATATTTCAAATTTTGAACGATCAACTTTAAACAAATAAATATGAAAGCAGAAAATCGGAATTTTTCTAATATTTAAAATATAAAAACTTATATTTATAATTAACTTTTATTTTGACATTTTAAGAGGTGTAAAATAAAAATTCCAAATGTTTTGTAGGTAAATATTGATGATACTTCAATTTGAAAATCGTTGTTATTTATAGTTACAGGCTACCGATCCTTCAGATTTTAAGAATATTCAAGAATATTCATTTTGATGATATTATTTAGCTAAAAAATGTAATGATTTAACTTTAAATTATACAAACTTAAATGTTTCTTAATTTGTTAAAAAAATCGTTTGATCATATTAATTTTATGATTACCAGGTTATTCTAAATAAATTATCTTCAAACAATGTTATAATATTACACAATATTTAAGACTTCCTTTGCAGCAGTGTGTGAACATAATTAATATGTTATATTTCTGAACTCTTCTGACATTTTCAATATAGGTATATAATAGGGGAATGAATTCATTAAAATTCAAAATATTATTCACGATCGTAATTAATAATAGTATTAAATTATTTTATGTAATTAATAACAAATACCATAGATATAGGTATTCTATATTACTTCATCTGCACAGTAATGGTATTTTGGCAAATTTGATTAACTAATTGTTCGGCTTGAAATCAATCAGAAATGTTTACCACTACGTCCCCGGGCACGGAATGGCGACCGTTATATATGCAATTTATAAGTTTTATGTAATTGAAAATTGAAAAAAATGCATGTATGTGCACATCATTGTTATAAATATAAAGACATTGTAATATTAATGGACACTAAAATAATTAAATAATATAATTGAAATAAAAATACATGACCGTAGTTGGCCTTATATTCTACTTATAAGGAGAAAAACGTAGGCAAATCAATGTGATAGAATTTCGGTGACGAATGAATGTGTGACAAGTAAATTAATATAGGTATATAGGTATTAGTGACTATGTAGTGAAAGTGAGTCTAATCTGCACATTTTATCACCCGTGCGAATAAATGGTTTAATTTTCATCGGTGTACCATCCGTACGCGCAGGCAAATGACAATCAATATTATATGGTTACTATTTTCAAGCCACTCAACACGACACAAAAGATGATATCGCATAAAAACAGTGCAGGACAGGTTGACCGGATTTTATTTTGAACATGGATTTTGATCCATTTACGAGAATTACCTACAGTGTTCTAACTAAAGAGATTTTATAATATTTCAAATAAATTTTATAATAAAAACGTACCGTTTTTGTTTAAATGATAGGACGTATTTCAATATCGATAAAACAAAATACTAAAAATCACTTTGATTAAAACATAGTAGACAAACTAAAGAATTAAAGTCCATCTAACTTACTTAAATTTTACAATTTTACAGGAAAAAATGTATAAATCTCAATCTTCTTACTATCTAAAACGGTATGCAGATATAATAATGATAAGGTTACTTGCTAATCTAAATTTTGTTAACTGACTATAGATATAAATTGGCTTTAAATTAAAAAAAAAAACTGTTGAATATTAAATATTATGTAAATGAACATGGAAATATAGCCATATATAAAAATTTAAATTTTCTAAAAATCGCATTTTTTTAAAATAAATGTAATTATATTATACCTATTGAAATACCTGCATTTTTTTATTACTTGGTTAAAATGCATACAGAAATACATTTTTAGATGAAATAGACTTAAATTATTTTCTATACCTACCTACATTTTTTTTCGATTTGCATTCTTGTAAATGTACAAACCCGAATATATAATTAAAAATAATATATTTTTATAAATAGCTTACATTGTAAGCCTTACAACATATTATTATATTAATGGAGTTATACGTAAGTATATATATATTATATTGATTTTATATCTACATAATAATAATTAATAATGTGTCTTTTTTATTGGGAATTTTTTTTTTTCAACTACAAAATGGTTACAGGTACACGAGAATTGTTTATTATGTATAAGCAGAAAATCTTTATACCTAGTGTTAAAAATAAATATTAAATATTGTAAAAGGCATAAGATTTGATATCTTATATTATAAAACCATTAAAATATCTATCTATAGTGTCTATAAATACACATTTTAGGAACTAAGTTTCAAATATTAAATGAAAATTTTAACTTGATTAGAAATTGAATAAAACAATGAAAGCTTGAATTGCAGTTACTGAATGTAGGTACCTACTTTATTGATTTCACTGTAAATATATTGGTATTTATTTTATTTTTAGATTAATTTTGATAGGAACATTCAATATTTTTAATTATATTGCAAGCCATGATAACCGTAAATTTAGTATATCCTAACTGTATTAAATTAAATAAAATAATCTTTGATCGTAATTTATAATTTAATCAATTCAATACAATAATTTACTTTCATAGACGCTCTTTATGGAAAATGTACAATATAAAATACATATTAGTGTATTTGTGTGTGTGAATATATATATATATATATAATATATATATATAAATATATACGTATAATGCATATAATATATTTATCATTAGTCTTAATTAAAATATGGTTTTTATTTCTTAGCTCTTAGTCTATTATATTATATATTTAACAATAGTTTTAAATCTGGGAAGCTGCAAACAAAATCGCTGTTTCTGAAAATTTTGAAAAGCGGGTGGATTCACCGAGGGAATGATTTAAATCCACGCTATAGCAGGAAACGCACTCAAACAAAGTTTTATTGTATATCTTATAAAGTTCAGCACTCCAGCGTATATTATTGCAATTAATGTATTTTAGGGAATGAGAATATAAACTGTCCAGCAGTGGCCTATAAACCTGATAAGTGATGAGAGTATGAGACGAATATATAAAAAAAAATATTGTTTTTGAAATTATTACTATCAGAATATTAGGTATTACGCTAAATGTATAATAAACATCGATGTGATATTATATAATATTGTATATATTGAGGCATTACAGTGATTTACTTTTGGTTAAATGTCGTTGTTAATTATTATTGACAGTGATAATAATTGCTTTTATCATAATTTTTGTTCCCTCTGTTATTAATTTTTTAATCTGTACCTACTGATCACCTGAGGTAAAGCGTTATTGTTTCATTGTTTGCTTAAAACCTAATAAGATCAAAAGGTAGTATAAAAAAACATATAAACAATTTTTACAGAATATATAAAATTATAGGTAAGTTTAAATAATTTTACAAATATGGTAAAATATTGAAATTAAGTATATTATTATCTATTAATATTTAAAATGAATTCGTTTTTTTTTTACTTTAGGTCACATTTATCAGCCGGTGGGCCATTTATGATGTATATAATATTAATTAATAAATTAGAAAATTAAAAAAAAAATCAAGACATTATTTGTTGAATATATAAGTTTCTATAGATTTATAGTTATTTATAAGAATTCTGATTTTAAAATTTAAAAAAATTAAACCGCATGGACAAAATTAGAATACTGTCTTAGAATTGCATATTATTTGTCATTCAGTTTATATTTTTAAAATAAATCTATCATTATGGGAAAAAAAAAATAAATTTCTTAAAATGTATAGAATATATTATAAATATAATGATACTTATTATAATCAAAATTATTATTTTTGATACAAATTCAAAAATTTCAGTGGGTTTTACTAATTATTGTAACCATCTATTAACTTTTTAGTTAAAACCAACGTAAAATTAAATGTTCAGTCGAATCGATTTATTTCTTGAGTCTGGAATATATCGGTTATGTTGATATAGTTGATTCAGAAATAGCCTACTAAAATATGAAACACTAATATCGGATATTGGAAATTAACCACCAATTTTATTAGTTTTTTTGGGTTACATTTAAGTATTATTAAGTGTACCTATGGCGGTTAATTTTTTATACATTAATAACTGTATTTTATTTACAGGTTTTGTGTTCAAATATTATTCGGTATTAATATATAGGTATTAGCATATTAAATTGTATTACAACATAAAATAAAAGGTTCATCGAATCATTACATTTATTTTTTATTTTTTATTTTTTACTTTTAAAATTACATTTAATTTTGTTTTTTAGGCTTGAAGTTTGTGTTAGTTAAAGTTATTATTATTATATTCATGTGAATTTTCAACATTTAACAATTTATAGTTAGTGAATGTTTACGGGCATCGGTACCTAACTGTCAGCGTTTAGTGTTTACCATAATTGCCCCCTCCAACCACTTTTATTTCAACTTGTTTTTTTTTCATTTGCTTGTATTTCTTTTATAAAACGATCTCAATTTTTCAAACAAAAATACATCGCATTTATAAGCACAGTTACAATAAAATAAATAATTACATTTTAATGATCTATATTACATTACTACGTAATATTTTTAAAATATTATCTTTATGTCAATCGGTTATCACGGCTTTAAAAATAACAAGCTTTAAAAATACTAACTGTGGTGAAATCTTTTAAACAGCATTTTTTTTTTTAAATGAATGCCAAGTACTATATTTTATACACTACCAGTGTTTTATTTTCAATTCAGAGGGAATTCAAATAAACTCTATTTATCATGTGCAAATTAAAAACTGGATAAAATATTTAATTCCAGCATCAGTTGAAAACTAAATATTAGTTAAGTTGAGTGTATTATTATTATTATTATTATTATGAACTTACAGACGAATCTGATTCCTATACTAGATTAAAAGTTAAATTATTAATATTTAATGGTTTACCGTAATCGTGTATAATAATATATTATTTTATATATAGTAAATTCAAGACTCAAAAATAAAAGGGATTATTTTGTGTGCAATATTATAATATATTCTTTTCAGTGTAAAAGTTAAATTTGGGTAGGTATACTAACTAGATAGGTAAGTACAGTTATTCTTATTTTTCATGTTTTGTCTTGAAAAATACAATACTTACTTACTAATTTTTTTTTTTATTATTGGCATTTAAATTTTTCTTTAAAAATCTGGTTCGGTAGGTACATTTTTAATCGGGAAGTGATGTTTATTATTATTATTATTATTGGTACCTAGTTACATTTATTGGTATTAATTTATAATCCGTTTTAAAATTCGGGATTATTTATAGCGAAAAATATATTATTGTGGCTTAAAAATTGCCACGTTGCCTGACAATAAAGATTTAATAGCCGATATCATATTGTAGGCACTAGTTCGGTTGACCACGTTTGCATCGTTTATTTTTACTGTCGTGTGCTGTGAACAATATTTTGCGATTACATGCTCTTCGCTAAAGCCAACGAATTCCGTATACGCTCCTGTATATATAGTGCCGTGTTTCATAATCGTTAGTGAATATTATTATATTTTGTTGACGATAACTGGATATACGACATATTGGCGGTGCAACAGGAACTGTTGTGTAACCCTATAATTATCCGTATAAATAGACATCGTTTTATCTCTAACCACGTAGGATATTCATTAATATAATTTCTTTTTTTACGATACGTTTCAACGCCTGTGTATGTATACTTATATATAAAATGATTAGTAGTAACTATGTTATTAAAACTTGCTGATATACATATTTTTTTATTTTTTTATTATAACATATTTAGTACTGGATACATATATAATAACGATAATAATAATAATATAGATTGTTATACAACTAATAATATGATGAAGAACCAAAATAAGGGGTACGGTGTTGTTATTTTATGAGTTATGATGGTCGCGGTGGCGGAACTGCGACGTTATTTTAATGGATCCCGAGTAATATTGTTTTTTTCTGATGGGTTAGGTGTCGGGGCATAGAACTAGAGGCTATTTTATTATACTCACTCATTACCATACCATTCGATGTCTACTCAGAACACTTATACCGAAGATATACACGTGAAATTCCTTCTCGTTTTTATTTTATTTATTTTTTTTTAAAAAAAACATTCACCTAGTTTAAGTACAAGAAAACACGAGAAATCCTCATATTTTTTAAAATTCTATATTATTCTACATTAGTGGTACACCGCAGGTACACACAGTATAGCTCTTAGATGAAAATGTATATGTTTGAGTTTTAAACGACCGCCAATATCACTGCTCAAAAGTGTAATTTAAAATGTTTTTCTTTCATTATATCAGATTCTGAGAAAAACAAGGTGAATAAGTATATTGGTTTTATTATGATTTTTTTGTTTTTACTATTATTTGCTGTTAAATACTTCTTTTGGATAAAAATAGTACTTAAAAGTTGCAAGATCTTTGTAACAATTGTTTTTAAATCGAGTCTAGTATTTATTAAACATTTTATTTTAGATTTTTAATAATTTTCTTAGTGATTGCTCTAAGCGCAAAAAAAACCTACTACGATTAGTATTGAACAAATGAAGACATTTAAGCAAGCCTGGTTTTAATTAAGCTTCGCTCAGAATTGTTTTTCAAATAGTATACATAGGATTAATCTTTGCTTTTAAATTGAATATCACTACACAAATAGAATACATCCGCTTCAATGGCCCATACAATTCTAATATCAGTAATTCAATCGTAAATAAAAATAAAAAGTTTATTAAATATATATTTAAAATATTTATAACCTCGTGGCTTATTCTTAAATGAAGCACGAACGAAACATTTTTCAAAGTTTTGATAAAAATATATTTGTTAAATCTATAGGATCATTTTTATATCTGTCTAACTAAATTGGTATAATGTATATATGTATTAATATACACATGTATTGTCTTTTTTATTTAATTAAAATATGAACATTTACAATCTGTATAAAATATACAATGCGTACAATAAATACATTTGATGAGGGAAAGAATTAGGAGGCGTGAGTAGGGACCCTAACCCAATTATAGCACATCCAGATATGATCCAGGTATTACCTTTAAATTTTTATGAATTTCAGAAATGTTCACAATTTCTATAAAGGAATCGGAGTTTAGAGAACCTTATAAATTATAGGTAGAACAAGATTTATTAGAGCTTTTATTAGAAATATCTTAGAAATATTAAAAATTTTGTAATTTATCAAGAATTTTTATAATATACCTGTATGCATTTATCTGTAGCTCATTCATAGACGCATAGCTGACACTACTGATTCACATCTAGAAGAGAGTTTTATTTATGAAACATAACGATAGATTTACATAAACTTTTACGAATTGGCACTCAATAATCGTATGTATAGCAGTATAGCACACGCAACGATAACTAGACATTTCCAAAACTTATTCAAATTACATATTGAACAAGTACCCTTTATTATTTGAAAATTGCTTATCAATTATAAGTGTACTTAGGTTTACAGGCAAGAACGTACTGTAATACAAATACAAAAAGTATAATACATATATAATAGGTAATGGACACAAATACACAATCTTAAAAATCTAAATGTGGATCACGTATGTACTGAATTAAGTTATAAAATCTTCTAATCTATGAAATAATTTCACTCTGATTACGTAATATACATTAATTTTATTGTTTGATCCGTGTCTTTTAATTTATACAAGCTTAGTTTACACGGAACGAGCATTCGGTCGAGTAGGTACTTAACCAATAAAATCTTAGCACAAAGTATAGCACTCGGCTTAGTTCTCGGACGAGTGAAATGAGCGAGCAAGTTAATCAGTGAATAAAAGCTGTTTCTATTCGCCGAGCTGAGTGCAGGTTAACCCCGATAAAATGTATATACTGTACCATTGGTATGTCTAAATCACCTGCCGAGTGTCGATCAGTGACTTAGGTATATCTATGGGGGTAAGGGCGTGTGAGAGAAATAAATATTTTTTTATCATTTTGTATCCCAAATAGAATGTATGTTTATATATCAGTATTTTTATAATAGGTATAGATACTCACATAAAAAAAGACACTGTACTGACTCGTAGGCGTACAAATGTTTTTACAACGAGTGACGTCAATAACAATAATAAATTAATGTTCATAATGCCCAATATTGATCCCAAGAAAATAAACAAGGGGTATAACTGCCGAGTGCTCGACCAAGTACCTATAGCAGATACATCCTATTGGGGGAAGAAGGATATATTCTATATACTCGGCCCGGCAGTGAATATAATGCGTGTAGACGCTAACCCATGTAAACTAGACATTACGTCTTGGTCAATATTGGTGATCGGCGAAACGAGTTCCGTGGCCGAGGAGTGTTCGTTCTGTGTAAACTATAGCCACAGAGTATTCAAATTTCACGAAATGTTGAAGTTTAATATACCTACATATTTTTGTTGGATTATTCCCGTTTTCCCAAGAAGCCTTACACGATAAAAATGGTTTCTATATTTAAACGGTTAGGTATACGGTTAACGTAGTATAAGGTACACGATTTGCAGCAGCCACCGCAATAAATATTATATAATTGTACAAATGAACCATTTTTAGTTTCATTATATAGGCTTTGGTAATTATAAAAAAGTAAAATAAAAGCGAATAATCTCTTTACAAGCATAATAATATATTATGTTGAAAATAACTTTTTTTCAGATTAGTAAGTAGGTACCTGGAATCGAGATGGTCATTACAATGTGGTGTATTGTTTAAAATTATTCAAAGATCGACAAAAAGTTTCATATATATATATATATATATATATATAATATATATATATAATATATAAATGCTTACCCAGAGATAACGCATAAACATAAACTAAACGGTTCATACCCACTTTGCCGAATCCCAATTCGCCGACAATTCAGTTTGCCGACAAATATACCAGTTTTAAAATATTCCCATTTCGCCGATAGTTTAGTTTGTCTTGGTTCACCAACAAATTATTGATAAAGTTTCAATTTTTCCGATTCGCTGACAGTGGATGGTACATTTAAATTCACCCTCAAATTATTTATGCAAATATACACATTACACTGTTTTGTAATGGGTGTTATAGTGCCAATGGTTATGGTATGTTATTATTTCAAAAATTAATATACATATATATTAACATATTATATAAATATATACCTATTTTATATTCATATTTTTATACATTATAATATATTAAAGTCATATAATAATTTATATTTAGTTTTATGCTCTTTTACCGAATAAAAGCAATAATACTTGTAAGAGAATGTTCAATATAATTAAAGAAGCTACCTTGAGAAATTATTTTGCTTTTAAACTAGGTAAAACATTTCAAATTGATTTTGAAATAGGAATGATTGTTGCCAAAACAGATTTATTTGGATATTACACAGAAATAAAAGGATACCTTTTTCATTTTGGAAAATCTACATGACGTTAAGTACAAAAATTCGGATAAGTGCACGATTATTATATATAATGATAATGATGAAGTAAAAATACTGTTCGAAGAATATTACCTATGTGCCGTAGCTCTATGTATAATAATATATCATAACCTACTTTTATTTTTATATAATATATCTACTAACAATGTATTAATAACCATTTATATAATATATAAATGGTTATTAATTATGACAAATTTATATTTACTTTTATTTTTTAATAAGTTGGCAAATTGAGAATATGTAAATAAATAGTTGGCGAACTGGGATGTCGGCGAACTGAGGTGTCGGTGAATTGGGATTCGGCAAATTGGGTTTCGGCGGCGGAGAAGTCACGAACTAAACGAATATTATATTTGAATGGGTACAGGTACACGATTTAAAATATACTACGTATTTCCGAGACACCAGAATCTGTCTATGAATTATTTCAATCAATATATTTATCTTTACACATTAATTACGAGTTATCAAAATCTATAAATATATTTACTTACATACACAGAATTTTTGGATACCTGCAACTTATTATTTAGACTTCGGTTTATATCCTACATAATAAAATATCATAAAAGTAAATTTGTAGCCCGTGAGTATGATGCAAAATAAAATGATAAACTAGAATAGATTTTTTGAACTTATACAAACGTGCAACACATATATCTACCTACCTAATATTAATATCCTAGTCAAGACATAATTTTATTTATTATAATTCGATATTATTTGAATAGGTAATTAAATTGTTTATAAGAGTTACATAAATTTACATTTAAATATATAATAACGTTAAACAAAAGTTTTCTTTTTTAATTTGTCTTTGAATACAATTGTTCTATAGGAAATAAAAACAGCATTCATAAATACAATTATGTGGCAATCATGAAAACTTTCAAAATAAAATTAACTTTGGTAGGTCAACTTAAATGTACTGAAAAAAACAAAAAATAAAGGAGATGAACTTTTGGCATATTTTTTTATAATCCTGTATCGTAATGTACAAGTTTTATTTTAGAAAGTTCAGTGTTTGATCATATTTAAAGCTTATTATAACAAAACAATTTAATAGCACATCAACAATAACAATTTGGTAGACATTTATGATTTAATTTTTTTCATCCAAGATGCACACATTTTTTTTTTTAGCTCTTCTATAACAGTTCCGTCGCCGTGTTTAAACGTACGTTTATGTAATAACTCGTACTTTGTATAAATCTACTTTACCTACTATGACCTATAATACCACGGCGGTGATGATGTAGAAAAACTTTTCATATTAAAACATATAAAATTCATCGTTTACATTACACCACAGTGGTACTCTAACACTACAACAAATAAATAAAAACATTTTTTTTTTTGTTCTACGTAATACTATACGTTTGTGAAATAAAGAAATTTGTTTTGTTCACCAGCTCGCCCGGTTCTATTCATTAAATGTATACGCAATTACGCAAATATATAATTACGTGTAAAATTTAAATTTACGGTTACAAGATTTTTTTTATATAATTAGTAGGTATATTAAAATAATTATAAAAAGCGGACATCCTTTGCATGTTGGGTACCTAGGTAGTACGTAGGTTACCTAGGTCACTGTTATTAGTGCGCTATAGGCGTGGGTCCCCATTATCATGTTAAATATATAAAAAAAAAAAAAAATGGCTGTGATTACATGGGAGCTTAGGTTGACTTAATGTTTTTTTTTTAATTTTTAGAACCTTTCAAGTGTTAAAACATGTATTTATAGCAAATAAAGGTTTTTTTGATTTACAAAATAAAATATTATTATAAAATATAGAGTACGGACATTGAACATTGTGTTTAAAATTAATAAAATATCTAGTTTTATCTAAATCTTAACAATTAAAATGTTTTCAAAGCAATTATAAATATTATCGCTCAAAATTATGCAAGAAAACAAAAAAATATCATAGCATTAGTATTATACATTGCCACGAATGTAATCTTAGTTTTCGCCCTTCCAGCAGTACCTATAATAGGACAGGTATCTAATAGTACTTTAGCCTTTAAATTAACTGTAGGTATATTAAAGTATAATACCTAGTAAAACTTATATAATCCAAGTGGGACAATAATATAAGATAAATATATGATAAATATATGTATTGATTTATAAGCTACATAATCTCATAAATTGATCAGAAGAATTTTATTTTAATAACTATCCATTAATTATTTGGATTACTTGAAATTTCGTTCTTTAGATTCTGAACCGAGCAATGAATGTATGTGTTTTTTTGTATTTTATATTATTAAATAATATAATTTTGAAATTTCAAAGAAAAAAAATGTATGACAAATTGAAAATAAAAATCGAAAGTTTTAAGATTCTATAAATAGCTTAAAAAGAGCCAAACTATTTTGAAAATTACAGTATTACACCATAACTATAAAATGATTGTATAATCATTAATTATTTGGTAAAAATTTTAAATCTTTATAGTTATTCTTTTTAGAATTACCTATAACAAAAAACAAAATTATTTTTTTCGAAAACGCGCGTAGCGTCAATATTCTTATTTTTCCGTAATATTGATTTTCTAGATTGTTTTGAAGTACTGGAAATCATTACTTTCTACAACAACAAAATAGATTCAATTTTATACTAGAAACCATCGCCGTCAATATTAAGGATTTAAGCATATTTGTTATAAACACGAGGTAAAATAATATAATAATAATTATTAATTTAAGCTGTACATAATTATAATATTTTTAAATAGTTTTTTTTTCATATTCTTATATATTTACCGACTTGTAAATACCTTGACTATTTCTTTATTATTTACACATTTAACTTTGATATGCACACCTTAGTACTGTAAGTACCACATATTTTATTTCATGACTTTTATTTTACATAAACGTAAAATTGCTTATAAAAATATTATAAACATTATTTTTAATTGCTCGTTGTATTTTATCTTTTATTTTATTATTAAACTTGAATATTTTATTTTTTAATAAAAATATAATAATTAGCAGAATAAAAATATTTAATTCTTTAAAATATATTTCAATGGTTGTTATTTTTACATACAAATTCCAATTAAGTAGATAATCAGCAATTGAAATACATATGACAACTGTTAATAATTTAAATTGATAGAACAAATTACATGCACGCTGAGATGAGATTATCCATAACATGTGTGTCAAAATAATAATATATCTTTTTGTTAATCCTTCTTGATCTTAATTATAACCAGTCTTACATAAGTGTTATGCTTCTACTAAATCATAAATTTTAGACAATATTTTTATATTGTTAGTCCATTAACTCATTTTTTTATTAATAACAATAATAGAGAACATTTTAACTATTATAAAACTAAAATTTAATATCATTAAAGAAACATAATATTTAAAATTAAATTAAATTATTTTTAGAGTTTTAAAACTTTAATAGAGATAATTTTTAAATAATCTTAGGCTATATATTTTACTATGTATAATGTATATAAGGTATCTAAAGTTAGTATGCCGTATTAAATTTATTTAAGTATATAGTATATTACGCAATTTCAACCTTAAACTATCTAGAGTCTCAATATCTATGTACAAAGTGGACACCTTGTGTAATAGGTATATTGATTTACAAAAGTTAATAATATATCAAGAACTCCTATGCTGTCCTTTAATGTGTCTTTCTCGTGTTTAGTCTTGCCGATTAGCTTTAAAACTTTATAGTGACTGTCCAAAGCCACCGATTATTCTCATCCATAGTTGTCGGTAGACATCAAAGAAAATTGCACAGCAATATCATTGATTGTACGAGATGATGAAACCGATATAAATTTGTATTTAATTAATTAATATATGTTATAAATAAATATTTTTATTTTTAATAAACGTCATAATATTAATGTTTAATTTTAATAATATAATATTATGTGCCATACCAACTATAACTGCATAAATTAGATAGATATATTACATTACGTTAAAATGTATTGTTAATGGTAATAGTATGTAATAGTAATATAACCGGTAATATATGTGTTGTACAAGCCTATACTTAGAGAAATTGCCGCAAGCGGTACTTGTTGGGGAGCGGCAAAATTTACAAAATTTACAAATTTTATAAATACCTACTATATTATTATTATTATTTAATATGATGTATTTAATCTATTTTTATACATTGCTCTGCATTTACACTTAAAAACTTACTTTTTCCAAGATCAGTATAATTGTGATTTGTAATAATAATATCAAACTACTAATTTAGTAAGTATGTAATTGCATTTAAAGTTATTCGCATTAACGACTAAAAGTAGATATATTATATTAAGAATTTCTATTAGGGTATTATGAATTATTGCAGTTAAATCGCTTGCCAGTCTACAGTCCAAATCAGAGAAGAAAAAATATTTGTAAACTTTCTGCTTATACTGAAAATTAAATCAAACCGATAATATAATATTACCTTACAACCACTGAGCGTGATTGGTTACGTTACGTCCTGGGCCACGGAAGTATTTTCTTAGAAATAAAGTAAATGTATTTTAAGTTTACCGATGTGACGATAACAAAAACGGTATAACTCGTTGTAGTCCTATGCACCATAGGATTTACTTTACACTAGACAGTGACAGAAGATGAGCCTTCCATTTATTATTTACGTTTTAAGCTTCGGTAAAACTTAAACTGAGTTCATACTAATCAATATTAGCTGAATCACTATTTGTACTTGATCATATGATGACGTTAAAATAGTTTTCGATCATTGACTTCTATATTGTAGTAAGAAATATTATTTTTACATACCTAATTGCAAAATGACACTTTTATTATTTTTAAGGTTTTTTAAAAAAAAAAAGATTTTCAAAATAAATAAATCAATATAAATATATGTACCTAATAATTAATATTTGTTTATGTACGGCCAAATTTAATTATTAAATTTTATATATTTTAACACTTAGTAATCTATACCTTTTTGACTCGTTTAATTCGTTAATTTAAATACTCTATGCCTAGCTAAAGTGAGTCCAATAAGCGGCGACTACTGCGTATCTGATATCTATGATTTTTACTGACAAATAAATTAACTTATGTAACTTTATTATTACTACTGTCTTAATAAGAAAGCAACTAGGTTTATTTAAAAACGTTTTACCGCCATAATATAAACGTCGGAAAAGTGATTCCTCCTATATTGACCGACGCCTGAATAGTGACTAAAAATTCAAGACCTTTCTTTTATATAAGGTTCTTACAAATTGTCAAATTTAATTTAGAGAGAAAAAATATTGACGATGTCATTGTTCAGTTTTGTTTATTGCGTTATTTGCTATACGGACATTTTAAAATTGAACGTTTTGAGTTTTATAGGAAGCTCTTTGAATTATTATGATTGACATTTTTGGACTTCGATGTATTATTGAAAGCAAATTCCACTCAAATCTAAAATATTAAAAATATTATCTAGAGCAAAGTAATCTAAACCGGTTCTCGGTAGCTTATAATTTTGGTATCTATATTAAAAATTGCAGTTAGTAAGTATGATATTATAATATTATATAATTACTAATTATTATATTATTATACTTTATTTTGCATGTTATTTATAAAGTTGACTAGTACAATTAATTTGTATCTATATTCTCACGGGTATAATATGACTCACACCATGCTATTTATACAGGTCATGACCATATTATTGAAGCTCAACAATTCTAGATCAAAATTATGTATTCATATTGGTTCTTGGTTATATTGGTTGCATTGAAGGTGTATAGAATAAAAAAATTAACATTAATCTCGTTTTAGTACTGTAATTTATGAATTTGGTATTAAAGTATCAATTTAAAACAAAAATAAAACCGAATTAGTAATTTGTGTTAGAGATGAATATAAATTTTTATAACACTTCATAAAATAAAATAAAAATTGTTTCATGTTTATTATTATCGTATCGTAGTATCGGTTTAAATTTAAATAGATACTCTCATAAGTGATTATACCTCATTGGTGCTTAGGTAATTTAATATTGTAAAAATTCGACACTATAATCATATGATGTAAAATGTAGGTACAAGTATCACATTTGTTCCTTATTATAGATTGATGAACGATTACTATTCGATTTTTCTACCAGGTGTATATCAAGAAGTATCAATGTATTAATTTAAAAAAATAATAATAAATAAAGATTACATTTAAAAAAATGTGGGTATAAGTGGGTACCGTTCTGTCGTACATTAAGTATTGAGTAGATCAATATTATAGGTATTTTAATGTTTTAAATTTGAATTCAATGATATTATCATTGTATAAGAAGAGATTTTGAAAAAATAGGTATATCACCCTTTATCACAAAATGAAAAGTTTTTTTGATATAGCTACTAAAGTAATTTATTTTACTTTAAGTATTATAGTTGGATGATAAAATTTATTTCTGCAAATATTGGATTTACCATAGGTATTATAAATATTTAATTATTAAAATAATATATATGTATATTATGTAAAAAATGTTGTTAAAGAGTGTTATTATGTTTTAAATGTTTTAATAAATGTTAATGTTAGTAATTTTAAATAGGAGTACCTATATTAGTTATAATTTAGGTTTAACTTAATATACATGAGTACTATTTTTCGCGAACCCCTACATAAAAAAAATAAATATATTTTAATAATGTCATTGTTTTAAATTTTTAGTTATTATAAAAAAAATAGTAAAATTGCTTTGAATGTAAAGTAAAATTTTTATGAGTGACAATAATTGTGTTGTTGCTCCCAACAGAAAATTTTCAAATCACTATACTAAATTGTGAAAAATCAATTATCTTTGGCTAGATACTGACAAAATAGTACACAGTAAAAACATAATAAAATAATTATAAACCTATTTTAAAGTATAAAAACTAGTAACTAGTAATTAACATAGTTTGTTTTTCTTCTATAAATAGAATATTTCCCTGATTTATAACTTTTAATTTTCAATTTGCACATTATTTATTTTGAACACAAAGTCTTTACAACAACGAAAAAAATAGTTAAAAAATATCGATAATGGAAAATTTACTTAATACTATGGAATAAATAATATACCTAATTATTATGGCATTATTGTTATTCCTGAGCTAGATGGCTCAGCTGAATGTTAATTTAATAAAAATTGATTATTTCTTTGTTGCTTACAAAAATATGTGGTTCACAGCAGGTATACTGATGAATTGTTATTATTCTCAATTCTTATTTCCCCTAGATATTAAAATAAATTATTTCAAAATTTCACGAGTAACAATAATGTCATATCAATGTTTTCAAAATCTATTAAAATTAATTAGATTGTGTTTTACGTAATTTTTAATTAAGACTGTATGTTTTTATAATTAAAATATCAAATATAATGATGGTCATCTAAAGTTTTTTACAAGCTTTTACAAGTACTTAGGTATTCCTTATTTTAGATTTGTCAATGGGTATGCGTATGTCTAAATTAAAGTAATACAGGAGAAGGAATTATTTTACTAATTCGGATTAATAATAAATTGTCTTCTACACTTTTCAGAGAATAAAAGTTCTCATCTGTGCCGGATATAAGTGATAACGATGATTACTATCTCTTAAAACAGTCTAGACACCCACTCTAACATAATTTGAGTATTATTGCATTACATTTTACTTTTGATAACATCATTTTAATTAAAAATAAGAAAAAAAATTTTAATTATATCAATGCAATTTTGTCATTATCAAATTATTCATAGTAGTATCTATATAGGTATTCGTACCTATATCAAATATTTGAATATTAAATAAACCATGCAGCACGCATCCACCGACCGTTTCTGTTCACTGATCAAATATTTATACACACTCATACGTGGTTGTGGTTGTAATATTTGTAATAATGATTCATTGGTGGCGGATAAATTAATTATATAGATTGTTTAATATGGTGTATCTATGTAAATAATCATATATTATGTATAGTGTAGTATATTACCTTTCACCTACGCGCTTATGGCTATAGTAGTTATACGTAATTGAAAAAATAACCTCTACACCATATAATTATCAAGCTAAATTATACATATGATAGGCACATCAATAAGCCATAAAAACAAATATTAATAAACAAGATCAAAATCTAAATAATAAGTTACACGAGGGCAGTAGTTTTTTGTGTTTATTGAAAAAAAAAAAGGTGACCATTAATTTATAGTGTAGTAAAAAATTGATAAGTAATAAGATAGCATTCCATGTACGAGTTTTGTTAAAAATGTCTCGTTGTTCGCCGTAGTGGTGAATGAACTATGCCACGCTCGATACGCGTAAGTAGGCACTATAGTCATCTTCTAGTCGTATTTGAAATTATTTACATTTACAACACAATACATACATGGCAAAATTGGTTTTATACTTTTATAATTAAGTTTAGACACTCTAATTATTTCTAGGATAGTGAATGGATGCTTATTATGAATCTCTTATTAAAGTAAGTTGGCTGTGGATGAATATGTTATGCAAATTATTGAGCTATAAATTCAATTAAAATAATGTAATTACAAATTTACAACCATTATTCTGAAAAAAAAGGCGTCAGTTGAATACGATTATTCTCTAATATATCATTCCATCATTGTTACTCAATTGAAAATATTAAAATGTATTAATCATATAATATTCACATGAAATTAAATAATTGATTGACGAATATAAAATATTTATTAATTTATTAAATTAATACTAATCAGAATAATACATATTAAATCAAAAAATTTTAGGTATGTATATAGTTAAATACAAATGTAATAAAAATGTATTGTATAAGCGCTTATATTTTAATCGTCTATAGTTATGCATAATCATTAATAACTAATGCATGAACTTCTTTTAGATTCTTAGCAAGCAAATATTATTCCACACTGGGATTTTTTTTTTTTTAATAATAAATAAAATGCAAAAATGCTACCTTTTAAAATCAGAAGTCAAGAGTATATGTAGTACTTAGATAAAAAATTGTTTTGATTTTTTCAACAGTTTCTATTTTTAAAAAAAAACTACTGATCACCATCGAAAAATTTAACCTCGGAATCGACAAGTTTATATTTTATAAACTTGTTAATTTTATTAAGTGGGTATATTATTTAAGCTTGTTCATTGGTTTCAACTTTATGACGTAAGAACGAAAATGAAGTTAAAAGTTAATATATTTTAAATTCTGAGCGGAACGATGAATGTATTGATTTTACAATGAAGCTCGTGGTTTTTCTTATATAAGTTGTAGTCGAAAAAATGGTTCGATATTTAACTTTGAAAGTGGTTTTAGATATCAAATTGGATCTAGTATATTTTTTAGATAAATAAAAAATAATCAGGAAAAACAAAAAAAAAAATTAAGGAGAGCCAAACATTTTTAAGCAAAACCAGATTTTGAAAAATCGTTTTCGTTTTTTAGATGTAGCATGAAAACAAATTTTTCTAAATACTTGAAATTTTTACCAACTATTTTTGTATAATCATTTACTCGATATAATAAAATTTTCAAAATATTTCATTTCTCTTTAAATTAATATAATAATATATTTAAGAAATTTTCCATTATTTTTAGTTTTTTTTTTCGATAAAAAAAAAATTTTGTTTTATAAAAACGTCTGAAAATTTAATATTATAAGTTCCTCATAGGTAATTGGAAAAAAATCTAAAATATATATATATATTATATATGGTTAATTTAAAGACGTTTTAAGTTCAAACTAAGACAAAATTTCATGTTTAAAATTTTAAACTTAAATCGAATAATTCAATAACATAATTCACGAGGACATATAATTTCCATGTACCTATATTATTATATTTTATATACACGATGATATTTTCAAATGCAATGTTTTTGACAAAATTATTTCAATATTTATTAGTTTATTACAAATTATTAATAGTAAATAATTGACTTTATCTAATAGAAAATAAATCAAAAATATGAATTATACTTATTGATATAGATTATAGGCAGGTATAGACTGATAGACCGTCTCCGCTCAGAATCGTTTTTCATATATAATTATATTGTATTAACATTTTATAATGTAGTTAAAAAATAAAATAAAACTTCATTTAATATACAACGATCTTTATGCATATTCATCATTCATCTATAATTTTTACCCTAATCAATAAAATCATATACCTCATAAAAATGTTATATTATTTTAATAATTAAAATAGCTCTGAGTATAACATATAATTATATGATATAATAATAATAAAATCTGTTTGGGTATATTTAAATAAAAACCAAACACTTTAAAAATGACGTGAGTATAAGTAGTAATGGCTAAGTATAACACAATATGATTAAATACAACATATACCTATGACCTATGTGGGAGGTTATAAAATAATATTTTTACGTAAAGGTACCAAAACATGTATTTTCAAAACAACTTTATAACTGCACTAATATTTAAATTTAAATTAGTTGGCAAAATTGTAGCATCTTAATAATTCAAACCATTAAAACTGTCGTGTTCTATGACGGTCGGAAAAATACAAATAACAATATAGAATACGTACACTACACGCAGTGCACGGGAAATGTGCAGTAATAAATACGTAAATACGTGCTTTCCTGTTTGACCGACACGGGGAACGCTGTAAGTCAGGGGAAGGGGTAGAATAGGGGAAATGTGAAATGTACCATCTTGAGAAATTTAGGAAATGTTGGAATTTCTGAAAATTGACGAAGAATATAAATTTATCTAGGACTTTCATGGCAGTTCACCAAAACTTATACATTTTATATAATCATATAAATCCTTCTAGTCTTCATAGTATAATTATTATTAATATTAATTGTACTTGAAATTTCATTAAGAATAATATGATTGTAATATAAACTTATGGTTTTTTAACATTAAAAAAAATAAAACAATAATAATAATAATATCACTGCAGATGAGAAAAAAATGTTAAATTCTGATGGATTTATTGGTTTTTACTATTATGTGGTATTTATGTGTTTGTCATGAAGTTTTATAACAGAAAAAGTGCTTCGATTTTCAACTTTAAGGATGTACGGTAAAAATTTTTTTATAGATGGTATTTAAAGTTGAAAGTTAAAAATTCCAAGTGCTTTTCAAATTAAATGTATTTATAAATACGTTAAATGATCTAGATATTTACTTATTATTCGACTTATGTATGTTGATAAAATATTTGTTTCGAAGTCAAAAAGCTTAAAAATATAATAGAATAGTTTATATTTTATATCACATAACTTTTTTTCGTAAATATTCAATACAATTCGTAAACAATTCAAAATAATCATCATACATAATAATTTTTTTCATTAGTATTTGAAGTTATAAAGATTTTGATGAACTTGCAGAAAATACAAAAATGAAAAAAACAACTTATCCTCAAACAATTTTTAAATGTATAGTTATTCAAAAAACATTCCTTAAAACTTGAAACAATTCATCAAAATTGTTATTTTTGTAATCAATGCATTTATTTAAGTTTTTTCTCTGTACATTTTAACAAAAACATTTTTTTACAATCAAAATACTCGAAAATTGAATACAAAAATCCTCGTAAATTGTTTTTCTTTTTTGATATTATTAAAATTACTTGAGTAGATACTTTTCAAATGTTTACAAAATTTATCAAAATAATGGATATTTGCAAATTTTTTATTAGTAGTTGAAAATTCATAAAATCAGAAACGATGTTGTTGTCATCTTTTTTTGTCCACCTAAATGGCACCTTTGCTATAGTAAACTATTCATAATATTTGATGTTTAGTCCACTCGAGATTTTATAGCCTGTCGGTCGCAGATTTTGCTGGGTAAGCAACTTTGCGCTCGTAGACATGGCTTTGCTATCTACCTTTATGTATCCTTATTTTATTTATAAAAATTAAGTATCATCAGTAGGAGACAAATATTATTATTTTTGAATAAAACATAATTCACAAGAAGTAAATATTTTCTTTTCACAGAAACCTGACCTTAACTGGTTATTTATTTTATATATATATAATTGAGTTATAAAAGATAACGATTTAATGATTTTTATTCGTTTATTATCCAGCAGAAAATTACACCTTAAGTTACTAATATACAATGGGATTCACCAAGTATGGTCGACCCTTTTTTTCTTCAATAATACGTTTATTTAAAATCTAATTTACGACTTTTTTAATATACTTTAAGATCATATTTTCAAATTCTTGATATTTCTGTTTAAGGAGTGGCTGTGGATGTATAAACTTATATTTTTTCAATTTTCTACTCTAAATTATTAAGCAGATATTTTTTAAAAACTTCAATGTATCAAAATAAAAAAGAGTTTATTTTGAATTGTTTAATTTTGTGTACATTAGACATAAGTTCAATCCCATTATAATATTTATATAACAAAAATTTTTCAAATGGTCGAAGTATAACAGATAATAGATCATCCAATATTACATCTATTTTATATCTTTGGAAAACCATATCAAAGGACTACTTTCCTTGGTAAATATATTTTAATAACTGAAAAATTAATCGTTTGAATTTCGAATTAGATACATCGATATTTTCAAAATAAGTTCCTACAAAAAAGTTTCCAGTAAAAAGGAAGGGGGAGGTCTCATTTGAAAAAAAAAGTTTTTATCACCTCCATAGTACATTCCTTACAAACACTATTAAAAAAATATCTCCAGAATTAAAAAATACGGTCTTTAAAGACTAATAAATAAATATTAAAAAACAGGGAAGAGTAAGCTCGGGGAATTGGCCGTGCAAGGAGCGGCTCCAAGGGGTGGACTTAAGAGGCCTATTTCTAAAAATGATATATTGTTAAAAATAGAATTACACAAATAAACATGATGTACCGTCGACTGTTGTATAGACACGTGTAGTATTAGGGGGTGTATCTATTATCTATACTATGAAGTATAAATAAACCGTAAATATATAAAATATTATACATTGCTACGGTATGATATCATTACGAATATCATGACTTAGCCTACTCCCCCCCAATACCAAAATCGCTGGAGTCGCCCCTGCTGTGTGATAAAATCGTGTTTTTTTTCAATCATGTGAATTTCGTCCTCGCCCATATCCGTGCTAGCACCCAAAACGACTACTAAACACCGTTATCGCGATAATAGTAAGCGCGGAAATACGGGAAACGGAATCGTCTTCGCGTACCTACGAATTGTCCCGATCGACATTGAATGTATACACGATTCTCGTATGACGTACGGGCAGGACTATATATCAGGTGGATTATATTATTATTATTATATTATATTATATTGTATATCAGGGGTGGCCAAACCGCGGCTTTACATTTTTACAAAAAAAAATTTCTAATATCACAATACGTATGACCAATTTTTTTTTAAATGTTGGCTCTTCTATATTTATTGATATACCTATTTGGTGGTGATCGGTGGGGGTCGGACGGGACGAGCGCTCCGTCGGTTTCGTCGTCCGGCGGCTGCTGCAGCTGCAGTCGCAGAGCAAAATATCATCGTAAAAGACGATAGGAATCGGACGAGAGGAGCGTCGGCGCGAACAATGAGCGCGGGCGATACGGCGCGACGATACGGCACGGTACGCCGGCACATCACAATGGCGGTTAGCCCAAGAGGTACGTATTATAATAATACGGTGGTGACGACGGTATAACATCACGAGTACGGTGTATTATAATAGCCGTAATGCCACGGACGGCGAATAACACACTTACGCGGCGAGTATTTTCGTGTTTTATTGTTGCCGGCACGTACCGCCCGCCCGCCCGCCCGCCCGCCAGTCGACGGCGGCGGCGGCGGCGGCAGTATATAATATTATATAATATTATAATAATACGACGGACGGACGGGCGAAACGTCCGCGCGGTATCGGCAACACCCTCCACCACCCCCGCCCGCCGCCGGCACGCCGTCTGTAGGTACCTATCGTAATGATATATACCTATCGTGTATATATATATATACGGCGGACGGGGTACGCTCGGCGCACACGATATTCGTATACACGCGTAATAACAACAATAATAACGTACGCGATATTAATAACGCGATATGTACGAGTGGATGGCACGTAGGTGCGTATCGCGATCTCATCGGCTGGTGCGCGACCGCGGCGTCGAACGCAACGATAACGTTAATGATAATAATAATAATAATAATAATAATAATAATGTTACAGCGTCGCCGTCGTCGTTCGGCGAGACGGCATCGTCAGAACAATAATATTATACGCGATATAATAATATAATAATAATTATTAATCGGCGGCGGAGACGGTGCGCGTAAAAACAGCGCGTAAAAAAAATACAACACGCCCGCCGCCGACGATGTACTGCTGCCCGGCGGTCGTCGCGCGCGTATTATGGTCGTCGTCCGTCGGAATTCGAGAATCGGCCGTAAATCGTAAAGTAATAATACGAGAACGAGCGGCGGCGGGCTATTTATCTGACAGTAAAACGACCGAGCCGTCCGCGCGCTTACTACGCGCTCGTCCGTTCGTCGTAGGTACACAAACAATAATTTTACTTGTACGAATATTATTATTATTATTATTATTATGACGTGCACGGACGAGTTGTGAGGAGTGTTTTTTTGTTTTTTTTTTTTTTTTGGGGGGGGGGGGCGAGGAGAAACGCCCCGGGCGGACGGCCTGCGCCGGATAGAGTCATAGCACCCGTCACAGTAATAATAATAATAATAATAATAATGTAATCTTACGTCCCGTTACGAACTTACAAAAGTTTTGCATGATCAGTGCACGAGTAGTTTTTGTGATGGTGGGGGGGGGGGGTTGCGCGCGGTACCTACGAATATTTCGGCGGGGTTCCCGATAGCGATCTCGTGGGAAATAAAACACGTCAAATCTCTATTATTTATCGAATTATACACGTCACGTAGTCGTACACTTTACACGTAGTATACACGGGACTTTTATTCGAAAAACAACGTTTAGGCCAATTTTGGGGTGTTTTTTTTTTTTTTTTTTTTTTTTTTTTTAAGTATGCTAAATGTCTTAATGATTTTACGAGTCTTATATTATATTATACCGACGCAATCGTTTCGATTTATATGCAGGAATATCTAAGTGTATTTATTTTTTTGTTTTATTAACAGTTTTCGTATAAAAACACGATATCGCCGTTCTGTCCGCGTCCACTCGAAACACTATCTGAGTCTATTTTCCACGTTTCCAATTAAAATAAAGGTAATAACGTGAAAGGTTTATAACACTTTTACTACCACAATGCAAGTAGTTTACAATACATAAAAAAAAATTCACTGTAAAAGCTTCCTAGAACCCATCCAAAGGATGAGTGTTAAATAAAAATAAACTTGATTTATTATTTGGTAATACCCTCTGGTCAAAGTATATTTTTCAAAAATATCGTGATATTTGTTTTCACTCAGAGTATACGGTTTGTGTATACAAGAAAACCATGAAAATAGAAATCCTATAATATAGTGGTCTGGTGCATACATTTGTTCGTTCTTGTTTATTTACGTGATCGACGTTGACGTTGTAAACAATAACGAAGGGGCAATTTGATTAGTTTTATGGCACACTACTATATTGCATATCATAAACACGAGTATTTAATAAACACTAAGCCGTCTTGAAAACCACACACCAGATGGATTTACAAAGACTACAGATAAAGCCGAAAAATATATATAACACAGATATTATGTGTTCTATGTAGTAGGTTTATATGAGTCACAAGAGGATCATCGATACAAATGAATTTGATAAAATACAAACACGAATATTTAAAACGATTCGTTTGTAAACGTTCATTTTATAATTTATTGAATAGGTACTAAATTGAAACATAAGGATAGTTTTTTAAACGAATTAAATCATTGCGGATTACATTCTTAGTTTTTATTTAGTTTTATAGTTTACATAATATTGTACTTTATATCACTTTTATTGCAGTGATGCACATATTATTATAACTTTTGAAAGGTCGATTTTCTAAGATGATTAGTAGGTTTTTCTGAAAAACTAAGAGTAAACCATACCACTTGTTTACATTGCTACAAACTTTTTGTTAGTATCTATCTACTTCTTTTTTGGCAATAAATAAATTCATTAATTTTACAATGGTACTGTAAATTATTTTAAAACCAGATTTGATCAAGCTTGTAATTATATAAATCATTTAGATTTAAATTCAAAGTTAATCGTAACAATTGATTAAATTTACATTATGTAAGAGATTAAATTCTAATAAATTAGTAAGTATATTCAAAATATTTCCCGGAAATCAACATTGGTATTTACATTTTATTTTATGGCCACTTATTTTGTTGAAAAAACAACTTATTGTTAAACTTTCTTCGCGTATTATAGTCAATTAGTTTGTTTGGTCTATATGAGTGGCCGCGTTATGTTCTTATCATTTCATATTAATATTTCTAAGAATATTTTTCTTAGCAATTGTTTTTCAGTTATTTGGTCCAATAATGATCACAATAGTTACAGATTTGAAATTCTAATTAAAATGTGTTGTGGTTATGTAAATATTATTGATTGATTTTTATTTTTTTTTATAATTATTATTTAAAAAGAAATGGTATCAGCAAACATTTATTATTAAATTAAAAACATAATAAAACATTTTTAATTTGTACAAAATATACCAATACATCATATTTTAATAACTACGAGCTTATCAAAATATTGTGAATAAACCCGTAGTAATTGAGAAATGTATTAATATTATAAGGGCATAGGCGTAACTAGGGGAGCTTAGGTAGGTTTCAGCCTCCCTAGAGTTTCTTAAAGCCTTATACTTTTTTATGAAAATAAAAAGTTACAATTTATGTTTAAAAATTTCCGAAGTATATCGAGTAATGCGTAGGTATAGTATACGCCGTATACGTACGGTTTTTGATGTTGAATAATATTAATTATTATATTTTATATAATAAACATTATACTACTTATATTAATATTGTATATTATTATGGAATTCACTATTCAGGTAAAACCAAGAATTTGTATGCATTATTAATTATTAATCAATCTAAATTTTACTCATCATTTTCCTAGATAATTCAAATAAATTAAAACTTATAATATATTTGATATTTGTGAGGGCAATTATGTTCCCATAAATAACTTATTTTGCTGTAAAACATTTTTAGGACTTCATAGCCCCCCTTTACCTAAAGGACTAGTTACGCCTATGGTATTATGTAATCTATAGTTATATAGGTTATACAAGGATGATAAACTTACTATGTATCTGTTTACTGTTCCGGTATTGGAAATTATAATACCAACACAATAATATATGTCATTGCTCGTGGATAGTGTAGCACAATATTTACTAAATTTACTATTTAGAGAAAGTAATATTATATGATATTGTTTTCAACATATAGTATAGTTTATGATAACCAGTAAGGAGAAGGTTAAACTTTCATCCCTTGAACCCTTCAAGCATATATTCTTGGTTACATAATCTATTTGAAATCTTAAGTTCTCTGCCGTGCTTTGGCGTGTCATTGTCATTGAGAAATTGTGTTCATATACTACTGAAGTTATTCTGGTGATGCTAAAATTATAGTTTATATAATGTATATTGAATCCTAATTATTTCCGTATTGTATCACGAACATAAAGAACACAACAATGCTTAAAATTAAAAATGTATACAAAATCAATTAATATTCTAATAATGGATACCTAATATTAAAAATAATAATAAAACATTATAAAAAAAACATATCCATTCAAGTACTAACCTATTTAATTTTTGAACATTTGATATTGTGTATTATACTCGCGTAAGCTACAAGTTACAAAATAAATCTGAAGTTTTGTTATATAATGTAGTTACAGTATTGTTTATGTTTTTTTTTAAGCATACTGTACTTTATTTTATGTCATCAGGTAATGTGTCATCTTTATTAATATTTATTATTATGTATGTACATTACAAAAAATATTGTAATTAAAATTTATTTGAAAAAAAATATTAATACATTCAAGTTATGTTTTGATTCTATATACACAAAATTACAATATATTAAATGCAGTCTAACGAATAATATCTTATCAATATAATATTATCATTGTCAGATTGAAAAATACATTTACACAGACAACAAGACCCACTTCAACTTTAAATATCTGCTACTGAAATAAGATATGTTTCGTTTTTAGCAATTTTATTTAATCCACAGTAAAGGATTTTCTTAAACTGACAAATACATGGTACCTAAGTATTTTATTTATTTTTAAAGTCAATCGATGTTTGGAGATTTTTTTGGGGGTTTAAACTATGGATAGGGTATTTCAAACCGAATTCGTTATAGTTCCGTGGTCCTATAGCTAAAATCTAAATTATAAAAAAGCGGGTAAGTGAGTATCGCTCTGCTGTACATTAGGGGGTGGGGTGGACTTCGGACTATGGTAGGTTAAATTTGAATGCAATGATAGGTATCATTGTATACGAAAAACGATTCTGAACGGAGATGATTTGTCAGTCCAGGATATATTATATTTAAATATTATCATATATTCTATTTTGAAACTAATTCAAACATTTAAGTAAAAGTTTCAAGATCTTACGTTTAGTAATTTTTTAAAAATAACAAAAATCGAAAATTATTTATTAGTAAAACGTGATTTTACACGTCGTGTATTTTTGATTTCAAATTAAAATTAAAACTTTAAACACTCGTAAATTTTTTTAAATTGAACAATCCTCAAACTTTTTTATAATTATTCTAAGCTTAACTTATGGACAGCATAGTATTAAATTTTCAATTCTTAGCTTTTGATAGAAAAATATTTATAGATTTTTAACTACCAAATAGTGAAAAATATTCATGATTTTGACGAATTTTTGTCAATATTTGAACTTCAAATGCTAATAAAAAAAAATTGTGCCTATGTATTTTTATAATTTTTGAATGAGAGTTAGAAAAAGTTATGTAGACCCTTCAATTAAATTTTCAAGTAATTTGTCCCAGCTAAATTTTTTTTATCAACATTTATAAAAAAAAAATAAAAAAAAATTGAAAATTTCAATTGTCTATTAATAGCTCAAAAAAAGTCAAAATGTTTTGAAAATCAAATCACGTAAAGAAAATGGCAATCTAAATAACTGGTAAAATTTTCAAGTATTTACGACTTATACTGTTTGAATAACAACAAATATCAAAAATCGTTTGAGGCTAAACCGTTATTTAACGCGGTTTTGTAAAAATTTAAATTTCAATCACTCATAAAAATTTTTTGATTTAGTCCGGTAGAGTTTTTTTTGCAGATAGTAGAAGAAAATTTTATGCAGAACCTTGTACCAAATTTTCAAATCTTAGTTATAAAAGGAAAAATTTTTACGATTTTTTAACCACAAAATTACTTGCCAATTTTCGCAATTTTGACATATTTCGTATAAATTCGAACTTTAAGCACTTATAAAAAAAAATTGTGACTAACGATTTCGGATTATTTTTTATCATTTTAAGAACAACTTATAAGAAACCTTGTATTAAATTTTCAAGATTTTCTGGCCGGCCAAAAAATTTTTATCGTTATTTTTAAAAAAAATACTTAAACAAATTGAAAATTTCAACTGTCTATAAATAACTCAAAAAAAGTCAAAATTCTTTGAAAATTTAACTGTGTATGGAGAACGCTAATATAAATATTTTGTGAAAATTTCAAGTGTTTACATCGATTAGTTTTTGAGTTATAGCAAAATAAATAATTCGATTTTGTCGAAAACTGGTTTTGCGTAAAAATTCCCGTTTTTCTGTCATTTTTTTTTTGTTTTTCTCGATTTTTTTGAAAACTGTTGGAAAATGTTTACTTTTCACCTCTATAATGCACCAAGGATATTCACTTTGCCATCGGAAACCACCCCCAAAGTTTGAAATTGAAGCATTATTTCGACTAGTTATGCTGTACACAGACACAAAAACAAAAAAACAAAAAAAAAAAAAAAAAAAAAAAAAAAAAAAAAAAAAAAAAAAAACACACATCATTGTAAAATCAATACATTCATCACTCCGTTCAGAATCTAAAATTTAGAAAGTTTTCTTACATTTTTTTAATGTGACAGGTTCTTTGACAATTTATGGTATAGGTATATTGTATAGGTTTCAATATGTTATGGTTTTATAATATTGTATTTTCGTTGATAATCCAATATGGCCTATGCCTATTTTTGTATTTATTATCTATTATACCCTATGGTTTAAACATTGAATTATTTTATGGTAAAAAACTCTCAGTCAATAGTTCTTTACACATTTAATAGTATAATTAATAAATGTTAGTAAGTTACTATTATTGATGAGTGGTGACATATTATAGATTCAATGAAAAAATTATCCAGATATATCCGTGTAATTATACACAATACACATTTTGTACAAATATAGAACTAGGTACTGTATTATCATATTTATGTATTTATGGTTTATAAATTGAATGATAATATTTATTCTATAGAAATTATACAATAATATTATTCTAATAATCATTACCAGATTATTAATGGGTTATGTGTAATATTATGATTAAATTAATTTGGGAAAAATATAACTGTAAGTACTATGATAGTTGGTGCTTATATTATAGACTATAGCAAATAGAATATTATTTGTGATATACATTTTTAGTCATATTTATATTTAATTGACAATTTTTCATTGAGGTATTGCTTAATTCTATATAAATATTATATTTAAACTATTAGGATGGTAGCACCAACTACTCCCAAACTTAAGACGTCATACATAATAATTCTTTTAAATTTAAACACTTTTAAATACTTCATATTGGAATAATTATTTATATATAATACATAATATTTATCTTAACCCAGCCATAATAAATCTCACAAAGCAAAGTCAGTTCAAATAGATTCATCTATATTGTACTTCATGGAGTACATAAAATCTTAATTTACGTGATAAATATAACTTTCAAAATGTAATAAATGATTAATGAAAATCCTATAACATTATATCCATTTTGTCAAACCAGATTTACATTGATGTAACCAAAAATGTATTTTCTTCAGCTATATTATATAAAGTACACTTATACCTGGTAAATATTTACAAAAACTGACTGTGACCTGAGAATTCGACAACATTAAAGTTGCTCTTGATTCGTTGAATACCATTTGTTAACATTCTGATAGAAAGTTAAATTTAATATTTACCACATCTATTTACTCTAAGAGGTGTAATGAGTATTCAACTAAAGAATAATCAAGGAGTCGTAATTGATTAAGTTTTTTCATTATAGACTATAAAAGTACGTAAATAATGTTTATCTTTTCAATAGCTTATATCAATCAATACATAATATAACATAGATATAAAATATATTACAAGAAAAATAATTATTTATAAAAAAAATGTTGACGGAATAATATAATTTCTATAAAATATATTATTTTTTAATGAATACTAATTATCTAAGTATTTTATAAATACTTATTGTTTGATTTTAATTTCATCTGTCCCCATAAATTATAAAATTAATAATTGGTACATAATAATATAATAATTACAACAATTTTGTTTCAGTTGTTACTGTAAAATTAATCTATTCAAAATATTGTTAAAATATCAAATTGTATTCTATAAATTTAAAATTTAAAAACTTTAAATGTTTCTATAAAAAAACCTTTCGTTTAACATACTATTTCATATTAATTGTACATCCATTTATGTATACATATATATATATATATATATTATATATATAATATATAACTGTACAATTTATAAAAACACGATAAATTCGCTCTGCTGTTAATTAGATGTCGAATGTTATTTGTTATTATTTAGATCTTATAGGAGACTTTATTGACTATTAAAGATGTTTTAAATCATTGTATACGAAAAACGATTACGAACAGTAACAGCATGTCGTCATATATTTCTAAGTTTTTATTATATAACATAAATATTATTTATACAGTTATAAGTGATTTATTCTATTATTTTTAATACTGTAAGTTGAACTTATCAAATACTTAAATACATTATTTCATATAATATAATTAGCTATTATTAACTTATAAGAATTAAGAACGAACCGTTGAATGATGTTAATAGGTTCGTGGAATTAATAGCATAAAATTAGTCTAAATATTTTATTGTTTATAGTAAATCATAATATACGTAATTATAGTGAAAAGTTCCAAACCCATATTATGTTTAATGTATTTTTTTTTTTTTTTGAATGGCAACAAATTAACTAAAACTTTAATTTTTGTTTAAAAAGGTAGCCAATTACGTTGAAACTCAAAGTTATTTTGTAGGCATGATAAATAGTGACATGAAACAAATAACCAAACTACTTATTTATTAAAAATATTTAATGGGTACAGCTATTATAAAGCGTGTAAACTGAAAAGTTTCTGATCAATTAATTGGCCTAATAATACTGTACAACTATTGATTTATCATATAATATAATGTTAGTATTACCTAGGTGTTTTTTCTTTGCCTTGGTATCCGAACACACACACAATAATTTTATTTTTATTTGAGTTGAATCGTTGTTCCAAAAGAATTATTCAAAATAATTTTTAATTATACTATATTTTTTATGCAAGTATGAATCTGTACTTATTTACGAGTAGTTTTAACATTTTTTAAAAATTGTCTGAGTTTTGTACAGAAATGTATAATAATAATATTTCAAACATAATAATACTTTGTTAACTTTAAAATTTAAGGTTCAGAATTTTTAATAAATAAAAGCTTAATATTTTTTCTTATGTAACATTATTTCATAGAAAGTATATTTATGCTAAATTGTTAGGTTCAACATAGTGATGCTATAAATCTTCAATACTATTGTTGATACTCACCAGCTCATCAATTAAAAATTAAGTATCTACCTACTTATAAAAACCATACGTGTTTTGTATATTCCAATAGCCAATTTAAAACAGTTTTAAAATAGTTGTAAGTATATTATAATAAACTGCATAAATTGTCACGTATTGACTTGCTGTTTGCTCTATTTTAATAATATTACGTTCTTCTTTAAAAATCATAATCTAATAATACATCTGTATAACTATATTAAATATTTACACTCCATAATGGGTACTTACAACAGCAGTATTGTATTATTATTAAGTATTTACCTCACTGACATTAGTATTGTATACTATGAAAAAATAAAACATTTCAAACTCGAAATAAATCTAAATGTGGTATTTACATATATTTATTATGCTATAGTTACACCTATATTATAACCTACATAATGTTTTAAAGTATAAATATTATTTGTATGTGCACGTTATTACAGTAAGGCGGTCGCAAATTATAACAAAACTGCTACTTCCATTATCACGTTATCGTGTCGTGTTCATTCGTACTTTTTTTAAGGTATAAAGCAGTTATCGTTTTTAATATAATATTCATAGTCTGCGTTATCTACAACATTATTTCAGCAAAAATATTTTTCATTGTTTGTCATTAGACATTTCAAACACATTTTCGACAAAAGAGATAACACAATGATACAGGGCATTTCATAATAATCTATATAATATAAGAGTGCATAAAACAGCGATGTCAACAATCCATTGGCCGTCGTTATAAGTGCATTATAATATTTTGTCGGTGGCGCGTTTACTTTGAATGGCCATTTATATTGTATTTATAGGTATTATGTCTTATCGATTATTTATTTCGAAGTATTGATGTGCATAAAACACAAAAAAAAAAAATCTTACCGCCACCACATAAAGCCGGGTAGGTAAGTAAAAGAGTATAGGTGTACGTAAATAATGATCCTAAAAGCATACCTATCTAGAGTTTACGGTTTGGTTCTATAAATCATTGCTCGAAAAACTTTTAACAAATTTTAATACTAAAATAATTTACGTAGTTTTGTTTTAAACTTTTTTACGTTGACTGCAATATGATCATGATCTATGTAACCTACCTACTACAGATAGTGCCAGCAATATAATATATATATATATATAATGTATATTTTTAAT
The DNA here is from genome assembly GCA_020882235.1 of Schizaphis graminum. Classification (NCBI taxonomy): domain Eukaryota; kingdom Metazoa; phylum Arthropoda; class Insecta; order Hemiptera; family Aphididae; genus Schizaphis; species Schizaphis graminum. Next base: position 13,879,534 of record CM037033.1, on the reverse strand, counting down.
CAAAATGTATCTTGTAACCAAGGCGACAAGGCGTACATGTGAAGTACCTACCTATATACCCAACTTACGCCTATACATATTATATAGTATAACTAATATCGTATTATAGAGGCTCCTGCTCCGAAGTAAGATCGTTTGGAGTGATAAGATATTATTATTTATATGATTCATATATTATACCATTGTAGGGCACGGGCGTTGATAATTGAGTTGTTAAAAAGTGCATACCAATATTGTGAGAAAGAAGGCTTTTATGATTTTTTTTTAATTCTAATATTTCAACCATATTTTATTACGCCATTAGGTTCTCGTGTCGATGTCTAATCTTTGAATAAAACAACACGCCGCAGTAGTTAGATGTGTGTGTGTATATATATATATATATATATATATACGTCTAGACACGATCACCAATCGGTATAATAGGTATAATATGTATACGTATAATATACGTACCTGCAGCCTACCTACCACTGTAATATAAACCTATTTATAAATTAACTCAATAAAAACCACGTTATCGTTGACATCAAAATCATCGGTATATATTATAATACGACTGAGGTGAAATGTATAATTAGTGTGTAATTTCGTACCGGCACGGTTGTTTATATGCATCAAAGAAGATCGGCGTGCGATGATAATATAGTAGCCACTAGGCTGTATTATTGTTCAGACCTATATATTATTATATATTACACAACATGTATTTATAAGGAGTGCGTTTTATTTTCTCATATTATTACTGACATAGATAAGAGTAATTACTTTAATCCTGAGGGACCCGTTGGTTGGTAATGGCAGGCTCACTATTTTTTTTTTCAAATAAACGCACGGAAATATCACACGGCTTCATATTAGGTACCATTAAACAATCGTAGATTATTGTTATTAAAAGAAGTGTGTTCAATAATTGTTAGTGTTTTCATGTTTGAAAACAAAAAAAAAAAAATACTCGTGTTTTATTTACATCACGATACTGCTGATTTTCCAACAAAAGTATTTATTTCCCGTAATATCACCTTATATTATGTATTTGTGTTTCATTGTATCAATATTGTTTTACAATATTGAAAAAAATCTTGATTAGAACAGATATTTAAAGAAAAAACATAATTGAAAAAAATGTGAAATTTTAAATAAATAAAATATAATTGTATCAAAATATCATTCTGAGTATAAGAACTCAACTATGTATAATAATTTATATATTTTAAACCACTAATAATTAATTTCCATATTTTATAAATTCAATATTTTTCTAAGATTATTTAACATTAAAAATAAATTAAATTAGAGATACTTTCGGAGTTAATAACCATCCGATGTACGTGTGATTTTATTTTTTTGCACAGAGTGCTTACTCTATCGACTGACGTCCGACACTCGGAAATAAAAAAATGTATTTAGTTAGTATGACCTATAAATTATGAAATTATCAATTCCAAACTAATATAAAAATATGTTTTACTAATTTCTTACTAGTTCATAACACAAATGTTAAATACAATTTCGCAGTACGAGGGTAAAGTGACCTTTCAGCCAGTTCATTTAAATTTGTTTATAGATTTACAGTGAAAATTATTGGATCTTCACAGGAGAATAAAATTGCTTGATCTTCAGTGTTTTCTCCGACAAAGGTGTTTAATTAAAAGTTGGTTGATCAGAAGAGTAGATTATATAGCAAAATTGAACCATGATTGCTCCTTGAAGAACTAGTATTGGAGCTACGTGGGCAAGATCTGATTCACCATGAACTATAAAAATACGATCAGTAAGATATGGTTTAATTATTAAATAATAAGGAAGAGGCAGAATTGATTTTATTTTAAAAAATAATAACTTGGTGACAGGCGTGGTTGAAAGCTTGCGAAACGTCTAGATAAGTATTATATTAGTATTTTATTCGATATTATTTAATCTAGAGAGCTATTTTATCGGTGAATTGGTTTATTTGGTATGTGGTTGATTATCAGCTACAAAAATAAAACTGGATAAATGTTACGATTTAAATCAAAAATTAAAATTTTTATTTTATTGAATAATTATTGTGATTAAAATATTTGTTTTGTGGACTTACCTATACCTATTATATATCATATAACTTTTATCTATACGGTACAATATTATATCTACTATCGGGAGTACCTATAATAATATCCGCATAAAAATCAAACCACTAAAAATCCGTTACAATGAAGTTATTCGTATTTTTAAATACAATTAATTTAAAAATATACGTTTAAAAAAACTGTATTATATTTTTCTTTGAATGCTCTTTTGGTCAGGATATCCTAACCAAATCTAATTAGTAATAGTAATTTAAAGAGGTCAGTTTCAATTTTCAATGTATAATTTCTGTATGCGAAAGCGAAAACTTCTAACAACTATTGTTTTAATTATATTATTTTGCAGGGAATACCACAAGCATGCTCCGAGTTGAATCAAATGAGTCGAGTAATCAATACTTAGTCACAGTATGTATTTTTTTTTTACATTTCTCTATGATTTCTTAAAATCTAATTTAAAGTTTGAATTTTATTTTAGTTACAATAATGTATTTGGCATTTTTGAAAATATATTAACAGTCCCTTCGAAAGTTCGAAATACTTATAAAAATAAATAAATAAATAATATAAATATATCATTTTATTTTATTTTATTTATACAGATACCTACTTTTAATTCAAGAATAATTAATATAACACTATATCATACAAAGCTTATATTATCAGGATCATCTTTATACCACATGTATATACATATAATATTATATTTCAAATGTTATAATCTAATAAACAATATAACACGACTTTAACTATAACTCACTAAAATTCGTAGACCATAACCTATCAAACAAAATAGATAAGCCTTAGTAGCACATCATATTCCATTTTACTAATGATTGTATACTGCAGTTGATTGTATTTTCAAATGCTTACTAGATATAAACGTAGATACTTAACGATCTATATCCTATGCTCGATATATTTCATGTACTTATAAGTTATGTCAATGCACGTAATGTTTTATTGGCATTTGTTAAAATAATAATAAACATATTTTGAAAAAAAAATAAAAAATGTTTACAATAATATTAATAATAAATAATTCGAATTGATGAAAAAAATTATCTATGTACTTATCAATATTCTACTATTATATTAATGATAAATGAACAACTATTACGGTTGTGGTAAAATAATTGTGAGCAATTTACTGAAAGTATTTATAGTATAGTTCATAATATTGAATTGTTTACACCGTTAGAAGAGATGACTGGTTTTTTTCAACATCTTGTCATCGCCATTAATGAATACATTTGAAGTTAAATACTTCATTACATCTATATTATTGTTTAGGGCCCTATTATAAAATAAGTATATTATGTTTAATTTAATATAGTTGTTGGTTATATTTTAGTTATATGTAGTTTTGTGGACACTAAAACACGTCTACAAAATTCTTAAATTAGATTACTTTATACGTATTTAGTACAAAACATAATATTGTAAAATAATTTATTTATTGAATATACCTACATAATTATTCATGTTACTGAAATAATAAATAATAATTGTTTTAATGCATATTTTTGAGGGTGAAGAGTACTTACTGATGATCAGGAAATTGAAATGTTTAATTTTTTTGAATAAATTCAATACAGATTAAAAACCAAATACATTTTTATTATTGTAAAAAATGTAGTAATGTTTTTATTAATAAAATAAAAATGTTGATCCATCATAAGCAATATGTATGAGAATTAGGTAGTACTAAAATATTAAGAAAAAATAAATAGAGAATGGAGAGGGAATGATATTAATGTAAAATATTTAACTATTGAAATGTTTAAATTTTATTTAAACATATTAAAAACCCGAAAATTTGACTAAAGTAAAACTGCAATTATTACGTCGTTTTTATAATTTTACGGTTAGTTTTGATAATAATTATAAGTTGAAGAATTAACATGTATAATACTTTCCACGAAGTTCGTGTAAATCTCTTATTACTATGACAATTTTTTTAATTTGCAATAATTAAATAACTATTTCCTTTAGATCCATTATAATGTTTAATTTCTAGCTAAACTTTAGCTAGAACTAACTAAATTTGATAAAAAACAAAATAAAAGTATCTTATTTTTCCCAATTCAAAAAATTTCTTGTTGTCTGTTGAAAATTTGAAATTATTTTTGAAAATACTCTGATTATAAAAAATAAAGTTACTATAAAACGGATAAAGAAATCAATAATTTAACATCTGACAGGGAATCGAATTCAAGCTTAACACTTCTCGAATACTCATTACACACAAAAAAACTATCAGTAAATAACTTCTATCCTTATAAATACACTTAATATAGGAACACCTATTTAGTATTTAGTTATTCCTAACTAGTACTGTGTTTCTAAAATTATATTTACTATGATTTCATACAGAATTGAATACACAATAAAACCTTTTTAATCACAATGAATAGATGTATAATACGCCAATTATATTAATAGTTATAATACACGTTTTTATCTAATAAATTTCGTAAATAACGAATATAAATAAAAAAAATTAAAAAAGGTTATATTCTATATTATAAAAAGTAAGTTTTTTCTGTAGTAGATATCTAATCTTTATTATCAAGTGACATCCTAATTAATTCGATGATATATCATGTACCTAGAAATCTACATAATAGATAAAAAAAAAAAATGAATTTTGCGTTTATGTCTGTGTAAACTGATATGCCTATAAAAATAAATAAACAACTTTACCGTTAAGTTAGGAATATATAATTGTTATGTTCTGTAAATGGGAAATCCTCTAGATATTATAAATGTATAACTGGATTCAAACGCTAACACCTAAAAGTGAAAATAGGGTCATCTGATTTATAATTAAATTTGACATTTAACATAGTTGTACATTTTAATAATAAAATGTATACAAAAAAAGCTACTACTATGGGTATCCATACGTGTTATTATGATGTAGAAAGCTTAACAGTCAACATACTGTACTCGTATATATACAACATAATATTATAATATTAATGGATTAAAGGGATACATATAATATTATATGCAGTGGATTATTTTGGAATTAAATAAAAATAATTTAGTTTTTAATTATATTGATGTAAGTACGAGTTTAGCTCTACGTTGTACTTATATTAATTTTCCACTACGAGTATAATAATATAGCGTAATATAAGTACTTATTCGTACGTCGTATTTTAAATTAGGTTAAACGAAAATCTATCACCTGCCATCTGTCAAGTAGCTATTAGTAACTATGATACATATTAATGTATTATAATATATACCTACGTAGTACACGGGGAATACTGCAAACCGTACATACATTTACAATACAAATATTAAAAACATAAATTAAAAATTTGAATAAAAATTTAAGACCCGGTGTTAGGCACTCGTGTTCTCTGGCTAAGTTAAATTGGCGAGGGATTGTGGAGAAATTTCATACTAAATTCGAAAACAATGATAAATTACCGCATTCAAAAATCGATTTTCAAGTTACAACCGTCTATGATGACATTTTTGTAAAAATGTTTGACGATGACCTTACCTATACACGGAAACGAAACGACCTCATTAAAATACCATCTATACTCAATTTCCGATCTATAGAGATGTTACGTTAAACTTTTTAATTAAAACAATTTTAAAACACCATTATTAAATCAAATATTATAGTTGATAAGACACAATTATACTATAGAATCATTAGATAAAATAGAAAGCTACATAAACAAAAATTAAATTCAAAAAAATTTGAATATATCAATTTATTTCAGTATAAACTTTTAAATTTTACTAAAAATTGAAAATTAAAAAAATGTTATTATTCTTCTTTTAATTTTATGCGAGTAAATAACTATTTTCAGTTATTATATTTACTTAAAACTATATTCAATTTTATATTATTAATTTGTGGCAGCTATTACTTGCTTTTAGTTGTTACTTTATTGCACGTAGCTTTGTTTTGTTGAAATAAAAACTTGGACAAGATAAAATAAAATGGGAGGAGAAAGGTGACTGGTTTGGCATTATTAAATAAACATAGAGATATTGAAGTGGAAGTCCATACAATAACTAATCGATTTGGAAATGAAAAAAAAGATACCTTTTGTTGATTTAAAAAGTGTCCTTTCCTTGTATTTTTATTACTATGCGAGTATTTTATTATTAAAAAGATAAATCTGTCATTGAAAAATTGTTTGTTTATTTTGTGTGTGTAATTCCGGGGGGTTGGAACCCTTCTCGATGTTTTGAGGTGAATTACAATTTTTAGACACCCCTCCCCCATGATTAAATTTCAGATACGACATTGATAGAAAATGCTTAAATATTAATAAATATAGATTTAGTATTCACAACATGTCATGATAACATAATGCATATTATTATATTATAGTATCATACTTGTGATTGAATGCATTACAAATATAACCATTTTATAATAATATTGTTTTCTATAATAAACATTGAATAACCATTTTTTGTTTTAAACACATTCACATATATGTTGGATAAATATAGCTAAAAAAATGTCCTTATAGTATTAAAAAAATACATAAATCTGAAAATTATTATTATTTATTACCATCTATTTCTACTAAACTAGAACTAAAATCATGTAATTCGGAACGATAAGTGACAAATATGAAATATGAAAAATGTATTCATGTTTAAAAGTTTTAAACTTACAGAGACTATTTATTTGAACAAAAATTAGTTACGAATACATACTTCATTAATGTTCTAAGAATAGATCAGTAACTATTCTACTTCGTATAAAATATATCATGTCTCTGATTCCTTGAAATGCTAACATAATTTAATTTTACAGATTTTAATAGTATATTGAATTGTGTACTGTGTACATAAAACTTGTATAAATATGATTAGACTTTGTTTTAGGTTTAATAGCATAATGGAATACCTTTTATTCCCGTTGTGTTCGTTGCGACTTTCATTACATTACCTTACCAATATCACGGAAAATATTATTTAGCAATAGCCTAGAGGTATATCATTGTTCTTTATTACAATACATTAATTTGCATTATACTTAAATTAAATAACACAAAGCAAATTTAGTACACAGTATTAAATTGTATTTCAATAGAGAATTACTTGATTGGATATGCTATAGCTGGAAATTTACAACTCGATCGGTTGTATTTCGTTTTAAAGTCTTCAACTCATAAACTACGTTTAGAAACCAAGATCTAAGCATACTCATTAAAAGTTTAGCGATAAGTTAACTTAAATTAATAAACTGTTGTGTTAAAAAATTAACCAGCTATAGTGATATAAGTTTAAATATCGACTCTCCGATCAACTCTCCTCTATACAAATAATTTATTCAAATTGTAATGTGAACTACTCGAGAACTATTTCTATTTTATAAACATAAAACATAATATATATGTATATGTACATAATATACATTATACACGTACCTTATCACTGTATATTATTATATTATCGGGATATGTGTTGATACAAATCGACAAGCTGTGTGAATAGCCGAACAACTGTAAATGATTAATCATCTCGAGCCATCAATATTAATTATGTTTGTCAACGATTTCAATAATTAATAATTAATTGGCTTTTATTCAATATTTTATTTTCAAGACAATACCGTCATGCAACGATAACAATCAGCGTAGATGCTTTATCGTGTCACCGGAAACCTCTACCATGACACAGTGCGACTGCAGCTTGGCCGAATACTATGAATTGTGTTAATTTATTGACCAGCCGTTGAAGCTTATACTTTTGAAAAATAACAATTAATTACGAATTATAGTCAAATCAACAACCAAGGTGTCGATTTAGTAAAAGCAATATTGCACATTAATTACATATTGTTTATCAACAATTTATGATGAACGTTAAGTATTTGCGATTAACGTAATCCAAGTTCTGACTTTAAATTATATCACAGGTATAATATATATACTTATATACATAATTATTATTTTTAATTTTATCCTTTTTTTTTTTTAAAAAATTGTTATAATAGGAAATAAAATAAATACCGTAAATAGAAGAACATTGTATTACATATTTCCATACGATGACACAGGATTTAATATGTTAGACTATAATAATAATAATAGCCAAAATAATTCATAAATGTTTTCACTAAAATTTAAACACGCACTATAATCCACTTAATTATTGTATGTATTCTATCACACAGACTAAAACACAAATGGTGCAGAGACCTATTAATTTAATTAAAAGATGATAGAGTGATTTACTCATCACGTGTTGTTCATGCCATATTGCCATATGTATTATTTTTAATTTATCAAATAAACTTATTTTAATATTATTACAGTATTATACAAATTGTGAATTATCGTGTTTTAAAATAATACCTAAAATAAAGACTAATAATATATCTTATTTTTTTGAACACCTATACGACTATAGTAATATATATTATGCATGCGATGATATCATTTCGTTTCGTGTTTGCGTATTTTTATTTTAAATGTAATAAATATTAAATTATTAACAGCTAGGCGACTCCATTATTTAGTTTATTAGGCGCAGATTATTTAACACACAATCGTTGCTTTAGCGTACAATAGTGTTAAAATATTAGCTTCTCACTGGGTTACATAGTCTGTTTTAATAAAACAATTTTCTAATTAAAGTTATTTTAGTAAATTTAATTATTACTTATAGCTGATCTTGCATAGCGTTGTCCGTATAACAAATGAAATGCTCGTGGAATTACATTTTCTCAACTCCGTCAAATGTAAACAGAATAGATTTTTAACATAGTTATTTGGTCTGTTATGACCAAATATAAATTAGAGGCTTAACATTTTTTCAATCGGTAATCGTAACGACTATTTCATTTTCTGTAACTAATGGCAAATCATTTTGTAAGCTAAAAATAACCCCGTGTGAGCCAATCCTCTTTAAAATGCAAAATTTTACATAATCACATTATTTTTTTAATAATATACAATTACTTGCTTTACCTATGTAATGAACATTTATTATAAAATTATACAATTGACCTCTGCACACTGTAACAAATTTCAGAATCACGAGTGTGATAGATTTTTGGCTGTGATCGCTCATTACACATCACATAAACATTACCTTTTATTAATACGTATAGATAAAACTTTTTTTCAAAACACATATTTAAAATTAATTATTTTGTACGCTTGTTCTAAAGTTATAAATAAGTGAGGAAAGTAAGTAACCGGTCTACTATAAAAGTATAAAGTAGATGTCGAGTATACCTAGTCGTTAAGTCACTGTAATGTATTATGTATTAAATTTGAATTCAATGATAAATCATTTCCCGCTAAAAACAGTTCCAAGCGATGACGGTCTGTAAGCTTATTATTTTTTAATACAATTTATGATATATTTTTTATATTGGTATTATAGTAATTTATTTTATTACTAGTAATACGGTAGGTTGAATTAAGCTTTTCTGAAAGAAAAATGCATTTATTTATTTATTATTATTATTATTTGTATTAATTACTAAGATAAAAACTGTCTTCTATAGTTCTATGGCTATTAGTTTCAATTACATGTTGTGTAAAAATAATATTTATATAATACATCGAAACAATAACATTTCATTTTTGTATCTATTAGGTAGGTATATACTGCGTTTTATAAATTGGTTAATTATTTAAAAATTGAATAATCTTTGCATTGTCTTCGGTTATTGGTCCCAATTCTGTGTTAAGGATCTTTTCCATTTCATTGCATTTATTATATTATTAACATTTAATTATTATTCTATAGTTTATATTTATATAACTTCAATTTGATCAAAAATGTTTTGAAAATGTTTTTGTGTATATAAAATATAATTAAATACGTAAAAGTTTCAAGTTTCTACGAATAATATTTTTGAGTTACAACAAAATAACTAAAAGTATAAACAATAATAATTATTATTGTATGTATCTTATATTCTTATGTATACGTATACAACTCTATCTATTGGATAATTATTAATAAACCATATAATATTTATTTAACTGGCAATATTATTTATCCATTTGAAAAACTGTTTAAGTTTTATGAAATGCACCTATATTAATATAATAGTTTAACTTTTGAACAAGTTATTGTTGATAAAGAGCACATGTATACCTACTAGCTGCCTATAATAAAATTACATTTTTAAACAAACAGTTGACAAAATTCTTTTAATTGCCAAATGTAATATATAGATGGTTTCAATGATTAAAATACTTTTTTTTCTTACTTATATATCTATTAAGATCTAGACAATTTCTTAGAGTCAAATACTTTATATTTATCAATATACAAATACACAATACACATGTTCAGGAATTGTCAAAAAATAACCGTTGAAACCAAAAATTAATCGTATTAAGCATAGCTGTAATGTGGTTCGTTGAATAATTAATTTTTAGCTTTTAGCTTTAAAAATATTTATAAACACCATGATGACATAATAAACTTGCAATAAAGATGAGATTACCTGCTAATTTATTAAGGTGCACAAGTTTGATAAGACACTCACAAATATCAGAGAAACGTACTTTTAACTTTTCAAATATAAATATTATGATCCCTTAACTTTGCAAGAATAAAAACTTTTCGTGTAAATTATTACGGTTATACGTATATCTATAGGTAAGCATTCATAATATATTTTTGTAGACAAACAATTGTTTTAAACCTAATTTTGTTTGAATTTGTATATTTGTGTACATTTTATGTACATATATTTTGGTATATGCCACTTCACTGCTTCTAAAAATGTATTGTGCTCATAATTAATTTGCTAAAAATTCATATTCTGTCTGTACCTATATGCAGTACTTGTGGAACTTATAGTGGACAATTTAATTTCATGACAAAATTGAAACAATGTTAAATCTTAATTATTGTATGTTAATGGTTAGCCATTATTTACTATAAATACATTTTATTTCAGTTATATTACAGTACCATTACGGTTTTCGATAATTTTTTTACAATGCTCGATTACAAAGAATTTATACTTGAATTTAGTATTGCCGTATTGGTGCCAATAATATAACAATAATCAACAATATTATATTTTATATTTAATTTTTTTAATAATTTGAATAAATCTTAGTACAAATACCTAATAAATAAATTTGAGTAACTAATCATAAAAATATAATATCATAGAAAACCATTTTAAATTTGTTATATTAAAAATAATTCACCAAGAAATATCTCTAAGTTAGAACACAATATTATAATAGTATAGGTAATAACATTTTAGAAACAATAATTCTTGGAAAATTGCAATTAAATATTAGTTTTCAGTTAAGTAATTACCATTGAATATATTTTCCAAAAAACCTGCTATAAACTGTATATAAAATCGGTAGGTACGATGATTCTTTTTATAAAATGGTCAAAAATATATTGGGCGACTCTAATAGAAATCCAAACATACTCAAAGTCTTTATTCATTATACTCAAAACAACCTTTTATTTTTAAGACCTTTTTACTGATCATACACTAGCAAAGCATTTCTGGTGAAACAAATAAAATCCCTGATCGGCTTTCTTTAACACAGATCTAATCAACTGGGCCCAACACAAAAGCTTCTTAACTCGAATTACAAAATTAGGTTCAACTCTCAAAATCACTCGTGATATCAAGCTAGCCGTCAACTTATTTGTTAAAATGATTCAGTCTCAGTCAGCATTCAGCAGTCAAACTCTCTGCAGTAGCAAATTCCGAAAATTCTGCAACATTCAACAATTTCATACCTAGTTAAATACTCATTGCCATAACACACCAGTAGTCTTTTGACAAAAAAAAAAAAAAAACAAACGCACGTGCTAGGCTCCGACAAACTGGCTAACCCAACGAAAAATATATTTTTAAACAATAAGTCTTTTAGTTTTTTTAAACTATAAATAAGGAAACTCCAAAACTTAAAAACAAATAAAATGACAACTATATATCCAATTTAAATCGTACAGATAACTCTCTTTAATCACATCACTTCTAAATTTTAAAATTAAAAAGTTGTATTATTATATTTTTTGACATCGATCAAGTATTTGACCGAATTTTGCACCCAAGCCTGCTGTGTAAGCTAAAATCGTACTACCTTTTTGTTAAATCATATATACACCAATGAACATTATTGCCAAAATAAATGATTCTCTTTCTGACCAACAATTTACAAAAAGCAACTGCAAGCTACCCCTATAAAGTACCCTTATTATTCAACATGTTCACCAATGGTCTAACACAATTATAAGTATATTTGACATAGATAGGGTCATTCTTTCTAAAAAATAATGTTCAAATATCTCATAAACTTCAAAACCATCTATTTATATACCTATGTTAAGATACATAGTTCCATAATCCAAAATTGCCAATCCCTTCCATATAAATTAAATATTAATACAGATTACATTCGCATTATGCTTGACTAAACGCTTTCTTAACAATATTTAAATTTTAACATTATTCTTAAAAATATTAACAATGGGTATGTCATTAGTTGGCGACTTCTCTTTTCTTGTTGTATTCTATTAAACAAATTGTAAATTCATCATATATATATATTTAAATAAAAATAAAATATGAATTTCAATAGGTACCTACCTACTTGATAAACGATTATCTTATATTAAGTTTGATAGATTAGATATTCCAGTATAACAGATAATTAATAAAAAAAAATACCATTATATTTAAATAACCTTTCAAGAAATTAATGGAAATTAAATAAATAAATTACTTAGGTAATCGTTATCGGAACTCATATTAAGAGGTTTCATAGTGTTATTATTTTAAGCAAAATCAAAATAAATTTGGTTTATAATACAATTATATTTTATGTTTAATTTTTAATTTTTAATAAATATTTTAAATTGATTTAATACAAGTTCTAAATTAATTGATATTTTCACTGAATAAAATACCATCTATTATTATTCAAATTATAATATATTTAATATTTATTTTGTTTTATAATATATGTCTATATCTGTCATCTGGTTATACAATACATAATTTACTAAAATTTTAAATTATAATTATATCTAATATTAAGATAGTTTATTTTAAAATTTATATTTTTCATCAAAATAATTAAAATTTAAATAAAATGAGAAAATACTGAAACTATCAACCTGAATATTATATTTTAGAATGGCTTTAAATTCACGAAAATTGTATCATTAATTATTAATTACATTAATTAAATCCGTTGGTAGTTGTCCGGTTTTGACATTTTATAGTGGGCCAAAGATGTTTATATAACTACAATTTATTGTATATTATAAAATTTTTGCTGTGTAAATCATTATACATTCTTTAATATTATTGCTAAAATATGAATAGTATTAACAAAACTTCAAGGACTGCTACATGCCTAAATAGCGTTTAAATGTATAGATTTACTAATGGTGAAATATTTGAGGGATAGAAAGGTGTCACCTCATCATCCACAATAATTTTAAATACAATAGATAAAAAATACTTGTACCTAATATTTTGTTCCCCCAAAAATGTTTTTTTAGTAACACCACTAAACTAACAAATAAGTGTATCATCAATTATTACTTAGTAATTCTGAAATAATATGCAGTTTAAGACAGTTAATGGTGTTATTTTAGTATTTTACGTGGAATTAAAAAAAATTTACAAAATACAGCAAAACGTAATAAGAGTACAATTCAAAATTGCTGCAAAATATTTAGAGACTTCAAAATTAAATTATTATTATTTAAACATTATTTCGAATTTTTTTTTAACTAATTAATCATAATCGTTTATTTTTCTTCTAAAAATCAAAATAATTTCCTACATGACACTCAATTTTTCTAATGTAAAAATGATTTAGTAGAAAGAAATGTTGAAGATAATTTAAAAGTATTAATATAATGGTCAAGAAATATCAAGAGGAAATTTAATTTAAAATGCATCATTAAAAAAGTTTTTTTTTCTGTAAGGTACTTATAAATAGTTGTTAATTTTAATATTTTCCCCCTGAAAATAAAAAACAAGGAACTAATTTTCATCACCTAGTATATTTTGGGTATACTCCGTCATTGAGTATGTAATGTGTAATGGATGTGGTAAATTTCAATCTTATTTTTACCTTCACAGACTTCACGGTTTTCCCAATTGTCAAAAAAACTATTGAACATTTTCTATTTTTTATCTCCCAAATAACAAACTCGATCAAAAATACTAACAAAAGTCTTCTGGTGAAAACGCGATGACAGAAACAAACAAAAAAATATATCATATTGTACAATATAATATTATTATAATGTATAATACATTACTTGCTCTACTTAAAATCTGAAATGATTACTTTGATAGTTTTATCATTAAACATAAATCAAACTGTCAAAATGTTATTATTTTTCTTAGAAAACCGTATTAAAACGCAAACAAAAAATCTATAAACGTAAACGGTATCCGAGGGATGCAAATGACGCTCTGGTAATATATTTAAAGAGTTAATAATGTTTGCAATACCAATATTATTATAAGAACACTAAATGGAAGTCCAGGTTAAGAAATTAATTAGATATACCTACCCAAAGTGTTTATTTAGTATCTTTTTATGAAACGCTAGCAAAAAAAGTGTATTTTATTTGGTAATTACGAAATTACATGATGTAAAAAAGGTGTATCCATTTCATTTAATGGATATATGATATAGGTTATAGCTATATACTTATACGTCCACTCTAAACATTCAAAAACCCAATACACACATATTATATTAGTTATATTTTGCATAGACTATTAAAAATTTATAAAAACATCTAATTACTTGTCATGTGGATGTGACTTATTACTTTTATTTTATCATTACAGTATTCGTCAATTTAAGAGTCTAATAATGGTTTTTTAACTTTATTTTTTTTTTTTTTAATCAATTTTTTGTGAACTATTTATCATGCAACCTAAATAATTGATTTTAAAAATCGAAAACTGTATTTAAAATATAATATTATTCAATTTTTATTTTTTAATTTAACATTTTTGATGGTTGGGCTTTCATCGTATCTATAAACGAAAAAATTATATTTAAAATATATATACCTATTCATTTTTACTACACATTCAAGTGACAATTCTATTAAAAGAAAAAAATGTCTTTATTTATACATTCGGTATATTTTTTAAAACGCTTATGAGTTGATTTCTAAAATATATCAAATGGTTTCGATGATTTTTCATTATCGAAATGAAAATATATGTTAAATTAACTTTTTAAATTACGATTAAAAACTATTGTAGGTACATACAACGAAGAATAGTTCTCTTCACGTTTAACATATTCATTAGAATGTCTACTATACTTATATAATTTAAACTTAAAAGTATAACTAGTCATTTTATATACGAATATAATATGTTTAATTTATAGCAATAAAAAATAATCTATCTACGTCTAAGCCAATAAAATAGTTATTTAATAATATTTTTATTGAAAAAGTCAAAATTGATCAAAATAATAATAAGAAGAAAGGAAGTAGGTTACCGCTTTGCTGTATAGTAGGAGCTGAGTGCATTTCGTCATTGAATGATGACTTTGAATTCAATGTTAAATATTACTATACATAAAAAAAATGTTCTAATAGGACGCAGTTTGTCAGCCTAAATCATTAAGTATATTTTATGTTATATTAAATATTAATATTTCTTTTATTGTTATAATATATTTGACAAATATTAGTAATACGCTAAGTTTAATAAATTTTCGAAAATAAAAATGTATTTGAAAATGCCATTGTGTGTATAAAATATTATAATATACGTTAAAAGTTTCAAGTACCCATGAATAATATTTTTAAATAACAACAAAACAACAAAAAGCATTATTGTACGTTGAAATATCTTATTTCGTTTATAAGAAAATTGTGCTTATAACTTATTTAGATTTTTTGATTTCAATGTGAACTACTTATGAAGAAGATTCTATTAAAATATCATTACTAAGCTACAAAATAATTTGAAAATGTTCATGTTTTTGTTAAATTTTACAAAAAAATAAAATAAATTGAAAATTCCAAGTATCTCAAAAGCACCAACTATAGATTCAATTTGCTACCAGAAACCATTGAAAATCTAAGTATTTTTTTCTCATACAAACGTAATAATATTATATTAATTTAAACAAATAAAAACATCGTTATAAAAAATTGGTATACAATTTTGAATTAAATTTTTTTCCTCCAAACGATTAGTAACAATTATCCGTTGTTCGTTCTGAAGTAGATGAAAACGTTGCTCACGTTTTTAGTGCAAAATCGCAATCATTTATACATAATATGAAAACCAATATTCAAATGGTTATGTGATGATTAGTAATTTGCTCGGACATAAATTCCATACTTCCCATTTTTCGTGTCTTAATTCTTAGCTATATAGCACTATAGAACATAGAAAATAAAATAGCTGTGTAACATTTTATTTGCCATATAGAATTTCGATTTGATTAATATTTACCAAAATAAATAAACAACAGATAAACCAATAGTTAATTCCACATTGTAAATAAAATTTAACTTGTATATTATTATATGCGATTTTTGAACTTAATATTTTATTTAAACTTTATTTTATTAATTGTACTCTGTATACAGTATACTATGCATGTATTTACAAAATAAATATAATATATGGGAATATAATATTATTATGTATATTGCATAAAATCACAAAAACTCGTGTTTTGTTTCTTTGCATTTTATTTAAGTAGGAACCTCCAGGTTATATCCAAAGTACAGTGTACAATTTCTGTTTGTTCGTGAAAATAAGAGGTACAGAAAATAAAACTTTATTTAGAACAATACGTGCATTATAATATAAATTAGGTAGTATATACGTCGTCATATTTTGGTTTAAAACAAAAATTATGTTTTCAAAACTTCTAAAGAACATAATATTTTATACTCTAAAAGACACTTGTCATTTGACTATATCTACCTAGATGTAGGAACAGAAAGGTGTAGATGGCATTTTGATAGTTTAGATTAAGATAGGCTCTACATACACGGCGGAAGTTGTTCAACGATGATAATTCACCAATACTGACGTCTATATATTATATATATAATATATAGTTCTCTAACCCCAGAACTCATCTATCTACGATATACGGTCCTAGTAGTATTATAGTAGTCGTGGTGTTCCTTGGGAATTGTTCGCGTGTGTACGTACACAAACGCACACGGGAGAGTATTATTATCGTTATATGTGTGTGGTATTGGTGGTTGTGTGCAGACCGGTAAAATGGGTGAGAGAGAAAGAAAAAAGCTGCGGGCGGCCTTGGAGAGAAAGATTTATCGTTTAGCCACCCCCATATAATAGTAGTAGGAGTAGCTACTACTGTCCAACAGATATACCACTAAATATTCATCAACTAACGTTGCGCTAACCACCATCTAAACTATATATAGTATACACTGTATATATACGCGTGTGTGTGTGTAGTGAGAGAGAGGAGATACTTTTGCTATGGAGAAGCTATTATTATTATTATTATTATTATTATTATTATTATAGAATCTAGTAGTGGTCTGCCGTCTGCAGAGTGGCCATATCCGGGGTGTACGTTATTTTATTTATTATCGCTTGTTAAAAAAAAAAAGAGAGAGAGAGAAAGAGAGGAAGCTCAAAGTAAATAACGGTAGCAGCATGGGGAGCTCTAAATGAAAACAAATGCTTGGCCGACACGCAACGGGACAGACAAAACTAAAATAGTGTTTTTTGGTAATTTCCAGCAAGTATTTATTATACCTAATGCATGTATACCTACTGAAAAAAAATTATTATCATTCGGCCGCCGCGGTATTGAGAGAGAAAGTTTACGAAACAGAATATTATTGTCTGTCATAATTTAGGCGGGCACTTGTATTGTGATGATGTCGTCCGACTACGATATTCGTCCACGAACTCCACTACAAGGTCCACGTGTTTCGTGCATCGCAATATAGTCGTACGACCTAACTCCGTCATCGGCATTACAAGTATAAATACTAAGCCATCGTTATTACGTTATTGGTATAGAATATACACGCGTATATATAATACCGATGATATACATGTATAGACTTCGCTCTGACGGCCACTTTACAAGATATACAACCGTTTAAAATATATGCTTAACGTTCTGTAAGCAAACACGTATAATATATTATAATAATAATAACATGTAAGCAGCTAGTTGGTCGTGTACGTTGAAATCTTACACATCATAAATAAGTATATGCATATAATTCGCAAACTCGGTAAAAGTATATTGTGTTCCTTATAATATCATCATCATAACTACAGTTCCGTAAATCACACATTATTACAATAGTTCAAATAATAATTATTTTTATTATCCCATACATGCGTATAATACTGTTTGCTTAATTACATAATATTATGAAAAGCTATACGCGCGCACACACATTGTCCGTGTATTATAGTATATATAAATGCTTTATATTATAATGGGATATATATATATATATATATATATAGTATATTATCATACGGATATAGCGCAATACGAAGGTATACAGGTAAAAATATATAGTATCCGCAGCCATCGTCAGATAAATTAATTGTCGGTGTTCCTCCATCCCAGCATTATTCGCTTTTCCTGTTGTACTGCAATAACAACAATTTACTTTACAATCGACACTGAAATTTTATATTGCCGTCGCGTATTATATTTTAATAGGTGTACATTATATTACGTAATTTACTGCGTTTGGAATGTTTTCGTTTAATGTGAATTTGTTTTACAGCTTAAAACATTGTTCGGCAATATTATTTGAGCGTCGGCGTGCAGTTATACTACACTATATACACACGCGTGAAAATATCATAGGTTTTAAATGGGCATTCATTCACGTGTCATTAATTTCATTCCTAAAGGCGAGTATATTTTGCGTATAATAACGGTAAGTGTTCGACGTATCATTAATTGTAGTTTGTATAGTAATTTATGTAAGCACTTCAAGATTTAACCGGGGGGAGAGTAGAACGACGCGGATGATGCACCACACATGCACCACCTCGCGCCTGCAGTCACCTTATCAACCTTTGAGCAACAATTAAAATTAATATTCAATTATGATGCACATGATACTATTTTTTTTTTTTTATAATTTTAATACCCTTTTAACGATTTAATTAAAATATGCGAACAGCCGTTTTTAAATCATACCTAGCTGATGACATTTTAATGCGTGCGAGAGAGGAGCGCAAAAATATTTAAAACTTAGAAAGGTTTTGCAAAAAAAAAAAAAAATAATAACAATATGCACTTGGTGGGTTTATTAAATCGTGATTATACATATTTTATACGGTAAACATCATGTGGAAATCTTTCGAAAAATATTGTTTCGCCTATAATAAAATGATCACTCTATAGTGGTGTATGCGGAATATTTCGCATATATAGTGGAGAACATAAACTTTTTTAAATTTTGCTTGCCCGACGTTGAAACTAAAACTGCCACGCAACAACAACGAACGATATTACCTATTTTGCCCGAGGAAGGTACACATATACACACATACACAGTTCTTTCTTTTTTTTTCTTTTTTTTTTTTGCCTTCCCGTGCACCGCATTTATTTGCCTTGCAGCAACCACCGGTCGATTATTATCCGTACGCAAAGGCGGCGGCGGCGGCGTCGGTATATTATTATTTGTTTTCTCCCGTTTACCATCCCCCTATTTCACCTGTCTCGTCTCTGTGTTTGTACACGTTGGATCGGATTTTGTTTTTATCGCCTATAGCCGACGTCGGTATGTATTATGCTTTACTGCTCCCCGACTATCGTTATTTCGTCTATTACCTTCTTTCCTTCCTCCCTCCCTCCCTCCCGCTACACCGCGCCGACCCGCGGTTACACACCATGATGGTTTAATAACAAGTTCCGCGAATGTATGGATCACCGTGGGTATTTATTGGTTTTCCCCTATATATAGCGACTGCTCCTGCAGTTTTATATATTGAAAGTTAAACTCTGCGCGCACGGTTCCCGTATATAGGAAAATATTTAATAAACCGACCTGCACGATCCGCCGTTATACTATACTACTACTGCTACGAGTATATTATTATATGGTAGGTACTGTATTATACGCCGCGCAGCCCGTAAGTAGGTACTATTGCGTCCACGTTAAATGATCATTACGGCGGTGGCAGTGTGGTATGGCATTTGTGCAGGCGACGACCGGCGCAAGGGGCAGCGCGGGGAGGAGGGGGTCAATAAACAATATATTGCGTTGCCGGAGTGCCTGCAGAAAGTACGATTCAAATTATACTGCAGAATACCGAAAAATAATTGTTCTTAATTCGGACGACCGACGCGGCCACGGCTCGTTGCTCGGTTAAACAAAATTACGATTTTTATTTTTATTTCTCTCTTGACGACTGTTGAGCACAGTTCAAGTTTGTAATGTCAGAATGAATACCTACACGTAAAAAAAAAAAAAAAACGGTTTAATCAAAAAATGTATAGTGTACTTAGTCACGGCCATTCCGTGTTATAGAGTGCAAGTAATTATAGTATTATACGCTTCTGAGATTTTTTTTTTTCGTTGGGTCTGAGCCACTGCCGCGAGGAACAAATGAAGTTTTTTCTTTGATAAATGCAGAAGTTTCGACGAGTGGTACCTCTATATTTTTACGTCGATAGATTTCGAGTGTGAAATTTGTTTTTTTTAACGACCCATTTGCCACAAACGTGAATTGGGATGGGCGCGGGGGTGTGCGCGAAAACAGAAAGTCTGAAGGTACAGATAATTTATTATCTTACTGGTTGGTTTTGTTTTTCGCCACCGCGGGTTTGTTGCTGTATTTCCGATCGGATGAGCAGCCCAGCAGTTTTACCATCGCCGCGGTTCATTAAATAATTATTATCATTCGTCGGCGGACGTAGAGGAGTGGCACTAGTAAAAGCCGGTCGTCACCGCCGATAATTTACCCACCTCCGTTGCATACCAACGATCGTTGTTGGCAATAGTTTTACAGTCCTGATATATACTTCCACCTCTCTCTTTTATTTCTATTTTATTTTATCCCTACATTATAGTTATATATACATACATGACACATAATTTTTTTTTTTGGTCCATGATTCGCACACCATGATTGTATTTTTATATATATATTTAAACTTTTGTCAACCGCCATTGGTATATTATTATACAGCCGCAAAGGGATTCTGTACATGGGTGGTAACGCATACGTCACGGGGTGTGTGTATCAGGCGATAAATAAGAAGATAAAAAAAAAAAAATACGAAAATAAACCCGTATGGGGTAAATGAACCGTATCAGTGGCCAACAACTTTCTATATTACCCTTTCTAGTCCCCCTTAAATCACTGCAATGACAACAGCATAGTAATTATCAAGTTTGTAGAAATAATAGGTATGTATGATACGCACAACGCAAACAATATAGTGCCCGTCCTTAACTTTGAACCCTCTTTTTCCGTATTTATATCTACGTAATCGACACGAATACGATAATAATTATAATACTCTAAACATCACAATATGTTATGTAGGTATAATAGATATATTATGTTAACATTAATTAAGTAACCACAAAATAGAATGGGTTACTTATAGGTGTAAGTACAATAAGTGTGGTTGTATTTTAAGTTTAATTCTTTTTTTTTAACAGACTTCAGAATAATTACGCAAAAATAAATTAAATCTTTAACTCGTTTTATATATTTATCTAGGTAATTAAAAAATACTTATTTTAGAATTTTTATTATATAATTTATTATATTTTTTTTTCAATTTATAAATTAAAAACCATTGTCAGTAATTTAAAATATGAAATACAGTTTAATTTTTTATTTTATGAAAACAATTATTTTCAAAAACACTTTTTCGTACGCGCAGTTTTTATTTATTTATCCCTAACAAATAATATGCAAGTCGTACCTTGAAATATCGCCAGTCGAATATATTTTTTTATCGCCATACTTAAATGCACCGTCATTATAATAGTGAAAGCTTTATTTAGTATAGTTATTTTTGAATAAATTTTTTTTTTTGTACATAAAACAACTGTTTATAACTACAATGAAATGAAAATTTATTTAATTCCTACAGGCTATTAAAAAAACGATTTAATATTTTTATTGAAAATTTAAATTGCTATATAATATGCTAAGTGAGGGATTAAAAAATATGCCATGTGATTGTTTATATACATACATTGTACATTGTACAATTATATTATACACAATACATGATTAAAATCCTGTTGGTAGGTACTTTTGATTACATTTTTTGGAACACTAATTTTTCAAAACAAAATAATAATTATTGATAAATACCATTTGTATTTGACGTTGTAGCAAAGATATTAAGTGGATAACAGTCACCGAATAATGTGCGTAAATGAACACAATACATATTATCGTTTTAAAATAACAGCTAACAAGTATAATGATACTCTGCAGTACTATTATGTAATTTGTTGATTTCGAATGCTATTTTTCATTCTAATCTTTTAACCTACGGACAGAATACTAAACATTTTCTTAACAGATGACTGGTACTCAACGGTGTCATTAAAAAATGTAAGCAGTTGACTCGTATGAAAATCCAAATCATGATTATTATACAAAAACTCACTGTTTTCATTTGTTTGTAAATAAAATATATTTTTATTTATTTCAAAAGGTTTCAATATAAATTTAAGGCCATTAGTCTATCAATGTATAAAATTACACGAACAATTAGTGTACAGTATAAATGAATAAAATAAACTAAATTACAGTTGAGCTTGTATTTTTATGTGTCCAAAAAAATAAATAAATAAATAAATAATAATATGTAAGTATGTGAGTATGTATAATGGTGTACACTGTACAGTACTGCAGTGTACACCAACACCATAAACGTTGTACATGTTGATGGTTCATACAAATAGTATTATTTAAAAGTAGATGAACGAAAATAATAGAAACGTACTATGTAACTTAAATTTCATTATTTCCAAACAGATATATACACATTTTTATGGATCCAGTTTAACTTTATTTTCGCGCTTATATAGTAGTATTATTATCAAAATTATATCCAATTTCGGCCGAGTCACGACAAAAACTACTGCGACTCCTTCATGGCATACAGAAAGGACAATATACCTATTTTCACTGTTTTTTGACCCTCCCCCCTAAAACAGATATTTTTACGATTATACCGAAAGCATAATCATCGAAGTCTGTATTATAGGAGCGTGTAAGTATGGCGAGAAATAGTAATATTACAGTAGGAAGCCGATTGTGATTATATTACCGTGTCTTGAGACGACGAAGTCGGTATACATTTTCTATAATACGTATACTGCAAAGTTGCACACACACATATGAATATACATATACGTGTATTAGTATTTATGTATGTATGTGTGTACAGCTAGTAATCTCAACTATAGTAATAGTCATGCGAGCTCCGGACTAGTAATCATAGTAGTGGCATCGGGATAAACGGTTATGGTTATTCGTTATAGTTTGTATTATTATTTTTATTACTTTTATATATAAGGGAAAAAAATTGCAATCGCAATCGGTATTACTAGTTCTCGGTATATTATCATAGAAACGACAATATTAACCCGCACCAAGGGTAAAGAAATCCGGCCGTGATTATTTTTGACCATCGGGCCTGTTTGGTAACGCAACGCCTGGCACACCTACACACTATACGCTGCAGTACACTAATAAAATAATAGAATGTTTCCCTGAGGTGTATGTAGTATTTACAGACGATAGGCACCGTCTACAACACAAGTAAGATAAATTAAGTGTATGGATGGGTGGTGAGTTATTAATTAACCTCAAAGCTATTAATTATTTCCCATATCACAAAACTCTCCTCGTGATTGACGACGACACGCGTTCACCAAAATTCTGTCTAAATGTATAGGTATGTATAAAGTAGTAACTATATGATGTATAATATGGTAAAAATTTAAAATATACATGATTCAAATATAAAATTACTAAAAATGAAAATAAAATAATTGTGGAATATTATAAATGGAAAATAAAGTACTAATATAATGTCTATACTTTCTAACAATAAAATCTGAGGAATTTTCATAATAATATACTATAAACGCAATAATAAAGTTGAACTGGATATATAAAAATGTGATGTATCTTGAAAAATAAAATTAAAATATTAGGCTTTCTGTAAAAAAAAAAATAATATATTTCGTACAAATTAATCTTTAACTGGGTTGATAATTGTACTAGAAAACCACAAAAAAAAAATATTATTTAAATTTCTATAATTTACATTTTAAGTTTGTATCAGAAATTAATGTAATAATTACGGAAATCAATATTTATATACGAAAAGTGTAATGATAAAAAGTAAAATAAAAATAAATTAGTAAATACTAGTAATATTAGTATTTAATAGATAATTAATTGATTCAATGATAATATTGAGTAATAAAAAAAAGTTACAAACAGTGGACAAGATATCGTTGAAAAAAAATAAAAAAAAAATTAGAATAATTAGAATTTAAAACAATAACAAATAATTATCATATTTGTAAAGCGATTTTAAGAAGAATGTCTTCATTATAGCACAGTATACTTAATATATATATAGGATATAGCTTGTATAATGTTGTATCCAAATTTAGAATATTTGAAAAATAAAACCACCAAGTAAAAATTTTCAATCGTTTTTAAGATAATATTGTTAAAATATAACTTAAATAACCCATTATTCAAATTTTTAAAATGCATATATTTTAAAAATATAAAATAAAATAAATTCTACCATATAGAAAAAATATATTAAGTAATTGTTTTTATAAAATAATAAAATAAATCAATGAACTACATTTAAAGTATAGGTTAAAATTTAAAAAGTATTATTTTTCAAATAACAGTAAAACATATTTTTGTCAAAACAGTATCCAAATAAATTTCTCTGAAGTTTATCGCAATTCATCAAAAGCTACTGACCGTTAACAACAATAATTACTTATTGAAAGTACCAAGTTAGGTTATATAGATAAACTCTTAGTTTTTATTTATCTTATAAAGATAAACAATGGCAAGTTATCCAGTGAATAGTTTTGGATACAAATTTACATTTTCTAGATTGATTCAATATCGTTCGATTATTTTGTATTTTCGGATTTTTGTACATTATATATACCATTTACAATTAATTAAGGTATTTCAGTCTCTAGCCATGTATTAAAATTAGAAGATTAACCCAACTGATACTTCAAATGTTCAAATCATTGATGATGATTTTGAATAAAATATTAAGTATCTAGTACTTATTGGTATACGTAAATAACTAATCGAGGTAACTTATACAGTTTACCGTGTATTTACAGGTAACAATTTTTGTTTTTAGTAAAAAAATACCTAATAATACTTATTATAATTAAATTAATACTATGTGTCTACTATAATCTCTAGTACTAGCCGCGTACCTATGTAAAGAAGAACATACATTAATATATTAATACATAACTACGAAATATTCAAATTATACACATTAAGATATAATATATATACAAATTAACATATTTTATCTCTTTATTATATATACGTAGGTATAAATGTATAACACGTTCCAGCGCTAAGTATAATATATGAACCTAATTATTATTCTTTTACTTAGATAAAATATAACTTATATCCTATTGATCCGTATCTAAATGTTTTTTTAGATATTTATTCCTAACACTTATAAGTACCATTTGTGTCCAATACTCAATCGATAGAGGGGATATATGCCAGTTATAAACCACTTATTATACCAAAAAATGACTATACATCGATACTAAAAAAAAACCATAAATTTAAAATCATAATATAATATTATACATTTCATTTATGAACATATATTTATTATAAACATAAAGGATGCATATCACAATATACGTCATTATCATCATAATATAGGTAGTAAGTATTCATGTACTTATGAAAATATAGGAGAATAAACGAAATGGTATAAAATATCGAAAATTGAATAATCATGTTTAAATTATCTATAAAATATATCACGCAGTTATAATACTCAAAACCTACTACTCGTATCAAAATAATATTATGAATTGTATTTTCCATTTGACTTTGATTTATTAAGTATGCCTATAATTGATACATCTGTTTATTGGATAATAGCATTCTTGGATTAAAAATAGTTTATAATAATTTGTGAATTTCTAATTTGGTGACAGAACACTTGAAGCAAGCGTGATAGAAATAAATAATTGATTTCACCAATTTTTTTTTCATCCTTTCCCTGATTTATTGGTCCTTTGTTTGAAATAGCTTAAATCGTATATATAGGTACGTTCCATGTTTTAGGTAAAATAGTAGGACAGTAGAACCGATAGCTATTTACCGCCCATGAAAGGATATATTATCTCATTATACCTACATGTTGTGAAATCGACAATCTAACGGTAAATTTTCCCCCAAATATAATCAAAGAATTCTTGTATACTAGGTACCTTGTACATAAAACAATATAGAAAATAACCAACCTCTGTTTTATTTTATTAAATGCAATGTTCGTCCATTTTATTATGTTGATCAGAGAATAATTCATTATATTTATTTTATTTTATTTTATTTTTTATTTGTATTTTATTCTTCAAGAAGATAATAGGCCCCACTGAACATATTCGTGTGGGGGCCCATGAGTTCACAATTTGAAATATAAATACATTAAATAGTTATTCTTATAAATTAAATACTTACAATTTGCAATATACTTATACATTTCTCACATACCTAACTATAATATTAATAATATAAGTAATATAATTTTTTCTCTTTGTTTATATAATATAGTATTATGTATAACATTGTGTAGTTAAATAATACAATATAATTTGGAATTATAAAATTAAAATTAACAATAATTACTTAAGTCGTACAACTAATATGATAAATAATGCAGTAATCATATACGTTTGTTATGAGTCTTTCTATATTTTGTTCTTGTAATAGCCAAAGTGTAATTTTTTTTTTAAGAATCTTAAAAGAGTTACTGTGTTTAATTTCTATTGGTAATGTATTGAAAATTTTCGGACCAATATATAAGTATGTGGAGTGTAAGTATATTACTATTATAATTCGTTCAAAATTCCCGGCTGGCTCTTGAAATGTATTATTATTAATTAGTTCATTAGGTACCTATATATAACATTATGTATACATATTTTTATATTTATATACCTATCAAATTTGTGTTATTAAATATTAATATTAAAAAATTATCTATCGAAATAAAATTATAGTTTTAGACACTAAAATTATATTATGATGTAGTGAATTTTATGAAACCTTTCGATGTGTATTACAAATACTATTAGTTATTATAAGTTACACTAAAGATAAATAGTAAGTACATATTATTATTATTATTATGATTACCTTTATTGTTTGGTCGGTGAGCACAACAGTTTAATTTCTTAAACATTTATATAGTAGTTCAGATGTTTTGATTTGTTATCAAATTAGGGTAGGAAACCTTTGTCATAATTTCTCATTAAATTTTTGAATTGCAAACAAATGGCACTATAGTTTAATTCTACTTTTCACAAACGTCAGCATACGTGTTTATTCAGTTTATTACATACCTAATAAGATTGTAACCTACATTGCAACCTTAGAATACAAAATTAAATCATTATACGTATTGTTATAGTATGTAAGTAGATAAAATATTTTCTGACGTGAGTGGTAGCCGGTATAGGTACCTACAACACATCATAACTGCAGTGTTGGCGTGAATGAGATAAAAATATACATACATACACGCATATAAATTGAATAAGCTTTAAACGCGAAATTAGAATTTATCGGGACCATTTTGCACTCCTTATAACGTGAGCAGCCGTGTCACTATCTATTTATATGAAAAAAAATGTATGTGTTAGACGAGCGGGTGGTTATAGTGAAAATATGCGTCTAAATGTAAAATATTTCACGCTATTACTGCACTGTGTATAGATGCACATATGATTTTTGAAAATATATTTTACATTTTAGCACATATACTTTTAATCCCATTTTTCTGGCTTATATCATTTAGAGATTAACAAACGAAATTCACGAAATCAATACATAATAAAATGTCAAAATAAAATTAGATATTATAGAGGTACCAAATATAAATATGTAATAATGATCTTGGATTAAATGCGTCAATGGTATGTCATGAACATTTTTTTTGTATTTATTAAGTATTTAGTGCTCGAAAGTTTTATAAAATACATAAATAGTTCCTTAAATTTTTATAAAAAGATTTTTTTACAATTTAATTAAATTAATTTTTTTATTACAATTATTGTAATTAAATGTATTATTTTCATTATTATTATTAATTTATAAATTACAAATTGTATAGTATCAGCATAATATAGATAATCTAAAAATGTATAATACAGTAAAATCAAGTAGAATCAGTAGTAAAAGCTTATGCACACTAAATAATGATGCAAACATGACCATATATATATCACTTTAAGAATACGGAAATTTAATTATTTTTTGTATCGAGATAACTTTGAATATGTGTATAAATTGTATACCTAATTTAAACAATTTACAAATACAATATATACAGTAAAACTTCCATACACCAAAGTCGCATGGGGAATAATTAAATTACAAAATTACGTATTTTATATTCTACTTAAATATTGTATAAAAAATAAACATAAAATACATATCTTACTATTAAAAATTGTATTATTTTATTACATATTTATCATATTTAAATTATTAATTATTATTGAGAAATAATTAGCGAGTTTCGTTTGTTAATCAATTTTATAAATTGTATTTTTTTTGTAAAATGTTTCGATTTCGTTCACAAAAACGGGTTTCATATTGAATAGTTAATTCGTTACATAAAAATATCAGATTATTTATACAAAAATAAATTTACGAATGATTAACAATGAATACCATGTTTCTCAAAAATAATTCGTTATATGGAGGTTATACTATGTAAATTATATTTTGCATATATGTATATAATATACCTACTTATATATCTTTAGAAATGTGTAAAAAAACACATTTGATAAAATATAAAATATTAGAATATATTATATTATATCAAAAAATATATTTATATTAAAAATGTAATATTCAATAGGAATATGATTCCCTAACTATAATTTCTGCTGCTATACATTTTTTTAAAAGACAAATAAAATAATATTAAATGACAATAAAAAAATCCATGAATATAAACCTTTAACGTTCTTGGTTATTTAAAGTAATTCTGAATGTTATGTTATTTTGGGTTTATCAAATGGTTATTATAATTAATAACATTTTTAACATATAGGTATAAATTAAAAATAATTTTTAAAAAAAATTGAGAAATCTAAAATTACAATTTTGTGAACTATTTTAGAATAATCTGTAATGAATATTTATAATATAACCAATGTTAATAGTGGTAAATTAATATATATATAACTGTAGAAATTTAGATAAATAGATATTCAGTTATGAGATTACCAGCATATATTAGGGCAGGAGTCACTAAAAGACGGTCAGCGGGTGGCATACGGCTCGTGAACAAATTTTATCCGGCCCGCAGACAAAGAATAAATAATATTATCATATACTACGACAAATTATATTTGTTATTATTATATGTAAATACTTAAAATTGTAATGGCCCACAAAAAAATGTTCAGATTTCTAATGTGGCCCTTAAAAAATATTAATCGGTGACCCCTGTATTAGGGTATTATACATTATAAAACAAAATCTAAAATAAAACCCAATGTCCATATTATATTTATTTTAAATATTATAATAAACAATACAAATATAGCAGAATCGCAGATTAAATTATGGCCATCCTATATAAGGAAAAATATATTTTGGTGTTCAAGATATTACTGTAATGTGTATAATGTGGTACCGAGTCAAAAATGATCAAGAGTAATATATTAGCATAATAGAATGTTACCCAATAATATATACACCCAGAATTACATTTGGACTTTTATAAAACTCAAAAAGTTTGTCATTTTTTTAACTTACCAAAATGGTTATTACCCTCCCGCAGAGGGTAAGTGTCCAATTAAATGTAATTTTAACAGCCGTCCTGGTCAACTGCAGCCGTTGCGACTTTTTTTCATGGTACAAAAAATGAAAAAATAAATAATAATAAAAGCACTTATATAAAAATTGCATTAGCATTATAGCAATGCTACAAATATTCCAAAAGTAATCTAACAATTGCGAGGTATTAAAATAAAATAATTATGTTCACTTCCTGACCACTCCAAAATTGCAATAATAATTATTATATTAATTTAACTTTTTAACGTTTTTTTTTTTTTTTTGTTATTTTAAAACAATAATTTAAGTCCGGTAGTGTGAACAAAATATTATTATGAGCAATTTTAAAATACGTAATATCGTATACGTATATAGGCGCATGTATAAGGGTTTGCATGCATTTTATTGGCATCTATGTAATATTGAGCAGGAATACATTTATTTTTATTATCGGAGGCCTAGAATGTTGGTATTATAAAAGCTATATCCATACAATGTCTATACTACAGTGTACACTTTTAGTCTCTTTACATTTAATCTTTATGGTTTTACTCCTTTCTTAAATGTATTATAGAAATTGCAATTTAAGTCTTATGCAAACTATTTATTACCTATTTAGAATATTTCTTCAATTATTAAAAATAATATTTGATTAAGATTCATTTACATAAAAATATTTTTCGGCATCCCTTTAAACTTATAGGTAGGTACTTTTATTATCATCCTGTTGTTGGAAAAAACAACAAAAATACATAATGATAATAAACTGAACACAGTAGCCACAAAGGGGAGTACATTATGCCTAATTTATTTATTTTTCAAAATAAGTTGCCAGTTCATAATATCAATGATGAACTAAATTAGGGTACATAAACGCCCATGCAATCTTTCGATAATTATTATTATCATATAGGTACTATTACCGTGAATATCTACCGAATTTTTCAACAATAAATTAGTAAATATATTACATTATTTTTAAAATTAAAATCATCCGTATGCGGTATAAAACGCACATTATCTAGATTACGCTTTATTAAAAACATGGTTAATTTCACCTAATGTATTAAATAACAATGTTTATTTTTTTAGAGATTTAAAAAATAATGGTTATAGCCCATAATAGGACAAGGATTTTATTAGATTGACGTGCTTTAATTCTGTATAAACAACATGCTAAATGGCAGATACTATATTGTAGTTCGTGTTTGTGGTTCGTATATACCAAATATAATAGGCATGTATACCTACTACATAAACCTATTAGTACTATTAGTATAGTACTTAAGTATATAATTTTACCAACCTATATAATAGCCAGTGTTCATATAATTTGTTAGGACATAAGTTATGTTTTGATAACAAAAACTTATTACTATAAATCATGGTTGATAATTTTATTTTATTAGTTTTGTACTTATAGGAAAAATATATGGTAGGTATAGTATATTATGGATAAATTATAATATCTGAAATTGACTTCATACTCGCATGCGCAGTGATTTCAGTCTTATTAACGCAGAACAGTAAAATTCTACGTTTAGATGAATCTATATATTTATTCCTCTATTAGTTTTAATATATTACATAGTTATTAGTTATTATGTTAACAAATATTGAGGTAAAAATTATCTAGGTTTCCGTATAGGTTTTTACTTATATTTTAATTTCGAAACAAGTAAAAAGCAATTTTAATATTATAATCTTTTAATAAATCAAAAATGAATATTCCCATGAAACATTTGATGAGCTATATATGATCTATGTTTAATATTTTACTGAGATTTACTTAAGAATATTATTGTTCTCAACATTTTTTTTAGAAAAATTAAGATTTATCAATAATACATGTACTTAAGTAACTAGTAAGTATCAACATAGTGTAACTTTCAAGTTGCAACTATAAAACAATAACTTATGTTTTACTGAGAAAAAATCAATTATGGAGTTCCAATATTAGGAAAATACTACTAATTGTCGCTATAGAAGTTGCAATATTAAATTTTAAATTATTATATCAATAGATTAAAATAAGTAATAGAAAAAATTTAAGTTTTTATAGCTATTTAACTCGACCTGGAGTTCATCCTCTTTGATGTGCACCGCACTTATTATATAGTTTAAAATAAAATTAAGCAGACTAATATAATCAATAAGATCAATCGTCGTGTCGATTGATTATTATATAGCTTTCTCAACGATATCATAATCAATGTCTGTATATATAAATATTCCGATCAGCATCGTTTTTCAAATTATTGCTTTAAATGTTTACTAACAAATGTAAACATAACATATCTGCTCCAGATGCCCCATTAATATGTCAACATTTTTTTGAACCACGTATTTTATTTTATTCTCCTAAACTGAAATCTGTTACCTCAAAAAAACTTGATGGTTTTTTTTCTGAACACTTCTTTCAACTAACTTTTCAAGATTTTTCTTTTACTATAAAAGTATGTAACCTATATTTAAAATTCTTGGGAATATATAGGAAAAAGGAGGAATCATAGAGACTCTATTATGAGAACAAAAATTATAGTTTACGCATCATAAGGCTAAATAATAATGTTTTTCAATAAAACATTCAAATTTTTTGCTAAAATATTTCAATTTTAAAAAATGCATTTTTTGGTGAGTTTTTTTATGGTCAAGTAGTCTAATAATTATAATAGTTTATACTTGTACATATTTGTGTCATACATTATTGTTAATAATTTTTTTAATTTTTTATTAATACCGACAACAGATTTTTGTAGTTCTTGTTACAATATTTTAATTTTAACTACAAAATAATTTTTATGATTTTGATCAATTTTGTCAACTTTGTATGTTTATAAATATAAATTGTGAATATGTAATTTTAATATTTTTAAATTTCTCTAGGAAAAAATTATATAGGATTTTGTATTACATCTTTAAACTTTTTTACCGAGCGCAAAAATATAGACATTTATGCAACAAAAATTAAAATAAAACCGTGAATTTAAAATGTTTAGTACATTTTATGAACATTTTAAGTAAATACTACGGTTATTCGTTTTTGAAATATAACTGAATTAATTTTCAACAATATAGCGTAAAAATTCTCATTTACTATAATTCGTTTTTTGTTTTTTTTCTGTTACTAAGATAGGTACTAGAAAATATTTACTTATTAACTAGATTCACTCTCTCACCAAACATGATATTGAAGTTGAAGATTAAAGCATTTTTACTGCTCTGAAAGGCGGTGACAGATAAAAAAATGTGAAAAAAAAACATCATTGTAAAATCAATACATTCATCGCTCCGCTCAGAATTTAAAAGCATTTATACTGCTTAAAAATATAAAAACGAAAAATTAGTTTTCAATTGAGATATATATATAAACTATTATGTATCTATATTTGTGAAATCGATTGGTTCCATCAAAATTCCTTGATTATTTTATCGCATTAATAAAAATAACAAAATAGTAAACAATAACACCTAACATTAATATATAGATATAGGAAATATAAATAATAATTTAATCCTACACATTTAATGTGATAACTATTATAATTAATAATTCAATTTAAATCTTATACAATTTATGTATAATAAATCGGCCTTTTTTTTTTTATTTCTTCAGTGTTTTATGCAATATCAAGCACTAGTAGCAAGCATAATGTTACAATAACAATGAATAATCAACAAAACATTTGTGTGACTTTATTATTCAACCTTTTGTTTGTATTTTCTTCATTTCTCTCAGAATCTAAAAACTCCTTAAAATGATTTCATCAGTATTTGAGCAGAGTATATTGCCATTATAGGTACTTACTATGAAAAAAATTAATCTTTTTTTTTTTGTTTAAAATATTAATTGTATCTAACCTAAATAGCAACCTAATAATTAATAACTACCCTGTAGTATAGTAGAATTTTATAATACATTTTGAAATGATTAAAATATACTAAATAATAAAGTTGTACTTATGTAAAATTCATATTAACCAAGAGACGATGACTGTTTAAAATAAATAACAAAAATAATTACTAAAAAATATTATTTTTTTAGTAACATTTTTGGAATTTCCGAGAATTTCAGTGAACTGAAATCTGCCTTTCCGTTATCATTTCTACAATAGTGGAATATGGAGAAAAGTATAATTTAAGTAATGCTTGAAATGTTTTAACTTTTTGCTTTACGCTAAACTTTTTATTAATTTCAGTTTAAGAACTTATTAAAAAGTAAAAACCATTTATTAAATTGTCAAGTTTTAAAAAATTTTTGAATTTTTAGATAACTAAAACTAATTTTTTAAATTTGTATGGTTTTGTTAAAAATTGTTCTTCAGATGCTTATGGAATATTGAGAGTATACATTTTTAATATTTTTTAATTAAGCTATGAAAACAATAAAAGGAACTTCGAATTACGTTTTAGAGCATTTTACCTATGAAAATAATAAGAAAAACTCAGATTTTTTTTATTATAAATGTCGAAAATTTATAATGTGAACAAAAGCTCAAAATATTTTTGAAATTACATTATGACTAGAAAAAGCTTATATTATATTTGGTGAAAGTTCGAGGTAAAGTTTCAAGTATTTAACAATATTCGTTTTTGAATTACAAAAAAAAAATAAAATAAAATAAAATTAATTCTAAACATTCCCGTTTTTTTGTAATTTATTTTAGTTTTTTTCCTGATTAGTAAAAGTTTTTTTCAGAAAGTCCTGGGAATTTTCTACGTTTGACCCTTTTAAAGTATAAACTATAATCAATTTTCTATCAGAAACCACCCGCAAAGTTTAAGATTGAAGCATTATTTAATATTTTCAAAACGTAATGACAGACACATAAATAATAATAATAATAAAAACACTCATAGTTGTATAACCAATATATTCATCCCTCCACTTAGAATCCAAAATGTTTACAAAATAAAAAAAAATTAATATCTCTGCCACGGGATCCGCATAAAAGGTATTAGTTTTAATAAAAAATAATAAAACGTTTTTGCATACTTAATATAAATTTAAAATATTCACTCACATGGTTTGTCCAACTCGAACGTAACGTCAGTAGTGTCTGCTTCGTTATCGTCCTCCATCAGTAACAATGACGGATTATGTTGCAACGGCGAGTTGTCTCGGTGAAGGCGCGCGTTGCCGTTATTTTCCCCGGAATATAATTGTCGTCGCTTGTATTTATGACGGCCCCGGTGACTGCCGCTGTTGCGGAGCGATTCGCAGGTCAATACCTTGGACATCGCTAACCAAACTGCAGTTAATAAGACGATGGAACCCAATGACATTGTCTGCAACATAACAATATCATTTTAATGGAGACACAATATAATATATTATAATGTTGACATCGTAACGTTTCAAATGCGCACAAATCTCGTACTTGCGTATGATTTCAATATGGGTAGGTACATAAAATTCCTTACCCGCTGTTTGATTACCTTTAATGACTTACGAAACGATATGTGTATATTTGAAATAAAAATCTTAAGACATATATATTATATGTCTATTCGTGTATTATATGAGTATTGAATATTGATGAGTATATATATTATGACTTCAAATATATAACATATTGCCTATACTATATTAATTATTTCGTATTTCATGGCAGATCATACCGGTCGAATGATCTGTACCAACGAGGAGTCATATTTATATGTAATACATAGGCGATAATACTACAAACGGATGTGCGGGTAAATTAAATTATCATTATACTATTATAGTGTCTCTGATTCCCATTTTATCGTTGCAAAACTCGTACGCACACGTATATTATGTCAGCTGTCAATATTCAATAATACCTACTATATACAGGTGGTAGACCGAGCATGAACTCAAAATATTTTGCCAATAATTTTATAATTCTTTAACACGCGATCGGATCCGAAAACGCAACATTTATTTTGAAATCTAATTTAAATGTTTCATTACATTTACTCCAAAATGATATAAAGCATTTTTGATTTTATTATTTGTTCTATTTTTAAATTTTTATAAACGCGAATTGGTCAGTAAATATTAGTCACATTTTTATGTTAGATAAGTTAAATTCGTTAAAAACTGAATAATTAATTTCAAATAAATTCAATGACACAAAGAGTTTAAATATGTTTTTAAATTACTATTACTAATAACCTACCTTTTTCAGTGACGTGCGCATTCCGATGGGGGATATATTCTCCTATGGGCTTTTTTGGGCAATTTTTGTGTGTAAATCACTATAATTCATTTAAATGTATTATTACTTAAAAATGTATAACATAATATATCTCCTCCCCTCCCCATTGAAAATTCCTCGGCACGCCACTGACCTTTATTGTGGTATCGCTGAACTGTAGAATAGGATATTATATGTGAACACTACTTCCGCCAAACCAGAGTATTAAAAAAAAAAAACCATTTATATGGTATTATAAATATCAGTTACGAGAAATTTCCATCATGAATAAATTATATTGCTACAATTAATATATTTAGTTAATTAAAATAATATCGCAAACATATAAAACATAAATAATTCTAATGTTCTATATCTATATAATCATTATAGAACATTAGAATTATGTAAAAATAACAAAAAAAACGCTGTCCAACATTGTGAGCGATCACCCCTTCCTCATATCCACCGCCCCTGCACCAAACTACCGAATATATAGAACTATAACAAAATAAATAAATTTTTACTATTCTAAGCCTAATCAAAAAGTTATTAGTTTTAAGGTGTATTATATTAATTACAGAAAATACTTTTAAAACAAATAACTGTTCGATGTATCGTATCTTAATTATTGTATTATTTGAGAGAAGTATAAAAATAAGTTTAAAGTTTATACGAAAAAAAAACAAAACTTATAATTAAATCGCAATACAACTATATGTGTTACTATTACAAATGTAATTAAATATTTATTCTTTATTTGTAAATCAATATGTGGTCTAGTGTTCAACGGGGAAAAAATCATTCAACTGTTTAATCAAGATTTATTACTACCTATGAACTGATCAGTATTTTTTATTTTGTATATAAAATGTATTATTGTATGAGGTTGTATATACTAGGTCAGTGTTTCCCAACTGGTGTTCCGTGGAACCTAAGGGTACCGTCAGCTGGCGCCAAGGGTTCCGTGAGAAATTTGAAAAAATATAAATTAATTAACAATATTTTTGATTTGAATTATGATTCTAACATAGAATAGCTCCAACAATTATATGGGGTTCCACAAAACGTTCAAGCTCCTGCAAAGGTTCCGCGAGTAAAAGAAGTTGGGAAGCACTGTACTAGGTAGACATATATAGTATAATTAGTAGTAACGTTAATCGAATTTGTCAAAATATTTTTATAAAAATGTACATAATATAGTTAAATATTTTTACCTATATTATGTATAGTATATAATATACACAGTAGAAATGGAGAAAAATCAGAAAAATGTTTCGTTGAATTGAATCATATTTATCTAAACAAATTCGGGAGTAAACAACTCCAGTATCGGGTTTGAAAAGGGTCTCTGATTGTTTTGAATATCGGGCTCAAAAATCGTTTCCCGCAGGTGATAAAATCTCGTTAGTGTTTTGTCGTGAATCCAATAATAAACGCGAATAAATCTCAAAATGACTTATACGTATACATCACACGTATTAATTAATAAAAAAAAAAAATACGTGACGTATTGGCTTTTATATAGGTACTTTTTTTTTTTTTTTTAATTTCCCATACGAGTGAAATGTACGCGTTATTATATTCAATGGGATAAAACCAAGAGGTGTAAGTATATATATATAACCCACAATTATACCAATAATACACGCAATGCTGGCCGTACTATAGTAGGTATTGCTGCTACTGTTAACACTGTCTATAATACTGCTGAACCTATACTATACTAACTACTACAACAACTATATAGTGGTGTAATACTACCGAGTAATAATAATAATAATAATAATAAGGCTGGCTGTCGGATACTCGATTAAAGAGTGGCCATATATGACTTTATCGACCAAAAGAGAAAAAGGGTAAAATGATGATGGGTTTTAAAGAGCTATATACGTTGCGGCAATAAGGATTTTTTTCCTTCTTTAAAGACTCCAATGCTCCGGGCCCCTCTGAGGTTTTCTAAAGTGAGTATAGTAGTAAGTACGCGACTGCACACACACACACACACACACACACAGTACACACGTGCATACACACCTATAAACAATTATTGCATTTAAAACGTGGCGCGAGTCGCCGCCACTATAATATAATACTAAATGTACTGGAACAGAAGGCAGTCAGGTATGTATATGTGTGTGTAGGTACAAACACACGAGCACTCGTACAAATAATATATACTCGTATGCGGGCACACGCATTCGGATGTCAAGTAGGTACTGTGCCCACCGTGTGCTTTTATATGCACATAATAATATAATGTGCGTTATATATATATATATATAGAACACACAGTGTGGCGTGTGTATACACACGGTACATATAATATATATATATATATATGTAGATATATAAATATTTGTGTGTTGGAGACCGACAGTGATTATTATTATAATAATGTAACGTCATTAATAGCAGAGAAAATCGTGTATGTGTATATAGTGGCTGAGCCCGTGACCAACCCTTTAGCACAACACTATCGTCAACGCGTTTAAAAACAATATGAACGCGTTACAGACAACAACTAAATCAATTATGCAGATGTAAAGATATAATAATAATAATAATAATATTATACGTACCGCGCGTATAATATTATATGATATAATAATAATAATATAATATATATATATTATGAGTGTATGTGTATGTATGTATATATTATAATGCATTATTCCAGTGTACATGTAAACAAAAACAACAATAGACGGGGGTATATATTTATATGTGTATATGTATATATGCCCCGCACACGCAATAGATAATAGCCAATAGGAATAACGATAACGCCGATAACGATCGTTAGGATAATGTCGATGAGCACATCAATCACGCTATAAAAGCACATCTGTCCTCCATATATATTTACGATATTATGTACGACAACGACGACGACGACGACGACGACGACGACGACGATGACGATACGAGTGTCGGCGTCGGGCGGATAAAGAGTTGAGTTACAATATTATTATCTCGATTCCTTTTATTTTTGCTCGTATATAAAAACAATCCGTGTGCGGGAGTCGACGACACGGCAGTGTATACCCAGTAAACTATAGTTCTGTACAAGGTGATTTTTTTTATCGAAGAACACTCATTATTTCTGAAAGTATTCATGTTTTTGAAAATATTTTTTTACATAGTTTCAAGTTGTTAAAAAACAACATTTTTATTAAAAAATTATATTTTTAAATATTTTTTATCCTTATATATTTTTTAAGTTTTTTTAGTTTTTTGAATGACAACATATAGTTTTAATTTCATATTCCAAAGCAGAATAATTTTCTGAGTATTTTGATACATAAAATTCGAATTTAGGGCCAGTAGTTTATGAGTTATACTTATTTAAAGTTTAGACAAGCGGAGTAGTAGACAAAATTTTGCGGGGTAACCCCGTACCACTCAACTCCGCGCATCTAAACTTTAAATACTTATAACTCATAAACTACTGGCCCTAAATTCGATTTTTATGTATCAAAATATTCAAAAAATTATACTGCTTTGGAATATGAAATTAAAACTATATGCTGTCATTCAAAAAAGTAAAAAAACTTAAAAAAATATAATTTTTTAATAAAAATGTTGTTTTTTTAACAACTTGAAACTATGTAAAAAAATATTTTCAAAAACACGAATACTTTCAGAAATAATGAGTGTTCTTCAATAAAAAAAATCACCCTGCAGAATATTATATTTTGTAGGTATACCTACAGCAAAATATGTACGTTATACGTCCCGATATTCTGATTCCGCCGTACCTGTATTAATAGTGTACCTTTTTTTTTTTTTTTTTTCCGTTTGAACCGACAGCAGAGGATTAATAGTGTACCTACTACTTCCAAAAAAACCTAATTACCTACCCAGTCGATGTTTGTTCGCTCCTGTGTAAGTATATCATATATATTTGTATATTATTAAAAATTCAAAAAATATATGGTTCTTATCAAAACATGCATAAGCTCTCTTTAAAATTTCGAACATCCCTGGTATATAAATAAAAACACGTATCGAAAAAAACTAATTCGCGTTACTTTCTTTGATGTATAATATGTTTGATAAAACGTATTAATTATTTACATATTTCATAATTTCCTAAATAAAACTAATTATCCAAACTTTTTGATCTTAAGTATTTTGTAAAAGATTTTTCCCTAAAAAAATATCTACTAACTCGTATTTTATATCTGTTGAAATGTTAATTTTTTTTATATATATATATATAAACTGGTTTTTTTTAAATCTGTAGATTTTTCATGCTTGTTATGATAGACGAGACGTACCGAAGAAATTTACAATTTTTTTTCTCACAGAAAAATTCAATTTATGAAACAGTAAATTATTTCTGAAAATATTATATTGACACAATTTAAAGATAATATAAATATATTTTACAACACTTAAAACTCAAATTTATTGTATAATGTACGCTATGAATAATTGAATAATGATGATGAATTATTATTATTTAACGAGAACGAGATATTTATTTTAAAACTAGTACCTATAGTATATTCAATTTTTGGAACAGATTTTGCTATTTATATTTTCAGTTATTTCTTGATCTATCAAAAAATAACATTTACAACTGAATAATTTAATAGATTGACCTATATTTTAAAAATTCAACATAAAACAATTTCCTCTAATATTTAAGTTTAGTTAACAAATTGGTTATGCCCTTAAATTTAAGTAACCCTGTAATTTCGTTTATTTAATGTAGGTAATAATATTTCTATAATTTGCAGAGTTATTACTTATTAATTCAGTACTCATTTTAACGTGTATTAAAGTAAAAGTTTTCACGAAATAAAATATAATATACTTACAGTATTTTAAGATTAAAAGCGTTCACACTTATAGCATGCAATATGCACTAAGAACGCAAAAATATGACCTAAAACAATCTTAATCCTGATAAAAATGTGTTGATTTTTTTTTTTTATTATCTACTTGCTTAAGTTACTGTATTAAAAAAATAATAATAATAACTGTGATTTGTTTTCTTTGATTGTATTTAATGAGTAAAGTACCAATACATCTATTTATCATAGTTTTTTCGTGTACGGTTAAACATATTTCGCTGGAAGAAATATTTCCGAACATTTAGAAATTAAAAAATCTAGATACTTAAAATTTAATGACTATGAATTTTGAAACATATTTTGTATCTTAGTATATAATGTCTATAATACAAAATATATATTATAGTTGCTTTTTATCAATTATAGAGTCTAATATTATGATCACTAAGACTGGTAAATACAATTTAAAACAATTTTTCGAATCAATTATAATTTTAGTTGTTTGTCGCTGACATAAACACTTGTTCCTGTAAAATTTATTTATTAGTTGATTTTTAATGATGATCACAGACTGTCAGAAGTAAACAAAACGATCAAATTAATTTTATTTTTATTATTTCATAAACGACATTTCTTTACTAGTTAAAAGTACTTTAACGTAAAAGGAATTCTAATATATTCATTCTGGTAAAACAAGTTTCTTTTTCGCACACAAACTACTTCAACCATCAAAACAACAATATCGTCTGGCCGTCTGCCAACTATTCAGCATCAAATAATTTATGGTTACTTTAATATTACAAAATATTTTATTAAGGTATTATTTTATAGATTAGCAGCAGAAAGAAATGTCATACTCGATTGACGTTTTAAAATTGCCTATAAACTGCATTTAATTTCCAAATAAATGCTAACAAACAAGTTATAAAATATATATTCACATTAACAATAAAAATAAAGTTCCAGATTTGAATACAAACATCAGGAAACCAGTTTTGAATTCAGTGTGGTTTATTTTAAATGATATTCATATGGTGAAATTAATCCCTTATAATCCAATCATAGTAAGTTAATGTTTTATTTACTTAAAACACAAAATAACGTCTTGGTTATAACTAGTTCTATGTCTCAAAGTTATAAAAACTAAGTTGTGTTAAAATTTTTACTAGTAACCAAACAGTTATTTATTTATAGATTATAGTATGATTATAGTATATATTTATTTTTGCTAAGCTATATCAACAAAAATTAAAAAGCTGTCAATGTAAGCTTTAAACGCATTAAAAAAAAAATAATAAAATTATAACATTAGGAGCTTTTTCCATTTGAAATCTCTTTAATTGAATTTTAGTAACAGCGTATAAAGGGTGTATCCACTGTTAAAGAATAAAGTTCATCATAAGCAAATTAACTCTATATGGACAAAATTAACTTTAAAACATTTCCATTGCATATCTATGTATATTTTATAAGTAGTTGAAATGCTTCAATATAATTAGAACAATATATAATATTATCTTGGATGAATATTTCAACTTTTAGTACCTACCTAATACCTACCTAAAATTACAAAATAAAAATAATTTAAAAACAAATTGACTGAAATTTTAAATAAAAATTACACATTAAAAGGTCTTAATTTTTCACTAAATAATGAAAAATAATCATAAGTTTTATAAAATTCAGATTGGAACCAATTTATAATTAAACAATATATCGACCCCCTACAAACTATTCACTATAAATAAAAAAACAGTCATTCATACTTTTATAGTGTAATTTAAAAATCTAAAAAATTAACAAGCTCACAATAATTTTAAAAGTATACATACTAATCAACGATGTTTGTTACTTCAGGAGTACCTGTATGGCTCCATTGTATTTTATATAGTTCAATTGACTTAATAAAGAATTTCAAACCTATATATATTAAGAAAAAAACTGAATTATACTGAAACATTGATGTTAAGCACAGCACTCATCTTAAGTAATAATAAATCACCGCGGTCAAGAAAACGATTAGGTACCATAATATGTATTATACTCTCAGTAAATACATACTATATAGCATATATAAATATACCATTGTATAGCATTGTAGTACCTATTGCTTATGTCGTGTTACGAAGTTGAAAGCGTTTATAATATAAATATTGTGAAGAAATAATTAAAACAAAACAACTTTTGATTTAACCTAGCTATGTTAAGATTTAAAGCTAAATATATCTAACTAACATATTATATTTATACAACGCATATAACAATTAAACTTTTTACAAAATAACTTCTATAAGGTCTGTTTCACAGTCATGCGTATAGTACGCAGGGTGTTATTTCAATTTTACATTATTAAGCTCGTAGCACTGATGGCATAATAAATAAATGTAAAAAATTCTAAGAGAAAAAAAAAATATATATATAGTTAGTTAGTGTTTTAAATCTATGTATGTGTTTATAATTATTATAAATGTTTTAATTTCAAAAATACTTGAAATACATAGTTAATACATAGTTCAAAACATTTGACGTTTATTTTCAGCTTTTTGATAGTTTTTACTTTTTTGTTTGCAACAATTTTAAAAACATTGACCTTAGTTTCGTTTAGTAAAAATTACATGTTTAATTTTAAATGATAGGTTGATCGATGAAACGTTTTTAAA
The DNA here is from genome assembly GCA_020882235.1 of Schizaphis graminum. Taxonomy (NCBI): domain Eukaryota; kingdom Metazoa; phylum Arthropoda; class Insecta; order Hemiptera; family Aphididae; genus Schizaphis; species Schizaphis graminum. The sequence continues at coordinate 13,835,761 of CM037033.1, read as the reverse complement.
GTACCTACCTATCCTACATCAACCTAATTAAAAATATTCGAAATGCTTCATATTATGGAGTATCTTTAGAATTACACTTAATTGATATTCTTATATTAAGTTAGAAACACATACGAATAATACAATTATCATAGATTTATCGAACTATTCTAATAAGTTAATATTAGCTACTATTTTAAATCCTATGATAGATTAGGCTAGTTATTATTTAATTTTTGTTAATAAATAAATCGGCTTTTATAGAAATACAGATTATAGAGATACGCCAAAATGGGGATGTTTAGTAAATGGACAATGGAAATATAATAAATTATTAAATGAGTTGACAAACTCAAATGAAACAATTCCGAATCAAGTAAAATACTAATATAATTAATTTATTGAAATTAGATTATAAATTATGATTGATCATAATTCGATTCTAATAAACAAAATTTAATAAATTCTAATCTACAATATTACACATTTCTAAATTATACACGGCATATTACATTATTTATAAGCATTTAAGACAAATTTGTTGTAGATACAATTTTTAAGGTTATATAGACACTACAAATTAATCTACAACAGACGAACGTGAGCAAAATAACGTATAAACATTTCCACATAATTTTTTTTAATATAATTATAATTTTATATAGTTAATTATGTCCATAATTTTTACCTTACCTATATAGTATAGCAGTGCCTCAGAATGAATAATTCAAAGTGGTTTTCATCTATTATTATCGTAAATAAAAATTTAGGTCGTCGACATTATATTAGCCAGCTATTTCATCGACTGCTCTCGGATATGCCATTGGCGGTATATCCGCATAAATTGTATTCGAACGATGTTGCTAATAACCGTTTTATTGAATTTAAATAATTTAGGTAATTTTAAAATTAAATTCTTCACTGAACAACTCGGTTATATAATTGCACAATAATATATAGTAGTGAAAAACCAAAAATATATAAACGCCAGTGACTGGACTATAATAATACTACATCATCGGTTTTAACGAAATAAACGGTCGACGAAACATACGGTAGGAAGTTAATACTGTAACGTAAGAAAACTTTTTGACGGAATTAAAACCCGAGTAAATTCAAACGAGAGCAATATCGTTGTATCGTTGTACGTAATTATTTATTTAAATATTTTTTTTTACACGAAAAAATACGATAATTATTGTTTTGGTTTTTATTATTATTGTTATTGTTTTTTTATTTTTTTTTTTTTTGCGATCAAAACGATATGACACGAACGTCCGCCATCGGACCGAAAATAAATGTTGTCGACATCGTCGTTTTGAATTTACGCAAAAACCCACGTGGACCGGCACGTCGATCGCTCAGAACCGGACGGACATGACTGCACCGCGCGACAAACGTCCCCGTCGCTGTCGGTCAGCCAACTGCTTACAACCGCTTTCCGCGAGCGTGTACGTGGTACCGCGTCCAAAAGAGGTTTTTCCCGACGCGTGCGACACTAACGCCGCACGCCGCCAACGGTATCTCAATTAGGCGGTGTATAATATACGCTTGCACGGTACATTATTATTATCATTATATATAATATATTATACGATCGCGTTTTCTTTGTGCACTTGTGCAGCAGCCGCGGATGGGTACCAAATCGGCTCGTGGTATTATAGGCGTATATAATAGGTATGTCACAGCCTACTGCGTTTTCTTCGTTTTCTATTGCACCTGTTATTATTTATTATTTATTTTTCGTATCGATGCGCACGCCGAGTCATCTCGGTACGCGATACACTACTCGAATACAGTGAGTTTGTAGATATACAGTGTACACTTTTGGCTGTTATACAAACAGCGAAATTAAGCATAGTTTTTCTAGACTATTTAAATTTTAAATATAAAATACATTGTTTGTAACCATATACTATAGAGTTGATTGAATGCTTAGCATAAACGTACGATAAATTTAATAATAATATTATTTTATATTATATCAGACCCCTGCACAGGCGCCAAACGTATAACCGTATTATAGGTATAGCCGTAGGTATATCCGATGCAATTGAACTATTGCGGGTAGCTAATGGAATAATTAACTTAATTATTGATAATAGTTATTATTATTGTGAGTTATGAGGTACGATGAATCTATTATATATTATGCTATTTGATGGAAAATAGTAATATTGACAATATTGTGTTTGTGGTGGCGAGTTTATCGTTTTAAAAATTGAACAAGTTGGTAAAATATAGGAACTTTAGCGCCACTGCATCAATGTCATAAATGTATAAATGACATAAATGTATTAGACGAATATGTATTATACGAATCCGCCTTAGATATTTGAGTATAAATGTATTATACACAACTAAATACATTTTAATATTAATTATGCTATAATAATGATCATACATCATACGTCATTGTAGGTACTGTAGGTACTTATATAATAGTATACAGACAGTTAATGTTATTCACATAACTAATGATTTATTAGTTATTACAGTATTATAACATTTATAAAACTACATTTTATTTTGTTTTTATTTATTCATTGCAAGCAGTCAAATAAAACCCAAACAAGATATTTATTATATTAAATATATATATATTTAAATTTAATTTAAAGTATTATTACTATTAATGAAACCTTGATAATTTTTAATAACATAAATTTTTGAATATTTTATCTGAAAATTTTAGTATTCCTGATAAACGGTTCTCGGCCATTATAATATCTTAGTATACAAATAAAAAATTTTGAAAATTTTCTCGGAGGTAACAACTTAAAAGGAGATCCTATTATTTTGATTGATAGAAATATAAACAGACTCACGTCATCAGTGGTATATGCTATATTACTATGTATACTATATAAACGGGTTAAGTGATTACTGAACGCGCATATCGTAAAACTAGATGTCTTAAATCTTAATATATAATTTAAATTATTAATATCTATAAGCAGTATATTTTTTTTCATGAAGAGTCATATCACGTACTATTATTAAAGTTTCTATATACTTCCGGTTGAAAACCACTGATATAGGTAAAGGTGGTTTTGGGGGAACAACAAGAAATTAGTACCTACTCCTACCGTCATCAGCTAAAAAAAAATGTGAATACACAATTCTTGTAGATACAAAAAGATGCTCAACGAAGTCTAAAGAAAAAGGATGATGTGTTATATTTAATAAAAAAAAATGTATCGTACAATAATTAATAATTATCTAATCAAAGCACTAAATGTATATAACATTATTACTAATATTAAAAAATGCAATAAATTAATAAATTCTATCGATATAAATTTGAAAAATATTTTATATTATCTCGTACCTTTAACTAAAAAAAAATACAAGAAACAATATGCATTCAAGATACTGCAAACTAACCAGATGATCCATGGATTCACATTATTAGGTATTAGTTATGGGTCGAACCCTGTTTTTTTAAATCGAACCGAACTTTAAATTATTTTTTGGGCATGTACCAGTTGCCCTCAAAAGTACCTTTTTTTATACCAATTCCCCCCCCCCCCCCGAACTACCTAGAGAAAAATATACCAGTTGCCCTCAACTAAATGTACCAGTTGCCCCCAACTGAATGTACCAGTTGCCCTCACATGTTAATATATACACAATTACAATATATAGCCCATAAAATAGGGGAGGTAGATATACAAATAATAAATAAATTATGACAAAAGTTCATAATAAATAATTTAATTATAATACCAATAGTGGCATATTCAATGTGATAATTTGTCAAAAAAAAATAGTATAAAATGATAGACAAAAATATTCATAATAAATAATTTAATTATAATATTAATAGTGGCATATTCAATGTGATAATTTGTAATCATATGAATTTGTTTATGTATTATTATTTATTATTATTGTATTATTGACATTTGTATATTTACCTCCCCTATTTAACGGGCTATATTATTGTAATCGTGTATTGTGTATATATTAACATGCAGGCGCGGATCCAAGGGGGGGGGCTAATGTTAATAACATGTGAGGGCAACTGGTACATTCGGTTGGGGGCAACTGGTATATTTGGTTGAGGGCAACTGGTATATTTTTAAAATCCTGATAACAGTCGTAGGGGGCAACTGGTCAACACCCTATTTTTTCGAACCCGAACTGAACCGAACCTTCATATTTTTTACCGAACCGAACCGAACCTAGAATCATTTTAAGTCGAACTCGAACTCGAACTTAATACTTTTTATCATTATTATTATAAATAGTACATAAAATGCCCGTTACAGCTTATAACTTTCTATCGCTATAATAGTCTAATTATCTATAAATAATGATTATCAATTTTTATTTTTTTAAAATAACATTTGAAGAATTACACAAATATTTGGTCTTTGAACTATCGTGGCCAATAAGTATGGTTTGAAAAATATTTTCAAGTTCGATTTTTGAACAGTAAAAGATGTTTGATAGTTCGGTTCGAATTTTTTTCATGCTGAGTTCGAATTTCGAACCGAACCGAACATCAAGGGTTCGGTTCGGTTCGGTTCGAGATTCGAACAGTTCGACCCATTACTATTAGGTATATATTATCAATATAATATTGATTATTGTTGCGTGTCTTGGCCGCGATGATAATTTAAGTACCTGTTATTATAGGCATTCAGGCGTTAGACTAGTGTAGACCAGGTTATATAGGACTAGGTTATAAGACACCTTGTTAGATGCTTGCATGATGACTATTAAACTATTGTGTACGTAACACTTTTAGATAGATACACCTATGTTTATATTTTGTTTAATGAGATTGCAGTCATCACTCATTATATATAATTATGTAAAATCATGTTTCTAAACTGTTGGGTTTTAGTTAAATTGTTTTAATTTTGAAAACGGATTCTGATTCATTTACATGTTTAATTACTATAACGGTATTTTTTATTTTATTTAATATGTTATACCTTTAACTAGTACAATATCCGTGGTTATAATAAAAAAAATACTGTTTTTATGATCAATATGATAAAATACCAGTCGAAAAAATAAATATTAAGAACCGCTTTGACTAATTTAATAACCTTTTAGTGAGAATATGTTTTCAAAGTTATAATCCATCTAATCATCTTACAAGTTTCCATAAGTAATATCATTTACTAGGTATCATAACTTATGAATTTATTTCGTTTCGAGTAGCTTGAAAACAGCGCCTTTAATATTCATTGAATGTGACTGTCAAATTATTGTTTGAAAAGAATTTATTTTAATGTTGTATAATGATTAAAATTGGTGACGAATACATAATTTACCGAGTATTGTATTATTACGGGAAGTAGAATAATTGTAGAATTAATTCAAAACAATATCTTAAAAAGTTTTGTATTAATAATTTCCTTTTAAAATTGTTTTAAATTTTTATGTTAGATATGTATACCTATATATAGCTCTTGTACTATAGTATAAACTACAATAATCGGCAACTCATCCTGGTGCTCTCGTACGTTACAATTACTCGTAATTTGAATACAAAATAATACATAATGGTTATTTTCGATACTTTATTATTCAATAATATTATTATTTATACCAATATTATATATTTATATCCATGCACTATATAGTTCTTAACTAAATATTATTACTAAGTATTAAATAAATACCGGTTTATAACAATATCGTTTTTGCTCATCGCTATATAGCTATAAATTAGTATGGTTTAGGCATTTGTTCTTTTTTCTAAAAGCTTATATAGTAATATAATGTGAAAAACAATACCTACAGCTACGAAATTTATTTATATTATAATATTATAAGTAAAATATATGTTTTATGAAGTTATGTTTTTTTTAGAGATTTGGAAAAATATCAAATTATCAACATATGAAATTAAAATATTCAAAAATTGATTATATTCTATTTGAGACTGGCAAAGAAAAAAAATGACGGAAAAAATCACAACCAAGATTTTTTTAAAGTTATAATAAACAATGTTATTATAACTTACTATAAAGTCCTCATCATTGACCGGACGAAGCTTTTTTATAAACTTGTGAAAGTTTAAAAATGTGAGTTTTTTTAATGTCTCAAAAAATATTTATATTATAATTAAATAGTTTATCTTTAGTTCATAAAATATAAAAATATATTTAATACAGAGTAAAAAAAAAAATTAACACTGAAAAAGAAAGAAAATTATTAATTATTTTTAATTTTCAATTTTTAAACAAATATATCTTTCCAAGTATTTGTATTTTGTTTAAATTAAAAAATACAACATAACTTTTTTGTTTAACAACTTTTATTTGAAACTTTTCTTAATATTTATAATATATTTTTGAAATATTTAAAAAGAGCATATTTTTTTAATTTTCGTGGGCTTATGAAAAAACCATCAGTCCGATCCGTGAGGACTTTTAGTATGTTATAGGACATATTTAATTAAAACTTAAAAATCTAGGTTGAAATTTTTTCCGTTATTTGCAAAAATATAGTCTATTGCCTGGCTTAATAATTGGTAAGATTTTTCAAATTGATCATTATGGGTATTAGATTACGGATTTTAAAGCAATGACAACTAGAGAAAAGCGCTTAAAATAAATCAATAAAGATCTACATATCTTCTAAAAGAGCTTAAAAAAAGCATTAAATTTGAACAATTAGTTTATTCTGTTTAAGATAATTTATAAAAATAAATAACTGACTACTAACATACGCTGAAAAGTTGTCAAAAAAACAGGTTCCTATTATACTTTTATCGATAAATCAATCAATTCAATTAAACATGACGAGATAAAATCGATTGAACAATGTCGAATACGTTTATTCAGAATAAATTTTGGAAAAATATTACTTGCAAGCAAATAAAATGTATAAAATAATCCAAAAAATCATTGAAATACAAAAATAAAATTTAGTTCATTTGTTTCTAATTAGTATAAATTGATTTTTAGTTGATATATACATAATATATACTCGTATAGTTTCATTTAACTCATTTAAGAGTAATAGAAAAAATCAAATTCTTTAAAATCTATACTCTAATCATTATCCACATTTTTTTAAATTTAAATATAGGTACTTGTATTTTAGCTATAACTTTATTTCGTTATTTTAGGTATTTAAGTTTTTTTACTTTTTTGAATGAAAACATACATTTGCAATTGATATTCTGAAGCGGAATATATTTTGAAGTATGAAATGTTGGTCTACTACCCCACTTAACTAAACTATAAATACCTATAAAGTTATAACTTATAAGCTACTCCTCCGAATTTCGATTTGTATGTATCAAAATATTTCGAAAAATATTCTGCTACAGAATATAAAATTAAAAATATGTTGTCATTCAAGAAATTCAAAAAAAAAAATAAAAAATGTTTTATTTTTATCGAAAGTAAAGTAAAAAATTTGTTGTAAAAAACATTAGTAAACTTTGATATAGTGAAAATTGTTTGGTAAATGAATCAATCACCAGGTTATCAATACAATTTAAATTTGTATAAAATATTATTCAGCGTACAAAATCAATTATATAAATACCTGTAGCTTTTCATAAGTTTTTTAATAGTTTTCAAAGCTATTCTATGAATTTTAATCATTTTAGATTCTGAACGGAGTGATGAATGTATTGATTTTACAATGATGTGTGTTTTTTTTTTTTTTGTTTTTTTGTTTTTGTGTCTGTGTACAGCATAACTAGTCGAAATAATGCTTCAATTTCAAACTTTGGGGGTGGTTTCCGATGGCAAATTGGATATCCTTGGTGCATTATAGAGGTGAAAAGTAAACATTTTTCAACAGTTTTCAAAAAAATCGAGAAAAACAAAAAAAAAGTGACAGAAAAACGGGAATTTTTACGCAAAACCAGTTTTCAACTAAATCGAATTTTTTATTTTGCTATAATTCAAAAACTAATCGATGTAAACACTTGAAATTTTCACAAAATGTTAACATTAGCGTTCTCCATACACAGTTAAATTTTCAAAGAATTTTGACTTTTTTCGAGCTATTTATAGACAATTGAAATTTTTAATTTTTTTTAGTATTTTTTTTTAAAATAACGATAAAATTTTTTTGGCTGGCCAGAAAATCTTGAAAATTTAATACAAGGTTTCTTATAAGTTGTTCTTAAAGTGATAAAAAAAAATCCGAAATCGTTTGTCACAATTTTTTTTTATAAGTACTTAAAGTTCGAATTTATACGAAATATGTCAAAATTGCGAAAATTGGCAAGTAATTTTGTGGTTAAAAAATCGTAAAATTTTTTTCTTTTATAACTAAGTTTTGAAAAATTGGTACAAGGTTCTCCATACATTTTTCTTCAAATATCTGTAAAAAAACTCTACCGGATTCAGACAAAAAAATTTTATGAGTGTTTGAAATTTAAATTTTTACAAAACCGCGTTAAATAATGGTTTAGCCTCAAACGATTTTTGATATTTGTTGTTATTCAAAAAGTATAAGTCGTAAATACTTGAAAATTTTACCAGTTATTAAGATTGCCATTTTCTTTACGTGATTTGATTTTCAAAATATTTTGACTTTTTTTGAGCTATTTATGGAGAATTGAAATTTTCAATTTTTTTTTTATAAATGTTGATAAAAAATATTTAGCTGGGAAAATTTACTTGAAAATTTAATTGAAGGGTCCACATAACTTGTTCTAACTCTGATTCAAAAATTATAAAAATACATAGGCACAATTTTTTTTTATTAGCATTTGAAGTTCAAATATTGACAAAAATTCGTCAAAATCATGAATATTGTTCACTATTTGGTAGTTAAAAATTTATAAATATTTTACTATCAAAAGCTAAGAATTGAAAATTTAGTACTATGCTGTCCATAAGTTAAGCTTAGAATAATTATAAAAAAGTTTGAGGATTATTCAATTTAAAAAATTTTACGAGTCTTTAAAGTTTTAATTTTAATTTGAAATCAAAAATACACGTGTAAAATAATGTTTTACTAATAAATAATTTTCGATTTTTTTATAATATATCCTAGACTGACAAATCATCTCCGTTCAGAATCGTTTTTCGTATACAATGATACCTATCATTGCATTCAAATTTAACCTGCCCTAGTCCGAGGTCCACCCCACCCCCTAATGTACAGCAGAGCGATACTCACTTACCCGCTTTTTTTTACTTTTATATTGAACTGAACCTTGTCATTCATATTTAATCAGAATATTTTTTTTATAAATTACTTTACTTTGTTCACATACTACATTTATCATTATTTATTTTGTTCAACAATATTCGAATTACTGAATACAACTATGCCAAAATAGTATGTAATTTCAATAAGTCGTACCTAAAACTTGAAATAAATACATTGTGGAATTATTATTATGTAAATAAAAATACACGAAATGTATACAGATAGAACTACTCGACGATTGTGTAGTGTTACAAGTGATCTACATTACTTGAAATATATTTAGAAGTTATTATTACACATGTTACTTATATACCTATATATTGTACTTGATAATATACGAACGCAGCTCGTATTTATCGAACCGGCCGACATAATTGAATTCATTAATTCAGGACAGTACTTATATGCAACCGAAAAGGCTACGGCCGCGGCACATTATTCGCTCGATGATTTATTATAAACTGGCTACAGCGTTAATGTATTGACGATGTACAATACTGTTGAAAAAATGTTAAATTTAAATTTATCTTATTTTATTTTTTAAAATTATGTGGTCAATAAGATGCAGAGTACTATAATTTATTGATTTATGTTGATAGCAGTGAACGATAGGCTAAAATGGTGAAACGCCATAACAGTATTTATATTTATTATTTTATTAACATACATTGACACATTCAACATAATATATTAAAAATTATACATCAATACATAAATGGTGGAAGTAGGAAGTGCTAGCATACTCGTATTTTATTTACATTATAAATTGTATTCACCGTTAATTTATTTAAGTTTTAATGTTTTATAATACATGTTTCAGATAGTTAACAGGAGTATAAGTATTTAGATATAATTATACTAAAGTGTTAATTTAATTAACCATGACAGATGACAATCAATACGATTTTAGATTTAACAATGTTACAGTTATAATTATATTATCAGCTATAGTATATATACAGGGTAATTCTTTTATCAAACAACACTCATTATTTCCAAAAGTATTCATGTTTTTGAAAATATTTTTTTATATAGTTTCAAATTGTTAAAAAAACAACGTTTTTATAAAAAAATTATATTTTTAAATATTTTTTATCCTTTTAATTTTTTAAGTTTTTTACTTTTTTGAATGACAACATAGATTTTTAATTTCATATTCCAAAGTAGAATAATTATCTGAGTATTTTGATACATAAAAATCGAATTTAGGGTGAGTAGTTTATGAGTTATACTTATTTACATTTTAGACAAGCGGAGTAGTGGACAAACATTTTGCGGTGTAACCCCGTACCACTCCACTCCGCGCAACTAAACTTTAAATAAGTAGTTACTGTTAACATTTTCATATAGGTATAACTTAAACAGCTAATCAATGTAGGTAGTAGGTACTAATAAATTGAGTTATATAATAGTTAATATTATTCTATACTAGATTAGTATAAAAGAATAATTCTTGTTGGTACTGTAATGATATGAATATATGATCACATATCATAATTTATTGTATATTTTATTATTTTATTAAATAAATAACGGTAAAATTGTCGCACGCATGATAGCAGCCGTTAATAAAAACCAATAATCCCTATTGATAACTGATGAAAGAAACGATTCACATTGTTTGGTCACGTAGGAACTCACACGTTATTGTGACAATATGGCGCCAAGCGTGTGATCTATTTCGTGTGCCGCCAAAAACAAGGGATGGTCAAATGAGGTTCTCCGTCGTCGGAGAGAAAGCCGATTTCACTAAAGACGCGGAGGCTTTTGATGGAGCCGCCTGCGACACTGGCCGGCTTGACCACGTCGTCTTCTCTCATCAGTGCAGACGTACCACCCTTATGGGTAACGTCTCTCTCCTGAGTGCAGGCGCACCAGTAATTTTAATAATATCTCCTTTAAGAGTGTAGGCGCACCAAAATACTTTTACAATTAACTCTTCAAGAGTGCAGGAGCACCACACATACCCACCACACCGGAGACTGCGAGCGATTACTGGACCATTTTCATTCAACGAAATACTTTAGTGTTGTTTTTTATTTGGATCCGTGTGTTTAACATTTCCTAATTTTATTAAGATAACTACAGGTCAGCGGATTCAACAGCGAATAAGGTAAGGTGCATGAGCATTATTTTATTGGCGTTAATTTGTGTAAATCTGCTTTTCTATACATTTAATTAATACAGTGTATTTGATCATATTCTCAAATCACGATCTCGAGAGCCCTCCGACCATCAGGAAGAAGGTAATAGCGTAATTGTAAATAATTTTAATATTTAAATCTGATAGGTTACTTTATTCTTCAGCACTTATAATAAGTGTAGGGAAGAAGGTCCCACAGATCCGACATTTGTTCAAGGCTTTTGTCCCTTGTATCTGTCGCTTTAAAACCAATAAAATTCATAAAATTAATCTTTTCATTTTATTTTCTTATTAAATAAGAAATTTTTTTTTATTTTTGCGTTATTACTGTATTTACAAAATATAAAATAAATAACCAAACAATACAATTTTACAATTTTACATAAACAAAATGTATTAGCATTAGCCCTTCCCTTAATTATAAGGAATATTGTGACAAAAAAAATTAATCTTTTCTATTATAGTTAAATTTTTTTCAAGCGTACTTTTTATCAACATTTATAAAGAACAAAAATCAAAAATTTTGAATTTCTATAAATAGCACAGATAAAATATTTGAAAATTTATGGAAAATGCTAATATTTGATGAAAATTGCATATATTTATTTAGTTATTCTGGTTATAATTATTTCAACAAAAGAACATATAATATCAAAACTGGTTTTGCGTTAAAATTTATATTTTTTAATTTTCGGATATTTCCAATATTATTAAATAAAAAAAAATGCAGGGATTTTACTACCAGAAAATATGTTAAAGTTAAAAATCTAAGCATTTTTACTTACTCCAAAAGGCGTTAACAGACACAAAAAAACACACATCATTATCTAAAATTAATATATTCTTGGCTCCATTCAGAATCTAAAATAGTCCTATATAAACACAGCAATATGTATCTACTATAGATGATTATAATTTATTTTAAGATGTTGAATATGATTTTTTTTTAGTCTGTTATTGAAAATCTAGTCTATCTCCCTTAGCTGCATGTGTTCTTGTTTCGGAGTATGTATAATAGGTACAATAAAAATAACACGCCAAGGGTATGATAAATACCAATTATCACGATAGTTCCGTTTATAATTTTTGTGTTTGTTACACCGAATTGACAGCTTAGTCGATGTTATTATAACATTCCGATCATTCGACTTGTTGAGTGACAGCGTATGTACGCAGCACCCAATTAACGCTGAAAATATCGTTAACATAATAATATACGTATGAAAAGAAAACAGGTTTTACAAAATTACGAAAAGCGACCACAACCACACTAATCTTGTACCAAATGTCTGTTTGGTGGTCTATACACGTATCTCAAAAGGGATTTGTAAAAACTAAAAAAATACTTGTAAGTACCAGTGCATTACTTATACTAAAATACAATTTTTATTTTTATTTTTATTTTTTATTAAAAAACCTAGAGCTTAAAATATTTTCTGGATTAGCAGTAAATAATTCATGTGAACCGATAGACAAGTTAGGATGAAAATAAACATAGTATAAAATTGTAAATAGTATTCAATGGACCATGAGTGAATTTTGACGAAACTGTGTTCATTACTGTGGGAAGGAATAAAGAGACCGGAAAGTTATTTGATGACCATTTGAATAACAACAACATGAATATACTCGTATTACTGAAAAGCTCATCCCTGCTCTTAGAAGAACAAATCTAGATATAAAATATATTTCACTGACCTCAGTCATTTGAATAGCAGACAAAGAGTTACCGGCATTACTATTGGAGCCTGCTCGCAAAAATTAGAAATATAATATACTATATTATTATTATTATTATTATTAGGGTTCAGAAATTATAGGAGTTGCATATTGTTCTGTATGCTATAGATTTATAGCAGACTAAGCTAGAAATCCGAGTTATATAATGTTGAGTTTAAAAATTGAAAATTAAAATTTTACACTGCATATTTTGGCGATTTTAAATAAAAAAAAGTGTATACTTCTTGATTTTCATATGTATATCGTGCATATATAATATTTAATAAAAAACTTAAAAAAAAAAAAAGAAAATATACTTCTAAACTATTTTTACAGTTCAATAATATGTCAAATACAATAACCGGTTATGTGCTATATTTTAGTTATCAATAATACAATTTTTTTTCTCGTATAATTTTTTCTAATTTTTTTTTTTTTTTTTTTGTGTATATTAATATATAATTACAATAGAGCCAATAACTAATAACGACCTTATAATATGTATTTGAATAATGAACTGAATAATTCTTTGCATATTTATTAAACTTTTTTGCATATTTCACATTTTTCATGCATATTTTATAATTTTTTCGTGCATATTTGCATAAATTATACATAGATTTTAATGGAAACTAGACAAAAGATTTGTTTAATCTCCTTATATTCCGTATCTAGTACGGCAGTACCTATTTCTCATTCGATTTCGGTTTATGATAGATATATATCTTGATTTATGGATCCAGCAATTTTTTTCTAAGAAAATAATTTCCATACTTTCAATAATTCATCGTCTTCATCACTTCGATAATAATCCACAAATTACAATAATTACATAAAAATAATAAATGTATGATAATAATGTTATCATAATGAAAAAAAATAGGTACTATAAAAAAATCTAGGTTTTGGCGGAACAGTTAAGTGCCACGAACACAAACAGCGTTTGTAGATCGGTACGGTGTATGTCGGAATTGTGCCATAACGCCAACCATAATCGTACGAATTTTTACCAGTGGCCAGTTGTCTGCTTATGCGTAATACTAAAATTCAAGCTAAATAGGTAGTTAGTTTCCCTTCTGCAGTTACGGTCGACGATCTAAAGTTAATCCGCTCTTCAAGTGCGATGAGCAGTCAATTACGCAAATCACGTTCACCCAACAAACGGTCTGTTGTTTTATGGTAGAAAAACATTTCATTAATGAATATTATTAACATTAATTATATTTTATAAATTTTATTCATGATTCATTTATAATCAATAAATAAAATAACCACTCACCATCTGAAGTTAAAATATTATTTTTAATCGTTACTTTCAATAACCAAGCATTATTTTATTTTAATACCTAATATAGGTAGGCGGTATACTATAGGTATCGTGTAAAAACGAATAACCAATTTAAGACCTGATGCTCTTAAAAATTAATTTAAGAACAAGATAAACAATTGGCAGAGTGCATTGCCAAATGCCAGTCAATTTTTAATCCGTAAAATAAGGATTATAAATCATAATGTATCAGGGAGGCAATATATTTGAAAATAAGTGGCATAGTTATCACTTATCACAAATACAATAAATTAAATAATATGTTACTTCTATTTTCTACTGGATACTTATTTTTCGTGTGCTTCAAAATTTTCTTTATAAATTAATATTTAAAATATCTAATTTAAAAAAAAATCACGATTTGCAGACATGTATACGAGTATATTGACATGTTTTTTAGATTCTGAACGGAGTGATGTATTTATTTTACAATAATGTGTGTTTTTTTTTATTTTTTTTTTTTTGTGTCTGACGACAACATTTGGAGCAGTAAAAATGCTTCGATTTTTGACTTCAGCCCCTCTTTGAAAAGGAAATTGAATATAGTTGGTACTTTAGGGGGTCAAAAGTTAAAAATTTTCAATATTTTTTAAATGAGTCGGGAAAACCCCTAAAAAAATGAGGGAAAAACGGGATTTTTTACGCAAAACCAGTTCTCGACAAAATCGAATTTTTTATTTTGCTATAATTCAAAAACTAATCGATGTAAATACTTGTAATTTTCACCAAATGTTTATATTAGCGTTATCTATACACAGTTAAATTTTTAAAGAATGTTGATCTTTTTTGAGCTATTTATAGGCAATTAAAATTTTAAATTTTTCTAAGTATATTTTTTTTAAATAACGATAAAAATGTAATACAAGGTTTCTTATAAGTTGTTCTTAAAGTGGTAAATAAAAATCCGAGATCGTTAGTCACAATTTTTTTTTATAAGTGCTTAAATTCGAATTTATACGAAATATGTCAAAATTGCGAAAATTTGCAAGTAATTTTGTGGATGAAAAATCGTAAAATTTTTTTCTTTTATAACTAAGTTTTGAAAATTTGGTACAAGGTTCTCTATACATTTTTCTTCAACTACCTGTAAAAAAAACTTTACCGGACTAAGACAAAATTTTTTAGGAATGTTTGAAATTTAAATTTTTACAAAACCGCGTTAAATAATGGTTTAGCCTCAAAACGATTTTTGATATTTGTTGTTATTCAAAAAGTATAAGTCGTAAATACTTGAAAATTTTACCAGTTATTTAGATTGCCATTTTATTTACGTGATTTGATTTTCAAAATATTTTGACTTTTTTTGAGCTATTTATAAACAATTGAAATTTTCAATTTTTTTTATTTTTTTTTTATAAATGTTGATAAAAAAAATTTAGCTGGGACAAATTACTTGAAAATTTAATTGAAGGGTCCACATAACTTGTTCTAACTCTCATTCAAAAATGATATAAATACATAGGCACAATTTTTTTTATTAGCATTTGAAGTTCATATTTTGACATAAAGTCGTCAAAACCATGAATATTTTTAACGACTTGGTAGTTGAAAATTTATAAATATTTTACTATCAAAAGCTAAGAATTGAAATTTTAATACTATGCTGTCCATACAAGTAAAGCTTAGAATAATTATAAAAAATTTTGAGGATTATTCAATTTAAAAAAAGCGGGTAAGTGGGTATCGCTCTGCTATATATTAGGGGGTGGGGTGGACCTCAGACTATGGTAGGTTAAATTTGAATGCAATGATAGATATCATTGTATACGAAAAACGATTCTGAACGAAGATGATTAAATCATATCCTAAACTGACAAATTTTGTCAGTTTAGGATATATTATATTTAAATATTGTCATATATTCTATTTTGAAACAAATAGTATAGTTTTTATATGTTACTATGGTTACTTTATAGTATCTGTTTATTAATAATCAAAAAATCGATTTTGTTGAAAAGTGGTTTTTCGTGAAATTGCCATTTTTCTGTCATTTTTTTTTTCTCGATTTTTTTGAAAACTATTTGAAAATGTTTACTTTTTACCCCCCCCCCCCTCCCTCCCAAGTACCAACTAGATAAATTTTCCTATTCAAAGAGGGGCTGAAGTCAAAAATCGGAGCATTATTACTGCTCCAAATGTTGTCGTCAGACACAAAAAAAAAAAAAATAATAAACACACATCATAGTAAAATCAATACATTCATCACTTCGTTCAGAATCTAAAATTTTACGAGTGTTTAAAGTTTTGATTTTAATTTGAAATCAAAAATACACGTGTAAAATAACGTTTTACTAATAAATAATTTTCGGTTTTTGTATTTTTTTAAAAATTACTAAATGTAGGATCTTGAAACTTTTACTTAAATGTTTGAATTTATTTCAAAATAGAATATATGACAATATTTAAATATAATATATCCTAGACTGACAAATCATTTCCGTTCAGAATCGTTTTTCGTATACAATGATACCTATCATAGCATTAAAATTTAACCTACCCTAGTCCGAGGTCCACTCCACCCCCTAATGTACAGCAGAGCGATACTCACTTACCCGCTTTTTTTAAATGTAATTTTGTTAATTTTTGACTACATATATATTATTTTATAGATGCTTACTTTACTTTTTTTTTTATGAAATCAAAACAAAATTTTATAATTATATAATTAGATTAAAAATACTAACTTTTGATTATTTTAGTCTCTATATTTAGTATACTTTAGCAGTTTAGCTAAACTTTAGCATAGCCGCAAAGGTACCTACTAAAAACTAAAATATCTAAATTTTAAATATTTACATTTAAACAAATAATATGACAAAAATTCAACTCTATTATTAATTATAATATTCATTAGGTAGTTATTTTAATAACTATATATTATATATAATATTTTTATTACTTTTATAATAATAATATGTATGTATACTATTTACTGCATCAACCAGGAAGTAAAATTGTGTGCAGAAGCAAACACTATGTGCAGTAGTAAATTTAAAAGTGTGCAGTATTTTTTTGGAGTTAATACATTTTTATTTGATTAATATTCAATATTGATTATTGAAAACTATTAATTACTATTATAACTAATTATTAGGGAACGAATTTTATTGTAATAAAAAAAAAATCAATATTTGTACATATTATATATGTATTAAGCTTTCTTAAAATATGGAATAAAAAGTCCAAAATATGTAAATATTGAAAAAAATGTGTTAATATTGAAAATTATAAAAAAATAAATATTTGATTATTATAAATATGAAATAAAAGTAATACATGTGATATAGGTACATAAAATTATGAATATTATTCCAGAACAAAGCAATGAGAAATAAAATATTGTTGTAAGTTTGCAAATCAAAAATTTGGTCAGAGAATACTTTAGTATTGGTTAAAAGACTGTTTCACATCAACATATTATGTGATAGGGACACAATTCTTATTCATTATATCAGAAAGAGTGTATTTAATTTCCAGAGATCCTTGTTAAATTTTTCCTATTAAAATATCTCTGTCAAAAAATATATATCTTGTTATTTTAGACGAAGCTGATGATGTTAAACGTAGGCGAAAATCAATAAAAAAAATCAAAAATTACTTTAATATGTACAAAATATTATATACTTATTTACCAAATATGTAAAATAAATTTGGGTTTATTTCAATTAGAATGATCTAAATCGTACTCATTTTTATCAGATTTCAAATATCTCATTCCAATAAAAATAATATGTATTTATAATACAATCCGTTCCCTACTAATCATTAATAAGTACCAATAACAATTATGCAACGAAGTTATATAACATGTGGCATGATGTGCATTGTGCACTATTAGGTCTATGTTTATTATTTGAAAATATTTTGGTGTGTGGAATTTGGTGTGCAGTAGCGAAATACCCTAATTTTAGGCCCTGGCATCAACAAAAACTTACATTTAGGGGTTCCCGTTTCGTGTGGTTAAGAAGCCTAAATATTAAATAGAGTGAATTAACCTATCATCAAACTAAAAGATAAGAACATTAGTTAGTAACATAGTTAAACATCAAGTAAATTATGAGTATATGCAATATTAAAATTTAAAAATGACCATAATTCGCTTAAAAATTAAAATGAAATATGTGTCCTGCAAGTTGCAAGTTACAAGTCTTTTTAGAACAATAATATTGATAAATATTATTTTCAATGAATAAATAAAGTTTATTTTTATGGCAAGTAGTTCTTTTTATTCACCTTTATAAAAAACAATAAAACACTAACAAAATTAGAAAAGGAATCCGTCAGCGATTAATTGATCTGGGTAGTAGTAGTAAAGCGACGACTTAGATGTATATGATAATTTGATATATACATGAATGCATTGTCTACATTATACTGTACCTATTTATTAACCAGTCAACTATTGAATTTTAAGTCAAATTAGAAAATTATCTTTAAATAGAAAAATTAATATTATAAATCTAAATTATGATTACTAACTGACGTTTTTAAAGAACGGAAAATATTTTACATAGGTATATGATAGCTATAGGCAAACAAAATAAATAAATACTAATCGGCCCATCGTCACTCGGATAAAGAGCAGAAATAAAACGTTGTATGCAATTCGGATTAGACCTTTATTCGTAGACGTCTTCAAAACGCAACTAGTATGCATCCGAGAAAGGATGTGTATAAAATAGATTCTTCAAAACCAACCAAATGGTGTTTAGAAACACATTTTTAGACTATGTAGGTACTAGGTAGGTACTACACTACTACCAGACCCGCGCGCAATACTATATCATAGTATTGATAAAAAAAAAAACATTTTTAATATACTAATACAATTGATAATAAATATAAATATTTAATATTAGGTATTTTCTTATTATTAACGCATCTGTTTTATACATTTTTTCAAACACCCTTCTCCCTTCCCTCCCATTATGAAAGCCTGCGCGCAGAACTGGGTACCGCAAGAGAGAAAATAAATAATTCTGAGTATTTCATAATAATATACTACTTATAAGTTATATGCAATTTTAATTCATTTGTACTACCATTTATATATGATATTATAATTAAAGGTTGGTTTAATTACCAATATTTTGTTTAACTTCTTTATGTCAACATTAGATAAGTAATATATATATATATGTATATATAAAAATATTAGACTTGTCTTTATTTAAGTCTTAATTTAAATTTTAAATTTTACAATTTCATATTAATTCAATATGATTAATTTAATAATTTATCATTTATGTACCTACATCTACGTAAAAAAAATGGTTTCACAGTCATACGACTCATACGTTTACCAATATTTTTAGCTACCTAAAAGAGAACAACAAAATAAAAGAAGCACATACAGGATGCAGCGGAATATTTGGAAAAAAACATTAAAGCTAATTACAAAGCTTTCAATAAATAATTTTGAGAAACACGATGATGATGATTTTTATTTAGTTTAGGTTAAAATTGTAATATACATACGTATAATTTTATGTACGTACACTTTAGTTAGGTACTTAAATTTGTAATTTCTATACTCAATAACATTTTTAAAATATCTAACTTAATTTAAGCTATTAAAAACATACAGAAAAAAAAAATAAAAAAAAAATAAAGAATCGTGAGAAATTCGACATGTAGGTATGTGTAGTTGTAGTAGCTTTTATCTCCGTTGGTAATTAGTATAAGATCAAAAAGAGATTTTTAAGTTTGAATTCTCTAAAGATATTAAAAAACAACCACATTTTTGTAATTCGAAGAATTTTATCGACAACTTATCCATGTAACCGCCCAACCCCCCCTAAAAAAAATACATTTTTTAATCCACTTAGAATCTAAAATACATTTCTCTGTTCAGGTTTAATTTATTGAAAACGTAGGTAATAACACGTAATAACGATAAAAAAAACCCATCAAAATTACTTAGTATTAATTTTATAATAGTAAATACTTATTAATTTATTATCCTTGGTGAATAAGTAAATTATTTAATTTAAAATGAATAGGTTATTATTAGTGAAATAATTTTAAAATATTGTAAAGGTTAGATTTAATTTAATTTTTTAAATTGTTTATTTGTGTATCAATAAATTCTTGATTTTTAATACCTAATAAGCACTGCGTAGTAAAAAAAATTCAATTTTGAATTTCTACATTATATTCTAGGTATATCAGTTTAATATTGTTTTAAAATACTTGTAATATAGGTATTGATGAAAATTTGAATACTATGTGAAAAAAAAATATAATTTGATTTAAAAACTCACCAACGTTTATTTCTTCTCAATTTTAAATCGCATTTCGAGAGTGAAAATATTAATATGAATCAATATTCAAACTTATATATACAGTCAAATTCGCGTATAACGATGCCGTATATAAAACGATTAAAACGATTTCAAGCAATGTATTTGGTTGATTTTATATGTTATGTGTAGTACTTTTATTCGTATATAACGATATCGGTTATAACGATAATCCGGATATAGCGATGTTATTTTAAAACGAAAATTGGTTTTTATAACCACCTATAGCGATTAATAATAATATTATATTGTAGTATATTGGGTAGTATATTGTGTAGTAAATTTGATTTCGTCCAAATCGATAATTCTTAATCTTATCTGTAACAGATAATGTGTTTTGTGTTTTAAAAATTAATTAAATTAGAAGTTAATTCAAATAATAAACAAACTACTATTATAGATTATTTTTCAAACAAATCGTAAACATTTACATACTATATAATATGTGTTATAATATAAACTTTTACTAAAATTTATATAAATATGTAGGCAAGCCCGGATTAAGAAATTTTGAGGCCCAGGGGCCAATGTTTTAAATGAGGCCTCTGTACGAAATAAAAAAAGCGGGTAAGTGAGTATCGCTCTGCTATACATTAGGGGGTGGGATGGACCTCGAACTAGGGAAGGTTAAATTTGAATGCAATGATAGGTATCATTGTATACGAAAAACGATTCTGAACGGAGATGATTTGTCAGTCTAGGATATATTATACTTAAATATTGTAATATATTCTACTTTGAAACTAATTCAAACATTTAAGTAAAAGTTTTAAGATCTTACGTTTAGTAATTTTTTAAAAATAACAAAAATCGAAAATTATTTATTAGTAAAAAGTTATTTTATACGTGTATTTTTTGATTTCAAATTAAAATTAAAACTTTAAACACACGTGAAATTTTTTAAATTGAATACTTATCAAACTTTTTTATAATTATTCTAAGCTTAACTTATGGACAGCATAGTATTAAATTTTCAATTCTTAGCTTTTGATAGAAAAATATTTATAAATTTTTAACTACCAAATAGTGAAAAGTGTTCATGAATTTGACGAATTTATGTCAATATTTGAACTTCAAATGCTTATAAAAAAAAATTGTGACTAACGATTTCGGATTTTTTTTTATAACTTTAAGAACAACATATAAGAAACCTTGTATTAAATTTTCAAGATTTTCTGGTCGGCCAAAAAATGTTTATCGTTATTTAAAAAAAATACTTACAAAAATTAAAAATTTTAATTGTCTATAAATAGTTCAAAAAAAGTCAAAATTCTTTGAAAATTTAACTGTTTATGGAGAACGCTAATATAAATATTTGGTGATAATTTCAAGTATTTACATCGATTAGTTTTTGAGTTTTAGCAAAATAAAAATTTGATTTTGACGAAAACTGGTTTTGCGTAAAAAATCCCGTTTTTGCGTCATTTTTTTAAGGTTTTTCCCGACTCGAAATTATAGGTACAGTAAAAAATGTGTTTAACAAATCAATTTTTCAAAAAAATTCTGTTAGTTTTTATGATCCGGATATAACGAAGTTCGATTATAACGATCAGATTCCCTAGGTCCCTAGAAGATCGTTATAAGCGAATTTGACTGTATATATAATATATATTAACAAAACCCAAAAAGTTTTTATCGGCATTTGAAGAAAAAAAACTTAGAAAAGTCGAAAATTTCAATTGTCTATAAGTAGCTTAAAAATGGTCAAAATATTTTGAAAATTTAACTGTAAAGAGATAACCATAATATAAACATTTGGTGAAAATTTCAAGTATTTACAATAATTCATTTTTGAGTTACAGCAAAATCAAAAAATCGATTTTGGCGAAAAGTGGTTTTTCGTAAAATTGCCATTTTTCTGTCATTTTTTTTTTGTTTTTCTCGATTTTTTTGAAAACTATTTGAAAATGTTTACTTTTGACCCCCCCCCCAAGTACCAACTAGATGAATTTTCCTATTCAAAGAGGGGCTGAAGTCAAAAATCGGAGCATTATTACTGCTCCAAATGTTGTCGTCAGACACAAAAAAAAAAACACACACATCATAGTAAAATCAATACATTCATCACTTCGTTCAGAATCTAAAATAAAAAATTTAAATGTTAAGATTAAAAATATTTATATTTATACAATACATAAGTATATGTAACCACAAAATATAATGTGTATAAAAAAATCAAAAACTATATAATTGAACAAAACTAGATTTTTGTATAGTACATTTTATATTAATAAACCTTTTAATAAATTTGATGAGTGAGCAACATTGTCAATTAATATAATATAATATCGACCAAACATCATGGTACATATTTCAACATAATCTATGATTCCAAAATTATCATATAATTTTATTATTACCACGGACTAAGATATTATTATGATTTTATTATCATTAAAATAATAAAATGTATATTAAATTATTATTTTAAAACTATTTAATGGATCCAAACGCATACCACTGGGTTATATATAGTATAGGTACATTTTGGTAAATTTCATTTATTTCTTAAAATATATGGCCATATGGGTCGGGGCCTCGGAGGCGATCGCCTTCTAGCCGCCTGGGCCAGGCCGACACTGCAATTAAGTAATCATTCTAACCTATTATATTATACAACATGTATTTACAACATTTTCTCGGTTGTTTATTTTTTAAGGTCTGAATAATAGATAATTCATACATGATTTTCCAATCTTATTGATATTTAAAAAAGACAATCCAATCAATTTTCCTACCTACCTACTTCATGCGATTTTTCATTACTACGATTGTCCTAAATGAAAACGATATTTGACTAAATTATCCAAACTATATTAACTACTTTATGGATTGAAGATTCAAAATCAACTTATATTACTTCAGGATTAAAATTTAAACATATTTTCATAAAAATTGTTAATTAGGTATTGCTATAAGTTATATTTATTACTGTTAGGTAAAAAAATCCAAAAGGGATATAATAATAATTTAACATACATAAATAACTGTAGGTAATTTTGTCCCAGGTACACATTGGAATGTACCATCTACATACCTATAACTATAACTATATTTTATAGTTATATATTTTAACCCTATTATTAATTAGAACAAATAATTCAGCTTTAATAGTTTTTATAATTTACAGTGTGATGTTTCAAGTATCTATAGGCCCTTCTTTGATTTTTTTTTTATAGTTGACAATAACTTTATTTTTAATTTCTATATTGCTCACTTTCCATACCTAATTATTGATCCTTATAACAATAAAACATTATTAATAATAAAAAAACGCGAAAATTGCTCTTCTGTATAGCAGTAGGTGTATATAAATTAGTGATTAATAAAGAACGGATTTATATGCGAATCGCATACTTTCTGAATATCCAAAAAAATTGCTTTCCGAGCACAAAGTTCATTACATACATCAAGAAATTAAAAAATGTTATTTTTATTTTGCATTTTTTTTAATGTTTTTAAATCATTTTAAATAGGCATTGATAAAATTTGCTAAAAATTAAGCATCACTTGATTATTGAGTACTATTATGAAACACAAGGTAAAAATACCTATAACAATATAAAATTAGTTACTTTTTAATATAAATTATACATTCATTTTTTGAAAATAATTTTCAGAGTAATAAGAAGATAAAAACACTAGAAGATGATGAAAATTATACCAATAATTAATACCTAAGAATATAAATTTATATAATCAAACAAATTTTTCAATGTTAAAAATAATTTTAAGAGCATATTTTTGGTAGATTTTTGTAATTAAATCGTATTTTTAAATCCCTTTTTCTTTTTTTTAGAGCATTTAAATCCATTCCCTAGTAAGTAATATAATAGTATAATATTAACAGAACCATAATATATCATGCCGGAATTAGAATAATTATATTATGTTTACATAATTTTAAATTATCATACGTGTGTAAATATATTTATTTTTTTACTTTTTTTTTTGTGTAAATGTAACATTAAAATACTGATTGTAAATATATTTTTTGCAATTTCATAAAAAAAATGATAATGCTCTTATCATTCAATCATAAATTTTTTTTTTTTTTTTTTTTATTTTTTATTATAAAAATTTACAATCTATATACAATTTATATAATAAGTAAATGTGATGCGATGAATATTACAGGACATGAAAATCTTGAGGGAAGGGGGTGTCCAGTGACACTACTTCCAATTTAAACTTGGTTGGGAGGTAACTTTATAATAGTAGCACTAGGCTTTATTTAATAAATCACGCGGCCATTCGCGTTTGAGACGACGAGGGGGGTTATCAGGTATTGTGCAAGAAGAAAGTTTAGATATGAGTGGGTTTGGATGGTTAAAGGTATTTTTATGAAATTTGTTATAATGATAAGAGGCAAGAGTGGATATTGATGGTATGTTAAGATCATGATGTAGGGAGCGGTTGCTGACGTACCAGGGAGCATTAGAGAGGACACGCAGAGATATTGATTGGAACGCTTGGAATTTGCTTAGGTTTGAATTTTTTGTGTACCCCACAGTTGAATTCCGTAAGTCATTGCTGGACGTAATATTTGTTTATATATTAGTGTTTTGTTATTTAAAGAGATTTTGGATCGAAGAAGTGGTCTTAATTTGTGAAGCCTGAGGTTAAGGGAAGTTCTTTTAGCTTTGATGTGATTAGCCCAAGTTAGTCTTTTGTCGAAAAAGAGTCCTAGGTATTTAACGGAGTCGACAATGGGAATTGTTTGGTTATTTATGTAAACTGGAGGAATATTTGTAGGCCTGAGGGTAAAAGTGATGTGAGTGGATTTATTTTCATTAACTTTAATTTTCCATAAGCTGAACCAATCTTGTAGTTGGGTTAGGTGGTCTTGGAGGTTGTTTGTAGTGGTGGCTATTTCAGAGTTGGTTGATATTATGGCTGTGTCGTCGGCGAAGGTAGCTAGAGTAGTGTTGATAGATTGTGGTAGATCTGCTGTATATATATTATAGAGAGTCGGGGAAAGAATACTGCCTTGAGGGACGCCTGCTTTAATAGGATGTGGGTCAGAAGTTTCGTCTTCACATCTTACTGAGAAAGTACGGTTTGATAGGAAGGATTTGAGTAAGAGGAATAACGGAGTGGGTAAAAATAATAATTTAAATAGTAGTCCTTCATGCCAAACCCGATCAAACGCCTGAGCAACATCAAGAAAAGCCCCAGAACAAAATTTTTTTTGTTCAAGAGATGAGGCAATAGTGTCGACTAGTCTGTGTAGTTGATGGAGAGAGGAGTGCTTGCTCCTAAAGCCGAATTGAGCATTTGGTATAATTTGTTTCTCGTTAAGTATCGGATAAATTCTTTTTAATATGATTTTTTCTAAAATTTTTGAGAAGGTAGGAAGTAAGCTAATAGGCCTATATGAGGAGGGTTAGTCAGGAGGTTTTCCTGGCTTGTAGATTAGGATGATAACTGAGTGTTTCCAGGTGGGAGGGATATAGGATAGACGCAAAATGCTATTGTAAATATAAGTAAGAAGTAAGATTGCTTTCTTAGGCAGGTATTTAGCAATTGTATTGGTTATCAGGTCGTGGCCTGGGGATTTATTATTTTTTAAGTTTTTAATGATATTTAGGACTTCAGAAGGGGAGGTATGTTTTGTAGGGAGACACATTGGGAGAGTGTTTAGAAGTGATGCTTCAATATTAGAGTAGTGGCTTCTAGTGGGAAAGTTTGGATGTGGTGAGAATCTATTTTTGAGATCTGATGCAAATAAGTTTGCTTTGTCAAGATTTGACGAGGCTAGGGAGTTGTCGGGGTATCGTAGGGGGGGTATTTTACTTTTTTCCTTTAGGATATTTTTAGTGGCTTTCCAAAAAGAGTTGTCTGTATTAGAGAGAGATTCCAAGTAGTTTTGGAATTTGTCAGAATTGTATTTTCGAAGAATATTTTTTAAGGAGTTATTGAGAGTGTTGAAATGCTTCTTATCACTCGGCAAGTGTGTTCTTTGCCATATACGGCGGGCTCGACGCTTTTCTGTAATGAGTTGTATTATGTGTGAGGGTAAAACATTGGTTGTGTGAGTGGTGGAAGAGTTGTTTTTAGAAGCATCGAGTGCAGCATCTTGGATGATGTTTGTTAAAGAGTTTACTGCAGTATCTAAGTCAGATGGGATCTTTAAGGAGGTGTTGAGAGTGATGGCATTTTCTATAGTTTGACTAAATTTTTTCCAGTTTGTTTTGCCCGGAGTGATAGTTGGGTAGTTTTTTGTAGCAGTTGAAGTATCGTTTAGAGTGAGTAATATTGGTGTATGGTCCGAGGAGAGGTCTGAGGAATTGGTAATAGTGAATTTTATGTGGCTAGGGAGCGTAGTGATAAAAAAGTCTAGAACGTCGGGACGTCTATTGGCATGTGAGGGCCAATATGTAGGGTCAGGAGGAGATATTATTTTAAGATTATGATCGAGGATAAATCTGTTGAGAGTTCGACCTCTAGTATTAGGTTGACTAAAACCCCACTGGGGATGTTTGGCGTTGAAGTCCCCACCTACCAGGAAGTGAGTACCGAGGGAATTAAAGAAGTGCTCGAGATCATTGGGATTTAATTTAGTGCCTGGACGGATGTAAGTCGATGAGATAGTGGTAGGAATATGATTTAGTGTTAGGGAGATGTTAGTGGACTGTATGACGTTATTTTGATATGGGGGAAGAATGGTATGTTTAATATTTGACTTTAATAATATTGCAGAACCCGCGTGGGAAGAGCCATCAGGATGGTTACATTGATATGTAGTATAGCCAGGAATGTTAAAGGAAGAGTTTGGTGTCAGGTGTGCTTCACAGATGAGTAAAATATCAATGGAGTTTAAAGAGAGGAAGGCATGGAGTTCGTTTTTTTGACGCACTAGTCCATTGGCATTCCATTGAAGGATTGAGATAGAGTGAGGAATATTATTTTGTCTATTTATCATTAGACAAAATTAGTTTTTCAATGAGAGTAGTAAGTAGAGAGATCAGTGGATTAATGGTGGATTGGAAGTTATTGAGAAAGAGCGCCATTTGGTGGGCTAGGTGGTCGGGATTTTGGGATGCGTTGGTGGGGATGTCTTGGCTCGGTAAATCGGTTGTTATAGCTTGAGCATAAGATTTTTTAGGTTGGGTGTTCATATTGGAAGTAGTGTTTACATTGGTGAATTTTACATTGGTGAATTTTACATTAGTGAATTTTACATTAGAGGGTACTTCTTTCGGGTTAGCTTGAGTTGGGTTTGACCTTTTGAGATGGTGGACGGCTTGAATTTTTTTGAACACAGGGCAACCTCTGTAATTAGCTGGGTGGGCACCACTACATAGTGCGCATGTTGCTGGTTGGTCAGCAGGTTTTACACAGCTTTCAGACGCGTGAGAGTCTCCACAGCGAACACACTTTGGCGGGTGGTTGCAGTATGATTTTGTATGGCCGAAGCCTTGGCAACGGAGACATTGGATTGGTTGGTTGTTTGGTCGGGGTTCTTCAATTTTTATCTTAGTATAGTAAAGTTGGTTAATTTTAAAGACATCTTTGTTGTTGATATCAGGCTCCAAATCAACGAAAAAGAGCGGGAGAGGTTGTTTCGTGGTTCTATGTAAAACATTTGTGACGTTACGAGGCATGTGCCCGAGAGCTAAGAGTTCTTTCTCTATTTCATTAATTGGTGTAGAGTGGTGAAGATTTCTAATAACCATTCTGAAGGCTCTGTCTTGTTTTAGTTGATAAGTGTGAAAAGCAGCTTTATTAGATTGTAAAAATTTAATGACAGAACGATACGAATCAGATGAGCTTGTAGAGAGTTTTATGCCTTTTATGGAACTTTTACATACGAAGGGTTCACCATTCGTAAGTTTCTTAATGTTGTCACAGAAAGCCTTGTAATCATTAACCACGCGAATAAAAATAGGTGGTGGGGGTTTGGTAGGTGCGGAAGAGTTTTCTAAGTGCTCAGGTTCTTGCTCCATTTTTTCGGGTTCTGGATTGTTTTCGGGTGCGTCGATCGTATCCGAAAATAAGGAAAATCGATTTTGAGTAACAAATACTTTTTTTGTTGTATGTGGTCTTGAGGTTGGGGTCGATGGAGAAGGAATTGGACGTTTTTCTGAAGTAGGGGTGATCCAGCCATCGTTGGGATCAGAATTTAAAGATTGATTAGGCGATCTATTTGGCACACTCTGTATATGTGCTTTAGAAATGATAAGTGGAGATACGACGGTTTTAGATTTTTGTGATGGCATGGTGGTTTATCGCTTATTGAGTGCGTTGCGCAATCGAACGCCGATTAACGGGACGGACGGCCGAGTGCGTCCGCCGTAGATAACGATTACAATTAAATAGAGGTAGCCAATTAATTTGTTTAAAGTTACCAGAGCTAGAAGCCGGAACTGCTTCGGTTGAATGTCGTTGCGCTTGATTTGGTTGTAGATCACTTTTAACGAGAAACACGTTTTTGAATGATAAAAATCTGAGCAGAATTGTTTGAGTATTTAGAAATTACGGAACAATATAATGGCGAACAATGATTCATGGTCAACGGTCGCCACGAGAGTGATCATAAATTTATAATATTAAATTAGTTTGATTCCTCCTTTTATATTTTTATTATTTATTTTTAAATAAATTCCTATTTAAATGGTATAAAATATAATATTAATATATGATAAATAATTAAGTACACTAAATCAATATATATACATAAGCACTATATTTTATGTAAAACATCAGTTATTGTAATTACATTATTACAATCTAATTTATAAGGTTGGTTTGTTAAGTACAATATTAACTTCTACAATAAAATTACAAGCCTGGAACTTTATCAACTTAAAAATAATGATATATTTTTATTAATAATACTGTAGGTATTTACATTTAAATATTCCATTAAAAATGGAATTAACAACAAATTAATTTATATCTATTCCAGGTTTAAATAAAATCTACTTTTATAAATATCTACTAACTATACTTTAAATAAATTTAGGAAACATTTTGCTATTTTAAATTTAGACAATTATTATTACTTTGTACTTAATATTGTTAATATTAATAGTGAATTGAAGTAAAAATAAGTAAAGATCTTTATTTTATACATCCTGTTTTTTTCTATACCATTCATATTTATTGAATCATCATCAATAAACATATCTTTTAAATATAAACTATTTATTAGTTTAAGTTACATATCATAATGATAAATATAATGACTAATAATTATTTTTAAAATATAAGCTGTGAAGTACAAATTATATTATTTTCTTTGATTTTCCAATATAATCAAACATATTTTCTGGAGAATCTAAATATTCTGATAGAATGACAACTCCAGTACAAAGATAAGTGTTAAGATCAAGATCAGTCAGGTCTGTCACCGCATCTCTTATACATTCTTCCATCTGAACAAGTTCTTCTGGTTTAAATGGATCAGGTACTCTACCATTCACATTTTTTAAATGTTCTGTTAAAGTTATGTAAACTTTGCCTGGCGAGTCATTTAAAAAATGAATATCTTCCTGGATGTCATTTAGAAGTTCATGAAAGAATAATTGTTCTCTAGTGTATTTGTAAATATTATCCATAATACCTGTAAACATTTAAAATGTGCAATATTAATATGACAAATTAATTTATTGGCATACAAACTATAAAATGTCTGTTTTTGTGTAAATAATACTCTTGGATTATTAAATATGTTAATTAATTGTTCATATTTTTCTTCTGTTGGAAATTAATTCAAAATTGTATTGTTTTAACACCAAATAATTATTTAGTCATACAAATTAAGATATGTTATAAAAACAAATGTTTTAATCACTTGACCCATTATAAAAAATAAAATAATAATATTAAATAAATATTATTTCATTATTAATTTTTAAGGTATAACATATATAGTACATACAATTATATAATATTATATATGTACCAGTTAAAAAAAAATGTATACCTAATACTTTTATTTTCATAAATTTCTGCTATAAAGGGATAGTATTTGTACTTGTAATTGTATTATGATAATTGTTAAAAATAATTTTAAAATACATAATTTTTTTGATGACAATTATATTTTAATAACATTCTCAAATACACTATTTTATAGTATATATAGACACTATCTTAAAAATCACAGAAGACATAATTATAGTTGTTAAGATTCAAAATTAAATTTAAGTGTTATTATAAATTAAATGTGGTCTTACCTATAAACAAAGTTTATTCTTTACCTATAATAATGTATCAATTGTATAAATAGAGATAACAGCTAATTGATACGATTTAAAAAATATAATATTTTTACCGTGCTAAATTCTTGAACTTTGGTTAAATAAAATATTAAGAAGATAGAATAAAAATAAATATTATGTATTTTGTATAAAAGCATGAAAAACATGTATAATATAATGTTACAATACTGTCAGGACTGAGTGAGATATCAAAAAAAAAGTATCTTTGTACAAAATACTGAGTACTTAAATTAATTTGTTGTATCTAATTGTAAGTTTTAATTTATACAATACTCTAATAACCATTAGAAAATGCATACTAGAAGATACGAGATACTTCAAATTTTTAATGAGTTTATTTAAATTTGGCTTTACTCAATAATTACTTCTTTTAATATTAAATATTGAAATTTATTGCATAAAAACTGGAAAAAAAATAAAAATAAAAGAATACATACCAACAAATATTTAACTATCGCAGTTTATTTGTTATGAAAATTAAACTATTATAATATCAAAATAATAACAATAAATCAGTTTTAAATAATATTTTTGTTTCTTAGGAATAATAATTATTGTTTCAACATCATAAAATACATTCTGTTAATATGACCAAATTTTTTTTCTGTGATGAGTATAGTTTTGTATACAATTTTAACCAATCTAGTCATTTAAGAGTAATTAATGATCAAATTTATTTTCAAAAATCCTGAACGGTATTATATAACACTCAACACAATATTATAAAAAATATTGTCATTATTTAATTTTAAAGTAACTATATCAAGTAAATTATGCATTGACACTGAATCACTCATAACTCACAACAGCCATTGTAGAAAAAGTTAAAAACTGCAGTAGCTTCTTTGTAAGGAGAAAAACATTTAAGAATTAGATAAGTGTCATATACTAACAAATTAATATTACTCCGTATTGTTCTAATATTGTATTATCCATATGAAGGAGAGTTTCTTTTTAATTGGGATGATATAAATGTACAAGCAGAATCATATTAATGGCATAATAGATATTATTACTAATTTAAGTCACTAAAAGCTATACAAAATATAGTTTATACAATTTCAAAAACTGCTAATATTCTAAAAAAAATTACTATACATTCATTGAAATTTATTTCAATTAAAATACTAATATAGATAATAAATCAAAATCAATTTCAAAATGTCTAACCCTTTTGTATGATGACTGTAGTTCTTTAAAATTGGAAAAAAATAATAAATTTAAGGTGGTATAGGAAAAATTGATCCTATTTTGTAAAAAAACCTTAAAATCTTTCAATAGATTTTATTTATTATTTACGTTTTTAAAAGTATGAATTTTTATCTCAGATGTGGTTGAATGAAATAACCATACTTCATTGCATATCTAGGATAAAAGTTCATATTTTTAAAAATGCCAGGACTGTGTGACAGTATAACATGTGAAAATGTCTATAACTAATCAATCAGGATAAATATTAGGTAATAAATTTACATTTTATAGGTATTCTAAGTTTTCGAAGAAAGTGGAAATATGGTAATCAAGTATTATTCCAGTCGCATAGTTAATATTAATATTGATTATACCTTTATATATAAAATAATAATTTATTATTTTTGTTTTAATAGCGATGCATATATATTTTATCAAGCTTTGCGTTGGTACCAACTAGTTTTACATCTAGTTTACCTCGTAGTTTACCTTTTTTTGATAATGCATACCTATCTACATACAATAACATTATTTTACATTTATTTTATTACCAATCAGTCCTGACATTAAAACTAATTTTAAATTCAAATAAGATTTTAAAACAACTTCAAAGGGTATTGATATTATAATGAACCAATTGCTAAAGTAAATATGCAGAAAATACTATCAGAAACCAAAGACAATAGATTATCTGACAATATAATAGATGTCAGATATAATTAACAATTTTAACTATGAGAAAATGAAAAAAAATCTTTAATGTGTAATGTTAATAATTTTGACATATTTACTAAGCATTATTTAATTCTTATATTTTAATATATACCTTCTCGAAAAATGAAAATGAACTTTTTATTAATCTTTGTAATATCACACATATCAATATATTTGTTTAGTTAATTATAATGAAATAAAAATTATTATTATTATTGAATTTAAATACTTATATACTATATCATATCACAGTGAAACCTGATTTAGTAGATAAACCCTTGACAAACAAAATTATAAGGTTTAGGTAAAAAAAATTAGGTTTTTCTATGTAATGACATTTTTCTATTATGGACACAGACAGTAACATTTCTCCCTTTCTCGATAACAAGCAATAATCTTAGTTCAAACATCAATCTAATTATATACATACATATATATACTAGGTATGCAACAACATGATTAAACGTAAGCTTTGACGATCAAGGCACAGATTATAGATTACAGACCTCTAACTTCTATATCACCAATGAAGATAATGTTGATAATGTATATTTATAACTATATACATATTAATATTATATAATATTAATTATCTATTTCATATTTATATACATGTTTTCCTTAAATATATATTTATTATGCTGGTTTGACTAAAAAAATATTACAACGAACACTTTTGATGAACTTGTGATTGATTGTACACTATAAAAGGTTTCTCGGTTTTGCGAAATTTTTGATTAGGTAGGTACCTATATAGTTTTTAATGATATCGTTTGTAATTATTATTTGTTGAGGTCATTACAGAGGGATTGATTACTATCATGTCAACGAGCATTGGTTATTGTTCTCAAAAACATTGTTTAATTTTTATACTTGAGTTTTTGGATGTTTCACAAATGAAGAAAATTTAAAAATATAACAAAAACAGAAAGATGTAGGCACTACACTGAAAGTACACACACTATTGATATTATATCGGATGTGGACACATTACACAAGTGATATAACCTGTAGCTCTATCCAGTATCCATAGTTTACGATCAAAGATTTGTGGAATAAAAAGTTAGCTCAAAATTCCAATATTACCCGTTTACGAACGGTGGAAAGTTGATACAGAGTTGAGTAGTTTGAGTATGATATGAACTGGTGTATAGTAATAATAATTATTATTTTAACCACAGATTTTGCAATGGTATTTTTCTAATGCGTTGACAGTCAAACTAATTTTAGAAAATAATGTTACATTACGTATTAAAGTTTTCAATTTAAATTAAACAACTCACTAGGTACTATCAACATTAGCGATACTATAATACTGCGATGGCAAAAAACACAATGTTGCATAAAGCATAGAGTAATAACTATCATAAAATCGAAAATAAAATAAGTTAACTACAATAATTTACAACAGGTAAAACAGTAATTACCTACCATTTTAAATAGTCGAAAACAAACGAAAATCGAAACGTCAACACGGAACACATGTCACATTTGCTATGAAATTAATAAAGTTTACGTCGTTGTACGCCTCCTCCTTATCAATAAAAACGAAAATATTTCGAAAACATTTGTCCAATAGAAAATAATCGATAATACCTACGTTATTTAAAACGTAACGTTACGTAACGTTACTTACGTTACTATAATAATGTCAAAGTATAAAAACGAATTATCAAATAATAATCCCGGTTTTACTGAGTTATCAAACCAAACGAGCGTCTCGGAGGCAAAATCGCGCGAACAATCATGAGTGTTCACATATTTTCTCAGCATTCCTTATACAAATTTTTATTAGAATGTGATATGATCTTCAATCGTACATTCGTACAAGTGTTATACTTTCTATATATTTTAATTATATAATAATATATAGAAGAGTTTGGAACCAGTAACACGGAAGAGCTAAAGTATGAGGCATGTAATAAATATTTTAATTACAAAAGAACAAAAAGAACATTGAAGCGACATCAAATAACTTGTGGATGTAAGGAATCCAAAAATGTTATTAGTATGAAATGTCCTGATTTGTCTTGTAATAAGTCATTTACAAACAGAAAACTGTTGAAATCACATTAAAAGCAGTGCATGACATGAAGTTTCAAAATGAACAAACAACATTTGCAGCTCTTCGTGGTAAATATGATTTACTGAATTTTAATTTTACTTGAAATATTCTACATTTCTTATAGCCAAATATGAAACAACTATAATTATAATGAATTATAAAATATAAACCCAGGGCCATCCCGAAAAAAAAAACTATGAGGGGGGGGGTGTAGACTAACAAATTGTCAAGAGTCAACAAAATTGTATAAAGTATAAAATATAAAGTTATAGAAGGTTCAAAATCTATGTGCAGCGTAAAGGTTTAATCTTTAGTACACAATGTAGTGCATAGTCATTAAACTATGATATTAGTTATTATGTGCCAATACGGGTGATAAAGGCTACAGACGGCTGATTTGACAATTTGTACTATGTACACCAGATCTATTTATAACAAGTTATCAAGCAGTAAGCACTTTCGCGGAACGACAGTATTTCATTGTCATTTTATTACTATTTTTATTTTTAATTATCAGTTATAATATTAATATTACCTACAGTTATTATGTGATATCCTTGTATCTACAATATTATAAATAACGAAGAGATATTATTTTTTTCATAGGAAAATACTTAAACTATTAATCTTATTGTATAATATAAATACAATTTATAGTTAAATATTATAATATAATACTTAAAATATTATTAAATTGCTGACTCAATGACCAATGTATCAATGAAACATTGTAACAACTGGGCCCAACTATAACAGTAATGGAGCGTGGCCCAACCCCTACACCCCATCAGTATAAACCTTAAGATTTCAAAGAATGGACATTGGACATCTAAAAAGGAATATAACAATTTATGTTGTTATGCATTAAGTGCTCAAAAATATTTCGGACAGAATAAAAACATAAAATAATCTATAGATTGTCATCAAACTGGTAATTACCTAAGCAAATCAATAAGTGTCCATAACATACAGAGTCAGGGCAAAAACAAAATTTTGGATCTACATGTCCAACTCCAATGGTATGAATTTAAAATTTCTTAAATTTATTGATACTAAGAATATCTATTACTATGAGTTGTTTTAATTTTTCCAATTATATTCAAAATTAACTAGTGCTATATCATCAGCAAACATAAATAATTTTCTTTTTAATAATGATGCAGAACACAGTTAATAAAAACAATATGGAGCCTAATAATGTACCTTCAGTAAAATACAACATTGTCATGTAATTTTTTTCCATAAGTTTTTTTCTTCGTAATACTTGTGTATATACATTTTTTTTTTCATAAGGTCTTTAATGGTGCTGTTTAAACTTCCATTCAGTATATTTATTTAACTATCACTATTATTCCAGATACCAGTACCACTGATTATCAATGAACTTACTACCATTCTACGTTGAAGATAAACTAAATCATACAATAAACATCAATGATACTTTTTAATGCTATTTGAAAGGGATTTTGGTTGTAAGTTAATTTTAGATTCTGAACGGAGTGATGAATGTATTGATTTTACAATGATGTGTGTTTTTTTTTTTTTTTTTTTTTTTTTTTTTTTTTTTTTTTTTTTTTTTGTTTTTTTTTGTGTCTGTGTACAGCATAACTAGTCGAAATAATGCTTCGATTTCAAACTTTGGGGGTGGTTTCCGATGGCAAAGTGGATATCCTTGGTGCATTATAGAGGTGAAAAGTAAACATTTTCCAACAGTTTTCAAAAAAATCGAGAAAAACATAAAAAAAATGACAGAAAAACGGGAATTTTTACGCAAAAACAGTTTTCGACCAAATCGATTTTTTTATATGGTTGTAATTCAAAAACTAATCGATGTAAATACTTGAAATTTTCACAAAATGTTTATATTAGCGTTCTCCATACACAGTTAAATTTTCAAAG
The DNA here is from genome assembly GCA_020882235.1 of Schizaphis graminum. Classification (NCBI taxonomy): domain Eukaryota; kingdom Metazoa; phylum Arthropoda; class Insecta; order Hemiptera; family Aphididae; genus Schizaphis; species Schizaphis graminum. Next base: position 13,799,046 of record CM037033.1, on the reverse strand, counting down.
AATTTCGACTTTTTTTGAGCTATTTATAGACAGTTGAAATTTTCAATTTTTTTAAGTATTTTTTTTTAAAATAACGATAAAAATTTTTTGGCCGGCCAGAAAATCTTGAAAATTTAATACAAGGTTTCTTATAAGTTGTTCTTAAAGTTATAAAAAAAAATCTGAAATCGTTAGTCACAATTTTTTTATATAAGTGCTTAAAGTTCGAATTTATACGAAATATGTCAAAATTGCGAAAATTGGCAAGTAATTTTGTGGTTAAAAAATCGTAAAAATTTTTTCTTTTATAACTAAGATTTGAAAATTTGGTACAAGGTTCTCCATAAAATTTTCTTCAACTATCTGCAAAAAAAACTCTACCGGACTAAAACAAAAAATTTTTATGAGTGATTGAAATTTAAATTTTTACAAAACCGCGTTAAATAACGGTTTAGCCTCGAACGATTTTTAATATTTGTTGTTATTCAAACAGTATAAGTCGTAAATACTTGAAAATTTTACCAGTTTTTTAGATTGCCATTTTCTTTACGTGATTTGATTTTCAAAACATTTTGACTTTTTTTGAGCTATTTATAGACAATTGAAATTTTCAAATTTTTTTTATTTTTTTTTTATAAATGTTGATAAAAAAAATTTAGCTGGGACAAATTACTTGAAAATTTAATTGAAGGGTCCACATAACTTGTTCTAACTCTCATTCAAAAATTATAAAAATACATAGGCACAATTTTTTTTTATTAGCATTTTAAGTTCAAATATTGACAAAAATTCGTCAAAATCATGAATATTTTTCACTATTTGGTAGTTAAAAATTTATAAATATTTTTCTATCAAAAGCTAAGAATTGAAAATTTAATACTATGCTGTCCATAAGTTAAGCTTAGAATAATTATAAAAAAGTTTGATGTTCATTAAATTTAAAAAATTTTACGAGTGTTTAAAGTTTTAATTTTAATTTGAAATCAAAAATACACGTGTAAAATAACGTTTTACTAATAAATAATTTTCGATTTTTGTTATTTTTAAAACATTATCTAACGTAAGATCTTAAAACTTTTACTTAAATGTTTGAATTTGTTTCAAAATAGAATATATGACAATATTTTAATATAATATATTAACATATCCTAGACTGACAAATCATCTCCGTTCAGAATCGTTTTTCGTATACAATGATACCTATCATTGCATTCAAACTTAACCTACCCTAGTCCGAGGTCCATCCCACCCCCTAATGTACAGCAGAGCGATACTCACTTACCCGCTTTTTTTAATTATAAATTAAATCTTTAAAATCTAAACAAATGTTTAAAAATCACCACTGTCATGTAATTTTTTTTATAACAATTTATATTAGCTACTTAAATCATTTAATTTCACTATTAATCTCATTAGAAATATTCCGTTTCATCTAAATGCATGCATGACGTATTCTAATAGTAGGATTTAAATTGATGTTTTTTTGGTTGCTTAAATGCAAAAAGTATAAATTGCAATTTATGTATTAAGCATACTGTAATTTTTTTATTAAATTGAATCTGAATTTTGTGTATAAAAGAATAATGTCATTTTAAAATGGTTAACAGTGATTCAATTTTTTTTTTTACTTTTGTATTTCATCTTTAACATCTAACCTGAGACATACCATACAGTTATACTTGTATTGCAAACAATATCTTATCAAAATTACACTCATCTTATGATTGCAAATAGTCTTTGTTTTATAACTGTTTGTAGTTTTATATGATTTTTCTATAGAAATTTTTTGTTTGTCAATTGAATAATTTCGTAAATCATTTGAGTTTAATAATGTAATCTGCTTATGCTTTAGGTTTAATTTTACCAACTCTGAATTATTAAGTTTTTTTCTTCGTATTACTTGTGTATGTTCATTTTTTTTTTTCATAAGGTCTTTAATAGTGCTATTTAAACTTCCATTCATTCAGTATATTTATTTAACTATCACTATTATTCCAGATTCCAGTACCACTGATTATCAATGTATGCTGGCCATAAATCTTGCATTTGACATACCAGTGAACTTACTACCATTCTACATTCTACGTTGAAGATAAACTAAATCATACAATAAACATCAATGATACTTTTTAATGCTATTTGAAAGGGTTTTTGGTTGTAAGTTAATTTTTAATTATAAATTAAATCTTTAAAATCTAAACAAATGTTTAAAAATCACCACTGTCATGTAATTTTTTTTATAACAATTTATATTAGCTACTTAAATCATTTAATTTCACTATTAATCTCATTAGAAATATTCAGTTTCATCTAAATGCATGCATGACGTATTCTAATAGTAGGATTTAAATTGATGTTTTTTTGGTTGCTTAAATGCAAAAAGTATAAATTGCAATTTATGTATTAAGCATACTGTAATTTTTTTATTAAATTGAATCTGAATTTTGTGTATAAAAGAATAATGTCATTTTACAATGGTTAACAGTGATTCAATTTTTTTTTTTACTTTTGTATTTCATCTTTAACATCTAACCTGAGACATACCATACAGTTATACTTGTATTGCAAACAATATCTTATCAAAATTACACTCATCTTATGATTGCAATTAGTCTTTGTTTTATAACTGTTTGTAGTTTTATATGATTTTTCTATAGAAATTTTTTGTTTGTCAATTGAATAATTTCTTAAATCATTTGAGTTTAATAATGTAATCTGCTTATGCATTAGGTTTAATTTTACCAACTCTGAATTATTAAGTTTTTTTCTTTGTATTACTTGTGTATGTTCATTTTTTTTTTTCATAAGGTCTTTAATAGTGCTATTTAAACTTCCATTCATTCAGTATATTTATTTAACTATCACTATTATTCCAGATTCCAGTACCACTGATTATCAATGTATGCTGGCCATGGATCTTGCATTTGACATACCAGTGAACTTACTACTATTCTATGTTGACGATAAACTAAATCATACAATAAACATCAATGATACTTTTTAATGCTATTTGAAAGGGTTTTTGGTTGTAAGTTAATTTTTAATTATAAATTAAATCTTTAAAATCTAAACAAATGTTTAAAAATCACCACTGTCATGTAATTTTTTTTATAACAATTTATATTAGCTACTTAAATCATTTAATTTCACTATTAATCTCATTAGAAATATTCCATTTCATCTAAATGCATGCATGACGTATTCTAATAGTAGGATTTAAAATGATGTTTTTTTGGTTGCTTAAATGCAAAAAGTATAAATTGCAATTTATGTATTAAGCATACTGTAATTTTTTTATTAAATTGAATCTGAATTTTGTGTATAAAAGAATAATGTCATTTTACAATGGTTAACAGTGATTCAAATTTTTTTTTTACTTTTGTATTTCATCTTTAACATCTAACCTGAGACATACCAAACAGTTATACTTGTATTGCCAACAATATCTTATCAAAATTACACTCATCTTATGATTGCAATTAGTCTTTGTTTTATAACTGTTTGTAGTTTTATATGATTTTTCTATAGAAATTTTTTGTTTGTCAATTGAATAATTTCTTAAATCATTTGAGTTTAATAATGTAATCTGCTTATGCATTAGGTTTAATTTTACCAACTCTGAATTATTAAGTTTTTTTCTTTGTATTACTTGTGTATGTTCATTTTTTTTTTTCATAAGGTCTTTAATAGTGCTATTTAAACTTCCATTCATTCAGTATATTTATTTAAGTATCACTATTATTCCAGATTCCAGTACCACTGATTATCAATGTATGCTGGCCATGGATCTTGCATTTGACATACCAGTGAACTTACTACTATTCTATGTTGACGATAAACTAAATCATACAATAAACATCAATGATACTTTTTAATGCTATTTGAAAGGGTTTTTGGTTGTAAGTTAATTTTTAATTATAAATTAAATCTTTAAAATCTAAACAAATGTTTAAAAATCACCACTGTCATGTAATTTTTTTTATAACAATTTATATTAGCTACTTAAATCATTTAATTTCACTATTAATCTCATTAGAAATATTCCGTTTCATCTAAATGCATGCATGACGTATTCTAATAGTAGGATTTAAATTGATGTTTTTTTGGTTGCTTAAATGTAAAAAGTATAAATTGCAATTTATGTATTAAGCATACTGTAATTTTTTTATTAAATTGAATCTGAATTTTGTGTATAAAAGAATAATGTAATTTTACAATGGTTAACAGTGATTCAATTTTTTTTTTACTTTTGTATTTCATCTTTAACATCTAACTTGAGACATACCATACAGTTATACTTGTATTGCAAACAATATCTTATCAAAATTACACTCATCTTATGATTGCAATTAGTCTTTGTTTTATAACTGTTTGTAGTTTTATATGATTTTTCTATAGAAATTTTTTGTTTGTCAATTGAATAATTTCTTAAATCATTTGAGTTTAATAATGTAATCTGCTTATGCATTAGGTTAAATTTTACCAACTCTGAATTATTAAGTTTTTTTCTTTGTATTACTTGTGTATGTTCATTTTTTTTTTTCATAAGGTCTTTAATAGTGCTATTTAAACTTCCATTCATTCAGTATATTTATTTAACTATCACTATTATTCCAGATTCCAGTACCACTGATTATCAATGTATGCTGGCCATGGATCTTGCATTTGACATACCAGTGAACTTACTACTATTCTATGTTGACGATAAACTAAATCATACAATAAACATCAATGATACTTTTTAATGCTATTTGAAAGGGTTTTTGGTTGTAAGTTAATTTTTAATTATAAATTAAATCTTTAAAATCTAAACAAATGTTTAAAAATCACCACTGTCATGTAATTTTTTTTATAACAATTTATATTAGCTACTTAAATCATTTAATTTCACTATTAATCTCATTAGAAATATTCAGTTTCATCTAAATGCATGCATGACGTATTCTAATAGTAGGATTTAAATTGATGTTTTTTTGGTTGCTTAAATGCAAAAAGTATAAATTGCAATTTATGTATTAAGCATACTGTAATTTTTTTATTAAATTGAATCTGAATTTTGTGTATAAAAGAATAATGTCATTTTACAATGGTTAACAGTGATTCAAATTTTTTTTTTACTTTTGTATTTCATCTTTAACATCTAACCTGAGACATACCAAACAGTTATACTTGTATTGCCAACAATATCTTATCAAAATTACACTCATCTTATGATTGCAATTAGTCTTTGTTTTATATGATTTTTCTATAGAAATTTTTTGTTTGTCAATTGAATAATTTCTTAAATCATTTGAGTTTAATAATGTAATCTGCTTATGCATTAGGTTTAATTTTACCAACTCTGAATTATTAAGTTTTTTTCTTTGTATTACTTGTGTATGTTCATTTTTTTTTTTCATAAGGTCTTTAATAGTGCTATTTAAACTTCCATTCATTCAGTATATTTATTTAACTATCACTATTATTCCAGATTCCAGTACCACTGATTATCAATGTATGCTGGCCATGGATCTTGCATTTGACATACCAGTGAACTTACTACTATTCTATGTTGACGATAAACTAAATCATACAATAAACATCAATGATACTTTTTAATGCTATTTGAAAGGGTTTTTGGTTGTAAGTTAATTTTTAATTATAAATTAAATCTTTAAAATCTAAACAAATGTTTAAAAATCACCACTGTCATGTAATTTTTTTTATAACAATTTATATTAGCTACTTAAATCATTTAATTTCACTGTTAATCTCATTAGAAATATTCCATTTCATCTAAATGCATGCATGACGTATTCTAATAGTAGGATTTAAAATGATGTTTTTTTGGTTGCTTAAATGCAAAAAGTATAAATTGCAATTTATGTATTAAGCATACTGTAATTTTTTTATTAAATTGAATCTGAATTTTGTGTATAAAAGAATAATGTAATTTTACAATGGTTAACAGTGATTCAATTTTTTTTTTTACTTTTGTATTTCATCTTTAACATCTAACTTGAGACATACCAAACAGTTATACTTGTATTGCCAACAATATCTTATCAAAATTACACTCATCTTATGATTGCAATTAGTCTTTGTTTTATAACTGTTTGTAGTTTTATATGATTTTTCTATAGAAATTTTTTGTTTGTCAATTGAATAATTTCTTAAATCATTTGAGTTTAATAATGTAATCTGCTTATGCATTAGGTTTAATTTTACCAACTCTGAATTATTAAGTTTTTTTCTTTGTATTACTTGTGTATGTTCATTTTTTTTTTTCATAAGGTCTTTAATAGTGCTATTTAAACTTCCATTCATTCAGTATATTTATTTAAGTATCACTATTATTCCAGATTCCAGTACCACTGATTATCAATGTATGCTGGCCATGGATCTTGCATTTGACATACCAGTGAACTTACTACCATTCTACATTCTACGTTGAAGATAAACTAAATCATACAATAAACATCAATGATACTTTTTAATGCTATTTGAAAGGGTTTTTGGTTGTAAGTTAATTTTTAATTATAAATTAAATCTTTAAAATCTAAACAAATGTTTAAAAATCACCACTGTCATGTAATTTTTTTTATAACAATTTATATTAGCTACTTAAATCATTTAATTTCACTATTAATCTCATTAGAAATATTCCGTTTCATCTAAATGCATGCATGACGTATACTAATAGTAGGATTTAAATTGATGTTTTTTTGGTTGCTTAAATGTAAAAAGTATAAATTGCAATTTATGTATTAAGCATACTGTAATTTTTTTATTAAATTGAATCTGAATTTTGTGTATAAAAGAATAATGTAATTTTACAATGGTTAACAGTGATTCAATTTTTTTTTTTACTTTTGTATTTCATCTTTAACATCTAACTTGAGACATACCATACAGTTATACTTGTATTGCAAACAATATCTTATCAAAATTACACTCATCTTATGATTGCAATTAGTCTTTGTTTTATAACTGTTTGTAGTTTTATATGATTTTTCTATAGAAATTTTTTGTTTGTCAATTGAATAATTTCTTAAATCATTTGAGTTTAATAATGTAATCTGCTTATGCATTAGGTTTAATTTTACCAACTCTGAATTATTAAGTTTTTTTCTTTGTATTACTTGTGTATGTTCATTTTTTTTTTTCATAAGGTTTTTAATAGTGCTATTTAAACTTCCATTCATTCAGTATATTTATTTAACTATCACTATTATTCCAGATTCCAGTACCACTGATTATCAATGTATGCTGGCCATGGATCTTGCATTTGACATACCAGTGAACTTACTACCATTCTACATTCTACGTTGAAGATAAACTAAATCATACAATAAACATCAATGATACTTTTTAATGCTATTTGAAAGGGTTTTTGGTTGTAAGTTAATTTTTAATTATAAATTAAATCTTTAAAATCTAAACAAATGTTTAAAAATCACCACTGTCATGTAATTTTTTTTATAACAATTTATATTAGCTACTTAAATCATTTAATTTCACTATTAATCTCATTAGAAATATTCCGTTTCATCTAAATGCATGCATGACGTATTCTAATAGTAGGATTTAAATTGATGTTTTTTTGGTTGCTTAAATGCAAAAAGTATAAATTGCAATTTATGTATTAAGCATACTGTAATTTTTTTATTAAATTGAATCTGAATTTTGTGTATAAAAGAATAATGTCATTTTACAATGGTTAACAGTGATTCAATTTTTTTTTTTACTTTTGTATTTCATTTTTAACATCTAACCTGAGACATACCATACAGTTATACTTGTATTGCAAACAATATCTTATCAAAATTACACTCATCTTATGATTGCAATTAGTCTTTGTTTTATAACTGTTTGTAGTTTTATATGATTTTTCTATAGAAATTTTTTGTTTGTCAATTGAATAATTTCTTAAATCATTTGAGTTTAATAATGTAATCTGCTTATGCATTAGGTTTAATTTTACCAACTCTGAATTATTAAGTTTTTTTCTTTGTATTACTTGTGTATGTTCATTTTTTTTTTTCATAAGGTCTTTAATAGTGCTATTTAAACTTCCATTCATTCAGTATATTTATTTAACTATCACTATTATTCCAGATTCCAGTACCACTGATTATCAATGTATGCTGGCCATGGATCTTGCATTTGACATACCAGTGAACTTACTACTATTCTATGTTGACGATAAACTAAATCATACAATAAACATCAATGATACTTTTTAATGCTATTTGAAAGGGTTTTTGGTTGTAAGTTAATTTTTAATTATAAATTAAATCTTTAAAATCTAAACAAATGTTTAAAAATCACCACTGTCATGTAATTTTTTTTATAACAATTTATATTAGCTACTTAAATCATTTAATTTCACTGTTAATCTCATTAGAAATATTCCATTTCATCTAAATGCATGCATGACGTATTCTAATAGTAGGATTTAAAATGATGTTTTTTTGGTTGCTTAAATGCAAAAAGTATAAATTGCAATTTATGTATTAAGCATACTGTAATTTTTTTATTAAATTGAATCTGAATTTTGTGTATAAAAGAATAATGTAATTTTACAATGGTTAACAGTGATTCAATTTTTTTTTTTACTTTTGTATTTCATCTTTAACATCTAACTTGAGACATACCAAACAGTTATACTTGTATTGCCAACAATATCTTATCAAAATTACACTCATCTTATGATTGCAATTAGTCTTTGTTTTATAACTGTTTGTAGTTTTATATGATTTTTCTATAGAAATTTTTTGTTTGTCAATTGAATAATTTCTTAAATCATTTGAGTTTAATAATGTAATCTGCTTATGCATTAGGTTTAATTTTACCAACTCTGAATTATTAAGTTTTTTTCTTTGTATTACTTGTGTATGTTCATTTTTTTTTTTCATAAGGTCTTTAATAGTGCTATTTAAACTTCCATTCATTCAGTATATTTATTTAAGTATCACTATTATTCCAGATTCCAGTACCACTGATTATCAATGTATGCTGGCCATGGATCTTGCATTTGACATACCAGTGAACTTACTACCATTCTACATTCTACGTTGAAGATAAACTAAATCATACAATAAACATCAATGATACTTTTTAATGCTATTTGAAAGGGTTTTTGGTTGTAAGTTAATTTTTAATTATAAATTAAATCTTTAAAATCTAAACAAATGTTTAAAAATCACCACTGTCATGTAATTTTTTTTATAACAATTTATATTAGCTACTTAAATCATTTAATTTCACTATTAATCTCATTAGAAATATTCCGTTTCATCTAAATGCATGCATGACGTATTCTAATAGTAGGATTTAAATTGATGTTTTTTTGGTTGCTTAAATGCAAAAAGTATAAATTGCAATTTATGTATTAAGCATACTGTAATTTTTTTATTAAATTGAATCTGAATTTTGTGTATAAAAGAATAATGTCATTTTACAATGGTTAACAGTGATTCAAATTTTTTTTTTACTTTTGTATTTCATCTTTAACATCTAACCTGAGACATACCATACAGTTATACTTGTATTGCAAACAATATCTTATCAAAATTACACTCATCTTATGATTGCAATTAGTCTTTGTTTTATAACTGTTTGTAGTTTTATATGATTTTTCTATAGAAATTTTTTGTTTGTCAATTGAATAATTTCTTAAATCATTTGAGTTTAATAATGTAATCTGCTTATGCATTAGGTTTAATTTTACCAACTCTGAATTATTAAGTTTTTTTCTTTGTATTACTTGTGTATGTTCATTTTTTTTTTTCATAAGGTCTTTAATAGTGCTATTTAAACTTCCATTCATTCAGTATATTTATTTAAGTATCACTATTATTCCAGATTCCAGTACCACTGATTATCAATGTATGCTGGCCATGGATCTTGCATTTGACATACCAGTGAACTTACTACTATTCTATGTTGACGATAAACTAAATCATACAATAAACATCAATGATACTTTTTAATGCTATTTGAAAGGGTTTTTGGTTGTAAGTTAATTTTTAATTATAAATTAAATCTTTAAAATCTAAACAAATGTTTAAAAATCACCACTGTCATGTAATTTTTTTTATAACAATTTATATTAGCTACTTAAATCATTTAATTTCACTATTAATCTCATTAGAAATATTCCGTTTCATCTAAATGCATGCATGACGTATTCTAATAGTAGGATTTAAATTGATGTTTTTTTGGTTGCTTAAATGTAAAAAGTATAAATTGCAATTTATGTATTAAGCATACTGTAATTTTTTTATTAAATTGAATCTGAATTTTGTGTATAAAAGAATAATGTAATTTTACAATGGTTAACAGTGATTCAATTTTTTTTTTTACTTTTGTATTTCATCTTTAACATCTAACTTGAGACATACCATACAGTTATACTTGTATTGCAAACAATATCTTATCAAAATTACACTCATCTTATGATTGCAATTAGTCTTTGTTTTATAACTGTTTGTAGTTTTATATGATTTTTCTATAGAAATTTTTTGTTTGTCAATTGAATAATTTCTTAAATCATTTGAGTTTAATAATGTAATCTGCTTATGCATTAGGTTAAATTTTACCAACTCTGAATTATTAAGTTTTTTTCTTTGTATTACTTGTGTATGTTCATTTTTTTTTTTCATAAGGTTTTTAATAGTGCTATTTAAACTTCCATTCATTCAGTATATTTATTTAAGTATCACTATTATTCCAGATTCCAGTACCACTGATTATCAATGTATGCTGGCCATGGATCTTGCATTTGACATACCAGTGAACTTACTACTATTCTATGTTGACGATAAACTAAATCATACAATAAACATCAATGATACTTTTTAATGCTATTTGAAAGGGTTTTTGGTTGTAAGTTAATTTTTAATTATAAATTAAATCTTTAAAATCTAAACAAATGTTTAAAAATCACCACTGTCATGTAATTTTTTTTATAACAATTTATATTAGCTACTTAAATCATTTAATTTCACTATTAATCTCATTAGAAATATTCCGTTTCATCTAAATGCATGCATGACGTATTCTAATAGTAGGATTTAAATTGATGTTTTTTTGGTTGCTTAAATGTAAAAAGTATAAATTGCAATTTATGTATTAAGCATACTGTAATTTTTTTATTAAATTGAATCTGAATTTTGTGTATAAAAGAATAATGTAATTTTACAATGGTTAACAGTGATTCAATTTTTTTTTTTACTTTTGTATTTCATCTTTAACATCTAACTTGAGACATACCATACAGTTATACTTGTATTGCAAACAATATCTTATCAAAATTACACTCATCTTATGATTGCAATTAGTCTTTGTTTTATAACTGTTTGTAGTTTTATATGATTTTTCTATAGAAATTTTTTGTTTGTCAATTGAATAATTTCTTAAATCATTTGAGTTTAATAATGTAATCTGCTTATGCATTAGGTTTAATTTTACCAACTCTGAATTATTAAGTTTTTTTCTTTGTATTACTTGTGTATGTTCATTTTTTTTTTTCATAAGGTCTTAAATAGTGCTATTTAAACTTCCATTCATTCAGTATATTTATTTAAGTATCACTATTATTCCAGATTCCAGTACCACTCATTATCAATGTATGCTGGCCATGGATCTTGCATTTGACATACCAGTGAACTTACTACTATTCTATGTTGACGATAAACTAAATCATACAATAAACATCAATGATACTTTTTAATGCTATTTGAAAGGGTTTTTGGTTGTAAGTTAATTTTTAATTATAAATTAAATCTTTAAAATCTAAACAAATGTTTAAAAATCACCACTGTCATGTAATTTTTTTTATAACAATTTATATTAGCTACTTAAATCATTTAATTTCACTATTAATCTCATTAGAAATATTCCGTTTCATCTAAATGCATGCATGACGTATTCTAATAGTAGGATTTAAATTGATGTTTTTTTGGTTGCTTAAATGTAAAAAGTATAAATTGCAATTTATGTATTAAGCATACTGTAATTTTTTTATTAAATTGAATCTGAATTTTGTGTATAAAAGAATAATGTAATTTTACAATGGTTAACAGTGATTCAATTTTTTTTTTTACTTTTGTATTTCATCTTTAACATCTAACCTGAGACATACCATACAGTTATACTTGTATTGCAAACAATATCTTATCAAAATTACACTCATCTTATGATTGCAATTAGTCTTTGTTTTATAACTGTTTGTAGTTTTATATGATTTTTCTATAGAAATTTTTTGTTTGTCAATTGAATAATTTCTTAAATCATTTGAGTTTAATAATGTAATCTGCTTATGCATTAGGTTTAATTTTACCAACTCTGAATTATTAAGTTTTTTTCTTTGTATTACTTGTGTATGTTCATTTTTTTTTTTCATAAGGTCTTAAATAGTGCTATTTAAACTTCCATTCATTCAGTATATTTATTTAACTATCACTATTATTCCAGATTCCAGTACCACTGATTATCAATGTATGCTGGCCATGGATCTTGCATTTGACATACCAGTGAACTTACTACTATTCTACGTTGACGATAAACTAAATCATACAATAAACATCAATGATACTTTTTAATGCTATTTGAAAGGGTTTTTGGTTGTAAGTTAATTTTTAATTATAAATTAAATCTTTAAAATCTAAACAAATGTTTAAAAATCACCACTGTCATGTAATTTTTTTTATAACAATTTATATTAGTTACTTAAATCATTTAATTTCACTATTAATCTCATTAGAAATATTCCGTTTCATCTAAATGCATGCATGACGTATTCTAATAGTAGGATTTAAATTGATGTTTTTTTGGTTGCTTAAATGCAAAAAGTATAAATTGCAATTTATGTATTAAGCATACTGTAATTTTTTTATTAAATTGAATCTGAATTTTGTGTATAAAAGAATAATGTCATTTTACAATGGTTAACAGTGATTCAATTTTTTTTTTTACTTTTGTAATTCATCTTTAACATCTAACCTGAGACATACCATACAGTTATACTTGTATTGCAAACAATATCTTATCAAAATTACACTCATCTTATGATTGCAATTAGTCTTTGTTTTATAACTGTTTGTAGTTTTATATGATTTTTCTATAGAAATTTTTTGTTTGTCAATTGAATAATTTCTTAAATCATTTGAGTTTAATAATGTAATCTGCTTATGCATTAGGTTTAATTTTACCAACTCTGAATTATTAAGTTTTTTTCTTTGTATTACTTGTGTATGTTCATTTTTTTTTTTCATAAGGTCTTAAATAGTGCTATTTAAACTTCCATTCATTCAGTATATTTATTTAAGTATCACTATTATTCCAGATTCCAGTACCACTCATTATCAATGTATGCTGGCCATGGATCTTGCATTTGACATACCAGTGAACTTACTACTATTCTATGTTGACGATAAACTAAATCATACAATAAACATCAATGATACTTTTTAATGCTATTTGAAAGGGTTTTTGGTTGTAAGTTAATTTTTAATTATAAATTAAATCTTTAAAATCTAAACAAATGTTTAAAAATCACCACTGTCATGTAATTTTTTTTATAACAATTTATATTAGCTACTTAAATCATTTAATTTCACTATTAATCTCATTAGAAATATTCCGTTTCATCTAAATGCATGCATGACGTATTCTAATAGTAGGATTTAAATTGATGTTTTTTTGGTTGCTTAAATGTAAAAAGTATAAATTGCAATTTATGTATTAAGCATACTGTAATTTTTTTATTAAATTGAATCTGAATTTTGTGTATAAAAGAATAATGTAATTTTACAATGGTTAACAGTGATTCAATTTTTTTTTTTACTTTTGTATTTCATCTTTAACATCTAACCTGAGACATACCATACAGTTATACTTGTATTGCAAACAATATCTTATCAAAATTACACTCATCTTATGATTGCAATTAGTCTTTGTTTTATAACTGTTTGTAGTTTTATATGATTTTTCTATAGAAATTTTTTGTTTGTCAATTGAATAATTTCTTAAATCATTTGAGTTTAATAATGTAATCTGCTTATGCATTAGGTTTAATTTTACCAACTCTGAATTATTAAGTTTTTTTCTTTGTATTACTTGTGTATGTTCATTTTTTTTTTTCATAAGGTCTTAAATAGTGCTATTTAAACTTCCATTCATTCAGTATATTTATTTAAGTATCACTATTATTCCAGATTCCAGTACCACTGATTATCTATGTATGCTGCCCATGGATTTTGCATTTGACATATCAGTGAACTTACTACCATTCTACATTCTACGTTGAAGATAAACTAAATCATACAATAAACATCAATGATACTTTTTAATGCTATTTGAAAGGGTTTTTGGTTGTAAGTTAATTTTTAATTATAAATTAAATCTTTAAAATCTAAACAAATGTTTAAAAATCACCACTGTCATGTAATTTTTTTTATAACAATTTATATTAGCTACTTAAATCATTTAATTTCACTATTAATCTCATTAGAAATATTCCGTTTCATCTAAATGCATGCATGACGTATTCTAATAGTAGGATTTAAATTGATGTTTTTTTGGTTGCTTAAATGCAAAAAGTATAAATTGCAATTTATGTATTAAGCATACTGTAATTTTTTTATTAAATTGAATCTGAATTTTGTGTATAAAAGAATAATGTCATCATTTTACAATGGTTAACAGTGATTCAAATTTTTTTTTTACTTTTGTATTTCATCTTTAACATCTAACTTGAGACATACCATACAGTTATACTTGTATTGCAAACAATATCTTATCAAAATTACACTCATCTTATGATTGCAATTAGTCTTTGTTTTATAACTGTTTGTAGTTTTATATGATTTTTCTATAGAAATTTTTTGTTTGTCAATTGAATAATTTCTTAAATCATTTGAGTTTAATAATGTAATCTGCTTATGCATTAGGTTTAATTTTACCAACTCTGAATTATTAAGTTTTTTTCTTTGTATTACTTGTGTATGTTCATTTTTTTTTTTCATAAGGTCTTAAATAGTGCTATTTAAACTTCCATTCATTCAGTATATTTATTTAAGTATCACTATTATTCCAGATTCCAGTACCACTGATTATCAATGTATGCTGGCCATGGATCTTGCATTTGACATACCAGTGAACTTACTACTATTCTACGTTGACGATAAACTAAATCATACAATAAACATCAATGATACTTTTTAATGCTATTTGAAAGGGTTTTTGGTTGTAAGTTAATTTTTAATTATAAATTAAATCTTTAAAATCTAAACAAATGTTTAAAAATCACCACTGTCATGTAATTTTTTTTATAACAATTTATATTAGTTACTTAAATCATTTAATTTCACTATTAATCTCATTAGAAATATTCCGTTTCATCTAAATGCATGCATGACGTATTCTAATAGTAGGATTTAAATTGATGTTTTTTTGGTTGCTTAAATGCAAAAAGTATAAATTGCAATTTATGTATTAAGCATACTGTAATTTTTTTATTAAATTGAATCTGAATTTTGTGTATAAAAGAATAATGTCATTTTACAATGGTTAACAGTGATTCAATTTTTTTTTTTACTTTTGTATTTCATCTTTAACATCTAACCTGAGACATACCATACAGTTATACTTGTATTGCAAACAATATCTTATCAAAATTACACTCATCTTATGATTGCAATTAGTCTTTGTTTTATAACTGTTTGTAGTTTTATATGATTTTTCTATAGAAATTTTTTGTTTGTCAATTGAATAATTTCTTAAATCATTTGAGTTTAATAATGTAATCTGCTTATGCATTAGGTTTAATTTTACCAACTCTGAATTATTAAGTTTTTTTCTTTGTATTACTTGTGTATGTTCATTTTTTTTTTTCATAAGGTCTTTAATAGTGCTATTTAAACTTCAATTCATTCAGTATATTTATTTAACTATCACTATTATTCCAGATTCCAGTACCACTGATTATCAATGTATGCTGGCCATGGATCTAGCATTTGACATACCAGTGAACTTACTACTATTCTACGTTGACGATAAACTAAATCATACAATAAACATCAATGATACTTTTTAATGCTATTTGAAAGGGTTTTTGGTTGTAAGTTAATTTTTAATTATAAATTAAATCTTTAAAATCTAAACAAATGTTTAAAAATCACCACTGTCATGTAATTTTTTTTATAACAATTTATATTAGCTACTTAAATCATTTAATTTCACTATTAATCTCATTAGAAATATTCCGTTTCATCTAAATGCATGCATGACGTATTCTAATAGTAGGATTTAAATTGATGTTTTTTTGGTTGCTTAAATGCAAAAAGTATAAATTGCAATTTATGTATTAAGCATACTGTAATTTTTTTATTAAATTGAATCTGAATTTTGTGTATAAAAGAATAATGTCATTTTACAATGGTTAACAGTGATTCAATTTTTTTTTTTACTTTTGTAATTCATCTTTAACATCTAACCTGAGACATACCATACAGTTATACTTGTATTGCAAACAATATCTTATCAAAATTACACTCATCTTATGATTGCAATTAGTCTTTGTTTTATAACTGTTTGTAGTTTTATATGATTTTTCTATAGAAATTTTTTGTTTGTCAATTGAATAATTTCTTAAATCATTTGAGTTTAATAATGTAATCTGCTTATGCATTAGGTTTAATTTTACCAACTCTGAATTATTAAGTTTTTTTCTTTGTATTACTTGTGTATGTTCATTTTTTTTTTTCATAAGGTCTTAAATAGTGCTATTTAAACTTCCATTCATTCAGTATATTTATTTAAGTATCACTATTATTCCAGATTCCAGTACCACTCATTATCAATGTATGCTGGCCATGGATCTTGCATTTGACATACCAGTGAACTTACTACTATTCTATGTTGACGATAAACTAAATCATACAATAAACATCAATGATACTTTTTAATGCTATTTGAAAGGGTTTTTGGTTGTAAGTTAATTTTTAATTATAAATTAAATCTTTAAAATCTAAACAAATGTTTAAAAATCACCACTGTCATGTAATTTTTTTTATAACAATTTATATTAGCTACTTAAATCATTTAATTTCACTATTAATCTCATTAGAAATATTCCGTTTCATCTAAATGCATGCATGACGTATTCTAATAGTAGGATTTAAATTGATGTTTTTTTGGTTGCTTAAATGTAAAAAGTATAAATTGCAATTTATGTATTAAGCATACTGTAATTTTTTTATTAAATTGAATCTGAATTTTGTGTATAAAAGAATAATGTAATTTTACAATGGTTAACAGTGATTCAATTTTTTTTTTTACTTTTGTATTTCATCTTTAACATCTAACCTGAGACATACCATACAGTTATACTTGTATTGCAAACAATATCTTATCAAAATTACACTCATCTTATGATTGCAATTAGTCTTTGTTTTATAACTGTTTGTAGTTTTATATGATTTTTCTATAGAAATTTTTTGTTTGTCAATTGAATAATTTCTTAAATCATTTGAGTTTAATAATGTAATCTGCTTATGCATTAGGTTTAATTTTACCAACTCTGAATTATTAAGTTTTTTTCTTTGTATTACTTGTGTATGTTCATTTTTTTTTTTCATAAGGTCTTAAATAGTGCTATTTAAACTTCCATTCATTCAGTATATTTATTTAAGTATCACTATTATTCCAGATTCCAGTACCACTGATTATCTATGTATGCTGCCCATGGATTTTGCATTTGACATATCAGTGAACTTACTACCATTCTACATTCTACGTTGAAGATAAACTAAATCATACAATAAACATCAATGATACTTTTTAATGCTATTTGAAAGGGTTTTTGGTTGTAAGTTAATTTTTAATTATAAATTAAATCTTTAAAATCTAAACAAATGTTTAAAAATCACCACTGTCATGTAATTTTTTTTATAACAATTTATATTAGTTACTTAAATCATTTAATTTCACTATTAATCTCATTAGAAATATTCCGTTTCATCTAAATGCATGCATGACGTATTCTAATAGTAGGATTTAAATTGATGTTTTTTTGGTTGCTTAAATGCAAAAAGTATAAATTGCAATTTATGTATTAAGCATACTGTAATTTTTTTATTAAATTGAATCTGAATTTTGTGTATAAAAGAATAATGTCATTTTACAATGGTTAACAGTGATTCAATTTTTTTTTTTACTTTTGTATTTCATCTTTAACATCTAACCTGAGACATACCATACAGTTATACTTGTATTGCAAACAATATCTTATCAAAATTACACTCATCTTATGATTGCAATTAGTCTTTGTTTTATAACTGTTTGTAGTTTTATATGATTTTTCTATAGAAATTTTTTGTTTGTCAATTGAATAATTTCTTAAATCATTTGAGTTTAATAATGTAATCTGCTTATGCATTAGGTTTAATTTTACCAACTCTGAATTATTAAGTTTTTTTCTTTGTATTACTTGTGTATGTTCATTTTTTTTTTTCATAAGGTCTTTAATAGTGCTATTTAAACTTCAATTCATTCAGTATATTTATTTAACTATCACTATTATTCCAGATTCCAGTACCACTGATTATCAATGTATGCTGGCCATGGATCTTGCATTTGACATACCAGTGAACTTACTACTATTCTACGTTGACGATAAACTAAATCATACAATAAACATCAATGATACTTTTTAATGCTATTTGAAAGGGTTTTTGGTTGTAAGTTAATTTTTAATTATAAATTAAATCTTTAAAATCTAAACAAATGTTTAAAAATCACCACTGTCATGTAATTTTTTTTATAACAATTTATATTAGCTACTTAAATCATTTAATTTCACTATTAATCTCATTAGAAATATTCCGTTTCATCTAAATGCATGCATGACGTATTCTAATAGTAGGATTTAAATTGATGTTTTTTTGGTTGCTTAAATGCAAAAAGTATAAATTGCAATTTATGTATTAAGCATACTGTAATTTTTTTATTAAATTGAATCTGAATTTTGTGTATAAAAGAATAATGTCATTTTACAATGGTTAACAGTGATTCAATTTTTTTTTTTACTTTTGTAATTCATCTTTAACATCTAACCTGAGACATACCATACAGTTATACTTGTATTGCAAACAATATCTTATCAAAATTACACTCATCTTATGATTGCAATTAGTCTTTGTTTTATAACTGTTTGTAGTTTTATATGATTTTTCTATAGAAATTTTTTGTTTGTCAATTGAATAATTTCTTAAATCATTTGAGTTTAATAATGTAATCTGCTTATGCATTAGGTTTAATTTTACCAACTCTGAATTATTAAGTTTTTTTCTTTGTATTACTTGTGTATGTTCATTTTTTTTTTTCATAAGGTCTTAAATAGTGCTATTTAAACTTCCATTCATTCAGTATATTTATTTAAGTATCACTATTATTCCAGATTCCAGTACCACTGATTATCAATGTATGCTGGCCATGGATCTTGCATTTGACATACCAGTGAACTTACTACTATTCTATGTTGACGATAAACTAAATCATACAATAAACATCAATGATACTTTTTAATGCTATTTGAAAGGGTTTTTGGTTGTAAGTTAATTTTTAATTATAAATTAAATCTTTAAAATCTAAACAAATGTTTAAAAATCACCACTGTCATGTAATTTTTTTTATAACAATTTATATTAGCTACTTAAATCATTTAATTTCACTATTAATCTCATTAGAAATATTCCGTTTCATCTAAATGCATGCATGACGTATTCTAATAGTAGGATTTAAATTGATGTTTTTTTGGTTGCTTAAATGTAAAAAGTATAAATTGCAATTTATGTATTAAGCATACTGTAATTTTTTTATTAAATTGAATCTGAATTTTGTGTATAAAAGAATAATGTAATTTTACAATGGTTAACAGTGATTCAATTTTTTTTTTTACTTTTGTATTTCATCTTTAACATCTAACCTGAGACATACCATACAGTTATACTTGTATTGCAAACAATATCTTATCAAAATTACACTCATCTTATGATTGCAATTAGTCTTTGTTTTATAACTGTTTGTAGTTTTATATGATTTTTCTATAGAAATTTTTTGTTTGTCAATTGAATAATTTCTTAAATCATTTGAGTTTAATAATGTAATCTGCTTATGCATTAGGTTTAATTTTACCAACTCTGAATTATTAAGTTTTTTTCTTTGTATTACTTGTGTATGTTCATTTTTTTTTTTCATAAGGTCTTAAATAGTGCTATTTAAACTTCCATTCATTCAGTATATTTATTTAAGTATCACTATTATTCCAGATTCCAGTACCACTGATTATCTATGTATGCTGCCCATGGATTTTGCATTTGACATATCAGTGAACTTACTACCATTCTACATTCTACGTTGAAGATAAACTAAATCATACAATAAACATCAATGATACTTTTTAATGCTATTTGAAAGGGTTTTTGGTTGTAAGTTAATTTTTAATTATAAATTAAATCTTTAAAATCTAAACAAATGTTTAAAAATCACCACTGTCATGTAATTTTTTTTATAACAATTTATATTAGCTACTTAAATCATTTAATTTCACTATTAATCTCATTAGAAATATTCCGTTTCATCTAAATGCATGCATGACGTATTCTAATAGTAGGATTTAAATTGATGTTTTTTTGGTTGCTTAAATGCAAAAAGTATAAATTGCAATTTATGTATTAAGCATACTGTAATTTTTTTATTAAATTGAATCTGAATTTTGTGTATAAAAGAATAATGTCATCATTTTACAATGGTTAACAGTGATTCAAATTTTTTTTTTACTTTTGTATTTCATCTTTAACATCTAACTTGAGACATACCATACAGTTATACTTGTATTGCAAACAATATCTTATCAAAATTACACTCATCTTATGATTGCAATTAGTCTTTGTTTTATAACTGTTTGTAGTTTTATATGATTTTTCTATAGAAATTTTTTGTTTGTCAATTGAATAATTTCTTAAATCATTTGAGTTTAATAATGTAATCTGCTTATGCATTAGGTTTAATTTTACCAACTCTGAATTATTAAGTTTTTTTCTTTGTATTACTTGTGTATGTTCATTTTTTTTTTTCATAAGGTCTTAAATAGTGCTATTTAAACTTCCATTCATTCAGTATATTTATTTAAGTATCACTATTATTCCAGATTCCAGTACCACTGATTATCAATGTATGCTGGCCATGGATCTTGCATTTGACATACCAGTGAACTTACTACTATTCTACGTTGACGATAAACTAAATCATACAATAAACATCAATGATACTTTTTAATGCTATTTGAAAGGGTTTTTGGTTGTAAGTTAATTTTTAATTATAAATTAAATCTTTAAAATCTAAACAAATGTTTAAAAATCACCACTGTCATGTAATTTTTTTTATAACAATTTATATTAGTTACTTAAATCATTTAATTTCACTATTAATCTCA
Source organism: Schizaphis graminum (assembly GCA_020882235.1). Classification (NCBI taxonomy): domain Eukaryota; kingdom Metazoa; phylum Arthropoda; class Insecta; order Hemiptera; family Aphididae; genus Schizaphis; species Schizaphis graminum. The sequence continues at coordinate 13,777,586 of CM037033.1, read as the reverse complement.
TTAGAAATATTCCGTTTCATCTAAATGCATGCATGACGTATTCTAATAGTAGGATTTAAATTGATGTTTTTTTGGTTGCTTAAATGCAAAAAGTATAAATTGCAATTTATGTATTAAGCATACTGTAATTTTTTTATTAAATTGAATCTGAATTTTGTGTATAAAAGAATAATGTCATTTTACAATGGTTAACAGTGATTCAATTTTTTTTTTTACTTTTGTATTTCATCTTTAACATCTAACCTGAGACATACCATACAGTTATACTTGTATTGCAAACAATATCTTATCAAAATTACACTCATCTTATGATTGCAATTAGTCTTTGTTTTATAACTGTTTGTAGTTTTATATGATTTTTCTATAGAAATTTTTTGTTTGTCAATTGAATAATTTCTTAAATCATTTGAGTTTAATAATGTAATCTGCTTATGCATTAGGTTTAATTTTACCAACTCTGAATTATTAAGTTTTTTTCTTTGTATTACTTGTGTATGTTCATTTTTTTTTTTCATAAGGTCTTTAATAGTGCTATTTAAACTTCAATTCATTCAGTATATTTATTTAACTATCACTATTATTCCAGATTCCAGTACCACTGATTATCAATGTATGCTGGCCATGGATCTTGCATTTGACATACCAGTGAACTTACTACTATTCTACGTTGACGATAAACTAAATCATACAATAAACATCAATGATACTTTTTAATGCTATTTGAAAGGGTTTTTGGTTGTAAGTTAATTTTTAATTATAAATTAAATCTTTAAAATCTAAACAAATGTTTAAAAATCACCACTGTCATGTAATTTTTTTTATAACAATTTATATTAGCTACTTAAATCATTTAATTTCACTATTAATCTCATTAGAAATATTCCGTTTCATCTAAATGCATGCATGACGTATTCTAATAGTAGGATTTAAATTGATGTTTTTTTGGTTGCTTAAATGCAAAAAGTATAAATTGCAATTTATGTATTAAGCATACTGTAATTTTTTTATTAAATTGAATCTGAATTTTGTGTATAAAAGAATAATGTCATTTTACAATGGTTAACAGTGATTCAATTTTTTTTTTTACTTTTGTAATTCATCTTTAACATCTAACCTGAGACATACCATACAGTTATACTTGTATTGCAAACAATATCTTATCAAAATTACACTCATCTTATGATTGCAATTAGTCTTTGTTTTATAACTGTTTGTAGTTTTATATGATTTTTCTATAGAAATTTTTTGTTTGTCAATTGAATAATTTCTTAAATCATTTGAGTTTAATAATGTAATCTGCTTATGCATTAGGTTTAATTTTACCAACTCTGAATTATTAAGTTTTTTTCTTTGTATTACTTGTGTATGTTCATTTTTTTTTTTCATAAGGTCTTAAATAGTGCTATTTAAACTTCCATTCATTCAGTATATTTATTTAAGTATCACTATTATTCCAGATTCCAGTACCACTGATTATCAATGTATGCTGGCCATGGATCTTGCATTTGACATACCAGTGAACTTACTACTATTCTATGTTGACGATAAACTAAATCATACAATAAACATCAATGATACTTTTTAATGCTATTTGAAAGGGTTTTTGGTTGTAAGTTAATTTTTAATTATAAATTAAATCTTTAAAATCTAAACAAATGTTTAAAAATCACCACTGTCATGTAATTTTTTTTATAACAATTTATATTAGCTACTTAAATCATTTAATTTCACTATTAATCTCATTAGAAATATTCCGTTTCATCTAAATGCATGCATGACGTATTCTAATAGTAGGATTTAAATTGATGTTTTTTTGGTTGCTTAAATGTAAAAAGTATAAATTGCAATTTATGTATTAAGCATACTGTAATTTTTTTATTAAATTGAATCTGAATTTTGTGTATAAAAGAATAATGTAATTTTACAATGGTTAACAGTGATTCAATTTTTTTTTTTACTTTTGTATTTCATCTTTAACATCTAACCTGAGACATACCATACAGTTATACTTGTATTGCAAACAATATCTTATCAAAATTACACTCATCTTATGATTGCAATTAGTCTTTGTTTTATAACTGTTTGTAGTTTTATATGATTTTTCTATAGAAATTTTTTGTTTGTCAATTGAATAATTTCTTAAATCATTTGAGTTTAATAATGTAATCTGCTTATGCATTAGGTTTAATTTTACCAACTCTGAATTATTAAGTTTTTTTCTTTGTATTACTTGTGTATGTTCATTTTTTTTTTTCATAAGGTCTTAAATAGTGCTATTTAAACTTCCATTCATTCAGTATATTTATTTAAGTATCACTATTATTCCAGATTCCAGTACCACTGATTATCAATGTATGCTGGCCATGGATCTTGCATTTGACATACCAGTGAACTTACTACTATTCTACGTTGACGATAAACTAAATCATACAATAAACATCAATGATACTTTTTAATGCTATTTGAAAGGGTTTTTGGTTGTAAGTTAATTTTTAATTATAAATTAAATCTTTAAAATCTAAACAAATGTTTAAAAATCACCACTGTCATGTAATTTTTTTTATAACAATTTATATTAGCTACTTAAATCATTTAATTTCACTATTAATCTCATTAGAAATATTCCGTTTCATCTAAATGCATGCATGACGTATTCTAATAGTAGGATTTAAATTGATGTTTTTTTGGTTGCTTAAATGCAAAAAGTATAAATTGCAATTTATGTATTAAGCATACTGTAATTTTTTTATTAAATTGAATCTGAATTTTGTGTATAAAAGAATAATGTCATCATTTTACAATGGTTAACAGTGATTCAAATTTTTTTTTTACTTTTGTATTTCATCTTTAACATCTAACTTGAGACATACCATACAGTTATACTTGTATTGCAAACAATATCTTATCAAAATTACACTCATCTTATGATTGCAATTAGTCTTTGTTTTATAACTGTTTGTAGTTTTATATGATTTTTCTATAGAAATTTTTTGTTTGTCAATTGAATAATTTCTTAAATCATTTGAGTTTAATAATGTAATCTGCTTATGCATTAGGTTTAATTTTACCAACTCTGAATTATTAAGTTTTTTTCTTTGTATTACTTGTGTATGTTCATTTTTTAGATTCTGAACGGAGTGAAGAATGTATTGATTTTACAATGATGTGTGTTTTTTTTTTTTTTTTTTTTTTTTTTTTTTTTTTTTTTTTTTATTTTTTTATTTTTGTGTCTGACGACAACATTTGGAGCAGTAAAAATGCTTCGATTTTGGACTTCAGCCCCTCTTTGAAAAGGAAATCGGATCTAGTTGGTACTTTGGGGGGTCAAAAGTTAAAAATTTTCAATATTTTTTAAATGAATCGGGAAAAACCCTAAAAAAATGACAGAAAAACGGGAATTTTTACGCAAAACTAGTTTTCGACAAAATCGAATTTTTTATTTTGCTATAACTCAAAAACTAATAGATGTAAATACTTGAAATTTTCACCAAATGTTTATGTTAGTGTTCTCTATATACTGTTAAATTTTCAAAGAATTTAGACTTTTTTTGAGTTATTTATAGATAATTGAAATTTTTAATTTTTTTTAGTATTTTTTTTTAAAATAACGATAAAAATTTTTTGGCCGGCCAGAAAATCTTGAAAATTTAATGCAAGGTTTCTTATAAGTTGTTCTTAAAGTGATAAAAAAAAATCCGAAATCGTTAGTCACAATTTTTTTTTATAAGTGCTTAAAGTTCGAATTTATACGAAATATGTCAAAATTGCGAAAATTTGCGAGTAATTTTGTGGTTGAAAAATCGTAAAATTTTTTTCTTTTATAACTAAGTTTTGAAAATTTGTTGCAAGGTTCTCCATAAATTTTTCTTCAATTATCTGTAAAAAAAACTCGACCGGATTCAGACAAAAATTTTTTATGAGTGTTTGAAATTTAAATTTGTACAAAACCGCGTTAAATAACGGTTTAGCCTCAAACGATTTTTGATATTTGTTGTAATTCAAACTGTATAAGTCGTAAATACTTGAAAATTTTACCAGATATTTATATTGGCATTTTCTTTACGTGATTTGATTTTCAAAATATTTTGACTTTTTTTGAGCTATTTATAGACAATTGAAATTTTTAATTTTTTTTTATTTTTTATTTATAAATGTTGATAAAAAAAATTTAGCTGGGACAAATTTCTTGAAAATTTAATTGAAGGGTCCACATAACTTGTTCTAACTCTCATTCAAAAATTATAAAAATACATAGGCACAATTTTTTTTTATTAGCATTTGAAGTTCAAATATTGACAAAAATTCGTCAAAATCATGAATATTTTTCACTATTTGGTAGTTAAAAATTTATAAATATTTTACTATCAAAAGCTAAGAATTGAAAATTTAATACTATGCTGTACATAAGTTAAGCTTAGAATAATTATAAAAAAGTTTGAGGATTATTCAATTTAAAAAATTTTACGAGTGTTTAAAGTTTTAATTTTAATTTGAAATCAAAAATACACGTGTAAAATAACGTTTTACTAATAAATAATTTTCGATTTTTGTTATTTTTAAAAAATTACTAAACGTAAGATCTTGAAACTTTTACTTAAATGTTTGAATTTGTTTCAAAATAGAATATATGACAATATTTTAATATAATATATTAATATATCTTAGACTGACAAATCATCTCCGTTCAGAATCGTTTTTCGTATACAATGATACCTATCATTGCATTCAAATTTAACCTTCCCTAGTCCGAGGTCCATCCCACCCCCTAATGTACAGCAGAGCGATACTCACTTACCCGCTTTTTTTTTTTCATAAGGTCTTAAATAGTGCTATTTAAACTTCCATTCATTCAGTATATTTATTTAAGTATCACTATTATTCCAGATTCCAGTACCACTGATTATCTATGTATGCTGCCCATGGATTTTGCATTTGACATATCAGTGAACTTACTACCATTCTACATTCTACGTTGAAGATAAACTAAATCATACAATAAACATCAATGATACTTTTTAATGCTATTTGAAAGGGTTTTTGGTTGTAAGTTAATTTTTAATTATAAATTAAATCTTTAAAATCTAAACAAATGTTTAAAAATCACCACTGTCATGTAATTTTTTTTATAACAATTTATATTAGCTACTTAAATCATTTAATTTCACTATTAATCTCATTAGAAATATTCCGTTTCATCTAAATGCATGCATGACGTATTCTAATAGTAGGATTTAAATTGATGTTTTTTTGGTTGCTTAAATGTAAAAAGTATAAATTGCAATTTATGTATTAAGCATACTGTAATTTTTTTATTAAATTGAATCTGAATTTTGTGTATAAAAGAATAATGTAATTTTACAATGGTTAACAGTGATTCAATTTTTTTTTTTACTTTTGTATTTCATCTTTAACATCTAACCTGAGACATACCATACAGTTATACTTGTATTGCAAACAATATCTTATCAAAATTACACTCATCTTATGATTGCAAATAGTCTTTGTTTTATAACTGTTTGTAGTTTTATATGATTTTTCTATAGAAATTTTTTGTTTGTCAATTGAATAATTTCTTAAATCATTTGAGTTTAATAATGTAATCTGCTTATGCTTTAGGTTTAATTTTACCAACTCTGAATTATTAAGTTTTTTTCTTCGTATTACTTGTGTATGTTCATTTTTTTTTTTTATAAGGTCTTAAATAGTGCTATTTAAACTTCCATTCATTCAGTATATTTATTTAAGTATCACTATTATTCCAGATTCCAGTACCACTGATTATCAATGTATGCTGGCCATGGATCTTGCATTTGACATACCAGTGAACTTACTACTATTCTATGTTGACGATAAACTAAATCATACAATAAACATCAATGATACTTTTTAATGCTATTTGAAAGGGTTTTTGGTTGTAAGTTAATTTTTAATTATAAATTAAATCTTTAAAATCTAAACAAATGTTTAAAAATCACCACTGTCATGTAATTTTTTTTATAACAATTTATATTAGCTACTTAAATCATTTAATTTCACTATTAATCTCATTAGAAATATTCCGTTTCATCTAAATGCATGCATGACGTATTCTAATAGTAGGATTTAAATTGATGTTTTTTTGGTTGCTTAAATGCAAAAAGTATAAATTGCAATTTATGTATTAAGCATACTGTAATTTTTTTATTAAATTGAATCTGAATTTTGTGTATAAAAGAATAATGTCATCATTTTACAATGGTTAACAGTGATTCAAATTTTTTTTTTACTTTTGTATTTCATCTTTAACATCTAACTTGAGACATACCATACAGTTATACTTGTATTGCAAACAATATCTTATCAAAATTACACTCATCTTATGATTGCAATTAGTCTTTGTTTTATAACTGTTTGTAGTTTTATATGATTTTTCTATAGAAATTTTTTGTTTGTCAATTGAATAATTTCTTAAATCATTTGAGTTTAATAATGTAATCTGCTTATGCATTAGGTTTAATTTTACCAACTCTGAATTATTAAGTTTTTTTCTTTGTATTACTTGTGTATGTTCATTTTTTAGATTCTGAACGGAGTGAAGAATGTATTGATTTTACAATGATGTGTGTTTTTTTTTTTTTTTTTTTTTTTTTTTTTTTTTTTTTTTTTTTTATTTTTTTATTTTTGTGTCTGACGACAACATTTGGAGCAGTAAAAATGCTTCGATTTTGGACTTCAGCCCCTCTTTGAAAAGGAAATCGGATCTAGTTGGTACTTTGGGGGGTCAAAAGTTAAAAATTTTCAATATTTTTTAAATGAATCGGGAAAAACCCTAAAAAAATGACAGAAAAACGGGAATTTTTACGCAAAACTAGTTTTCGACAAAATCGAATTTTTTATTTTGCTATAACTCAAAAACTAATAGATGTAAATACTTGAAATTTTCACCAAATGTTTATGTTAGTGTTCTCTATATACTGTTAAATTTTCAAAGAATTTAGACTTTTTTTGAGTTATTTATAGATAATTGAAATTTTTAATTTTTTTTAGTATTTTTTTTTAAAATAACGATAAAAATTTTTTGGCCGGCCAGAAAATCTTGAAAATTTAATGCAAGGTTTCTTATAAGTTGTTCTTAAAGTGATAAAAAAAAATCCGAAATCGTTGTCACAATTTTTTTTTATAAGTGCTTAAAGTTCGAATTTATACGAAATATGTCAAAATTGCGAAAATTTGCGAGTAATTTTGTGGTTGAAAAATCGTAAAATTTTTTTCTTTTATAACTAAGTTTTGAAAATTTGTTGCAAGGTTCTCCATAAATTTTTCTTCAATTATCTGTAAAAAAAACTCGACCGGATTCAGACAAAAATTTTTTATGAGTGTTTGAAATTTAAATTTGTACAAAACCGCGTTAAATAACGGTTTAGCCTCAAACGATTTTTGATATTTGTTGTAATTCAAACTGTATAAGTCGTAAATACTTGAAAATTTTACCAGATATTTATATTGGCATTTTCTTTACGTGATTTGATTTTCAAAATATTTTGACTTTTTTTGAGCTATTTATAGACAATTGAAATTTTTAATTTTTTTTTATTTTTTATTTATAAATGTTGATAAAAAAAATTTAGCTGGGACAAATTTCTTGAAAATTTAATTGAAGGGTCCACATAACTTGTTCTAACTCTCATTCAAAAATTATAAAAATACATAGGCACAATTTTTTTTTATTAGCATTTGAAGTTCAAATATTGACAAAAATTCGTCAAAATCATGAATATTTTTCACTATTTGGTAGTTAAAAATTTATAAATATTTTACTATCAAAAGCTAAGAATTGAAAATTTAATACTATGCTGTACATAAGTTAAGCTTAGAATAATTATAAAAAAGTTTGAGGATTATTCAATTTAAAAAATTTTACGAGTGTTTAAAGTTTTAATTTTAATTTGAAATCAAAAATACACGTGTAAAATAACGTTTTACTAATAAATAATTTTCGATTTTTGTTATTTTTAAAAAATTACTAAACGTAAGATCTTGAAACTTTTACTTAAATGTTTGAATTTGTTTCAAAATAGAATATATGACAATATTTTAATATAATATATTAATATATCTTAGACTGACAAATCATCTCCGTTCAGAATCGTTTTTCGTATACAATGATACCTATCATTGCATTCAAATTTAACCTTCCCTAGTCCGAGGTCCATCCCACCCCCTAATGTACAGCAGAGCGATACTCACTTACCCGCTTTTTTTTTTTCATAAGGTCTTAAATAGTGCTATTTAAACTTCCATTCATTCAGTATATTTATTTAAGTATCACTATTATTCCAGATTCCAGTACCACTGATTATCTATGTATGCTGCCCATGGATTTTGCATTTGACATATCAGTGAACTTACTACCATTCTACATTCTACGTTGAAGATAAACTAAATCATACAATAAACATCAATGATACTTTTTAATGCTATTTGAAAGGGTTTTTGGTTGTAAGTTAATTTTTAATTATAAATTAAATCTTTAAAATCTAAACAAATGTTTAAAAATCACCACTGTCATGTAATTTTTTTTATAACAATTTATATTAGCTACTTAAATCATTTAATTTCACTATTAATCTCATTAGAAATATTCCGTTTCATCTAAATGCATGCATGACGTATTCTAATAGTAGGATTTAAATTGATGTTTTTTTGGTTGCTTAAATGTAAAAAGTATAAATTGCAATTTATGTATTAAGCATACTGTAATTTTTTTATTAAATTGAATCTGAATTTTGTGTATAAAAGAATAATGTAATTTTACAATGGTTAACAGTGATTCAATTTTTTTTTTTACTTTTGTATTTCATCTTTAACATCTAACCTGAGACATACCATACAGTTATACTTGTATTGCAAACAATATCTTATCAAAATTACACTCATCTTATGATTGCAAATAGTCTTTGTTTTATAACTGTTTGTAGTTTTATATGATTTTTCTATAGAAATTTTTTGTTTGTCAATTGAATAATTTCTTAAATCATTTGAGTTTAATAATGTAATCTGCTTATGCTTTAGGTTTAATTTTACCAACTCTGAATTATTAAGTTTTTTTCTTCGTATTACTTGTGTATGTTCATTTTTTTTTTTTATAAGGTCTTAAATAGTGCTATTTAAACTTCCATTCATTCAGTATATTTATTTAAGTATCACTATTATTCCAGATTCCAGTACCACTGATTATCAATGTATGCTGGCCATGGATCTTGCATTTGACATACCAGTGAACTTACTACTATTCTATGTTGACGATAAACTAAATCATACAATAAACATCAATGATACTTTTTAATGCTATTTGAAAGGGTTTTTGGTTGTAAGTTAATTTTTAATTATAAATTAAATCTTTAAAATCTAAACAAATGTTTAAAAATCACCACTGTCATGTAATTTTTTTTATAACAATTTATATTAGCTACTTAAATCATTTAATTTCACTATTAATCTCATTAGAAATATTCCGTTTCATCTAAATGCATGCATGACGTATTTTAATAGTAGGATTTAAATTGATGTTTTTTTGGTTGCTTAAATGCAAAAAGTATAAATTGCAATTTATGTATTAAGCATACTGTAATTTTTTTATTAAATTGAATCTGAATTTTGTGTATAAAAGAATAATGTCATTTTACAATGGTTAACAGTGATTCAAATTTTTTTTTTACTTTTGTATTTCATCTTTAACATCTAACTTGAGATATACCATACAGTTATACTTGTATTGCAAACAATATCTTATCAAAATTACACTCATCTTATGATTGCAATTAGTCTTTGTTTTATAACTGTTTGTAGTTTTATATGATTTTTCTATAGAAATTTTTTGTTTGTCAATTGAATAATTTCTTAAATCATTTGAGTTTAATAATGTAATCTGCTTATGCATTAGGTTTAATTTTACCAACTCTGAATTATTAAGTTTTTTTCTTTGTATTACTTGTGTATGTTCATTTTTTTTTTTCATAAGGTCTTAAATAGTGCTATTTAAACTTCCATTCATTCAGTATATTTATTTAAGTATCACTATTATTCCAGATTCCAGTACCACTGATTATCTATGTATGCTGCCCATGGATTTTGCATTTGACATATCAGTGAACTTACTACCATTCTACATTCTACGTTGAAGATAAACTAAATCATACAACAAACATCAATGATACTTTTTAATGCTATTTGAAAGGGTTTTTGGTTGTGAGTTAATTTTTAATTATAAATTAAATCTTTAAAATCTAAACAAATGTTTAAAAATCACCACTGTCATGTAATTTTTTTTATAACAATTTATATTAGCTACTTAAATCATTTAATTTCACTATTAATCTCATTAGAAATATTCCGTTTCATCTAAATGCATGCATGACGTATTCTAATAGTAGGATTTAAATTGATGTTTTTTTGGTTGCTTAAATGTAAAAAGTATAAATTGCAATTTATGTATTAAGCATACTGTAATTTTTTTATTAAATTGAATCTGAATTTTGTGTATAAAAGAATAATGTAATTTTACAATGGTTAACAGTGATTCAATTTTTTTTTTTACTTTTGTATTTCATCTTTAACATCTAACTTGAGACATACCATACAGTTATACTTGTATTGCAAACAATATCTTATCAAAATTACACTCATCTTATGATTGCAATTAGTCTTTGTTTTATAACTGTTTGTAGTTTTATATGATTTTTCTATAGAAATTTTTTGTTTGTCAATTGAATAATTTCTTAAATCATTTGAGTTTAATAATGTAATCTGCTTATGCTTTAGGTTTAATTTTACCAACTCTGAATTATTAAGTTTTTTTCTTCGTATTACTTGTGTATGTTCATTTTTTTTTTTCATAAGGTCTTAAATAGTGCTATTTAAACTTCCATTCATTCAGTATATTTATTTAAGTATCACTATTATTCCAGATTCCAGTACCACTGATTATCAATGTATGCTGGCCATGGATCTTGCATTTGACATACCAGTGAACTTACTACTATTCTACGTTGACGATAAACTAAATCATACAATAAACATCAATGATACTTTTTAATGCTATTTGAAAGGGTTTTTGGTTGTAAGTTAATTTTTAATTATAAATTAAATCTTTAAAATCTAAACAAATGTTTAAAAATCACCACTGTCATGTAATTTTTTTTATAACAATTTATATTAGTTACTTAAATCATTTAATTTCACTATTAATCTCATTAGAAATATTCCGTTTCATCTAAATGCATGCATGACGTATTCTAATAGTAGGATTTAAATTGATGTTTTTTTGGTTGCTTAAATGCAAAAAGTATAAATTGCAATTTATGTATTAAGCATACTGTAATTTTTTTATTAAATTGAATCTGAATTTTGTGTATAAAAGAATAATGTCATTTTACAATGGTTAACAGTGATTCAATTTTTTTTTTTACTTTTGTATTTCATCTTTAACATCTAACCTGAGACATACCATACAGTTATACTTGTATTGCAAACAATATCTTATCAAAATTACACTCATCTTATGATTGCAATTAGTCTTTGTTTTATAACTGTTTGTAGTTTTATATGATTTTTCTATAGAAATTTTTTGTTTGTCAATTGAATAATTTCTTAAATCATTTGAGTTTAATAATGTAATCTGCTTATGCATTAGGTTTAATTTTACCAACTCTGAATTATTAAGTTTTTTTCTTTGTATTACTTGTGTATGTTCATTTTTTTTTTTCATAAGGTCTTTAATAGTGCTATTTAAACTTCAATTCATTCAGTATATTTATTTAACTATCACTATTATTCCAGATTCCAGTACCACTGATTATCAATGTATGCTGGCCATGGATCTTGCATTTGACATACCAGTGAACTTACTACTATTCTACGTTGACGATAAACTAAATCATACAATAAACATCAATGATACTTTTTAATGCTATTTGAAAGGGTTTTTGGTTGTAAGTTAATTTTTAATTATAAATTAAATCTTTAAAATCTAAACAAATGTTTAAAAATCACCACTGTCATGTAATTTTTTTTATAACAATTTATATTAGCTACTTAAATCATTTAATTTCACTATTAATCTCATTAGAAATATTCCGTTTCATCTAAATGCATGCATGACGTATTCTAATAGTAGGATTTAAATTGATGTTTTTTTGGTTGCTTAAATGTAAAAAGTATAAATTGCAATTTATGTATTAAGCATACTGTAATTTTTTTATTAAATTGAATCTGAATTTTGTGTATAAAAGAATAATGTAATTTTACAATGGTTAACAGTGATTCAATTTTTTTTTTTACTTTTGTATTTCATCTTTAACATCTAACCTGAGACATACCATACAGTTATACTTGTATTGCAAACAATATCTTATCAAAATTACACTCATCTTATGATTGCAATTAGTCTTTGTTTTATAACTGTTTGTAGTTTTATATGATTTTTCTATAGAAATTTTTTGTTTGTCAATTGAATAATTTCTTAAATCATTTGAGTTTAATAATGTAATCTGCTTATGCATTAGGTTTAATTTTACCAACTCTGAATTATTAAGTTTTTTTCTTTGTATTACTTGTGTATGTTCATTTTTTTTTTTCATAAGGTCTTAAATAGTGCTATTTAAACTTCCATTCATTCAGTATATTTATTTAAGTATCACTATTATTCCAGATTCCAGTACCACTGATTATCTATGTATGCTGCCCATGGATTTTGCATTTGACATATCAGTGAACTTACTACCATTCTACATTCTACGTTGAAGATAAACTAAATCATACAATAAACATCAATGATACTTTTTAATGCTATTTGAAAGGGTTTTTGGTTGTAAGTTAATTTTTAATTATAAATTAAATCTTTAAAATCTAAACAAATGTTTAAAAATCACCACTGTCATGTAATTTTTTTTATAACAATTTATATTAGCTACTTAAATCATTTAATTTCACTATTAATCTCATTAGAAATATTCCGTTTCATCTAAATGCATGCATGACGTATTCTAATAGTAGGATTTAAATTGATGTTTTTTTGGTTGCTTAAATGCAAAAAGTATAAATTGCAATTTATGTATTAAGCATACTGTAATTTTTTTATTAAATTGAATCTGAATTTTGTGTATAAAAGAATAATGTCATCATTTTACAATGGTTAACAGTGATTCAAATTTTTTTTTTACTTTTGTATTTCATCTTTAACATCTAACTTGAGACATACCATACAGTTATACTTGTATTGCAAACAATATCTTATCAAAATTACACTCATCTTATGATTGCAATTAGTCTTTGTTTTATAACTGTTTGTAGTTTTATATGATTTTTCTATAGAAATTTTTTGTTTGTCAATTGAATAATTTCTTAAATCATTTGAGTTTAATAATGTAATCTGCTTATGCATTAGGTTTAATTTTACCAACTCTGAATTATTAAGTTTTTTTCTTTGTATTACTTGTGTATGTTCATTTTTTTTTTTCATAAGGTCTTAAATAGTGCTATTTAAACTTCCATTCATTCAGTATATTTATTTAAGTATCACTATTATTCCAGATTCCAGTACCACTGATTATCTATGTATGCTGCCCATGGATTTTGCATTTGACATATCAGTGAACTTACTACCATTCTACATTCTACGTTGAAGATAAACTAAATCATACAATAAACATCAATGATACTTTTTAATGCTATTTGAAAGGGTTTTTGGTTGTAAGTTAATTTTTAATTATAAATTAAATCTTTAAAATCTAAACAAATGTTTAAAAATCACCACTGTCATGTAATTTTTTTTATAACAATTTATATTAGCTACTTAAATCATTTAATTTCACTATTAATCTCATTAGAAATATTCCGTTTCATCTAAATGCATGCATGACGTATTCTAATAGTAGGATTTAAATTGATGTTTTTTTGGTTGCTTAAATGTAAAAAGTATAAATTGCAATTTATGTATTAAGCATACTGTAATTTTTTTATTAAATTGAATCTGAATTTTGTGTATAAAAGAATAATGTAATTTTACAATGGTTAACAGTGATTCAATTTTTTTTTTTACTTTTGTATTTCATCTTTAACATCTAACCTGAGACATACCATACAGTTATACTTGTATTGCAAACAATATCTTATCAAAATTACACTCATCTTATGATTGCAAATAGTCTTTGTTTTATAACTGTTTGTAGTTTTATATGATTTTTCTATAGAAATTTTTTGTTTGTCAATTGAATAATTTCTTAAATCATTTGAGTTTAATAATGTAATCTGCTTATGCTTTAGGTTTAATTTTACCAACTCTGAATTATTAAGTTTTTTTCTTCGTATTACTTGTGTATGTTCATTTTTTTTTTTTATAAGGTCTTAAATAGTGCTATTTAAACTTCCATTCATTCAGTATATTTATTTAAGTATCACTATTATTCCAGATTCCAGTACCACTCATTATCAATGTATGCTGGCCATGGATCTTGCATTTGACATACCAGTGAACTTACTACTATTCTATGTTGACGATAAACTAAATCATACAATAAACATCAATGATACTTTTTAATGCTATTTGAAAGGGTTTTTGGTTGTAAGTTAATTTTTAATTATAAATTAAATCTTTAAAATCTAAACAAATGTTTAAAAATCACCACTGTCATGTAATTTTTTTTATAACAATTTATATTAGTTACTTAAATCATTTAATTTCACTATTAATCTCATTAGAAATATTCCGTTTCATCTAAATGCATGCATGACGTATTTTAATAGTAGGATTTAAATTGATGTTTTTTTGGTTGCTTAAATGCAAAAAGTATAAATTGCAATTTATGTATTAAGCATACTGTAATTTTTTTATTAAATTGAATCTGAATTTTGTGTATAAAAGAATAATGTCATTTTACAATGGTTAACAGTGATTCAAATTTTTTTTTTACTTTTGTATTTCATCTTTAACATCTAACTTGAGATATACCATACAGTTATACTTGTATTGCAAACAATATCTTATCAAAATTACACTCATCTTATGATTGCAATTAGTCTTTGTTTTATAACTGTTTGTAGTTTTATATGATTTTTCTATAGAAATTTTTTGTTTGTCAATTGAATAATTTCTTAAATCATTTGAGTTTAATAATGTAATCTGCTTATGCATTAGGTTTAATTTTACCAACTCTGAATTATTAAGTTTTTTTCTTTGTATTACTTGTGTATGTTCATTTTTTTTTTTCATAAGGTCTTAAATAGTGCTATTTAAACTTCCATTCATTCAGTATATTTATTTAAGTATCACTATTATTCCAGATTCCAGTACCACTGATTATCTATGTATGCTGCCCATGGATTTTGCATTTGACATATCAGTGAACTTACTACCATTCTACATTCTACGTTGAAGATAAACTAAATCATACAATAAACATCAATGATACTTTTTAATGCTATTTGAAAGGGTTTTTGGTTGTAAGTTAATTTTTAATTATAAATTAAATCTTTAAAATCTAAACAAATGTTTAAAAATCACCACTGTCATGTAATTTTTTTTATAACAATTTATATTAGCTACTTAAATCATTTAATTTCACTATTAATCTCATTAGAATTATTCCGTTTCATCGAAATGCATGCATGACGTATTCTAATAGTAGGATTTAAATTGATGTTTTTTTGGTTGCTTAAATGCAAAAAGTATAAATTGCAATTTATGTATTAAGCATACTGTAATTTTTTTATTAAATTGAATCTGAATTTTGTGTATAAAAGAATAATGTCATTTTACAATGGATAACAGTGATTCAAATTTTTTTTTTACTTTTGTATTTCATCTTAACATCTAACTTGAGACGTACCATACAGTTATACTTGTATTGCAAACAATATCTTATCAAAATTACACTCATCTTATGATTGCAATTAGTCTTTGTTTTATAACTGTTTGTAGTTTTATATGATTTTTCTATAGAAATTTTTTGTTTGTCAATTGAATAATTTCTTAAATCATTTGAGTTTAATAATGTAATCTGCTTATGCTTAAGGTTTAATTTTACCAACTCTGAATTATTAAGTTTTTTTCTTCGTATTACTTGTGTATGTTCATTTTTTTTTTTCATAAGGTCTTAAATAGTGCTATTTAAACTTCCATTCATTCAGTATATTTATTTAAGTATCACTATTATTCCAGATTCCAGTACCACTGATTATCAATGTATGCTGGCCATGGATCTTGCATTTGACATACCAGTGAACTTACTACCATTCTACATTCTACGTTGAAGATAAACTAAATCATACAATAAACATCAATGATACTTTTTAATGCTATTTGAAAGGGTTTTTGGTTGTAAGTTAATTTTTAATTATAAATTAAATCTTTAAAATCTAAACAAATGTTTAAAAATCACCACTGTCATGAAATTTTTTTATAACAATTTATATTAGCTACTTAAATCATTTAATTTCACTATTAATCTCATTAGAAATATTCCGTTTCATCTAAATGCATGCATGACGTATTCTAATAGTAGGATTTAAATTGATGTTTTTTTGGTTGCTTAAATGCAAAAAGTATAAATTGCAATTTATGTATTAAGCATACTGTAATTTTTTTATTAAATTGAATCTGAATTTTGTGTATAAAAGAATAATGTCATTTTACAACGGTTAACAGTGATTCAATTTTTTTTTTTACTTTTGTATTTCATCTTTAACATCTAACCTGAGACATACCATACAGTTATACTTGTATTGCAAACAATATCTTATCAAAATTACACTCATCTTATGATTGCAAATAGTCTTTGTTTTATAACTGTTTGTAGTTTTGTATGATTTTTCTATAGAAATTTTTTGTTTGTCAATTGAATAATTTCTTAAATCATTTGAGTTTAATAATGTAATCTGCTTATGCATTAGGTTTAATTTTACCAACTCTGAATTATTAAGTTTTTTTCTTTGTATTACTTGTGTATGTTCATTTTTTTTTTTCATAAGGTCTTAAATAGTGCTATTTAAACTTCCATTCATTCAGTATATTTATTTAAGTATCACTATTATTCCAGATTCCAGTACCACTGATTATCAATGTATGCTGGCCATGGATCTTGCATTTGACATACCAGTGAACTTACTACTATTCTACGTTGACGATAAACTAAATCATACAATAAACATCAATGATACTTTTTAATGCTATTTGAAAGGGTTTTTGGTTGTAAGTTAATTTTTAATTATAAATTAAATCTTTAAAATCTAAACAAATGTTTAAAAATCACCACTGTCATGTAATTTTTTTTATAACAATTTATATTAGCTACTTAAATCATTTAATTTCACTATTAATCTCATTAGAATTATTCCGTTTCATCGAAATGCATGCATGACGTATTCTAATAGTAGGATTTAAATTGATGTTTTTTTGGTTGCTTAAATGCAAAAAGTATAAATTGCAATTTATGTATTAAGCATACTGTAATTTTTTTATTAAATTGAATCTGAATTTTGTGTATAAAAGAATAATGTCATTTTACAACGGTTAACAGTGATTCAATTTTTTTTTTTACTTTTGTATTTCATCTTTAACATCTAACCTGAGACATACCATACAGTTATACTTGTATTGCAAACAATATCTTATCAAAATTACACTCATCTTATGATTGCAAATAGTCTTTGTTTTATAACTGTTTGTAGTTTTGTATGATTTTTCTATAGAAATTTTTTGTTTGTCAATTGAATAATTTCTTAAATCATTTGAGTTTAATAATGTAATCTGCTTATGCATTAGGTTTAATTTTACCAACTCTGAATTATTAAGTTTTTTTCTTTGTATTACTTGTGTATGTTCATTTTTTTTTTTCATAAGGTCTTAAATAGTGCTATTTAAACTTCCATTCATTCAGTATATTTATTTAAGTATCACTATTATTCCAGATTCCAGTACCACTGATTATCAATGTATGCTGGCCATGGATCTTGCATTTGACATACCAGTGAACTTACTACTATTCTACGTTGACGATAAACTAAATCATACAATAAACATCAATGATACTTTTTAATGCTATTTGAAAGGGTTTTTGGTTGTAAGTTAATTTTTAATTATAAATTAAATCTTTAAAATCTAAACAAATGTTTAAAAATCACCACTGTCATGTAATTTTTTTTATAACAATTTATATTAGCTACTTAAATCATTTAATTTCACTATTAATCTCATTAGAAATATTCCGTTTCATCTAAATGCATGCATGACGTATTCTAATAGTAGGATTTAAATTGATGTTTTTTTGGTTGCTTAAATGCAAAAAGTATAAATTGCAATTTATGTATTAAGCATACTGTAATTTTTTTATTAAATTGAATCTGAATTTTGTGTATAAAAGAATAATGTCATCATTTTACAATGGTTAACAGTGATTCAAATTTTTTTTTTACTTTTGTATTTCATCTTTAACATCTAACTTGAGACATACCATACAGTTATACTTGTATTGCAAACAATATCTTATCAAAATTACACTCATCTTATGATTGCAATTAGTCTTTGTTTTATAACTGTTTGTAGTTTTATATGATTTTTCTATAGAAATTTTTTGTTTGTCAATTGAATAATTTCTTAAATCATTTGAGTTTAATAATGTAATCTGCTTATGCATTAGGTTTAATTTTACCAACTCTGAATTATTAAGTTTTTTTCTTTGTATTACTTGTGTATGTTCATTTTTTTTTTTCATAAGGTCTTAAATAGTGCTATTTAAACTTCCATTCATTCAGTATATTTATTTAAGTATCACTATTATTCCAGATTCCAGTACCACTGATTATCTATGTATGCTGCCCATGGATTTTGCATTTGACATATCAGTGAACTTACTACCATTCTACATTCTACGTTGAAGATAAACTAAATCATACAATAAACATCAATGATACTTTTTAATGCTATTTGAAAGGGTTTTTGGTTGTAAGTTAATTTTTAATTATAAATTAAATCTTTAAAATCTAAACAAATGTTTAAAAATCACCACTGTCATGTAATTTTTTTTATAACAATTTATATTAGCTACTTAAATCATTTAATTTCACTATTAATCTCATTAGAAATATTCCGTTTCATCTAAATGCATGCATGACGTATTCTAATAGTAGGATTTAAATTGATGTTTTTTTGGTTGCTTAAATGTAAAAAGTATAAATTGCAATTTATGTATTAAGCATACTGTAATTTTTTTATTAAATTGAATCTGAATTTTGTGTATAAAAGAATAATGTAATTTTACAATGGTTAACAGTGATTCAATTTTTTTTTTTACTTTTGTATTTCATCTTTAACATCTAACCTGAGACATACCATACAGTTATACTTGTATTGCAAACAATATCTTATCAAAATTACACTCATCTTATGATTGCAAATAGTCTTTGTTTTATAACTGTTTGTAGTTTTATATGATTTTTCTATAGAAATTTTTTGTTTGTCAATTGAATAATTTCTTAAATCATTTGAGTTTAATAATGTAATCTGCTTATGCTTTAGGTTTAATTTTACCAACTCTGAATTATTAAGTTTTTTTCTTCGTATTACTTGTGTATGTTCATTTTTTTTTTTTATAAGGTCTTAAATAGTGCTATTTAAACTTCCATTCATTCAGTATATTTATTTAAGTATCACTATTATTCCAGATTCCAGTACCACTCATTATCAATGTATGCTGGCCATGGATCTTGCATTTGACATACCAGTGAACTTACTACCATTCTACATTCTACGTTGAAGATAAACTAAATCATACAATAAACATCAATGATACTTTTTAATGCTATTTGAAAGGGTTTTTGGTTGTAAGTTAATTTTTAATTATAAATTAAATCTTTAAAATCTAAACAAATGTTTAAAAATCACCACTGTCATGTAATTTTTTTTATAACAATTTATATTAGCTACTTAAATCATTTAATTTCACTATTAATCTCATTAGAATTATTCCGTTTCATCGAAATGCATGCATGACGTATTCTAATAGTAGGATTTAAATTGATGTTTTTTTGGTTGCTTAAATGCAAAAAGTATAAATTGCAATTTATGTATTAAGCATACTGTAATTTTTTTATTAAATTGAATCTGAATTTTGTGTATAAAAGAATAATGTCATTTTACAATGGATAACAGTGATTCAAATTTTTTTTTTACTTTTGTATTTCATCTTAACATCTAACTTGAGACGTACCATACAGTTATACTTGTATTGCAAACAATATCTTATCAAAATTACACTCATCTTATGATTGCAATTAGTCTTTGTTTTATAACTGTTTGTAGTTTTATATGATTTTTCTATAGAAATTTTTTGTTTGTCAATTGAATAATTTCTTAAATCATTTGAGTTTAATAATGTAATCTGCTTATGCTTAAGGTTTAATTTTACCAACTCTGAATTATTAAGTTTTTTTCTTCGTATTACTTGTGTATGTTCATTTTTTTTTTTCATAAGGTCTTAAATAGTGCTATTTAAACTTCCATTCATTCAGTATATTTATTTAAGTATCACTATTATTCCAGATTCCAGTACCACTGATTATCAATGTATGCTGGCCATGGATCTTGCATTTGACATACCAGTGAACTTACTACCATTCTACATTCTACGTTGAAGATAAACTAAATCATACAATAAACATCAATGATACTTTTTAATGCTATTTGAAAGGGTTTTTGGTTGTAAGTTAATTTTTAATTATAAATTAAATCTTTAAAATCTAAACAAATGTTTAAAAATCACCACTGTCATGAAATTTTTTTATAACAATTTATATTAGCTACTTAAATCATTTAATTTCACTATTAATCTCATTAGAAATATTCCGTTTCATCTAAATGCATGCATGACGTATTCTAATAGTAGGATTTAAATTGATGTTTTTTTGGTTGCTTAAATGCAAAAAGTATAAATTGCAATTTATGTATTAAGCATACTGTAATTTTTTTATTAAATTGAATCTGAATTTTGTGTATAAAAGAATAATGTCATTTTACAACGGTTAACAGTGATTCAATTTTTTTTTTTACTTTTGTATTTCATCTTTAACATCTAACCTGAGACATACCATACAGTTATACTTGTATTGCAAACAATATCTTATCAAAATTACACTCATCTTATGATTGCAAATAGTCTTTGTTTTATAACTGTTTGTAGTTTTGTATGATTTTTCTATAGAAATTTTTTGTTTGTCAATTGAATAATTTCTTAAATCATTTGAGTTTAATAATGTAATCTGCTTATGCATTAGGTTTAATTTTACCAACTCTGAATTATTAAGTTTTTTTCTTTGTATTACTTGTGTATGTTCATTTTTTTTTTTCATAAGGTCTTAAATAGTGCTATTTAAACTTCCATTCATTCAGTATATTTATTTAAGTATCACTATTATTCCAGATTCCAGTACCACTGATTATCAATGTATGCTGGCCATGGATCTTGCATTTGACATACCAGTGAACTTACTACTATTCTACGTTGACGATAAACTAAATCATACAATAAACATCAATGATACTTTTTAATGCTATTTGAAAGGGTTTTTGGTTGTAAGTTAATTTTTTAATTATAAATTAAATCTTTAAAATCTAAACAAATGTTTAAAAATCACCACTGTCATGTAATTTTTTTTATAACAATTTATATTAGCTACTTAAATCATTTAATTTCACTATTAATCTCATTAGAATTATTCCGTTTCATCGAAATGCATGCATGACGTATTCTAATAGTAGGATTTAAATTGATGTTTTTTTGGTTGCTTAAATGCAAAAAGTATAAATTGCAATTTATGTATTAAGCATACTGTAATTTTTTTATTAAATTGAATCTGAATTTTGTGTATAAAAGAATAATGTCATTTTACAACGGTTAACAGTGATTCAATTTTTTTTTTTACTTTTGTATTTCATCTTTAACATCTAACCTGAGACATACCATACAGTTATACTTGTATTGCAAACAATATCTTATCAAAATTACACTCATCTTATGATTGCAAATAGTCTTTGTTTTATAACTGTTTGTAGTTTTGTATGATTTTTCTATAGAAATTTTTTGTTTGTCAATTGAATAATTTCTTAAATCATTTGAGTTTAATAATGTAATCTGCTTATGCATTAGGTTTAATTTTACCAACTCTGAATTATTAAGTTTTTTTCTTTGTATTACTTGTGTATGTTCATTTTTTTTTTTCATAAGGTCTTAAATAGTGCTATTTAAACTTCCATTCATTCAGTATATTTATTTAAGTATCACTATTATTCCAGATTCCAGTACCACTGATTATCAATGTATGCTGGCCATGGATCTTGCATTTGACATACCAGTGAACTTACTACTATTCTACGTTGACGATAAACTAAATCATACAATAAACATCAATGATACTTTTTAATGCTATTTGAAAGGGTTTTTGGTTGTAAGTTAATTTTTAATTATAAATTAAATCTTTAAAATCTAAACAAATGTTTAAAAATCACCACTGTCATGAAATTTTTTTATAACAATTTATATTAGCTACTTAAATCATTTAATTTCACTATTAATCTCATTAGAAATATTCCGTTTCATCTAAATGCATGCATGACGTATTCTAATAGTAGGATTTAAATTGATGTTTTTTTGGTTGCTTAAATGCAAAAAGTATAAATTGCAATTTATGTATTAAGCATACTGTAATTTTTTTATTAAATTGAATCTGAATTTTGTGTATAAAAGAATAATGTCATTTTACAACGGTTAACAGTGATTCAATTTTTTTTTTTACTTTTGTATTTCATCTTTAACATCTAACCTGAGACATACCATACAGTTATACTTGTATTGCAAACAATATCTTATCAAAATTACACTCATCTTATGATTGCAAATAGTCTTTGTTTTATAACTGTTTGTAGTTTTGTATGATTTTTCTATAGAAATTTTTTGTTTGTCAATTGAATAATTTCTTAAATCATTTGAGTTTAATAATGTAATCTGCTTATGCATTAGGTTTAATTTTACCAACTCTGAATTATTAAGTTTTTTTCT
This sequence comes from Schizaphis graminum, assembly GCA_020882235.1. Taxonomy (NCBI): domain Eukaryota; kingdom Metazoa; phylum Arthropoda; class Insecta; order Hemiptera; family Aphididae; genus Schizaphis; species Schizaphis graminum. The sequence continues at coordinate 13,754,502 of CM037033.1, read as the reverse complement.
TTGTATTACTTGTGTATGTTCATTTTTTTTTTTCATAAGGTCTTAAATAGTGCTATTTAAACTTCCATTCATTCAGTATATTTATTTAAGTATCACTATTATTCCAGATTCCAGTACCACTGATTATCAATGTATGCTGGCCATGGATCTTTCATTTGACATACCAGTGAACTTACTACTATTCTACGTTGACGATAAACTAAATCATACAATAAACATCAATGATACTTTTTAATGCTATTTGAAAGGGTTTTTGGTTGTAAGTTAATTTTTAATTATAAATTAAATCTTTAAAATCTAAACAAATGTTTAAAAATCACCACTGTCATGTAATTTTTTTTATAACAATTTATATTAGCTACTTAAATCATTTAATTTCACTATTAATCTCATTAGAATTATTCCGTTTCATCGAAATGCATGCATGACGTATTCTAATAGTAGGATTTAAATTGATGTTTTTTTGGTTGCTTAAATGCAAAAAGTATAAATTGCAATTTATGTATTAAGCATACTGTAATTTTTTTATTAAATTGAATCTGAATTTTGTGTATAAAAGAATAATGTCATTTTACAATGGATAACAGTGATTCAAATTTTTTTTTTACTTTTGTATTTCATCTTAACATCTAACTTGAGACGTACCATACAGTTATACTTGTATTGCAAACAATATCTTATCAAAATTACACTCATCTTATGATTGCAATTAGTCTTTGTTTTATAACTGTTTGTAGTTTTATATGATTTTTCTATAGAAATTTTTTGTTTGTCAATTGAATAATTTCTTAAATCATTTGAGTTTAATAATGTAATCTGCTTATGCTTAAGGTTTAATTTTACCAACTCTGAATTATTAAGTTTTTTTCTTCGTATTACTTGTGTATGTTCATTTTTTTTTTTCATAAGGTCTTAAATAGTGCTATTTAAACTTCCATTCATTCAGTATATTTATTTAAGTATCACTATTATTCCAGATTCCAGTACCACTGATTATCAATGTATGCTGGCCATGGATCTTGCATTTGACATACCAGTGAACTTACTACCATTCTACATTCTACGTTGAAGATAAACTAAATCATACAATAAACATCAATGATACTTTTTAATGCTATTTGAAAGGGTTTTTGGTTGTAAGTTAATTTTTAATTATAAATTAAATCTTTAAAATCTAAACAAATGTTTAAAAATCACCACTGTCATGAAATTTTTTTATAACAATTTATATTAGCTACTTAAATCATTTAATTTCACTATTAATCTCATTAGAAATATTCCGTTTCATCTAAATGCATGCATGACGTATTCTAATAGTAGGATTTAAATTGATGTTTTTTTGGTTGCTTAAATGCAAAAAGTATAAATTGCAATTTATGTATTAAGCATACTGTAATTTTTTTATTAAATTGAATCTGAATTTTGTGTATAAAAGAATAATGCCATTTTACAATGGTTAACAGTGATTCAAATTTTTTTTTTTACTTTTGTATTTCATCTTTAACATCTAACTTGAGACATACCATACAGTTATACTTGTATTGCAAACAATATCTTATCAAAATTACACTCATCTTATGATTGCAATTAGTCTTTGTTTTATAACTGTTTGTAGTTTTATATGATTTTTCTATAGAAATTTTTTGTTTGTCAATTGAATAATTTCTTAAATCATTTGAGTTTAATAATGTAATCTGCTTATGCATTAGGTTTAATTTTACCAACTCTGAATTATTAAGTTTTTTTCTTTGTATTACTTGTTTATGTTCATTTTTTTTTTTCATAAGGTCTTAAATAGTGCTATTTAAACTTCCATTCATTCAGTATATTTATTTAAGTATCACTATTATTCCAGATTCCAGTACCACTGATTATCAATGTATGCTGGCCATGGATCTTGCATTTGACATACCAGTGAACTTACTACTATTCTATGTTGACGATAAACTAAATCATACAATAAACATCAATGATACTTTTTAATGCTATTTGAAAGGGTTTTTGGTTGTAAGTTAATTTTTAATTATAAATTAAATCTTTAAAATCTAAACAAATGTTTAAAAATCACCACTGTCATGAAATTTTTTTATAACAATTTATATTAGCTACTTAAATCATTTAATTTCACTATTAATCTCATTAGAAATATTCCGTTTCATCTAAATGCATGCATGACGTATTCTAATAGTAGGATTTAAATTGATGTTTTTTTGGTTGCTTAAATGCAAAAAGTATAAATTGCAATTTATGTATTAAGCATACTGTAATTTTTTTATTAAATTGAATCTGAATTTTGTGTATAAAAGAATAATGTCATTTTACAATGGATAACAGTGATTCAAATTTTTTTTTTACTTTTGTATTTCATCTTAACATCTAACTTGAGACGTACCATACAGTTATACTTGTATTGCAAACAATATCTTAACAAAATTACACTCATCTTATGATTGCAATTAGTCTTTGTTTTATAACTGTTTGTAGTTTTATATGATTTTTCTATAGAAATTTTTTGTTTGTCAATTGAATAATTTCTTAAATCATTTGAGTTTAATAATGTAATCTGCTTATGCTTAAGGTTTAATTTTACCAACTCTGAATTATTAAGTTTTTTTCTTCGTATTACTTGTGTATGTTCATTTTTTTTTTTCATAAGGTCTTAAATAGTGCTATTTACACTTCCATTCATTCAGTATATTTATTTAAGTATCACTATTATTCCAGATTCCAGTACCACTGATTATCAATGTATGCTGGCCATGGATCTTGCATTTGACATACCAGTGAACTTACTACCATTCTACATTCTACGTTGAAGATAAACTAAATCATACAATAAACATCAATGATACTTTTTAATGCTATTTGAAAGGGTTTTTGGTTGTAAGTTAATTTTTAATTATAAATTAAATCTTTAAAATCTAAACAAATGTTTAAAAATCACCACTGTCATGAAATTTTTTTATAACAATTTATATTAGCTACTTAAATCATTTAATTTCACTATTAATCTCATTAGAAATATTCCGTTTCATCTAAATGCATGCATGACGTATTCTAATAGTAGGATTTAAATTGATGTTTTTTTGGTTGCTTAAATGCAAAAAGTATAAATTGCAATTTATGTATTAAGCATACTGTAATTTTTTTATTAAATTGAATCTGAATTTTGTGTATAAAAGAATAATGTCATTTTACAACGGTTAACAGTGATTCAATTTTTTTTTTTACTTTTGTATTTCATCTTTAACATCTAACCTGAGACATACCATACAGTTATACTTGTATTGCAAACAATATCTTATCAAAATTACACTCATCTTATGATTGCAAATAGTCTTTGTTTTATAACTGTTTGTAGTTTTGTATGATTTTTCTATAGAAATTTTTTGTTTGTCAATTGAATAATTTCTTAAATCATTTGAGTTTAATAATGTAATCTGCTTATGCATTAGGTTTAATTTTACCAACTCTGAATTATTAAGTTTTTTTCTTTGTATTACTTGTGTATGTTCATTTTTTTTTTTCATAAGGTCTTAAATAGTGCTATTTAAACTTCCATTCATTCAGTATATTTATTTAAGTATCACTATTATTCCAGATTCCAGTACCACTGATTATCAATGTATGCTGGCCATGGATCTTGCATTTGACATACCAGTGAACTTACTACTATTCTACGTTGACGATAAACTAAATCATACAATAAACATCAATGATACTTTTTAATGCTATTTGAAAGGGTTTTTGGTTGTAAGTTAATTTTTAATTATAAATTAAATCTTTAAAATCTAAACAAATGTTTAAAAATCACCACTGTCATGTAATTTTTTTTATAACAATTTATATTAGCTACTTAAATCATTTAATTTCACTATTAATCTCATTAGAATTATTCCGTTTCATCGAAATGCATGCATGACGTATTCTAATAGTAGGATTTAAATTGATGTTTTTTTGGTTGCTTAAATGCAAAAAGTATAAATTGCAATTTATGTATTAAGCATACTGTAATTTTTTTATTAAATTGAATCTGAATTTTGTGTATAAAAGAATAATGTCATTTTACAATGGATAACAGTGATTCAAATTTTTTTTTTACTTTTGTATTTCATCTTAACATCTAACTTGAGACGTACCATACAGTTATACTTGTATTGCAAACAATATCTTATCAAAATTACACTCATCTTATGATTGCAATTAGTCTTTGTTTTATAACTGTTTGTAGTTTTATATGATTTTTCTATAGAAATTTTTTGTTTGTCAATAAGAATAATTTCTTAAATCATTTGAGTTTAATAATGTAATCTGCTTATGCTTAAGGTTTAATTTTACCAACTCTGAATTATTAAGTTTTTTTCTTCGTATTACTTGTGTATGTTCATTTTTTTTTTTCATAAGGTCTTAAATAGTGCTATTTAAACTTCCATTCATTCAGTATATTTATTTAAGTATCACTATTATTCCAGATTCCAGTACCACTGATTATCAATGTATGCTGGCCATGGATCTTGCATTTGACATACCAGTGAACTTACTACCATTCTACATTCTACGTTGAAGATAAACTAAATCATACAATAAACATCAATGATACTTTTTAATGCTATTTGAAAGGGTTTTTGGTTGTAAGTTAATTTTTAATTATAAATTAAATCTTTAAAATCTAAACAAATGTTTAAAAATCACCACTGTCATGAAATTTTTTTATAACAATTTATATTAGCTACTTAAATCATTTAATTTCACTATTAATCTCATTAGAAATATTCCGTTTCATCTAAATGCATGCATGACGTATTCTAATAGTAGGATTTAAATTGATGTTTTTTTGGTTGCTTAAATGCAAAAAGTATAAATTGCAATTTATGTATTAAGCATACTGTAATTTTTTTATTAAATTGAATCTGAATTTTGTGTATAAAAGAATAATGCCATTTTACAATGGTTAACAGTGATTCAAATTTTTTTTTTTACTTTTGTATTTCATCTTTAACATCTAACTTGAGACATACCATACAGTTATACTTGTATTGCAAACAATATCTTATCAAAATTACACTCATCTTATGATTGCAATTAGTCTTTGTTTTATAACTGTTTGTAGTTTTATATGATTTTTCTATAGAAATTTTTTGTTTGTCAATTGAATAATTTCTTAAATCATTTGAGTTTAATAATGTAATCTGCTTATGCATTAGGTTTAATTTTACCAACTCTGAATTATTAAGTTTTTTTCTTTGTATTACTTGTTTATGTTCATTTTTTTTTTTCATAAGGTCTTAAATAGTGCTATTTAAACTTCCATTCATTCAGTATATTTATTTAAGTATCACTATTATTCCAGATTCCAGTACCACTGATTATCAATGTATGCTGGCCATGGATCTTGCATTTGACATACCAGTGAACTTACTACTATTCTATGTTGACGATAAACTAAATCATACAATAAACATCAATGATACTTTTTAATGCTATTTGAAAGGGTTTTTGGTTGTAAGTTAATTTTTAATTATAAATTAAATCTTTAAAATCTAAACAAATGTTTAAAAATCACCACTGTCATGTAATTTTTTTTATAACAATTTATATTAGCTACTTAAATCATTTAATTTCACTATTAATCTCATTAGAATTATTCCGTTTCATCGAAATGCATGCATGACGTATTCTAATAGTAGGATTTAAATTGATGTTTTTTTGGTTGCTTAAATGCAAAAAGTATAAATTGCAATTTATGTATTAAGCATACTGTAATTTTTTTATTAAATTGAATCTGAATTTTGTGTATAAAAGAATAATGTCATTTTACAATGGATAACAGTGATTCAAATTTTTTTTTTACTTTTGTATTTCATCTTAACATCTAACTTGAGACGTACCATACAGTTATACTTGTATTGCAAACAATATCTTATCAAAATTACACTCATCTTATGATTGCAATTAGTCTTTGTTTTTTAACTGTTTGTAGTTTTATATGATTTTTCTATAGAAATTTTTTGTTTGTCAATTGAATAATTTCTTAAATCATTTGAGTTTAATAATGTAATCTGCTTATGCTTAAGGTTTAATTTTACCAACTCTGAATTATTAAGTTTTTTTCTTCGTATTACTTGTGTATGTTCATTTTTTTTTTTTCATAAGGTCTTAAATAGTGCTATTTAAACTTCCATTCATTCAGTATATTTATTTAAGTATCACTATTATTCCAGATTCCAGTACCACTGATTATCAATGTATGCTGGCCATGGATCTTGCATTTGACATACCAGTGAACTTACTACCATTCTACATTCTACGTTGAAGATAAACTAAATCATACAATAAACATCAATGATACTTTTTAATGCTATTTGAAAGGGTTTTTGGTTGTAAGTTAATTTTTAATTGTAAATTAAATCTTTAAAATCTAAACAAATGTTTAAAAATCACCACTGTCATGAAATTTTTTTATAACAATTTATATTAGCTACTTAAATCATTTAATTTCACTATTAATCTCATTAGAAATATTCCGTTTCATCTAAATGCATGCATGACGTATTCTAATAGTAGGATTTAAATTGATGTTTTTTTGGTTGCTTAAATGCAAAAAGTATAAATTGCAATTTATGTATTAAGCATACTGTAATTTTTTTATTAAATTGAATCTGAATTTTGTGTATAAAAGAATAATGTCATTTTACAATGGTTAACAGTGATTCAATTTTTTTTTTTACTTTTGTATTTCATCTTTAACATCTAACCTGAGACATACCATACAGTTATACTTGTATTGCAAACAATATCTTATCAAAATTACACTCATCTTATGATTGCAATTAGTCTTTGTTTTATAACTGTTTGTAGTTTTATATGATTTTTCTATAGAAATTTTTTGTTTGTCAATTGAATAATTTCTTAAATCATTTGAGTTTAATAATGTAATCTGCTTATGCTTTAGGTTTAATTTTACCAACTCTGAATTATTAAGTTTTTTTCTTCGTATTACTTGTGTATGTTCATTTTTTTTTTTCATAAGGTCTTAAATAGTGCTATTTAAACTTCCATTCATTCAGTATATTTATTTAAGTATCACTATTATTCCAGATTCCAGTACCACTGATTATCAATGTATGCTGGCCATGGATCTTGCATTTGACATACCAGTGAACTTACTACCATTCTACATTCTACGTTGAAGATAAACTAAATCATACAATAAACATCAATGATACTTTTTAATGCTATTTGAAAGGGTTTTTGGTTGTAAGTTAATTTTTAATTATAAATTAAATCTTTAAAATCTAAACAAATGTTTAAAAATCACCACTGTCATGAAATTTTTTTATAACAATTTATATTAGCTACTTAAATCATTTAATTTCACTATTAATCTCATTAGAAATATTCCGTTTCATCTAAATGCATGCATGACGTATTCTAATAGTAGGATTTAAATTCATGTTTTTTTGGTTGCTTAAATGCAAAAAGTATAAATTGCAATTTATGTATTAAGCATACTGTAATTTTTTTATTAAATTGAATCTGAATTTTGTGTATAAAAGAATAATGTAATTTTACAATGGTTAACAGTGATTCAATTTTTTTTTTTACTTTTGTATTTCATCTTTAACATCTAACCTGAGACATACCATACAGTTATACTTGTATTGCAAACAATATCTTATCAAAATTACACTCATCTTATGATTGCAAATAGTCTTTGTTTTATAACTGTTTGTAGTTTTATATGATTTTTCTATAGAAATTTTTTGTTTGTCAATTGAATAATTTCTTAAATCATTTGAGTTTAATAATGTAATCTGCTTATGCTTTAGGTTTAATTTTAACAACTCTGAATTATTAAGTTTTTTTCTTCGTATTACTTGTGTATGTTCAATTTTTTTTTTTCATAAGGTCTTAAATAGTGCTATTTAAACTTCCATTCATTCAGTATATTTATTTAAGTATCACTATTATTCCAGATTCCAGTACCACTCATTATCAATGTATGCTGGCCATGGATCTTGCATTTGACATACCAGTGAACTTACTACCATTCTACATTCTACGTTGAAGATAAACTAAATCATACAATAAACATCAATGATACTTTTTAATGCTATTTGAAAGGGTTTTTGGTTGTAAGTTAATTTTTAATTATAAATTAAATCTTTAAAATCTAAACAAATGTTTAAAAATCACCACTGTCATGAAATTTTTTTATAACAATTTATATTAGCTACTTAAATCATTTAATTTCACTATTAATCTCATTAGAAATATTCCGTTTCATCTAAATGCATGCATGACGTATTCTAATAGTAGGATTTAAATTGATGTTTTTTTGGTTGCTTAAATGCAAAAAGTATAAATTGCAATTTATGTATTAAGCATACTGTAATTTTTTTATTAAATTGAATCTGAATTTTGTGTATAAAAGAATAATGTAATTTTACAATGGTTAACAGTGATTCAATTTTTTTTTTTACTTTTGTATTTCATCTTTAACATCTAACCTGAGACATACCATACAGTTATACTTGTATTGCAAACAATATCTTATCAAAATTACACTCATCTTATGATTGCAAATAGTCTTTGTTTTATAACTGTTTGTAGTTTTATATGATTTTTCTATAGAAATTTTTTGTTTGTCAATTGAATAATTTCTTAAATCATTTGAGTTTAATAATGTAATCTGCTTATGCTTTAGGTTTAATTTTACCAACTCTGAATTAATAAGTTTTTTTCTTCGTATTACTTGTGTATGTTCATTTTTTTTTTTCATAAGGTCTTAAATAGTGCTATTTAAACTTCCATTCATTCAGTATATTTATTTAAGTATCACTATTATTCCAGATTCCAGTACCACTGATTATCAATGTATGCTGGCCATGGATCTTGCATTTGACATACCAGTGAACTTACTACCATTCTACATTCTACGTTGAAGATAAACTAAATCATACAATAAACATCAATGATACTTTTTAATGCTATTTGAAAGGGTTTTTGGTTGTAAGTTAATTTTTAATTATAAATTAAATCTTTAAAATCTAAACAAATGTTTAAAAATCACCACTGTCATGAAATTTTTTTATAACAATTTATATTAGCTACTTAAATCATTTAATTTCACTATTAATCTCATTAGAAATATTCCGTTTCATCTAAATGCATGCATGACGTATTCTAATAGTAGGATTTAAATTCATGTTTTTTTGGTTGCTTAAATGCAAAAAGTATAAATTGCAATTTATGTATTAAGCATACTGTAATTTTTTTATTAAATTGAATCTGAATTTTGTGTATAAAAGAATAATGTCATTTTACAATGGATAACAGTGATTCAAATTTTTTTTTTACTTTTGTATTTCATCTTAACATCTAACTTGAGACGTACCATACAGTTATACTTGTATTGCAAACAATATCTTATCAAAATTACACTCATCTTATGATTGCAATTAGTCTTTGTTTTATAACTGTTTGTAGTTTTATATGATTTTTCTATAGAAATTTTTTGTTTGTCAATTGAATAATTTCTTAAATCATTTGAGTTTAATAATGTAATCTGCTTATGCTTAAGGTTTAATTTTACCAACTCTGAATTATTAAGTTTTTTTCTTCGTATTACTTGTGTATGTTCATTTTTTTTTTTCATAAGGTCTTAAATAGTGCTATTTAAACTTCCATTCATTCAGTATATTTATTTAAGTATCACTATTATTCCAGATTCCAGTACCACTGATTATCAATGTATGCTGGCCATGGATCTTGCATTTGACATACCAGTGAACTTACTACTATTCTAATTTGACGATAAACTAAATCATACAATAAACATCAATGATACTTTTTAATGCTATTTGAAAGGGTTTTTGGTTGTAAGTTAATTTTTAATTATAAATTAAATCTTTAAAATCTAAACAAATGTTTAAAAATCACCACTGTCATGTAATTTTTTTTATAACAATTTATATTAGCTACTTAAATCATTTAATTTCACTATTAATCTCATTAGAAATATTCCGTTTCATCTAAATGCATGCATGACGTATTCTAATAGTAGGATTTAAATTGATGTTTTTTTGGTTGCTTAAATGCAAAAAGTATAAATTGCAATTTATGTATTAAGCATACTGTAATTTTTTTATTAAATTGAAACTGAATTTTGTGTATAAAAGAATAATGTCATTTTACAATGGTTAACAGTGATTCAAATTTCTTTTTTACTTTTGTATTTCATCTTTAACATCTAACTTGAGACATACCATACAGTTATACTTGTATTGCAAACAATATCTTATCAAAATTACACTCATCTTATGATTGCAATTAGTCTTTGTTTTATAACTGTTTGTAGTTTTATATAATTTTTCTATAGAAATTTTTTGTTTGTCAATTGAATAATTTCTTAAATCATTTGAGTTTAATAATGTAATCTGCTTATGCTTTAGGTTTAATTTTACCAACTCTGAATTATTAAGTTTTTTTCTTCGTATTACTTGTGTATGTTCAATTTTTTTTTTTCATAAGGTCTTAAATAGTGCTATTTAAACTTCCATTCATTCAGTATATTTATTTAAGTATCACTATTATTCCAGATTCCAGTACCACTCATTATCAATGTATGCTGGCCATGGATCTTGCATTTGACATACCAGTGAACTTACTACCATTCTACATTCTACGTTGAAGATAAACTAAATCATACAATAAACATCAATGATACTTTTTAATGCTATTTGAAAGGGTTTTTGGTTGTAAGTTAATTTTTAATTATAAATTAAATCTTTAAAATCTAAACAAATGTTTAAAAATCACCACTGTCATGAAATTTTTTTATAACAATTTATATTAGCTACTTAAATCATTTAATTTCACTATTAATCTCATTAGAAATATTCCGTTTCATCTAAATGCATGCATGACGTATTCTAATAGTAGGATTTAAATTGATGTTTTTTTGGTTGCTTAAATGCAAAAAGTATAAATTGCAATTTATGTATTAAGCATACTGTAATTTTTTTATTAAATTGAATCTGAATTTTGTGTATAAAAGAATAATGTAATTTTACAATGGTTAACAGTGATTCAATTTTTTTTTTTACTTTTGTATTTCATCTTTAACATCTAACCTGAGACATACCATACAGTTATACTTGTATTGCAAACAATATCTTATCAAAATTACACTCATCTTATGATTGCAAATAGTCTTTGTTTTATAACTGTTTGTAGTTTTATATGATTTTTCTATAGAAATTTTTTGTTTGTCAATTGAATAATTTCTTAAATCATTTGAGTTTAATAATGTAATCTGCTTATGCTTTAGGTTTAATTTTACCAACTCTGAATTAATAAGTTTTTTTCTTCGTATTACTTGTGTATGTTCATTTTTTTTTTTCATAAGGTCTTAAATAGTGCTATTTAAACTTCCATTCATTCAGTATATTTATTTAAGTATCACTATTATTCCAGATTCCAGTACCACTGATTATCAATGTATGCTGGCCATGGATCTTGCATTTGACATACCAGTGAACTTACTACCATTCTACATTCTACGTTGAAGATAAACTAAATCATACAATAAACATCAATGATACTTTTTAATGCTATTTGAAAGGGTTTTTGGTTGTAAGATAATTTTTAATTATAAATTAAATCTTTAAAATCTAAACAAATGTTTAAAAATCACCACTGTCATGAAATTTTTTTATAACAATTTATATTAGCTACTTAAATCATTTAATTTCACTATTAATCTCATTAGAAATATTCCGTTTCATCTAAATGCATGCATGACGTATTCTAATAGTAGGATTTAAATTCATGTTTTTTTGGTTGCTTAAATGCAAAAAGTATAAATTGCAATTTATGTATTAAGCATACTGTAATTTTTTTATTAAATTGAATCTGAATTTTGTGTATAAAAGAATAATGTCATTTTACAATGGATAACAGTGATTCAAATTTTTTTTTTACTTTTGTATTTCATCTTAACATCTAACTTGAGACGTACCATACAGTTATACTTGTATTGCAAACAATATCTTATCAAAATTACACTCATCTTATGATTGCAATTAGTCTTTGTTTTATAACTGTTTGTAGTTTTATATAATTTTTCTATAGAAATTTTTTGTTTGTCAATTGAATAATTTCTTAAATCATTTGAGTTTAATAATGTAATCTGCTTATGCTTTAGGTTTAATTTTACCAACTCTGAATTATTAAGTTTTTTTCTTCGTATTACTTGTGTATGTTCATTTTTTTTTTTCATAAGGTCATAAATAGTGCTATTTAAACTTCCATTCATTCAGTATATTTATTTAAGTATCACTATTATTCCAGATTCCAGTACCACTGATTATCAATGTATGCTGGCCATGGATCTTGCATTTGACATACCAGTGAACTTACTACTATTCTACGTTGACGATAAACTAAATCACACAATAAACATCAATGATACTTTTTAATGCTATTTGAAAGGGTTTTTGGTTGTAAGTTAATTTTTAATTATAAATTAAATCTTTAAAATCTAAACAAATGTTTAAAAACCACCACTGTCATGTAATTTTTTTTATACCAATTTATATTAGCTACTTAAATCATTTAATTTCACTATTAATCTCATTAGAAATATTCCGTTTCATCTAAATGCATGCATGACGTATTCTAATAGTAGGATTTAAATTGATGTTTTTTTGGTTGCTTAAATGCAAAAAGTATAAATTGCAATTTATGTATTAAGCATACTGTAATTTTTTTATTAAATTGAATCTGAATTTTGTGTATAAAAGAATAATGTAATTTTACAATGGTTAACAGTGATTCAATTTTTTTTTTTACTTTTGTATTTCATCTTAAACATCTAACCTGAGACATACCATACAGTTATACTTGTATTGCAAACAATATCTTATCAAAATTACACTCATCTTATGATTGCAAATAGTCTTTGTTTTATAACTGTTTGTAGTTTTATATGATTTTTCTATAGAAATTTTTTGTTTGTCAATTGAATAATTTCTTAAATCATTTGAGTTTAATAATGTAATCTGCTTATGCTTTAGGTTTAATTTTACCAACTCTGAATTAATAAGTTTTTTTCTTCGTATTACTTGTGTATGTTCATTTTTTTTTTTCATAAGGTCTTAAATAGTGCTATTTAAACTTCCATTCATTCAGTATATTTATTTAAGTATCACTATTATTCCAGATTCCAGTACCACTGATTATCAATGTATGCTGGCCATGGATCTTGCATTTGACATACCAGTGAACTTACTACTATTCTACGTTGACGATAAACTAAATCACACAATAAACATCAATGATACTTTTTAATGCTATTTGAAAGGGTTTTTGGTTGTAAGTTAATTTTTAATTATAAATTAAATCTTTAAAATCTAAACAAATGTTTAAAAACCACCACTGTCATGTAATTTTTTTTATACCAATTTATATTAGCTACTTAAATCATTTAATTTCACTATTAATCTCATTAGAAATATTCCGTTTCATCTAAATGCATGCATGACGTATTCTAATAGTAGGATTTAAATTGATGTTTTTTTGGTTGCTTAAATGCAAAAAGTATAAATTGCAATTTATGTATTAAGCATACTGTAATTTTTTTATTAAATTGAATCTGAATTTTGTGTATAAAAGAATAATGTAATTTTACAATGGTTATCAGTGATTCAATTTTTTTTTTTACTTTTGTATTTCATCTTTAACATCTAACCTGAGACATACCATACAGTTATACTTGTATTGCAAACAATATCTTATCAAAATTACACTCATCTTATGATTGCAAATAGTCTTTGTTTTATAACTGTTTGTAGTTTTATATGATTTTTCTATAGAAATTTTTTGTTTGTCAATTGAATAATTTCTTAAATCATTTGAGTTTAATAATGTAATCTGCTTATGCTTTAGGTTTAATTTTACCAACTCTGAATTAATAAGTTTTTTTCTTCGTATTACTTGTGTATGTTCATTTTTTTTTTTCATAAGGTCTTAAATAGTGCTATTTAAACTTCCATTCATTCAGTATATTTATTTAAGTATCACTATTATTCCAGATTCCAGTACCACTGATTATCAATGTATGCTGGCCATGGATCTTGCATTTGACATACCAGTGAACTTACTACTATTCTACGTTGACGATAAACTAAATCACACAATAAACATCAATGATACTTTTTAATGCTATTTGAAAGGGTTTTTGGTTGTAAGTTAATTTTTAATTATAAATTAAATCTTTAAAATCTAAACAAATGTTTAAAAACCACCACTGTCATGTAATTTTTTTTATACCAATTTATATTAGCTACTTAAATCATTTAATTTCACTATTAATCTCATTAGAAATATTCCGTTTCATCTAAATGCATGCATGACGTATTCTAATAGTAGGATTTAAATTGATGTTTTTTTGGTTGCTTAAATGCAAAAAGTATAAATTGCAATTTATGTATTAAGCATACTGTAATTTTTTTATTAAATTGAATCTGAATTTTGTGTATAAAAGAATAATGTAATTTTACAATGGTTAACAGTGATTCAATTTTTTTTTTTACTTTTGTATTTCATCTTTAACATCTAACCTGAGACATACCATACAGTTATACTTGTATTGCAAACAATATCTTATCAAAATTACACTCATCTTATGATTGCAAATAGTCTTTGTTTTATAACTGTTTGTAGTTTTATATGATTTTTCTATAGAAATTTTTTGTTTGTCAATTGAATAATTTCTTAAATCATTTGAGTTTAATAATGTAATCTGCTTATGCTTTAGGTTTAATTTTACCAACTCTGAATTAATAAGTTTTTTTCTTCGTATTACTTGTGTATGTTCATTTTTTTTTTTCATAAGGTCTTAAATAGTGCTATTTAAACTTCCATTCATTCAGTATATTTATTTAAGTATCACTATTATTCCAGATTCCAGTACCACTGATTATCAATGTATGCTGGCCATGGATCTTGCATTTGACATACCAGTGAACTTACTACCATTCTACATTCTACGTTGAAGATAAACTAAATCATACAATAAACATCAATGATACTTTTTAATGCTATTTGAAAGGGTTTTTGGTTGTAAGTTAATTTTTAATTATAAATTAAATCTTTAAAATCTAAACAAATGTTTAAAAATCACCACTGTCATGTAATTTTTTTTATAACAATTTATATTAGCTACTTAAATCATTTAATTTCACTATTAATCTCATTAGAAATATTCCGTTTCATCTAAATGCATGCATGACGTATTCTAATAGTAGGATTTAAATTGATGTTTTTTTGGTTGCTTAAATGCAAAAAGTATAAATTGCAATTTATGTATTAAGCATACTGTAATTTTTTTATTAAATTGAAACTGAATTTTGTGTATAAAAGAATAATGTCATTTTACAATGGTTAACAGTGATTCAAATTTCTTTTTTACTTTTGTATTTCATCTTTAACATCTAACTTGAGACATACCATACAGTTATACTTGTATTGCAAACAATATCTTATCAAAATTACACTCATCTTATGATTGCAATTAGTCTTTGTTTTATAACTGTTTGTAGTTTTATATAATTTTTCTATAGAAATTTTTTGTTTGTCAATTGAATAATTTCTTAAATCATTTGAGTTTAATAATGTAATCTGCTTATGCTTTAGGTTTAATTTTACCAACTCTGAATTATTAAGTTTTTTTCTTCGTATTACTTGTGTATGTTCATTTTTTTTTTTCATAAGGTCATAAATAGTGCTATTTAAACTTCCATTCATTCAGTATATTTATTTAAGTATCACTATTATTCCAGATTCCAGTACCACTGATTATCAATGTATGCTGGCCATGGATCTTGCATTTGACATACCAGTGAACTTACTACTATTCTACGTTGACGATAAACTAAATCACACAATAAACATCAATGATACTTTTTAATGCTATTTGAAAGGGTTTTTGGTTGTAAGTTAATTTTTAATTATAAATTAAATCTTTAAAATCTAAACAAATGTTTAAAAACCACCACTGTCATGTAATTTTTTTTATACCAATTTATATTAGCTACTTAAATCATTTAATTTCACTATTAATCTCATTAGAAATATTCCGTTTCATCTAAATGCATGCATGACGTATTCTAATAGTAGGATTTAAATTGATGTTTTTTTGGTTGCTTAAATGCAAAAAGTATAAATTGCAATTTATGTATTAAGCATACTGTAATTTTTTTATTAAATTGAATCTGAATTTTGTGTATAAAAGAATAATGTAATTTTACAATGGTTAACAGTGATTCAATTTTTTTTTTTACTTTTGTATTTCATCTTTAACATCTAACCTGAGACATACCATACAGTTATACTTGTATTGCAAACAATATCTTATCAAAATTACACTCATCTTATGATTGCAAATAGTCTTTGTTTTATAACTGTTTGTAGTTTTATATGATTTTTCTATAGAAATTTTTTGTTTGTCAATTGAATAATTTCTTAAATCATTTGAGTTTAATAATGTAATCTGCTTATGCTTTAGGTTTAATTTTACCAACTCTGAATTAATAAGTTTTTTTCTTCGTATTACTTGTGTATGTTCATTTTTTTTTTTCATAAGGTCTTAAATAGTGCTATTTAAACTTCCATTCATTCAGTATATTTATTTAAGTATCACTATTATTCCAGATTCCAGTACCACTGATTATCAATGTATGCTGGCCATGGATCTTGCATTTGACATACCAGTGAACTTACTACCATTCTACATTCTACGTTGAAGATAAACTAAATCATACAATAAACATCAATGATACTTTTTAATGCTATTTGAAAGGGTTTTTGGTTGTAAGTTAATTTTTAATTATAAATTAAATCTTTAAAATCTAAACAAATGTTTAAAAATCACCACTGTCATGAAATTTTTTTATAACAATTTATATTAGCTACTTAAATCATTTAATTTCACTATTAATCTCATTAGAAATATTCCGTTTCATCTAAATGCATGCATGACGTATTCTAATAGTAGGATTTAAATTCATGTTTTTTTGGTTGCTTAAATGCAAAAAGTATAAATTGCAATTTATGTATTAAGCATACTGTAATTTTTTTATTAAATTGAATCTGAATTTTGTGTATAAAAGAATAATGTCATTTTACAATGGATAACAGTGATTCAAATTTTTTTTTTACTTTTGTATTTCATCTTAACATCTAACTTGAGACGTACCATACAGTTATACTTGTATTGCAAACAATATCTTATCAAAATTACACTCATCTTATGATTGCAATTAGTCTTTGTTTTATAACTGTTTGTAGTTTTATATGATTTTTCTATAGAAATTTTTTGTTTGTCAATTGAATAATTTCTTAAATCATTTGAGTTTAATAATGTAATCTGCTTATGCTTAAGGTTTAATTTTACCAACTCTGAATTATTAAGTTTTTTTCTTCGTATTACTTGTGTATGTTCATTTTTTTTTTTCATAAGGTCTTAAATAGTGCTATTTAAACTTCCATTCATTCAGTATATTTATTTAAGTATCACTATTATTCCAGATTCCAGTACCACTGATTATCAATGTATGCTGGCCATGGATCTTGCATTTGACATACCAGTGAACTTACTACTATTCTAATTTGACGATAAACTAAATCATACAATAAACATCAATGATACTTTTTAATGCTATTTGAAAGGGTTTTTGGTTGTAAGTTAATTTTTAATTATAAATTAAATCTTTAAAATCTAAACAAATGTTTAAAAATCACCACTGTCATGTAATTTTTTTTATAACAATTTATATTAGCTACTTAAATCATTTAATTTCACTATTAATCTCATTAGAAATATTCCGTTTCATCTAAATGCATGCATGACGTATTCTAATAGTAGGATTTAAATTGATGTTTTTTTGGTTGCTTAAATGCAAAAAGTATAAATTGCAATTTATGTATTAAGCATACTGTAATTTTTTTATTAAATTGAAACTGAATTTTGTGTATAAAAGAATAATGTCATTTTACAATGGTTAACAGTGATTCAAATTTCTTTTTTACTTTTGTATTTCATCTTTAACATCTAACTTGAGACATACCATACAGTTATACTTGTATTGCAAACAATATCTTATCAAAATTACACTCATCTTATGATTGCAATTAGTCTTTGTTTTATAACTGTTTGTAGTTTTATATAATTTTTCTATAGAAATTTTTTGTTTGTCAATTGAATAATTTCTTAAATCATTTGAGTTTAATAATGTAATCTGCTTATGCTTTAGGTTTAATTTTACCAACTCTGAATTATTAAGTTTTTTTCTTCGTATTACTTGTGTATGTTCATTTTTTTTTTTCATAAGGTCATAAATAGTGCTATTTAAACTTCCATTCATTCAGTATATTTATTTAAGTATCACTATTATTCCAGATTCCAGTACCACTGATTATCAATGTATGCTGGCCATGGATCTTGCATTTGACATACCAGTGAACTTACTACTATTCTACGTTGACGATAAACTAAATCACACAATAAACATCAATGATACTTTTTAATGCTATTTGAAAGGGTTTTTGGTTGTAAGTTAATTTTTAATTATAAATTAAATCTTTAAAATCTAAACAAATGTTTAAAAATCACCACTGTCATGAAATTTTTTTATAACAATTTATATTAGCTACTTAAATCATTTAATTTCACTATTAATCTCATTAGAAATATTCCGTTTCATCTAAATGCATGCATGACGTATTCTAATAGTAGGATTTAAATTGATGTTTTTTTGGTTGCTTAAATGCAAAAAGTAAAAATTGCAATTTATGTATTAAGCATACTGTAATTTTTTTATTAAATTGAATCTGAATTTTGTGTATAAAAGAATAATGTCATTTTACAATGGATAACAGTGATTCAAATTTTTTTTTTACTTTTGTATTTCATCTTAACATCTAACTTGAGACGTACCATACAGTTATACTTGTATTGCAAACAATATCTTATCAAAATTACACTCATCTTATGATTGCAATTAGTCTTTGTTTTATAACTGTTTGTAGTTTTATATGATTTTTCTATAGAAATTTTTTGTTTGTCAATTGAATAATTTCTTAAATCATTTGAGTTTAATAATGTAATCTGCTTATGCTTAAGGTTTAATTTTACCAACTCTGAATTATTAAGTTATTTTCTTCGTATTACTTGTGTATGTTCATTTTTTTTTTTCATAAGGTCTTAAATAGTGCTATTTAAACTTCCATTCATTCAGTATATTTATTTAAGTATCACTATTATTCCAGATTCCAGTACCACTGATTATCAATGTATGCTGGCCATGGATCTTGCATTTGACATACCAGTGAACTTACTACTATTCTAATTTGACGATAAACTAAATCATACAATAAACATCAATGATACTTTTTAATGCTATTTGAAAGGGTTTTTGGTTGTAAGTTAATTTTTAATTATAAATTAAATCTTTAAAATCTAAACAAATGTTTAAAAATCACCACTGTCATGTAATTTTTTTTATAACAATTTATATTAGCTACTTAAATCATTTAATTTCACTATTAATCTCATTAGAAATATTCCATTTCATCTAAATGCATGCATAACGTATTCTAATAGTAGGATTTAAATTGATGTTTTTTTGGTTGCTTAAATAGTATAAATTGCAATTTATGTATTAAGCATACTGTAATTTTTTTATTAAATTGAATCTGAATTTTGTGTATAAAAGAATAATGTCATTTTAAAATGGATAACAGTGATTCAAAATTTTTTTTTACTTTTGTATTTCATCTTAACATCTAACTTGAGACGTACCATACACTTATACTTGTATTGCAAACAATATCTTATCAAAATTACACTCATCTTATGATTGCAATTAGTCTTTGTTTTATAACTGTTTGTAGTTTTATATGATTTTTCTATAGAAATTTTTTGTTTGTCAATTGAATAATTTCTTAAATCATTTGAGTTTAATAATGTAATCTGCTTATGCTTTAGGTTTAATTTTACCAACTCTGAATTATTAAGTTTTTTTCTTCGTATTACTTGTGTATGTTCATTTTTTTTTTTCATAAGGTCTTAAATAGTGCTATTTAAACTTCCATTCATTCAGTATATTTATTTAAGTATCACTATTATTCCAGATTCCAGTACCACTGATTATCAATGTATGCTGGCCATGGATCTTGCATTTGACATACCAGTGAACTTACTACTATTCTACGTTGACGATAAACTAAATCATTCAATAAACATCAATGATACATTTTAATGCTATTTGAAAGGGTTTTTGGTTGTAAGTTAATTTTTAATTATAAATTAAATCTTTAAAACTAAACAAATGTTTAAAAATCACCACTGTCATGTAATTTTTTTTATAACAATTTATATTAGCTACTTAAATCATTTAATTTCACTATTAATCTCATTAGAAATATTCCATTTCATCTAAATGCATGCATAACGTATTCTAATAGTAGGATTTAAATTGATGTTTTTTTGGTTGCTTAAATAGTATAAATTGCAATTTAAGTATTAAGCATACTGTAATTTTTTTATTAAATTGAATCTGAATTTTGTGTATAAAAGAATAATGTCATTTTAAAATGGATAACAGTGATTCAAAATTTTTTTTTACTTTTGTATTTCATCTTAACATCTAACTTGAGACGTACCATACACTTATACTTGTATTGCAAACAATATCTTATCAAAATTACACTCATCTTATGATTGCAATTAGTCTTTGTTTTATAACTGTTTGTAGTTTTATATGATTTTTCTATAGAAATTTTTTGTTTGTCAATTGAATAATTTCTTAAATCATTTGAGTTTAATAATGTAATCTGCTTATGCTTTAGGTTTAATTTTACCAACTCTGAATTATTAAGTTTTTTTCTTCGTATTACTTGTGTATGTTCATTTTTTTTTTTCATAAGGTCTTAAATAGTGCTATTTAAACTTCCATTCATTCAGTATATTTATTTAAGTATCACTATTATTGCAGATTCCAGTACCACTGATTATCAATGTATGCTGGCCATGGATCTTGCATTTGACATACCAGTGAACTTACTACTATTCTACGTTGACGATAAACTAAATCATTCAATAAACATCAATGATACATTTTAATGCTATTTGAAAGGGTTTTTGGTTGTAAGTTAATTTTTAATTATAAATTAAATCTTTAAAACTAAACAAATGTTTAAAAATCACCACTGTCATGTAATTTTTTTTATAACAATTTATATTAGCTACTTAAATCATTTAATTTCACTATTAATCTCATTAGAAATATTCCATTTCATCTAAATGCATGCATAACGTATTCTAATAGTAGGATTTAAATTGATGTTTTTTTGGTTGCTTAAATAGTATAAATTGCAATTTATGTATTAAGCATACTGTAATTTTTTTATTAAATTGAATCTGAATTTTGTGTATAAAAGAATAATGTCATTTTACAATGGTTAACAGTGATTCAAATTTCTTTTTTACTTTTGTATTTCATCTTTAACATCTAACTTGAGACATACCATACAGTTATACTTGTATTGCAAACAATATCTTATCAAAATTACACTCATCTTATGATTGCAATTAGTCTTTGTTTTATAACTGTTTGTAGTTTTATATAATTTTTCTATAGAAATTTTTTGTTTGTCAATTGAATAATTTCTTAAATCATTTGAGTTTAATAATGTAATCTGCTTATGCTTTAGGTTTAATTTTACCAACTCTGAATTATTAAGTTTTTTTCTTCGTATTACTTGTGTATGTTCATTTTTTTTTTTCATAAGGTCTTAAATAGTGCTATTTAAACTTCCATTCATTCAGTATATTTATTTAATTATCACTATTATTCCAGATTCCAGTACCACTGATTATCAATGTATGCTGGCCATGGATCTTGCATTTGACATACCAGTGAACTTACTACTATTCTACGTTGACGATAAACTAAATCATACAATAAACATCAATGATACTTTTTAATGCTATTTGAAAGGGTTTTTGGTTGTAAGTTAATTTTTAATTATAAATTAAATCTTTAAAATCTAAACAAATGTTTAAAAATCACCACTGTCATGTAATTTTTTTTATAACAATTTATATTAGCTACTTAAATCATTTAATTTCACTATTAATCTCATTAGAAATATTCCGTTTCATCTAAATGCATGCATGACGTATTCTAATAGTAGGATTTAAATTGATGTTTTTTTGGTTGCTTAAATGCAAAAAGTATAAATTGCAATTTATGTATTAAGCATACTGTAATTTTTTTATTAAATTGAAACTTAATTTTGTGTATAAAAGAATAATGTCATTTTACAATGGTTAACAGTGATTCAAATTTCTTTTTTACTTTTGTATTTCATCTTTAACATCTAACTTGAGACATACCATACAGTTATACTTGTATTGCAAACAATATCTTATCAAAATTACACTCATCTTATGATTGCAATTAGTCTTTGTTTTATAACTGTTTGTAGTTTTATATAATTTTTCTATAGAAATTTTTTGTTTGTCAATTGAATAATTTCTTAAATCATTTGAGTTTAATAATGTAATCTGCTTATGCTTTAGGTTTAATTTTACCAACTCTGAATTATTAAGTTTTTTTCTTCGTATTACTTGTGTATGTTCATTTTTTTTTTTCATAAGGTCTTAAATAGTGCTATTTAAACTTCCATTCATTCAGTATATTTATTTAAGTATCACTATTATTCCAGATTCCAGTACCACTGATTATCAATGTATGCTGGCCATGGATCTTGCATTTGACATACCAGTGAACTTACTACTATTCTACGTTGACGATAAACTAAATCATACAATAAACATCAATGATACTTTTTAATGCTATTTGAAAGGGTTTTTGGTTGTAAGTTAATTTTTAATTATAAATTAAATCTTTAAAATCTAAACAAATGTTTAAAAATCACCACTGTCATGTAATTTTTTTTATAACAATTTATATTAGCTACTTAAATCATTTAATTTCACTATTAATCTCATTAGAAATATTCCGTTTCATCTAAATGCATGCATGACGTATTCTAATAGTAGGATTTAAATTGATGTTTTTTTGGTTGCTTAAATAGTATAAATTGCAATTTATGTATTAAGCATACTGTAATTTTTTTATTAAATTGAATCTGAATTTTGTGTATAAAAGAATAATGTCATTTTAAAATGGATAACAGTGATTCAAAATTTTTTTTTACTTTTGTATTTCATCTTAACATCTAACTTAAGACGTACCATACAGTTATACTTGTATTGCAAACAATATCTTATCAAAATTACACTCATCTTATGATTGCAATTAGTCTTTGTTTTATAACTGTTTGTAGTTTTATATGATTTTTCTATAGAAATTTTTTGTTTGTCAATTGAATAATTTCTTAAATCATTTGAGTTTAATAATGTAATCTGCTTATGCTTTAGGTTTAATTTTACCAACTCTGAATTATTAAGTTTTTTTCTTCGTATTACTTGTGTATGTTCATTTTTTTTTTTTAATAAGGTCTTAAATAGTGCTATTTAAACTTCCATTCATTCAGTATATTTATTTAAGTATCACTATTATTCCAGATTCCAGTACCACTCATTATCAATGTATGCTGGCCATGGATCTTGCATTTGACATACCAGTGAACTTACTACTATTCTACGTTGACGATAAACTAAATCATACAATAAACATCAATGATACTTTTTAATGCTATTTGAAAGGGTTTTTGGTTGTAAGTTAATTTTTAATTATAAATTAAATCTTTAAAATCTAAACAAATGTTTAAAAATCACCACTGTCATGTAATTTTTTTTATAACAATTTATATTAGCTACTTAAATCATTTAATTTCACTATTAATCTCATTAGAAATATTCCGTTTCATCTAAATGCATGCATGACGTATTCTAATAGTAGGATTTAAATTGATGTTTTTTTGGTTGCTTAAATAGTATAAATTGCAATTTATGTATTAAGCATACTGTAATTTTTTTATTAAATTGAATCCGAATTTTGTGTATAAAAGAATAATGTCATTTTACAATGGATAACAGTGATTCAAATTTTTTTTTTACTTTTGTATTTCATCTTAACATCTAACTTGAGACGTACCATACAGTTATACTTGTATTGCAAACAATATCTTATCAAAATTACACTCATCTTATGATTGCAATTAGTCTTTGTTTTATAACTGTTAGTAGTTTTATATGATTTTTCTATAGAAATTTTTTGTTTGTCAATTGAATAATTTCTTAAATCATTTGAGTTTAATAATGTAATCTGCTTATGCTTAAGGTTTAATTTACCAACTCTGAATTATTAAGCTTTTTTCTTCGTATTACTTGTGTATGTTCATTTTTTTTTTTCATAAGGTCTTAAATAGTGCTATTTAAACTTCCATTCATTCAGTATATTTATTTAAGTATCACTATTATTCCAGATTCCAGTACCACTGATTATCAATGTATGCTGGCCATGGATCTTGCATTTGACATACCACTGAACTTACTACTATTCTACGTTGACGATAAACTAAATCATACAATAAACATCAATGATACTTTTTAATGCTATTTGAAAGGGTTTTTGGTTGTAAGTTAATTTTTAATTATAAATTAAATCTTTAAAATCTAAACAAATGTTTAAAAATCACCACTGTCATGTAATTTTTTTTATAACAATTTATATTAGCTACTTAAATCATTTAATTTCACTATTAATCTCATTAGAAATATTCCGTTTCATCTAAATGCATGCATGACGTATTCTAATAGTAGGATTTAAATTGATGTTTTTTTGGTTGCTTAAATGCAAAAAGTATAAATTGCAATTTATGTATTAAGTATACTGTAATTTTTTTATTAAATTGAATCTGAATTTTGTGTATAAAAGAATAATGTCATTTTACAATGGTTAACAGTGATTCAAATTTTTTTTTTACTTTTGTATTTCATCTTTAACATCTAACTTGAGACATACCATACAGTTATACTTGTATTGCAAACAATATCTTATCAAAATTACACTCATCTTATGATTGCAATTAGTCTTTGTTTTATAACTGTTTGTAGTTTTATATAATTTTTCTATAGAAATTTTTTGTTTGTCAATTGAATAATTTCTTAAATCATTTGAGTTTAATAATGTAATCTGCTTATGCTTTAGGTTTAATTTTACCAACTCTGAATTATTAAGTTTTTTTCTTCGTATTACTTGTGTATGTTCATTTTTTTTTTTCATAAGGTCTTAAATAGTGCTATTTAAACTTCCATTCATTCAGTATATTTATTTAAGTATCACTATTATTCCAGATTCCAGTACCACTGATTATCAATGTATGCTGGCCATGGATCTTGCATTTGACATACCAGTGAACTTACTACTATTCTACGTTGACGATAAACTAAATCATACAATAAACATCAATGATACTTTTTAATGCTATTTGAAAGGGTTTTTGGTTGTAAGTTAATTTTTAATTATAAATTAAATCTTTAAAATCTAAACAAATGTTTAAAAATCACCACTGTCATGTAATTTTTTTTATAACAATTTATATTAGCTACTTAAATCATTTAATTTCACTATTAATCTCATTAGAAATATTCCGTTTCATCTAAATGCATGCATGACGTATTCTAATAGTAGGATTTAAATTGATGTTTTTTTGGTTGCTTAAATAGTATAAATTGCAATTTATGTATTAAGCATACTGTAATTTTTTTATTAAATTGAATCTGAATTTTGTGTATAAAAGAATAATGTCATTTTAAAATGGATAACAGTGATTCAAAATTTTTTTTTACTTTTGTATTTCATCTTAACATCTAACTTAAGACGTACCATACAGTTATACTTGTATTGCAAACAATATCTTATCAAAATTACACTCATCTTATGATTGCAATTAGTCTTTGTTTTATAACTGTTTGTAGTTTTATATGATTTTTCTATAGAAATTTTTTGTTTGTCAATTGAATAATTTCTTAAATCATTTGAGTTTAATAATGTAATCTGCTTATGCTTTAGGTTTAATTTTACCAACTCTGAATTATTAAGTTTTTTTCTTCGTATTACTTGTGTATGTTCATTTTTTTTTTTTAATAAGGTCTTAAATAGTGCTATTTAAACTTCCATTCATTCAGTATATTTATTTAAGTATCACTATTATTCCAGATTCCAGTACCACTCATTATCAATGTATGCTGGCCATGGATCTTGCATTTGACATACCAGTGAACTTACTACTATTCTACGTTGACGATAAACTAAATCATACAATAAACATCAATGATACTTTTTAATGCTATTTGAAAGGGTTTTTGGTTGTAAGTTAATTTTTAATTATAAATTAAATCTTTAAAATCTAAACAAATGTTTAAAAATCACCACTGTCATGTAATTTTTTTTATAACAATTTATATTAGCTACTTAAATCATTTAATTTCACTATTAATCTCATTAGAAATATTCCGTTTCATCTAAATGCATGCATGACGTATTCTAATAGTAGGATTTAAATTGATGTTTTTTTGGTTGCTTAAATAGTATAAATTGCAATTTATGTATTAAGCATACTGTAATTTTTTTATTAAATTGAATCCGAATTTTGTGTATAAAAGAATAATGTCATTTTACAATGGATAACAGTGATTCAAATTTTTTTTTTACTTTTGTATTTCATCTTAACATCTAACTTGAGACGTACCATACAGTTATACTTGTATTGCAAACAATATCTTATCAAAATTACACTCATCTTATGATTGCAATTAGTCTTTGTTTTATAACTGTTAGTAGTTTTATATGATTTTTCTATAGAAATTTTTTGTTTGTCAATTGAATAATTTCTTAAATCATTTGAGTTTAATAATGTAATCTGCTTATGCTTAAGGTTTAATTTACCAACTCTGAATTATTAAGCTTTTTTCTTCGTATTACTTGTGTATGTTCATTTTTTTTTTTCATAAGGTCTTAAATAGTGCTATTTAAACTTCCATTCATTCAGTATATTTATTTAAGTATCACTATTATTCCAGATTCCAGTACCACTGATTATCAATGTATGCTGGCCATGGATCTTGCATTTGACATACCACTGAACTTACTACTATTCTACGTTGACGATAAACTAAATCATACAATAAACATCAATGATACTTTTTAATGCTATTTGAAAGGGTTTTTGGTTGTAAGTTAATTTTTAATTATAAATTAAATCTTTAAAATCTAAACAAATGTTTAAAAATCACCACTGTCATGTAATTTTTTTTATAACAATTTATATTAGCTACTTAAATCATTTAATTTCACTATTAATCTCATTAGAAATATTCCGTTTCATCTAAATGCATGCATGACGTATTCTAATAGTAGGATTTAAATTGATGTTTTTTTGGTTGCTTAAATGCAAAAAGTATAAATTGCAATTTATGTATTAAGTATACTGTAATTTTTTTATTAAATTGAATCTGAATTTTGTGTATAAAAGAATAATGTCATTTTACAATGGTTAACAGTGATTCAAATTTTTTTTTTACTTTTGTATTTCATCTTTAACATCTAACTTGAGACATACCATACAGTTATACTTGTATTGCAAACAATATCTTATCAAAATTACACTCATCTTATGATTGCAATTAGTCTTTGTTTTATAACTGTTTGTAGTTTTATATAATTTTTCTATAGAAATTTTTTGTTTGTCAATTGAATAATTTCTTAAATCATTTGAGTTTAATAATGTAATCTGCTTATGCTTTAGGTTTAATTTTACCAACTCTGAATTATTAAGTTTTTTTCTTCGTATTACTTGTGTATGTTCATTTTTTTTTTTCATAAGGTCTTAAATAGTGCTATTTAAACTTCCATTCATTCAGTATATTTATTTAAGTATCACTATTATTCCAGATTCCAGTACCACTGATTATCAATGTATGCTGGCCATGGATCTTGCATTTGACATACCAGTGAACTTACTACTATTCTACGTTGACGATAAACTAAATCATACAATAAACATCAATGATACTTTTTAATGCTATTTGAAAGGGTTTTTGGTTGTAAGTTAATTTTTAATTATAAATTAAATCTTTAAAATCTAAACAAATGTTTAAAAATCACCACTGTCATGTAATTTTTTTTATAACAATTTATATTAGCTACTTAAATCATTTAATTTCACTATTAATCTCATTAGAAATATTCCGTTTCATCTAAATGCATGCATGACGTATTCTAATAGTAGGATTTAAATTGATGTTTTTTTGGTTGCTTAAATAGTATAAATTGCAATTTATGTATTAAGCATACTGTAATTTTTTTATTAAATTGAATCTGAATTTTGTGTATAAAAGAATAATGTCATTTTAAAATGGATAACAGTGATTCAAAATTTTTTTTTACTTTTGTATTTCATCTTAACATCTAACTTGAGACGTACCATACACTTATACTTGTATTGCAAACAATATCTTATCAAAATTACACTCATCTTATGATTGCAATTAGTCTTTGTTTTATAACTGTTTGTAGTTTTATATGATTTTTCTATAGAAATTTTTTGTTTGTCAATTGAATAATTTCTTAAATCATTTGAGTTTAATAATGTAATCTGCTTATGCTTTAGGTTTAATTTTACCAACTCTGAATTATTAAGTTTTTTTCTTCGTATTACTTGTGTATGTTCATTTTTTTTTTTAATAAGGTCTTAAATAGTGCTATTTAAACTTCCATTCATTCAGTATATTTATTTAAGTATCACTAATATTCCAGATTCCAGTACCACTGATTATCAATGTATGCTGGCCATGGATCTTGCATTTGACATACCAGTGAACTTACTACTATTCTACGTTGACGATAAACTAAATCATACAATAAACATCAATGATACTTTTTAATGCTATTTGAAAGGGTTTTTGGTTGTAAGTTAATTTTTAATTATAAATTAAATCTTTAAAATCTAAACAAATGTTTAAAAATCACCACTGTCATGTAATTTTTTTTATAACAATTTATATTAGCTACTTAAATCATTTTATTTCACTATTAATCTCATTAGAAATATTCCGTTTCATCTAAATGCATGCATGACGTATTCTAATAGTAGGATTTAAATTGATGTTTTTTTGGTTGCTTAAATGCAAAAAGTATAAATTGCAATTTATGTATTAAGCATACTGTAATTTTTTTATTAAATTGAATCTGAATTTTGTGTATAAAAGAATAATGTCATTTTACAATGGTTAACAGTGATTCAAATTTTTTTTTTTACTTTTGTATTTCATCTTTAACATCTAACTTGAGACATACCATACAGTTATACTTGTATTGCAAACAATATCTTATCAAAATTACACTCATCTTATGATTGCAATTAGTCTTTGTTTTATAACTGTTTGTGTTATGTTTCACTTTTTAATGTATTAATAAAATACAAGAAACACATAATTGACAATAATTATATTATAAATTGTATATTACATTACTTTAGATATAATAAGTATAATTCTATATACCAGACAACATGACACACTAAGTTAGAATGTAACAACAAAAAACATTTTAGGTTACCTATTGGATAGCAGTGTGACCATACATAACACCCTTACACTTAAGTTTTGAATAAATACAAATGTAACACCAAATAATATAATAATTTTAACATTACAAATCATATAATATCCTTAACATTACAAATAATATAACAATTTTAACATTACAAATCATATAACAATTTTAACATTACACAAACTAATTAATAATATAGAAAATCTTTTTTTAAGTTAGGCTTACGCTGCCTTTTACAATTAATAACATTTTTTTCTTCACCTATTACATTTTTTGTGACTAAGTTTTTTACAGTTTCCTCTTTAAGGTTTTCATTCTCATCACTCTCACCATTTATACTAATTGGTCCTAGGACTCTTTTTCTTATATGTCTACTTGTTCTTCTAAACTCTTTTTTACACAAATCAATCAACCAATAAGACCTAGGTGCATTAGCTTTTTTAATAATTTTTCCAGGTACCCACACATTATCTTTTAAGAATAATATATCCTCTTGTGGTATAAATTTGTCACACTTTTTTGTATGCCTATTATAATAATGCTTTTGTATAGTTTTTCTTGTTTTTAAACTATTTTTTACTTTATTGAAATTAATGTATTTTGGTCTCAAAAGACTTTTTAAAATGGGTAATTTTTCCTTAAGTTTTTTAGACATTAACAGTTCTGCTGGAGAAAAACCCACGCCTTCAATCCGAGTGTTTCTATATTCCAACAGTGAAATATATGGAGATTGCTTACTCTCAACACACTTTTTCAAAATCTTCTTACAAATCCCCACAAATTTTTCAGCTAAGCCGTTTGACTGCTGATAATTAGGACTACTTGTAATCACTTCAAAGTTCCAGGTTTTCCCAAAGTTCCTAAATTCGATACTATTAAATGGTACATTGTCAGCTATTACTACATCAGGACTACCAAACCTAGCAAAAATAGACATAAATTTAGAAATTATTTCACTAGCTGACTTATTAGAGATATGTAACAACTCTATCCAATTAGAATAATAATCAACGGCTACCAAATAATACTTATGATCAAACTCTAATATATCTGCTCCTAACCTTTCCCAAGATCTGTTTGGTACAGGATGAGATAGTAAAGGTTCCTTAGGTTTAGCATTTTGTAGTTTAGCACAAACAGTACAAGACTGAACTAATATCTCTATGTCTTTATCCATACCACGCCAATACAGTAACTCTCTTGCTCTGGACTTACACTTGACTATTCCCCAGTGTCCTTCATGTATTATTTTTAACATTGGATCTTTCAATACCTCTGGCACAACAACTTTTTTATTTAAAAATACTAGTCCGTCTACTATCATTAGATCATCTTTAAGGTTCCAATAAAATTGTATGTTGTGTGGCAGTTTATTTTTAGTCATTGGCCAACCAGTGTTGCACAATTTTATAAGGGTACTTAGTTCATTATCTTTTTCTGTTTCTGTTTTAAATAACTTCTGTTTCTCTTTCGACATAGCTAGACTTTCTATTAACTCAAGAACCACTAACTCTATTTCAGAATCAATATCACCTTCTGTGCTTAAAAAATCCCTTGATAATGTATCTGCAATGTACATCTCTCTACCAGGTGTATACACAATACTTAAATCATATTTTAGCAGTCGCATTCTTAATCTTTGCAGTCTCATAGTTACTTTATGCAAATCTTTTTTGAAAATAGACTCCAGTGGTTTATGGTCAGATTGTACAACTACTTTTCTGCCATAAATGAATGTATGAAATTTGTCGCACGCGAACGATATGGCTAGCATCTCTTTTTCTATTTGGGCATATTGTTTCTCAGCATTATTTAAGCTACGAGATGCATACGACACTACATGCCCATCTTGTATTAATGCAGAACCCAGCCCATCTCGAGAAGCATCTGTCTGTATTATGATAGGCTTTTTGTTATCAAAGGTTTTAAGAATCGGTGACGTTGATAACAATTTTTTAAGCTTATCGACGGACTGTAAGTGTTGACTTTGCAACTTAAATTCAACATTATTTTGTGTAAGTTGTCTTAAAGGTGCAGTTATTTTACTTAGGTTTGGTATAAATTTTCCAACATATTTTACTAATCCTAACAATCTCAATAGCTCCTTTTTCGTTTTTGGATAACTTAATTTTACTACTGCTTCTATATGTTTCTTATCTGGCCTCACACCCTCATGAGAAATTTCATGTCCAACATAACTTACTGTATTTTGCTTAAATTGAAACTTTTCCTTATTAAATTTTATATTTAATACTCTAGCTCTGTTTAACACTCTAACAAGAGCTCTATCATGTTCTAGTTCTGTTGCTCCTGATATAATAAGATCATCAAAATAACAAAGCACTCCATCTATATCTCCAAAAGCCTCACTTGTCTTGCGCTGGAAAACTTCAGGTGCAGACGAAATTCCAAAAGGTAATCTCATAAAACAATAACGACCAAATGGTGTAGTAAACGTACACACTTTTGAACTATCCTCATCTAATTTCACATGCCAGAAGCCATCTTTGAGATCTAATACACTAAATAATTTTTTACCTTCTAACCCTGCTAATATTTCTTCTACGTTTGGGATAGGATGGTGCTCTCTCCTTATTGCTTTATTAAGATTTTTTGGATCTAAGCATAATCTAAGTCCTCCTTTAGGTTTTCTAACAATCACTAAGGGACTTACCCACTCAGTTGGTTCATTAATTTTCTTAATAACGTTCCTTTTCTCCAGTGACTTAATAGTATCTTTTAACTCTGGAATAATACTAAATGGTACTCTCCTATTTGGACTTATAACTGGAGTTACCTCTTGGTCTAAAGTAATATGATATTTTTTACCTGTAAACGCACCTAAACCCTCAAATATATCACTATAGGACTCAATAATCTGCTCTTTATTACTAACTTTACCTTCCAAATTTGTCAGTGTTACTGTATCTATTCGACCTATCAATTTTAATAATCTGCATGCGTCTAATCCTAATATAGGAATAGCGTTACTAATATCTACAATTAGAAATTTTATTTTATGCCTTTCACTTTTATTTTTTATAGTACAGTCCAAAACAACTTCTCCTTCTGGTTTTATTCTTTGATCTCCAAAACTTATTAGGACAGTTCTTGTCTTATCTAAATTTTTTAATTTTAACAATTTAGCTGTATCTAGAGGTAAAATATTAGCCTCTGCACCAGAGTCCAATTTGAAATTGACATTTAGTTGGACACCTTTACAACTAACTAATACATCTTTGAACCATGACTTGTTACTATTACTACTAACTAAAGAGTGAATAAATAAATTATTAGTGTCACATTCACTATCAACTATATGAACATGCTTTTTTTCTTTTCTACAAACAGAAGCAAAATGATTTTTTCCTTTACACTTAGCACAAATTTTATTATAGGCTGGACAACTCTTAGGGGGGTGCGAATAACCACATTTTTTACATTTATTAGTATTATT
Source organism: Schizaphis graminum (assembly GCA_020882235.1). Classification (NCBI taxonomy): domain Eukaryota; kingdom Metazoa; phylum Arthropoda; class Insecta; order Hemiptera; family Aphididae; genus Schizaphis; species Schizaphis graminum. The sequence goes on along the minus strand of CM037033.1, from coordinate 13,721,391 downwards.
AAAACTATTAAACGATTTACTTTTACTTTGACGATTTTTTTCCCACTTAAATTGAGCCTTTGCACCTTCCTTTGTCTTGACTGCATCCACTCTCTCGACTGCATTGGTTCTGGTCTGAGTGGTCTGACTGCTTTGCCCTTGTATAGCGTTGGCTTGTTGTCGACTCGCCTCTGTAGTTCTACAAAATTCAGCTGCTTTCTCCAATGTAAGGTTGGATTCTCTCAATAGACAATCTTGTAGTCCGACATCTAACAGTCCCACTATCAATCTATCACGACACATGTTGTTTTTTTCCATAAATTCACATGATGTTGATAACGTCTGTAGTTCAATAATGTATTCTCCGATACTCTGATCTGGCTTCTGCTTAGCGTTGAAGAATTTAAATCTCTCATAGACAATATTCTTACGAGGATTACAATATTTTTCAAATTGTTCTATTACTTCACTCACTTTTACAGTTGCTGATAAATTAAAAGTATTATACAATTCAATGCCTTGATCACCCATTAAGTTTAAAAGTATAGCTACTTGTTGCTCGTTGGGTAAAGTGTTCGTGGACGTTGCCAGTACATATAAGTCGTACCTTTGTTTCCATCTTTTCCACACCTCAGATAGGTTACCGCAAAAATTTACTTCTGGAGGTGGCTTAAAGGCTGTTACTCCCATTACTTCAGTGTTTAGATTACTAGGCATTGTTTTCACGTGTTTTGTTTTTTTTTTTTTTTTTTTTTTTTTTTTTTTTTCGTGATGACTTTACCTGATATCTATTAGTTCACACCTGACACCATGTTATGTTTCACTTTTTAATGTATTAATAAAATACAAGAAACACATAATTGACAATAATTATATTATAAATTGTATATTACATTACTTTAGATATAATAAGTATAATTCTATATACCAGACAACATGACACACTAAGTTAGAATGTAACAACAAAAAACATTTTAGGTTACCTATTGGATAGCAGTGTGACCATACATAACAGTTTGTAGTTTTATATGATTTTTCTATAGAAATTTTTTGTTTGTCAATTGAATAATTTCTTAAATCATTTGAGTTTAATAATGTAATCTGCTTATGCTTTAGGTTTAATTTTACCAACTCTGAATTATTAAGTTTTTTTCTTCGTATTACTTGTGTATGTTCATTTTTTTTTTTCATAAGGTCTTAAATAGTGCTATTTAAACTTCCATTCATTCAGTATATTTATTTAAGTATCACTATTATTCCAGATTCCAGTACCACTGATTATCAATGTATGCTGGCCATGGATCTTGCATTTGACATACCAGTGAACTTACTACTATTCTACGTTGACGATAAACTAAATCATACAATAAACATCAATGATACTTTTTAATGCTATTTGAAAGGGTTTTTGGTTGTAAGTTAATTTTTAATTATAAATTAAATCTTTAAAATCTAAACAAATGATTAAAAATCACCACTGTCATGTAATTTTTTTTATAACAATTTATATTAGCTACTTAAATCATTTAATTTCACTATTAATCTCATTAGAAATATTCCGTTTCATCTAAATGCATGCATAACGTATTCTAATAGTAGGATTTAAATTGATGTTTTTTTGGTTGCTTAAATGCAAAAAGTATAAATTGCAATTTATGTATTAAGCATACTGTAATTTTTTTATTAAATTGAATCTGAATTTTGTGTATAAAAGAATAATGTCATTTTAAAATGTTATTTTTTTTATAACAATTTATATTAGCTACTTAAATCATTTAATTTCACTATTAATCTCATTAGAAATATTCCGTTTCATCTAAATGCATGCATGACGTATTCTAATAGTAGGATTTAAATTGATGTTTTTTTGGTTGCTTAAATGCAAAAAGTATAAATTGCAATTTATGTATTAAGCATACTGTAATTTTTTTATTAAATTGAAACTGAATTTTGTGTATAAAAGAATAATGTCATTTTACAATGGTTAACAGTGATTCAAATTTCTTTTTTACTTTTGTATTTCATCTTTAACATCTAACTTGAGACATACCATACAGTTATACTTGTATTGCAAACAATATCTTATCAAAATTACACTCATCTTATGATTGCAATTAGTCTTTGTTTTATAACTGTTTGTAGTTTTATATAATTTTTCTATAGAAATTTTTTGTTTGTCAATTGAATAATTTCTTAAATCATTTGAGTTTAATAATGTAATCTGCTTATGCTTTAGGTTTAATTTTACCAACTCTGAATTATTAAGTTTTTTTCTTCGTATTACTTGTGTATGTTCATTTTTTTTTTTCATAAGGTCTTAAATAGTGCTATTTAAACTTCCATTCATTCAGTATATTTATTTAAGTATCACTATTATTCCAGATTCCAGTACCACTGATTATCAATGTATGCTGGCCATGGATCTTGCATTTGACATACCAGTGAACTTACTACTATTCTACGTTGACGATAAACTAAATCATACAATAAACATCAATGATACTTTTTAATGCTATTTGAAAGGGTTTTTGGTTGTAAGTTAATTTTTAATTATAAATTAAATCTTTAAAATCTAAACAAATGTTTAAAAATCACCACTGTCATGTAATTTTTTTTATAACAATTTATATTAGCTACTTAAATCATTTAATTTCACTATTAATCTCATTAGAAATATTCCGTTTCATCTAAATGCATGCATAACGTATTCTAATAGTAGGATTTAAATTGATGTTTTTTTGGTTGCTTAAATAGTATAAATTGCAATTTATGTATTAAGCATACTGTAATTTTTTTATTAAATTGAATCTGAATTTTGTGTATAAAAGAATAATGTCATTTTACAATGGTTAACAGTGATTCAAATTTCTTTTTTACTTTTGTATTTCATCTTTAACATCTAACTTGAGACATACCATACAGTTATACTTGTATTGCAAACAATATCTTATCAAAATTACACTCATCTTATGATTGCAATTAGTCTTTGTTTTATAACTGTTTGTAGTTTTATATAATTTTTCTATAGAAATTTTTTGTTTGTCAATTGAATAATTTCTTAAATCATTTGAGTTTAATAATGTAATCTGCTTATGCTTTAGGTTTAATTTTACCAACTCTGAATTATTAAGTTTTTTTCTTCGTATTACTTGTGTATGTTCATTTTTTTTTTTCATAAGGTCTTAAATAGTGCTATTTAAACTTCCATTCATTCAGTATATTTATTTAAGTATCACTATTATTCCAGATTCCAGTACCACTGATTATCATTGTATGCTGGCCATGGATCTTGCATTTGACATACCAGTGAACTTACTACTATTCTACGTTGACGATAAACTAAATCATACAATAAACATCAATGATACTTTTTAATGCTATTTGAAAGGGTTTTTGGTTGTAAGTTAATTTTTAATTATAAATTAAATCTTTAAAATCTAAACAAATGATTAAAAATCACCACTGTCATGTAATTTTTTTTATAACAATTTATATTAGCTACTTAAATCATTTAATTTCACTATTAATCTCATTAGAAATATTCCGTTTCATCTAAATGCATGCATAACGTATTCTAATAGTAGGATTTAAATTGATGTTTTTTTGGTTGCTTAAATGCAAAAAGTATAAATTGCAATTTATGTATTAAGCATACTGTAATTTTTTTATTAAATTGAATCTGAATTTTGTGTATAAAAGAATAATGTCATTTTAAAATGTTATTTTTTTTATAACAATTTATATTAGCTACTTAAATCATTTAATTTCACTATTAATCTCATTAGAAATATTCCGTTTCATCTAAATGCATGCATGACGTATTCTAATAGTAGGATTTAAATTGATGTTTTTTTGGTTGCTTAAATGCAAAAAGTATAAATTGCAATTTATGTATTAAGCATACTGTAATTTTTTTATTAAATTGAAACTGAATTTTGTGTATAAAAGAATAATGTCATTTTACAATGGTTAACAGTGATTCAAATTTCTTTTTTACTTTTGTATTTCATCTTTAACATCTAACTTGAGACATACCATACAGTTATACTTGTATTGCAAACAATATCTTATCAAAATTACACTCATCTTATGATTGCAATTAGTCTTTGTTTTATAACTGTTTGTAGTTTTATATAATTTTTCTATAGAAATTTTTTGTTTGTCAATTGAATAATTTCTTAAATCATTTGAGTTTAATAATGTAATCTGCTTATGCTTTAGGTTTAATTTTACCAACTCTGAATTATTAAGTTTTTTTCTTCGTATTACTTGTGTATGTTCATTTTTTTTTTTCATAAGGTCTTAAATAGTGCTATTTAAACTTCCATTCATTCAGTATATTTATTTAAGTATCACTATTATTCCAGATTCCAGTACCACTGATTATCAATGTATGCTGGCCATGGATCTTGCATTTGACATACCAGTGAACTTACTACTATTCTACGTTGACGATAAACTAAATCATACAATAAACATCAATGATACTTTTTAATGCTATTTGAAAGGGTTTTTGGTTGTAAGTTAATTTTTAATTATAAATTAAATCTTTAAAATCTAAACAAATGATTAAAAATCACCACTGTCATGTAATTTTTTTTATAACAATTTATATTAGCTACTTAAATCATTTAATTTCACTATTAATCTCATTAGAAATATTCCGTTTCATCTAAATGCATGCATAACGTATTCTAATAGTAGGATTTAAATTGATGTTTTTTTGGTTGCTTAAATGCAAAAAGTATAAATTGCAATTTATGTATTAAGCATACTGTAATTTTTTTATTAAATTGAATCTGAATTTTGTGTATAAAAGAATAATGTCATTTTAAAATGTTATTTTTTTTATAACAATTTATATTAGCTACTTAAATCATTTAATTTCACTATTAATCTCATTAGAAATATTCCGTTTCATCTAAATGCATGCATGACGTATTCTAATAGTAGGATTTAAATTGATGTTTTTTTGGTTGCTAAAATGCAAAAAGTATAAATTGCAATTTATGTATTAAGCATACTGTAATTTTTTTATTAAATTGAAACTGAATTTTGTGTATAAAAGAATAATGTCATTTTACAATGGTTAACAGTGATTCAAATTTCTTTTTTACTTTTGTATTTCATCTTTAACATCTAACTTGAGACATACCATACAGTTATACTTGTATTGCAAACAATATCTTATCAAAATTACACTCATCTTATGATTGCAATTAGTCTTTGTTTTATAACTGTTTGTAGTTTTATATAATTTTTCTATAGAAATTTTTTGTTTGTCAATTGAATAATTTCTTAAATCATTTGAGTTTAATAATGTAATCTGCTTATGCTTTAGGTTTAATTTTACCAACTCTGAATTATTAAGTTTTTTTCTTCGTATTACTTGTGTATGTTCATTTTTTTTTTTTCATAAGGTCTTAAATAGTGCTATTTAAACTTCCATTCATTCAGTATATTTATTTAATTATCACTATTATTCCAGATTCCAGTACCACTGATTATCAATGTATGCTGGCCATGGATCTTGCATTTGACATACCAGTGAACTTACTACTATTCTACGTTGACGATAAACTAAATCATACAATAAACATCAATGATACTTTTTAATGCTATTTGAAAGGGTTTTTGGTTGTAAGTTAATTTTTAATTATAAATTAAATCTTTAAAATCTAAACAAATGTTTAAAAATCACCACTGTCATGTAATTTTTTTTATAACAATTTATATTAGCTACTTAAATCATTTAATTTCACTATTAATCTCATTAGAAATATTCCGTTTCATCTAAATGCATGCATGACGTATTCTAATAGTAGGATTTAAATTGATGTTTTTTTGGTTGCTTAAATGCTAAAAGTATAAATTGCAATTTATGTATTAAGCATACTGTAATTTTTTTATTAAATTGAATCTGAATTTTGTGTATAAAAGAATAATGTCATTTTACAATGGTTAACAGTGATTCAAATTTCTTTTTTACTTTTGTATTTCATCTTTAACATCTAACTTGAGACATACCATACAGTTATACTTGTATTGCAAACAATATCTTATCAAAATTACACTCATCTTATGATTGCAATTAGTCTTTGTTTTATAACTGTTTGTAGTTTTATATAATTTTTCTATAGAAATTTTTTGTTTGTCAATTGAATAATTTCTTAAATCATTTGAGTTTAATAATGTAATCTGCTTATGCTTTAGGTTTAATTTTACCAACTCTGAATTATTAAGTTTTTTTCTTCGTATTACTTGTGTATGTTCATTTTTTTTTTTCATAAGGTCTTAAATAGTGCTATTTAAACTTCCATTCATTCAGTATATTTATTTAATTATCACTATTATTCCAGATTCCAGTACCACTGATTATCAATGTATGCTGGCCATGGATCTTGCATTTGACATACCAGTGAACTTACTACTATTCTACGTTGACGATAAACTAAATCATACAATAAACATCAATGATACTTTTTAATGCTATTTGAAAGGGTTTTTGGTTGTAAGTTAATTTTTAATTATAAATTAAATCTTTAAAATCTAAACAAATGTTTAAAAATCACCACTGTCATGTAATTTTTTTTATAACAATTTATATTAGCTACTTAAATCATTTAATTTCACTATTAATCTCATTAGAAATATTCCGTTTCATCTAAATGCATGCATGACGTATTCTAATAGTAGGATTTAAATTGATGTTTTTTTGGTTGCTTAAATGCAAAAAGTATAAATTGCAATTTATGTATTAAGCATACTGTAATTTTTTTATTAAATTGAAACTGAATTTTGTGTATAAAAGAATAATGTCATTTTACAATGGTTAACAGTGATTCAAATTTCTTTTTTACTTTTGTATTTCATCTTTAACATCTAACTTGAGACATACCATACAGTTATACTTGTATTGCAAACAATATCTTATCAAAATTACACTCATCTTATGATTGCAATTAGTCTTTGTTTTATAACTGTTTGTAGTTTTATATAATTTTTCTATAGAAATTTTTTGTTTGTCAATTGAATAATTTCTTAAATCATTTGAGTTTAATAATGTAATCTGCTTATGCTTTAGGTTTAATTTTACCAACTCTGAATTATTAAGTTTTTTTCTTCGTATTACTTGTGTATGTTCATTTTTTTTTTTCATAAGGTCTTAAATAGTGCTATTTAAACTTCCATTCATTCAGTATATTTATTTAAGTATCACTATTATTCCAGATTCCAGTACCACTGATTATCAATGTATGCTGGCCATGGATCTTGCATTTGACATACCAGTGAACTTACTACTATTCTACGTTGACGATAAACTAAATCATACAATAAACATCAATGATACTTTTTAATGCTATTTGAAAGGGTTTTTGGTTGTAAGTTAATTTTTAATTATAAATTAAATCTTTAAAATCTAAACAAATGATTAAAAATCACCACTGTCATGTAATTTTTTTTATAACAATTTATATTAGCTACTTAAATCATTTAATTTCACTATTAATCTCATTAGAAATATTCCGTTTCATCTAAATGCATGCATAACATATTCTAATAGTAGGATTTAAATTGATGTTTTTTTGGTTGCTTAAATGCAAAAAGTATAAATTGCAATTTATGTATTAAGCATACTGTAATTTTTTTATTAAATTGAATCTGAATTTTGTGTATAAAAGAATAATGTCATTTTAAAATGTTATTTTTTTTATAACAATTTATATTAGCTACTTAAATCATTTAATTTCACTATTAATCTCATTAGAAATATTCCGTTTCATCTAAATGCATGCATGACGTATTCTAATAGTAGGATTTAAATTGATGTTTTTTTGGTTGCTTAAATGCAAAAAGTATAAATTGCAATTTATGTATTAAGCATACTGTAATTTTTTTATTAAATTGAAACTGAATTTTGTGTATAAAAGAATAATGTCATTTTACAATGGTTAACAGTGATTCAAATTTCTTTTTTACTTTTGTATTTCATCTTTAACATCTAACTTGAGACATACCATACAGTTATACTTGTATTGCAAACAATATCTTATCAAAATTACACTCATCTTATGATTGCAATTAGTCTTTGTTTTATAACTGTTTGTAGTTTTATATAATTTTTCTATAGACATTTTTTGTTTGTCAATTGAATAATTTCTTAAATCATTTGAGTTTAATAATGTAATCTGCTTATGCTTTAGGTTTAATTTTACCAACTCTGAATTATTAAGTTTTTTTCTTCGTATTACTTGTGTATGTTCATTTTTTTTTTTCATAAGGTCTTAAATAGTGCTATTTAAACTTCCATTCATTCAGTATATTTATTTAAGTATCACTATTATTCCAGATTCCAGTACCACTGATTATCAATGTATGCTGGCCATGGATCTTGCATTTGACATACCAGTGAACTTACTACTATTCTACGTTGACGATAAACTAAATCATACAATAAACATCAATGATACTTTTTAATGCTATTTGAAAGGGTTTTTGGTTGTAAGTTAATTTTTAATTATAAATTAAATCTTTAAAATCTAAACAAATGTTTAAAAATCACCACTGTCATGTAATTTTTTTTATAACAATTTATATTAGCTACTTAAATCATTTAATTTCACTATTAATCTCATTAGAAATATTCCGTTTCATCTAAATGCATGCATGACGTATTCTAATAGTAGGATTTAAATGGATGTTTTTTTGGTTGCTTAAATGCTAAAAGTATAAATTGCAATTTATGTATTAAGCATACTGTAATTTTTTTATTAGATTGAATCTGAATTTTGTGTATAAAAGAATAATGTCATTTTACAATGGTTAACAGTGATTCAAATTTCTTTTTTACTTTTGTATTTCATCTTTAACATCTAACTTGAGACATACCATACAGTTATACTTGTATTGCAAACAATATCTTATCAAAATTACACTCATCTTATGATTGCAATTAGTCTTTGTTTTATAACTGTTTGTAGTTTTATATAATTTTTCTATAGAAATTTTTTGTTTGTCAATTGAATAATTTCTTAAATCATTTGAGTTTAATAATGTAATCTGCTTATGCTTTAGGTTTAATTTTACCAACTCTGAATTATTAAGTTTTTTTCTTCGTATTACTTGTGTATGTTCATTTTTTTTTTTCATAAGGTCTTAAATAGTGCTATTTAAACTTCCATTCATTCAGTATATTTATTTAAGTATCACTATTATTCCAGATTCCAGTACCACTGATTATCAATGTATGCTGGCCATGGATCTTGCATTTGACATACCAGTGAACTTACTACTATTCTACGTTGACGATAAACTAAATCATACAATAAACATCAATGATACTTTTTAATGCTATTTGAAAGGGTTTTTGGTTGTAAGTTAATTTTTAATTATAAATTAAATCTTTAAAATCTAAACAAATGTTTAAAAATCACCACTGTCATGTAATTTTTTTTATAACAATTTATATTAGCTACTTAAATCATTTAATTTCACTATTAATCTCATTAGAAATATTCCGTTTCATCTAAATGCATGCATGACGTATTCTAATAGTAGGATTTAAATTGATGTTTTTTTGGTTGCTTAAATGCTAAAAGTATAAATTGCAATTTATGTATTAAGCATACTGTAATTTTTTTATTAAATTGAATCTGAATTTTGTGTATAAAAGAATAATGTCATTTTACAATGGTTAACAGTGATTCAAATTTCTTTTTTACTTTTGTATTTCATCTTTAACATCTAACTTGAGACATACCATACAGTTATACTTGTATTGCAAACAATATCTTATCAAAATTACACTCATCTTATGATTGCAATTAGTCTTTGTTTTATAACTGTTTGTAGTTTTATATAATTTTTCTATAGAAATTTTTTGTTTGTCAATTGAATAATTTCTTAAATCATTTGAGTTTAATAATGTAATCTGCTTATGCTTTAGGTTTAATTTTACCAACTCTGAATTATTAAGTTTTTTTCTTCGTATTACTTGTGTATGTTCATTTTTTTTTTTCATAAGGTCTTAAATAGTGCTATTTAAACTTCCATTCATTCAGTATATTTATTTAAGTATCACTATTATTCCAGATTCCAGTACCACTGATTATCAATGTATGCTGGCCATGGATCTTGCATTTGACATACCAGTGAACTTACTACTATTCTACGTTGACGATAAACTAAATCATACAATAAACATCAATGATACTTTTTAATGCTATTTGAAAGGGTTTTTGGTTGTAAGTTAATTTTTAATTATAAATTAAATCTTTAAAATCTAAACAAATGTTTAAAAATCACCACTGTCATGTAATTTTTTTTATAACAATTTATATTAGCTACTTAAATCATTTAATTTCACTATTAATCTCATTAGAAATATTCCGTTTCATCTAAATGCATGCATGACGTATTCTAATAGTAGGATTTAAATTGATGTTTTTTTGGTTGCTTAAATGCTAAAAGTATAAATTGCAATTTATGTATTAAGCATACTGTAATTTTTTTATTAAATTGAATCTGAATTTTGTGTATAAAAGAATAATGTCATTTTACAATGGTTAACAGTGATTCAAATTTCTTTTTTACTTTTGTATTTCATCTTTAACATCTAACTTGAGACATACCATACAGTTATACTTGTATTGCAAACAATATCTTATCAAAATTACACTCATCTTATGATTGCAATTAGTCTTTGTTTTATAACTGTTTGTAGTTTTATATAATTTTTCTATAGAAATTTTTTGTTTGTCAATTGAATAATTTCTTAAATCATTTGAGTTTAATAATGTAATCTGCTTATGCTTTAGGTTTAATTTTACCAACTCTGAATTATTAAGTTTTTTTCTTCGTATTACTTGTGTATGTTCATTTTTTTTTTTCATAAGGTCTTAAATAGTGCTATTTAAACTTCCATTCATTCAGTATATTTATTTAAGTATCACTATTATTCCAGATTCCAGTACCACTGATTATCAATGTATGCTGGCCATGGATCTTGCATTTGACATACCAGTGAACTTACTACTATTCTACGTTGACGATAAACTAAATCATACAATAAACATCAATGATACTTTTTAATGCTATTTGAAAGGGTTTTTGGTTGTAAGTTAATTTTTAATTATAAATTAAATCTTTAAAATCTAAACAAATGTTTAAAAATCACCACTGTCATGTAATTTTTTTTATAACAATTTATATTAGCTACTTAAATCATTTAATTTCACTATTAATCTCATTAGAAATATTCCGTTTCATCTAAATGCATGCATGACGTATTCTAATAGTAGGATTTAAATTGATGTTTTTTTGGTTGCTTAAATGCTAAAAGTATAAATTGCAATTTATGTATTAAGCATACTGTAATTTTTTTATTAAATTGAATCTGAATTTTGTGTATAAAAGAATAATGTCATTTTACAATGGTTAACAGTGATTCAAATTTCTTTTTTACTTTTGTATTTCATCTTTAACATCTAACTTGAGACATACCATACAGTTATACTTGTATTGCAAACAATATCTTATCAAAATTACACTCATCTTATGATTGCAATTAGTCTTTGTTTTATAACTGTTTGTAGTTTTATATAATTTTTCTATAGAAATTTTTTGTTTGTCAATTGAATAATTTCTTAAATCATTTGAGTTTAATAATGTAATCTGCTTATGCTTTAGGTTTAATTTTACCAACTCTGAATTATTAAGTTTTTTTCTTCGTATTACTTGTGTATGTTCATTTTTTTTTTTCATAAGGTCTTAAATAGTGCTATTTAAACTTCCATTCATTCAGTATATTTATTTAAGTATCACTATTATTCCAGATTCCAGTACCACTGATTATCAATGTATGCTGGCCATGGATCTTGCATTTGACATACCAGTGAACTTACTACTATTCTACGTTGACGATAAACTAAATCATACAATAAACATCAATGATACTTTTTAATGCTATTTGAAAGGGTTTTTGGTTGTAAGTTAATTTTTAATTATAAATTAAATCTTTAAAATCTAAACAAATGTTTAAAAATCACCACTGTCATGTAATTTTTTTTATAACAATTTATATTAGCTACTTAAATCATTTAATTTCACTATTAATCTCATTAGAAATATTCCGTTTCATCTAAATGCATGCATGACGTATTCTAATAGTAGGATTTAAATTGATGTTTTTTTGGTTGCTTAAATGCTAAAAGTATAAATTGCAATTTATGTATTAAGCATACTGTAATTTTTTTATTAAATTGAATCTGAATTTTGTGTATAAAAGAATAATGTCATTTTACAATGGTTAACAGTGATTCAAATTTCTTTTTTACTTTTGTATTTCATCTTTAACATCTAACTTGAGACATACCATACAGTTATACTTGTATTGCAAACAATATCTTATCAAAATTACACTCATCTTATGATTGCAATTAGTCTTTGTTTTATAACTGTTTGTAGTTTTATATAATTTTTCTATAGAAATTTTTTGTTTGTCAATTGAATAATTTCTTAAATCATTTGAGTTTAATAATGTAATCTGCTTATGCTTTAGGTTTAATTTTACCAACTCTGAATTATTAAGTTTTTTTCTTCGTATTACTTGTGTATGTTCATTTTTTTTTTTCATAAGGTCTTAAATAGTGCTATTTAAACTTCCATTCATTCAGTATATTTATTTAAGTATCACTATTATTCCAGATTCCAGTACCACTGATTATCAATGTATGCTGGCCATGGATCTTGCATTTGACATACCAGTGAACTTACTACTATTCTACGTTGACGATAAACTAAATCATACAATAAACATCAATGATACTTTTTAATGCTATTTGAAAGGGTTTTTGGTTGTAAGTTAATTTTTAATTATAAATTAAATCTTTAAAATCTAAACAAATGTTTAAAAATCACCACTGTCATGTAATTTTTTTTATAACAATTTATATTAGCTACTTAAATCATTTAATTTCACTATTAATCTCATTAGAAATATTCCGTTTCATCTAAATGCATGCATGACGTATTCTAATAGTAGGATTTAAATTGATGTTTTTTTGGTTGCTTAAATGCTAAAAGTATAAATTGCAATTTATGTATTAAGCATACTGTAATTTTTTTATTAAATTGAATCTGAATTTTGTGTATAAAAGAATAATGTCATTTTACAATGGTTAACAGTGATTCAAATTTCTTTTTTACTTTTGTATTTCATCTTTAACATCTAACTTGAGACATACCATACAGTTATACTTGTATTGCAAACAATATCTTATCAAAATTACACTCATCTTATGATTGCAATTAGTCTTTGTTTTATAACTGTTTGTAGTTTTATATAATTTTTCTATAGAAATTTTTTGTTTGTCAATTGAATAATTTCTTAAATCATTTGAGTTTAATAATGTAATCTGCTTATGCTTTAGGTTTAATTTTACCAACTCTGAATTATTAAGTTTTTTTCTTCGTATTACTTGTGTATGTTCATTTTTTTTTTTCATAAGGTCTTAAATAGTGCTATTTAAACTTCCATTCATTCAGTATATTTATTTAAGTATCACTATTATTCCAGATTCCAGTACCACTGATTATCAATGTATGCTGGCCATGGATCTTGCATTTGACATACCAGTGAACTTACTACTATTCTACGTTGACGATAAACTAAATCATACAATAAACATCAATGATACTTTTTAATGCTATTTGAAAGGGTTTTTGGTTGTAAGTTAATTTTTAATTATAAATTAAATCTTTAAAATCTAAACAAATGTTTAAAAATCACCACTGTCATGTAATTTTTTTTATAACAATTTATATTAGCTACTTAAATCATTTAATTTCACTATTAATCTCATTAGAAATATTCCGTTTCATCTAAATGCATGCATGACGTATTCTAATAGTAGGATTTAAATTGATGTTTTTTTGGTTGCTTAAATGCTAAAAGTATAAATTGCAATTTATGTATTAAGCATACTGTAATTTTTTTATTAAATTGAATCTGAATTTTGTGTATAAAAGAATAATGTCATTTTACAATGGTTAACAGTGATTCAAATTTCTTTTTTACTTTTGTATTTCATCTTTAACATCTAACTTGAGACATACCATACAGTTATACTTGTATTGCAAACAATATCTTATCAAAATTACACTCATCTTATGATTGCAATTAGTCTTTGTTTTATAACTGTTTGTAGTTTTATATAATTTTTCTATAGAAATTTTTTGTTTGTCAATTGAATAATTTCTTAAATCATTTGAGTTTAATAATGTAATCTGCTTATGCTTTAGGTTTAATTTTACCAACTCTGAATTATTAAGTTTTTTTCTTCGTATTACTTGTGTATGTTCATTTTTTTTTTTCATAAGGTCTTAAATAGTGCTATTTAAACTTCCATTCATTCAGTATATTTATTTAAGTATCACTATTATTCCAGATTCCAGTACCACTGATTATCAATGTATGCTGGCCATGGATCTTGCATTTGACATACCAGTGAACTTACTACTATTCTACGTTGACGATAAACTAAATCATACAATAAACATCAATGATACTTTTTAATGCTATTTGAAAGGGTTTTTGGTTGTAAGTTAATTTTTAATTATAAATTAAATCTTTAAAATCTAAACAAATGTTTAAAAATCACCACTGTCATGTAATTTTTTTTATAACAATTTATATTAGCTACTTAAATCATTTAATTTCACTATTAATCTCATTAGAAATATTCCGTTTCATCTAAATGCATGCATGACGTATTCTAATAGTAGGATTTAAATTGATGTTTTTTTGGTTGCTTAAATGCAAAAAGTATAAATTGCAATTTATGTATTAAGCATACTGTAATTTTTTTATTAAATTGAAACTGAATTTTGTGTATAAAAGAATAATGTCATTTTACAATGGTTAACAGTGATTCAAATTTCTTTTTTACTTTTGTATTTCATCTTTAACATCTAACTTGAGACATACCATACAGTTATACTTGTATTGCAAACAATATCTTATCAAAATTACACTCATCTTATGATTGCAATTAGTCTTTGTTTTATAACTGTTTGTAGTTTTATATAATTTTTCTATAGAAATTTTTTGTTTGTCAATTGAATAATTTCTTAAATCATTTGAGTTTAATAATGTAATCTGCTTATGCTTTAGGTTTAATTTTACCAACTCTGAATTATTAAGTTTTTTTCTTCGTATTACTTGTGTATGTTCATTTTTTTTTTTCATAAGGTCTTAAATAGTGCTATTTAAACTTCCATTCATTCAGTATATTTATTTAAGTATCACTATTATTCCAGATTCCAGTACCACTGATTATCAATGTATGCTGGCCATGGATCTTGCATTTGACATACCAGTGAACTTACTACTATTCTACGTTGACGATAAACTAAATCATACAATAAACATCAATGATACTTTTTAATGCTATTTGAAAGGGTTTTTGGTTGTAAGTTAATTTTTAATTATAAATTAAATCTTTAAAATCTAAACAAATGTTTAAAAATCACCACTGTCATGTAATTTTTTTTATAACAATTTATATTAGCTACTTAAATCATTTAATTTCACTATTAATCTCATTAGAAATATTCCGTTTCATCTAAATGCATGCATGACGTATTCTAATAGTAGGATTTAAATTGATGTTTTTTTGGTTGCTTAAATGCTAAAAGTATAAATTGCAATTTATGTATTAAGCATACTGTAATTTTTTTATTAAATTGAATCTGAATTTTGTGTATAAAAGAATAATGTCATTTTACAATGGTTAACAGTGATTCAAATTTCTTTTTTACTTTTGTATTTCATCTTTAACATCTAACTTGAGACATACCATACAGTTATACTTGTATTGCAAACAATATCTTATCAAAATTACACTCATCTTATGATTGCAATTAGTCTTTGTTTTATAACTGTTTGTAGTTTTATATAATTTTTCTATAGAAATTTTTTGTTTGTCAATTGAATAATTTCTTAAATCATTTGAGTTTAATAATGTAATCTGCTTATGCTTTAGGTTTAATTTTACCAACTCTGAATTATTAAGTTTTTTTCTTCGTATTACTTGTGTATGTTCATTTTTTTTTTTCATAAGGTCTTAAATAGTGCTATTTAAACTTCCATTCATTCAGTATATTTATTTAAGTATCACTATTATTCCAGATTCCAGTACCACTGATTATCAATGTATGCTGGCCATGGATCTTGCATTTGACATACCAGTGAACTTACTACTATTCTACGTTGACGATAAACTAAATCATACAATAAACATCAATGATACTTTTTAATGCTATTTGAAAGGGTTTTTGGTTGTAAGTTAATTTTTAATTATAAATTAAATCTTTAAAATCTAAACAAATGTTTAAAAATCACCACTGTCATGTAATTTTTTTTATAACAATTTATATTAGCTACTTAAATCATTTAATTTCACTATTAATCTCATTAGAAATATTCCGTTTCATCTAAATGCATGCATGACGTATTCTAATAGTAGGATTTAAATTGATGTTTTTTTGGTTGCTTAAATGCTAAAAGTATAAATTGCAATTTATGTATTAAGCATACTGTAATTTTTTTATTAAATTGAATCTGAATTTTGTGTATAAAAGAATAATGTCATTTTACAATGGTTAACAGTGATTCAAATTTCTTTTTTACTTTTGTATTTCATCTTTAACATCTAACTTGAGACATACCATACAGTTATACTTGTATTGCAAACAATATCTTATCAAAATTACACTCATCTTATGATTGCAATTAGTCTTTGTTTTATAACTGTTTGTAGTTTTATATAATTTTTCTATAGAAATTTTTTGTTTGTCAATTGAATAATTTCTTAAATCATTTGAGTTTAATAATGTAATCTGCTTATGCTTTAGGTTTAATTTTACCAACTCTGAATTATTAAGTTTTTTTCTTCGTATTACTTGTGTATGTTCATTTTTTTTTTTCATAAGGTCTTAAATAGTGCTATTTAAACTTCCATTCATTCAGTATATTTATTTAAGTATCACTATTATTCCAGATTCCAGTACCACTGATTATCAATGTATGCTGGCCATGGATCTTGCATTTGACATACCAGTGAACTTACTACTATTCTACGTTGACGATAAACTAAATCATACAATAAACATCAATGATACTTTTTAATGCTATTTGAAAGGGTTTTTGGTTGTAAGTTAATTTTTAATTATAAATTAAATCTTTAAAATCTAAACAAATGTTTAAAAATCACCACTGTCATGTAATTTTTTTTATAACAATTTATATTAGCTACTTAAATCATTTAATTTCACTATTAATCTCATTAGAAATATTCCGTTTCATCTAAATGCATGCATGACGTATTCTAATAGTAGGATTTAAATTGATGTTTTTTTGGTTGCTTAAATGCAAAAAGTATAAATTGCAATTTATGTATTAAGCATACTGTAATTTTTTTATTAAATTGAAACTGAATTTTGTGTATAAAAGAATAATGTCATTTTACAATGGTTAACAGTGATTCAAATTTCTTTTTTACTTTTGTATTTCATCTTTAACATCTAACTTGAGACATACCATACAGTTATACTTGTATTGCAAACAATATCTTATCAAAATTACACTCATCTTATGATTGCAATTAGTCTTTGTTTTATAACTGTTTGTAGTTTTATATAATTTTTCTATAGAAATTTTTTGTTTGTCAATTGAATAATTTCTTAAATCATTTGAGTTTAATAATGTAATCTGCTTATGCTTTAGGTTTAATTTTACCAACTCTGAATTATTAAGTTTTTTTCTTCGTATTACTTGTGTATGTTCATTTTTTTTTTTCATAAGGTCTTAAATAGTGCTATTTAAACTTCCATTCATTCAGTATATTTATTTAAGTATCACTATTATTCCAGATTCCAGTACCACTGATTATCAATGTATGCTGGCCATGGATCTTGCATTTGACATACCAGTGAACTTACTACTATTCTACGTTGACGATAAACTAAATCATACAATAAACATCAATGATACTTTTTAATGCTATTTGAAAGGGTTTTTGGTTGTAAGTTAATTTTTAATTATAAATTAAATCTTTAAAATCTAAACAAATGTTTAAAAATCACCACTGTCATGTAATTTTTTTTATAACAATTTATATTAGCTACTTAAATCATTTAATTTCACTATTAATCTCATTAGAAATATTCCGTTTCATCTAAATGCATGCATGACGTATTCTAATAGTAGGATTTAAATTGATGTTTTTTTGGTTGCTTAAATGCTAAAAGTATAAATTGCAATTTATGTATTAAGCATACTGTAATTTTTTTATTAAATTGAATCTGAATTTTGTGTATAAAAGAATAATGTCATTTTACAATGGTTAACAGTGATTCAAATTTCTTTTTTACTTTTGTATTTCATCTTTAACATCTAACTTGAGACATACCATACAGTTATACTTGTATTGCAAACAATATCTTATCAAAATTACACTCATCTTATGATTGCAATTAGTCTTTGTTTTATAACTGTTTGTAGTTTTATATAATTTTTCTATAGAAATTTTTTGTTTGTCAATTGAATAATTTCTTAAATCATTTGAGTTTAATAATGTAATCTGCTTATGCTTTAGGTTTAATTTTACCAACTCTGAATTATTAAGTTTTTTTCTTCGTATTACTTGTGTATGTTCATTTTTTTTTTTCATAAGGTCTTAAATAGTGCTATTTAAACTTCCATTCATTCAGTATATTTATTTAAGTATCACTATTATTCCAGATTCCAGTACCACTGATTATCAATGTATGCTGGCCATGGATCTTGCATTTGACATACCAGTGAACTTACTACTATTCTACGTTGACGATAAACTAAATCATACAATAAACATCAATGATACTTTTTAATGCTATTTGAAAGGGTTTTTGGTTGTAAGTTAATTTTTAATTATAAATTAAATCTTTAAAATCTAAACAAATGTTTAAAAATCACCACTGTCATGTAATTTTTTTTATAACAATTTATATTAGCTACTTAAATCATTTAATTTCACTATTAATCTCATTAGAAATATTCCGTTTCATCTAAATGCATGCATGACGTATTCTAATAGTAGGATTTAAATTGATGTTTTTTTGGTTGCTTAAATGCTAAAAGTATAAATTGCAATTTATGTATTAAGCATACTGTAATTTTTTTATTAAATTGAATCTGAATTTTGTGTATAAAAGAATAATGTCATTTTACAATGGTTAACAGTGATTCAAATTTCTTTTTTACTTTTGTATTTCATCTTTAACATCTAACTTGAGACATACCATACAGTTATACTTGTATTGCAAACAATATCTTATCAAAATTACACTCATCTTATGATTGCAATTAGTCTTTGTTTTATAACTGTTTGTAGTTTTATATAATTTTTCTATAGAAATTTTTTGTTTGTCAATTGAATAATTTCTTAAATCATTTGAGTTTAATAATGTAATCTGCTTATGCTTTAGGTTTAATTTTACCAACTCTGAATTATTAAGTTTTTTTCTTCGTATTACTTGTGTATGTTCATTTTTTTTTTTCATAAGGTCTTAAATAGTGCTATTTAAACTTCCATTCATTCAGTATATTTATTTAAGTATCACTATTATTCCAGATTCCAGTACCACTGATTATCAATGTATGCTGGCCATGGATCTTGCATTTGACATACCAGTGAACTTACTACTATTCTACGTTGACGATAAACTAAATCATACAATAAACATCAATGATACTTTTTAATGCTATTTGAAAGGGTTTTTGGTTGTAAGTTAATTTTTAATTATAAATTAAATCTTTAAAATCTAAACAAATGTTTAAAAATCACCACTGTCATGTAATTTTTTTTATAACAATTTATATTAGCTACTTAAATCATTTAATTTCACTATTAATCTCATTAGAAATATTCCGTTTCATCTAAATGCATGCATGACGTATTCTAATAGTAGGATTTAAATTGATGTTTTTTTGGTTGCTTAAATGCTAAAAGTATAAATTGCAATTTATGTATTAAGCATACTGTAATTTTTTTATTAAATTGAATCTGAATTTTGTGTATAAAAGAATAATGTCATTTTACAATGGTTAACAGTGATTCAAATTTCTTTTTTACTTTTGTATTTCATCTTTAACATCTAACTTGAGACATACCATACAGTTATACTTGTATTGCAAACAATATCTTATCAAAATTACACTCATCTTATGATTGCAATTAGTCTTTGTTTTATAACTGTTTGTAGTTTTATATAATTTTTCTATAGAAATTTTTTGTTTGTCAATTGAATAATTTCTTAAATCATTTGAGTTTAATAATGTAATCTGCTTATGCTTTAGGTTTAATTTTACCAACTCTGAATTATTAAGTTTTTTTCTTCGTATTACTTGTGTATGTTCATTTTTTTTTTTCATAAGGTCTTAAATAGTGCTATTTAAACTTCCATTCATTCAGTATATTTATTTAAGTATCACTATTATTCCAGATTCCAGTACCACTGATTATCAATGTATGCTGGCCATGGATCTTGCATTTGACATACCAGTGAACTTACTACTATTCTACGTTGACGATAAACTAAATCATACAATAAACATCAATGATACTTTTTAATGCTATTTGAAAGGGTTTTTGGTTGTAAGTTAATTTTTAATTATAAATTAAATCTTTAAAATCTAAACAAATGTTTAAAAATCACCACTGTCATGTAATTTTTTTTATAACAATTTATATTAGCTACTTAAATCATTTAATTTCACTATTAATCTCATTAGAAATATTCCGTTTCATCTAAATGCATGCATGACGTATTCTAATAGTAGGATTTAAATTGATGTTTTTTTGGTTGCTTAAATGCTAAAAGTATAAATTGCAATTTATGTATTAAGCATACTGTAATTTTTTTATTAAATTGAATCTGAATTTTGTGTATAAAAGAATAATGTCATTTTACAATGGTTAACAGTGATTCAAATTTCTTTTTTACTTTTGTATTTCATCTTTAACATCTAACTTGAGACATACCATACAGTTATACTTGTATTGCAAACAATATCTTATCAAAATTACACTCATCTTATGATTGCAATTAGTCTTTGTTTTATAACTGTTTGTAGTTTTATATAATTTTTCTATAGAAATTTTTTGTTTGTCAATTGAATAATTTCTTAAATCATTTGAGTTTAATAATGTAATCTGCTTATGCTTTAGGTTTAATTTTACCAACTCTGAATTATTAAGTTTTTTTCTTCGTATTACTTGTGTATGTTCATTTTTTTTTTTCATAAGGTCTTAAATAGTGCTATTTAAACTTCCATTCATTCAGTATATTTATTTAAGTATCACTATTATTCCAGATTCCAGTACCACTGATTATCAATGTATGCTGGCCATGGATCTTGCATTTGACATACCAGTGAACTTACTACTATTCTACGTTGACGATAAACTAAATCATACAATAAACATCAATGATACTTTTTAATGCTATTTGAAAGGGTTTTTGGTTGTAAGTTAATTTTTAATTATAAATTAAATCTTTAAAATCTAAACAAATGTTTAAAAATCACCACTGTCATGTAATTTTTTTTATAACAATTTATATTAGCTACTTAAATCATTTAATTTCACTATTAATCTCATTAGAAATATTCCGTTTCATCTAAATGCATGCATGACGTATTCTAATAGTAGGATTTAAATTGATGTTTTTTTGGTTGCTTAAATGCTAAAAGTATAAATTGCAATTTATGTATTAAGCATACTGTAATTTTTTTATTAAATTGAATCTGAATTTTGTGTATAAAAGAATAATGTCATTTTACAATGGTTAACAGTGATTCAAATTTCTTTTTTACTTTTGTATTTCATCTTTAACATCTAACTTGAGACATACCATACAGTTATACTTGTATTGCAAACAATATCTTATCAAAATTACACTCATCTTATGATTGCAATTAGTCTTTGTTTTATAACTGTTTGTAGTTTTATATAATTTTTCTATAGAAATTTTTTGTTTGTCAATTGAATAATTTCTTAAATCATTTGAGTTTAATAATGTAATCTGCTTATGCTTTAGGTTTAATTTTACCAACTCTGAATTATTAAGTTTTTTTCTTCGTATTACTTGTGTATGTTCATTTTTTTTTTTCATAAGGTCTTAAATAGTGCTATTTAAACTTCCATTCATTCAGTATATTTATTTAAGTATCACTATTATTCCAGATTCCAGTACCACTGATTATCAATGTATGCTGGCCATGGATCTTGCATTTGACATACCAGTGAACTTACTACTATTCTACGTTGACGATAAACTAAATCATACAATAAACATCAATGATACTTTTTAATGCTATTTGAAAGGGTTTTTGGTTGTAAGTTAATTTTTAATTATAAATTAAATCTTTAAAATCTAAACAAATGTTTAAAAATCACCACTGTCATGTAATTTTTTTTATAACAAATTTATATTAGCTACTTAAATCATTTAATTTCACTATTAATCTCATTAGAAATATTCCGTTTCATCTAAATGCATGCATGACGTATTCTAATAGTAGGATTTAAATTGATGTTTTTTTGGTTGCTTAAATGCTAAAAGTATAAATTGCAATTTATGTATTAAGCATACTGTAATTTTTTTATTAAATTGAATCTGAATTTTGTGTATAAAAGAATAATGTCATTTTACAATGGTTAACAGTGATTCAAATTTCTTTTTACTTTTGTATTTCATCTTTAACATCTAACTTGAGACATACCATACAGTTATACTTGTATTGCAAACAATATCTTATCAAAATTACACTCATCTTATGATTGCAATTAGTCTTTGTTTTATAACTGTTTGTAGTTTTATATAATTTTTCTATAGAAATTTTTTGTTTGTCAATTGAATAATTTCTTAAATCATTTGAGTTTAATAATGTAATCTGCTTATGCTTTAGGTTTAATTTTACCAACTCTGAATTATTAAGTTTTTTTCTTCGTATTACTTGTGTATGTTCATTTTTTTTTTTCATAAGGTCTTAAATAGTGCTATTTAAACTTCCATTCATTCAGTATATTTATTTAAGTATCACTATTATTCCAGATTCCAGTACCACTGATTATCAATGTATGCTGGCCATGGATCTTGCATTTGACATACCAGTGAACTTACTACTATTCTACGTTGACGATAAACTAAATCATACAATAAACATCAATGATACTTTTTAATGCTATTTGAAAGGGTTTTTGGTTGTAAGTTAATTTTTAATTATAAATTAAATCTTTAAAATCTAAACAAATGTTTAAAAATCACCACTGTCATGTAATTTTTTTTATAACAATTTATATTAGCTACTTAAATCATTTAATTTCACTATTAATCTCATTAGAAATATTCCGTTTCATCTAAATGCATGCATGACGTATTCTAATAGTAGGATTTAAATTGATGTTTTTTTGGTTGCTTAAATGCTAAAAGTATAAATTGCAATTTATGTATTAAGCATACTGTAATTTTTTTATTAAATTGAATCTGAATTTTGTGTATAAAAGAATAATGTCATTTTACAATGGTTAACAGTGATTCAAATTTCTTTTTTACTTTTGTATTTCATCTTTAACATCTAACTTGAGACATACCATACAGTTATACTTGTATTGCAAACAATATCTTATCAAAATTACACTCATCTTATGATTGCAATTAGTCTTTGTTTTATAACTGTTTGTAGTTTTATATAATTTTTCTATAGAAATTTTTTGTTTGTCAATTGAATAATTTCTTAAATCATTTGAGTTTAATAATGTAATCTGCTTATGCTTTAGGTTTAATTTTACCAACTCTGAATTATTAAGTTTTTTTCTTCGTATTACTTGTGTATGTTCATTTTTTTTTTTCATAAGGTCTTAAATAGTGCTATTTAAACTTCCATTCATTCAGTATATTTATTTAAGTATCACTATTATTCCAGATTCCAGTACCACTGATTATCAATGTATGCTGGCCATGGATCTTGCATTTGACATACCAGTGAACTTACTACTATTCTACGTTGACGATAAACTAAATCATACAATAAACATCAATGATACTTTTTAATGCTATTTGAAAGGGTTTTTGGTTGTAAGTTAATTTTTAATTATAAATTAAATCTTTAAAATCTAAACAAATGTTTAAAAATCACCACTGTCATGTAATTTTTTTTATAACAATTTATATTAGCTACTTAAATCATTTAATTTCACTATTAATCTCATTAGAAATATTCCGTTTCATCTAAATGCATGCATGACGTATTCTAATAGTAGGATTTAAATTGATGTTTTTTTGGTTGCTTAAATGCTAAAAGTATAAATTGCAATTTATGTATTAAGCATACTGTAATTTTTTTATTAAATTGAATCTGAATTTTGTGTATAAAAGAATAATGTCATTTTACAATGGTTAACAGTGATTCAAATTTCTTTTTTACTTTTGTATTTCATCTTTAACATCTAACTTGAGACATACCATACAGTTATACTTGTATTGCAAACAATATCTTATCAAAATTACACTCATCTTATGATTGCAATTAGTCTTTGTTTTATAACTGTTTGTAGTTTTATATAATTTTTCTATAGAAATTTTTTGTTTGTCAATTGAATAATTTCTTAAATCATTTGAGTTTAATAATGTAATCTGCTTATGCTTTAGGTTTAATTTTACCAACTCTGAATTATTAAGTTTTTTTCTTCGTATTACTTGTGTATGTTCATTTTTTTTTTTCATAAGGTCTTAAATAGTGCTATTTAAACTTCCATTCATTCAGTATATTTATTTAAGTATCACTATTATTCCAGATTCCAGTACCACTGATTATCAATGTATGCTGGCCATGGATCTTGCATTTGACATACCAGTGAACTTACTACTATTCTACGTTGACGATAAACTAAATCATACAATAAACATCAATGATACTTTTTAATGCTATTTGAAAGGGTTTTTGGTTGTAAGTTAATTTTTAATTATAAATTAAATCTTTAAAATCTAAACAAATGTTTAAAAATCACCACTGTCATGTAATTTTTTTTATAACAATTTATATTAGCTACTTAAATCATTTAATTTCACTATTAATCTCATTAGAAATATTCCGTTTCATCTAAATGCATGCATGACGTATTCTAATAGTAGGATTTAAATTGATGTTTTTTTGGTTGCTTAAATGCTAAAAGTATAAATTGCAATTTATGTATTAAGCATACTGTAATTTTTTTATTAAATTGAATCTGAATTTTGTGTATAAAAGAATAATGTCATTTTACAATGGTTAACAGTGATTCAAATTTCTTTTTTACTTTTGTATTTCATCTTTAACATCTAACTTGAGACATACCATACAGTTATACTTGTATTGCAAACAATATCTTATCAAAATTACACTCATCTTATGATTGCAATTAGTCTTTGTTTTATAACTGTTTGTAGTTTTATATAATTTTTCTATAGAAATTTTTTGTTTGTCAATTGAATAATTTCTTAAATCATTTGAGTTTAATAATGTAATCTGCTTATGCTTTAGGTTTAATTTTACCAACTC
Source organism: Schizaphis graminum (assembly GCA_020882235.1). Lineage (NCBI taxonomy): Eukaryota > Metazoa > Arthropoda > Insecta > Hemiptera > Aphididae > Schizaphis > Schizaphis graminum. Next base: position 13,695,770 of record CM037033.1, on the reverse strand, counting down.
TGAATTATTAAGTTTTTTTCTTCGTATTACTTGTGTATGTTCATTTTTTTTTTTCATAAGGTCTTAAATAGTGCTATTTAAACTTCCATTCATTCAGTATATTTATTTAAGTATCACTATTATTCCAGATTCCAGTACCACTGATTATCAATGTATGCTGGCCATGGATCTTGCATTTGACATACCAGTGAACTTACTACTATTCTACGTTGACGATAAACTAAATCATACAATAAACATCAATGATACTTTTTAATGCTATTTGAAAGGGTTTTTGGTTGTAAGTTAATTTTTAATTATAAATTAAATCTTTAAAATCTAAACAAATGTTTAAAAATCACCACTGTCATGTAATTTTTTTTATAACAATTTATATTAGCTACTTAAATCATTTAATTTCACTATTAATCTCATTAGAAATATTCCGTTTCATCTAAATGCATGCATGACGTATTCTAATAGTAGGATTTAAATTGATGTTTTTTTGGTTGCTTAAATGCTAAAAGTATAAATTGCAATTTATGTATTAAGCATACTGTAATTTTTTTATTAAATTGAATCTGAATTTTGTGTATAAAAGAATAATGTCATTTTACAATGGTTAACAGTGATTCAAATTTCTTTTTTACTTTTGTATTTCATCTTTAACATCTAACTTGAAACATACCATACAGTTATACTTGTATTGCAAACAATATCTTATCAAAATTACACTCATCTTATGATTGCAATTAGTCTTTGTTTTATAACTGTTTGTAGTTTTATATAAATTTTCTATAGAAATTTTTTGTTTGTCAATTGAATAATTTCTTAAATCATTTGAGTTTAATAATGTAATCTGCTTATGCTTTAGGTTTAATTTTACCAACTCTGAATTATTAAGTTTTTTTCTTCGTATTACTTGTGTATGTTCATTTTTTTTTTCATAAGGTCTTAAATAGTGCTATTTAAACTTCCATTCATTCAGTATATTTATTTAAGTATCACTATTATTCCAGATTCCAGTACCACTGATTATCAATGTATGCTGGCCATGGATCTTGCATTTGACATACCAGTGAACTTACTACTATTCTACGTTGACGATAAACTAAATCATACAATAAACATCAATGATACTTTTTAATGCTATTTGAAAGGGTTTTTGGTTGTAAGTTAATTTTTAATTATAAATTAAATCTTTAAAATCTAAACAAATGTTTAAAAATCACCACTGTCATGTAATTTTTTTTATAACAATTTATATTAGCTACTTAAATCATTTAATTTCACTATTAATCTCATTAGAAATATTCCGTTTCATCTAAATGCATGCATGACGTATTCTAATAGTAGGATTTAAATTGATGTTTTTTTGGTTGCTTAAATGCTAAAAGTATAAATTGCAATTTATGTATTAAGCATACTGTAATTTTTTTATTAAATTGAATCTGAATTTTGTGTATAAAAGAATAATGTCATTTTACAATGGTTAACAGTGATTCAAATTTCTTTTTTACTTTTGTATTTCATCTTTAACATCTAACTTGAGACATACCATACAGTTATACTTGTATTGCAAACAATATCTTATCAAAATTACACTCATCTTATGATTGCAATTAGTCTTTGTTTTATAACTGTTTGTAGTTTTATATAATTTTTCTATAGAAATTTTTTGTTTGTCAATTGAATAATTTCTTAAATCATTTGAGTTTAATAATGTAATCTGCTTATGCTTTAGGTTTAATTTTACCAACTCTGAATTATTAAGTTTTTTTCTTCGTATTACTTGTGTATGTTCATTTTTTTTTTTCATAAGGTCTTAAATAGTGCTATTTAAACTTCCATTCATTCAGTATATTTATTTAAGTATCACTATTATTCCAGATTCCAGTACCACTGATTATCAATGTATGCTGGCCATGGATCTTGCATTTGACATACCAGTGAACTTACTACTATTCTACGTTGACGATAAACTAAATCATACAATAAACATCAATGATACTTTTTAATGCTATTTGAAAGGGTTTTTGGTTGTAAGTTAATTTTTAATTATAAATTAAATCTTTAAAATCTAAACAAATGTTTAAAAATCACCACTGTCATGTAATTTTTTTTATAACAATTTATATTAGCTACTTAAATCATTTAATTTCACTATTAATCTCATTAGAAATATTCCGTTTCATCTAAATGCATGCATGACGTATTCTAATAGTAGGATTTAAATTGATGTTTTTTTGGTTGCTTAAATGCTAAAAGTATAAATTGCAATTTATGTATTAAGCATACTGTAATTTTTTTATTAAATTGAATCTGAATTTTGTGTATAAAAGAATAATGTCATTTTACAATGGTTAACAGTGATTCAAATTTCTTTTTTACTTTTGTATTTCATCTTTAACATCTAACTTGAGACATACCATACAGTTATACTTGTATTGCAAACAATATCTTATCAAAATTACACTCATCTTATGATTGCAATTAGTCTTTGTTTTATAACTGTTTGTAGTTTTATATAATTTTTCTATAGAAATTTTTTGTTTGTCAATTGAATAATTTCTTAAATCATTTGAGTTTAATAATGTAATCTGCTTATGCTTTAGGTTTAATTTTACCAACTCTGAATTATTAAGTTTTTTTCTTCGTATTACTTGTGTATGTTCATTTTTTTTTTTCATAAGGTCTTAAATAGTGCTATTTAAACTTCCATTCATTCAGTATATTTATTTAAGTATCACTATTATTCCAGATTCCAGTACCACTGATTATCAATGTATGCTGGCCATGGATCTTGCATTTGACATACCAGTGAACTTACTACTATTCTACGTTGACGATAAACTAAATCATACAATAAACATCAATGATACTTTTTAATGCTATTTGAAAGGGTTTTTGGTTGTAAGTTAATTTTTAATTATAAATTAAATCTTTAAAATCTAAACAAATGTTTAAAAATCACCACTGTCATGTAATTTTTTTTATAACAATTTATATTAGCTACTTAAATCATTTAATTTCACTATTAATCTCATTAGAAATATTCCGTTTCATCTAAATGCATGCATGACGTATTCTAATAGTAGGATTTAAATTGATGTTTTTTTGGTTGCTTAAATGCTAAAAGTATAAATTGCAATTTATGTATTAAGCATACTGTAATTTTTTTATTAAATTGAATCTGAATTTTGTGTATAAAAGAATAATGTCATTTTACAATGGTTAACAGTGATTCAAATTTCTTTTTTACTTTTGTATTTCATCTTTAACATCTAACTTGAGACATACCATACAGTTATACTTGTATTGCAAACAATATCTTATCAAAATTACACTCATCTTATGATTGCAATTAGTCTTTGTTTTATAACTGTTTGTAGTTTTATATAATTTTTCTATAGAAATTTTTTGTTTGTCAATTGAATAATTTCTTAAATCATTTGAGTTTAATAATGTAATCTGCTTATGCTTTAGGTTTAATTTTACCAACTCTGAATTATTAAGTTTTTTTCTTCGTATTACTTGTGTATGTTCATTTTTTTTTTTCATAAGGTCTTAAATAGTGCTATTTAAACTTCCATTCATTCAGTATATTTATTTAAGTATCACTATTATTCCAGATTCCAGTACCACTGATTATCAATGTATGCTGGCCATGGATCTTGCATTTGACATACCAGTGAACTTACTACTATTCTACGTTGACGATAAACTAAATCATACAATAAACATCAATGATACTTTTTAATGCTATTTGAAAGGGTTTTTGGTTGTAAGTTAATTTTTAATTATAAATTAAATCTTTAAAATCTAAACAAATGTTTAAAAATCACCACTGTCATGTAATTTTTTTTATAACAATTTATATTAGCTACTTAAATCATTTAATTTCACTATTAATCTCATTAGAAATATTCCGTTTCATCTAAATGCATGCATGACGTATTCTAATAGTAGGATTTAAATTGATGTTTTTTTGGTTGCTTAAATGCTAAAAGTATAAATTGCAATTTATGTATTAAGCATACTGTAATTTTTTTATTAAATTGAATCTGAATTTTGTGTATAAAAGAATAATGTCATTTTACAATGGTTAACAGTGATTCAAATTTCTTTTTTACTTTTGTATTTCATCTTTAACATCTAACTTGAGACATACCATACAGTTATACTTGTATTGCAAACAATATCTTATCAAAATTACACTCATCTTATGATTGCAATTAGTCTTTGTTTTATAACTGTTTGTAGTTTTATATAATTTTTCTATAGAAATTTTTTGTTTGTCAATTGAATAATTTCTTAAATCATTTGAGTTTAATAATGTAATCTGCTTATGCTTTAGGTTTAATTTTACCAACTCTGAATTATTAAGTTTTTTTCTTCGTATTACTTGTGTATGTTCATTTTTTTTTTTCATAAGGTCTTAAATAGTGCTATTTAAACTTCCATTCATTCAGTATATTTATTTAAGTATCACTATTATTCCAGATTCCAGTACCACTGATTATCAATGTATGCTGGCCATGGATCTTGCATTTGACATACCAGTGAACTTACTACTATTCTACGTTGACGATAAACTAAATCATACAATAAACATCAATGATACTTTTTAATGCTATTTGAAAGGGTTTTTGGTTGTAAGTTAATTTTTAATTATAAATTAAATCTTTAAAATCTAAACAAATGTTTAAAAATCACCACTGTCATGTAATTTTTTTTATAACAATTTATATTAGCTACTTAAATCATTTAATTTCACTATTAATCTCATTAGAAATATTCCGTTTCATCTAAATGCATGCATGACGTATTCTAATAGTAGGATTTAAATTGATGTTTTTTTGGTTGCTTAAATGCTAAAAGTATAAATTGCAATTTATGTATTAAGCATACTGTAATTTTTTTATTAAATTGAATCTGAATTTTGTGTATAAAAGAATAATGTCATTTTACAATGGTTAACAGTGATTCAAATTTCTTTTTTACTTTTGTATTTCATCTTTAACATCTAACTTGAGACATACCATACAGTTATACTTGTATTGCAAACAATATCTTATCAAAATTACACTCATCTTATGATTGCAATTAGTCTTTGTTTTATAACTGTTTGTAGTTTTATATAATTTTTCTATAGAAATTTTTTGTTTGTCAATTGAATAATTTCTTAAATCATTTGAGTTTAATAATGTAATCTGCTTATGCTTTAGGTTTAATTTTACCAACTCTGAATTATTAAGTTTTTTTCTTCGTATTACTTGTGTATGTTCATTTTTTTTTTTCATAAGGTCTTAAATAGTGCTATTTAAACTTCCATTCATTCAGTATATTTATTTAAGTATCACTATTATTCCAGATTCCAGTACCACTGATTATCAATGTATGCTGGCCATGGATCTTGCATTTGACATACCAGTGAACTTACTACTATTCTACGTTGACGATAAACTAAATCATACAATAAACATCAATGATACTTTTTAATGCTATTTGAAAGGGTTTTTGGTTGTAAGTTAATTTTTAATTATAAATTAAATCTTTAAAATCTAAACAAATGTTTAAAAATCACCACTGTCATGTAATTTTTTTTATAACAATTTATATTAGCTACTTAAATCATTTAATTTCACTATTAATCTCATTAGAAATATTCCGTTTCATCTAAATGCATGCATGACGTATTCTAATAGTAGGATTTAAATTGATGTTTTTTTGGTTGCTTAAATGCTAAAAGTATAAATTGCAATTTATGTATTAAGCATACTGTAATTTTTTTATTAAATTGAATCTGAATTTTGTGTATAAAAGAATAATGTCATTTTACAATGGTTAACAGTGATTCAAATTTCTTTTTTACTTTTGTATTTCATCTTTAACATCTAACTTGAGACATACCATACAGTTATACTTGTATTGCAAACAATATCTTATCAAAATTACACTCATCTTATGATTGCAATTAGTCTTTGTTTTATAACTGTTTGTAGTTTTATATAATTTTTCTATAGAAATTTTTTGTTTGTCAATTGAATAATTTCTTAAATCATTTGAGTTTAATAATGTAATCTGCTTATGCTTTAGGTTTAATTTTACCAACTCTGAATTATTAAGTTTTTTTCTTCGTATTATTTGTGTATGTTCATTTTTTTTTTTCATAAGGTCTTAAATAGTGCTATTTAAACTTCCATTCATTCAGTATATTTATTTAAGTATCACTATTATTCCAGATTCCAGTACCACTGATTATCAATGTATGCTGGCCATGGATCTTGCATTTGACATACCAGTGAACTTACTACTATTCTACGTTGACGATAAACTAAATCATACAATAAACATCAATGATACTTTTTAATGCTATTTGAAAGGGTTTTTGGTTGTAAGTTAATTTTTAATTATAAATTAAATCTTTAAAATCTAAACAAATGTTTAAAAATCACCACTGTCATGTAATTTTTTTTATAACAATTTATATTAGCTACTTAAATCATTTAATTTCACTATTAATCTCATTAGAAATATTCCGTTTCATCTAAATGCATGCATGACGTATTCTAATAGTAGGATTTAAATTGATGTTTTTTTGGTTGCTTAAATGCTAAAAGTATAAATTGCAATTTATGTATTAAGCATACTGTAATTTTTTTATTAAATTGAATCTGAATTTTGTGTATAAAAGAATAATGTCATTTTACAATGGTTAACAGTGATTCAAATTTCTTTTTTACTTTTGTATTTCATCTTTAACATCTAACTTGAGACATACCATACAGTTATACTTGTATTGCAAACAATATCTTATCAAAATTACACTCATCTTATGATTGCAATTAGTCTTTGTTTTATAACTGTTTGTAGTTTTATATAATTTTTCTATAGAAATTTTTTGTTTGTCAATTGAATAATTTCTTAAATCATTTGAGTTTAATAATGTAATCTGCTTATGCTTTAGGTTTAATTTTACCAACTCTGAATTATTAAGTTTTTTTCTTCGTATTACTTGTGTATGTTCATTTTTTTTTTTCATAAGGTCTTAAATAGTGCTATTTAAACTTCCATTCATTCAGTATATTTATTTAAGTATCACTATTATTCCAGATTCCAGTACCACTGATTATCAATGTATGCTGGCCATGGATCTTGCATTTGACATACCAGTGAACTTACTACTATTCTACGTTGACGATAAACTAAATCATACAATAAACATCAATGATACTTTTTAATGCTATTTGAAAGGGTTTTTGGTTGTAAGTTAATTTTTAATTATAAATTAAATCTTTAAAATCTAAACAAATGTTTAAAAATCACCACTGTCATGTAATTTTTTTTATAACAATTTATATTAGCTACTTAAATCATTTAATTTCACTATTAATCTCATTAGAAATATTCCGTTTCATCTAAATGCATGCATGACGTATTCTAATAGTAGGATTTAAATTGATGTTTTTTTGGTTGCTTAAATGCTAAAAGTATAAATTGCAATTTATGTATTAAGCATACTGTAATTTTTTTATTAAATTGAATCTGAATTTTGTGTATAAAAGAATAATGTCATTTTACAATGGTTAACAGTGATTCAAATTTCTTTTTTACTTTTGTATTTCATCTTTAACATCTAACTTGAGACATACCATACAGTTATACTTGTATTGCAAACAATATCTTATCAAAATTACACTCATCTTATGATTGCAATTAGTCTTTGTTTTATAACTGTTTGTAGTTTTATATAATTTTTCTATAGAAATTTTTTGTTTGTCAATTGAATAATTTCTTAAATCATTTGAGTTTAATAATGTAATCTGCTTATGCTTTAGGTTTAATTTTACCAACTCTGAATTATTAAGTTTTTTTCTTCGTATTACTTGTGTATGTTCATTTTTTTTTTTCATAAGGTCTTAAATAGTGCTATTTAAACTTCCATTCATTCAGTATATTTATTTAAGTATCACTATTATTCCAGATTCCAGTACCACTGATTATCAATGTATGCTGGCCATGGATCTTGCATTTGACATACCAGTGAACTTACTACTATTCTACGTTGACGATAAACTAAATCATACAATAAACATCAATGATACTTTTTAATGCTATTTGAAAGGGTTTTTGGTTGTAAGTTAATTTTTAATTATAAATTAAATCTTTAAAATCTAAACAAATGTTTAAAAATCACCACTGTCATGTAATTTTTTTTATAACAATTTATATTAGCTACTTAAATCATTTAATTTCACTATTAATCTCATTAGAAATATTCCGTTTCATCTAAATGCATGCATGACGTATTCTAATAGTAGGATTTAAATTGATGTTTTTTTGGTTGCTTAAATGCAAAAAGTATAAATTGCAATTTATGTATTAATTATACTGTAATTTTTTTATTAAATTGAATCTGAATTTTGTGTATAAAAGAATAATGTCATTTTACAATGGTTAACAGTGATTCAAATTTCTTTTTTACTTTTGTATTTCATCTTTAACATCTAACTTGAGACATACCATACAGTTATACTTGTATTGCAAACAATATCTTATCAAAATTACACTCATCTTATGATTGCAATTAGTCTTTGTTTTATAACTGTTTGTAGTTTTATATAATTTTTCTATAGAAATTTTTTGTTTGTCAATTGAATAATTTCTTAAATCATTTGAGTTTAATAATGTAATCTGCTTATGCTTTAGGTTTAATTTTACCAACTCTGAATTATTAAGTTTTTTTCTTCGTATTACTTGTGTATGTTCATTTTTTTTTTTCATAAGGTCTTAAATAGTGCTATTTAAACTTCCATTCATTCAGTATATTTATTTAAGTATCACTATTATTCCAGATTCCAGTACCACTGATTATCAATGTATGCTGGCCATGGATCTTGCATTTGACATACCAGTGAACTTACTACTATTCTACGTTGACGATAAACTAAATCATACAATAAACATCAATGATACTTTTTAATGCTATTTGAAAGGGTTTTTGGTTGTAAGTTAATTTTTAATTATAAATTAAATCTTTAAAATCTAAACAAATGTTTAAAAATCACCACTGTCATGTAATTTTTTTTATAACAATTTATATTAGCTACTTAAATCATTTAATTTCACTATTAATCTCATTAGAAATATTCCGTTTCATCTAAATGCATGCATGACGTATTCTAATAGTAGGATTTAAATTGATGTTTTTTTGGTTGCTTAAATGCTAAAAGTATAAATTGCAATTTATGTATTAAGCATACTGTAATTTTTTTATTAAATTGAATCTGAATTTTGTGTATAAAAGAATAATGTCATTTTACAATGGTTAACAGTGATTCAAATTTCTTTTTTACTTTTGTATTTCATCTTTAACATCTAACTTGAGACATACCATACAGTTATACTTGTATTGCAAACAATATCTTATCAAAATTACACTCATCTTATGATTGCAATTAGTCTTTGTTTTATAACTGTTTGTAGTTTTATATAATTTTTCTATAGAAATTTTTTGTTTGTCAATTGAATAATTTCTTAAATCATTTGAGTTTAATAATGTAATCTGCTTATGCTTTAGGTTTAATTTTACCAACTCTGAATTATTAAGTTTTTTTCTTCGTATTACTTGTGTATGTTCATTTTTTTTTTTCATAAGGTCTTAAATAGTGCTATTTAAACTTCCATTCATTCAGTATATTTATTTAAGTATCACTATTATTCCAGATTCCAGTACCACTGATTATCAATGTATGCTGGCCATGGATCTTGCATTTGACATACCAGTGAACTTACTACTATTCTACGTTGACGATAAACTAAATCATACAATAAACATCAATGATACTTTTTAATGCTATTTGAAAGGGTTTTTGGTTGTAAGTTAATTTTTAATTATAAATTAAATCTTTAAAATCTAAACAAATGTTTAAAAATCACCACTGTCATGTAATTTTTTTTATAACAATTTATATTAGCTACTTAAATCATTTAATTTCACTATTAATCTCATTAGAAATATTCCGTTTCATCTAAATGCATGCATGACGTATTCTAATAGTAGGATTTAAATTGATGTTTTTTTGGTTGCTTAAATGCTAAAAGTATAAATTGCAATTTATGTATTAAGCATACTGTAATTTTTTTATTAAATTGAATCTGAATTTTGTGTATAAAAGAATAATGTCATTTTACAATGGTTAACAGTGATTCAAATTTCTTTTTTACTTTTGTATTTCATCTTTAACATCTAACTTGAGACATACCATACAGTTATACTTGTATTGCAAACAATATCTTATCAAAATTACACTCATCTTATGATTGCAATTAGTCTTTGTTTTATAACTGTTTGTAGTTTTATATAATTTTTCTATAGAAATTTTTTGTTTGTCAATTGAATAATTTCTTAAATCATTTGAGTTTAATAATGTAATCTGCTTATGCTTTAGGTTTAATTTTACCAACTCTGAATTATTAAGTTTTTTTCTTCGTATTACTTGTGTATGTTCATTTTTTTTTTTCATAAGGTCTTAAATAGTGCTATTTAAACTTCCATTCATTCAGTATATTTATTTAAGTATCACTATTATTCCAGATTCCAGTACCACTGATTATCAATGTATGCTGGCCATGGATCTTGCATTTGACATACCAGTGAACTTACTACTATTCTACGTTGACGATAAACTAAATCATACAATAAACATCAATGATACTTTTTAATGCTATTTGAAAGGGTTTTTGGTTGTAAGTTAATTTTTAATTATAAATTAAATCTTTAAAATCTAAACAAATGTTTAAAAATCACCACTGTCATGTAATTTTTTTTATAACAATTTATATTAGCTACTTAAATCATTTAATTTCACTATTAATCTCATTAGAAATATTCCGTTTCATCTAAATGCATGCATGACGTATTCTAATAGTAGGATTTAAATTGATGTTTTTTTGGTTGCTTAAATGCAAAAAGTATAAATTGCAATTTATGTATTAATTATACTGTAATTTTTTTATTAAATTGAATCTGAATTTTGTGTATAAAAGAATAATGTCATTTTACAATGGTTAACAGTGATTCAAATTTCTTTTTTACTTTTGTATTTCATCTTTAACATCTAACTTGAGACATACCATACAGTTATACTTGTATTGCAAACAATATCTTATCAAAATTACACTCATCTTATGATTGCAATTAGTCTTTGTTTTATAACTGTTTGTAGTTTTATATAATTTTTCTATAGAAATTTTTTGTTTGTCAATTGAATAATTTCTTAAATCATTTGAGTTTAATAATGTAATCTGCTTATGCTTTAGGTTTAATTTTACCAACTCTGAATTATTAAGTTTTTTTCTTCGTATTACTTGTGTATGTTCATTTTTTTTTTTCATAAGGTCTTAAATAGTGCTATTTAAACTTCCATTCATTCAGTATATTTATTTAAGTATCACTATTATTCCAGATTCCAGTACCACTGATTATCAATGTATGCTGGCCATGGATCTTGCATTTGACATACCAGTGAACTTACTACTATTCTACGTTGACGATAAACTAAATCATACAATAAACATCAATGATACTTTTTAATGCTATTTGAAAGGGTTTTTGGTTGTAAGTTAATTTTTAATTATAAATTAAATCTTTAAAATCTAAACAAATGTTTAAAAATCACCACTGTCATGTAATTTTTTTTATAACAATTTATATTAGCTACTTAAATCATTTAATTTCACTATTAATCTCATTAGAAATATTCCGTTTCATCTAAATGCATGCATGACGTATTCTAATAGTAGGATTTAAATTGATGTTTTTTTGGTTGCTTAAATGCTAAAAGTATAAATTGCAATTTATGTATTAAGCATACTGTAATTTTTTTATTAAATTGAATCTGAATTTTGTGTATAAAAGAATAATGTCATTTTACAATGGTTAACAGTGATTCAAATTTCTTTTTTACTTTTGTATTTCATCTTTAACATCTAACTTGAGACATACCATACAGTTATACTTGTATTGCAAACAATATCTTATCAAAATTACACTCATCTTATGATTGCAATTAGTCTTTGTTTTATAACTGTTTGTAGTTTTATATAATTTTTCTATAGAAATTTTTTGTTTGTCAATTGAATAATTTCTTAAATCATTTGAGTTTAATAATGTAATCTGCTTATGCTTTAGGTTTAATTTTACCAACTCTGAATTATTAAGTTTTTTTCTTCGTATTACTTGTGTATGTTCATTTTTTTTTTTCATAAGGTCTTAAATAGTGCTATTTAAACTTCCATTCATTCAGTATATTTATTTAAGTATCACTATTATTCCAGATTCCAGTACCACTGATTATCAATGTATGCTGGCCATGGATCTTGCATTTGACATACCAGTGAACTTACTACTATTCTACGTTGACGATAAACTAAATCATACAATAAACATCAATGATACTTTTTAATGCTATTTGAAAGGGTTTTTGGTTGTAAGTTAATTTTTAATTATAAATTAAATCTTTAAAATCTAAACAAATGTTTAAAAATCACCACTGTCATGTAATTTTTTTTATAACAATTTATATTAGCTACTTAAATCATTTAATTTCACTATTAATCTCATTAGAAATATTCCGTTTCATCTAAATGCATGCATGACGTATTCTAATAGTAGGATTTAAATTGATGTTTTTTTGGTTGCTTAAATGCTAAAAGTATAAATTGCAATTTATGTATTAAGCATACTGTAATTTTTTTATTAAATTGAATCTGAATTTTGTGTATAAAAGAATAATGTCATTTTACAATGGTTAACAGTGATTCAAATTTCTTTTTTACTTTTGTATTTCATCTTTAACATCTAACTTGAGACATACCATACAGTTATACTTGTATTGCAAACAATATCTTATCAAAATTACACTCATCTTATGATTGCAATTAGTCTTTGTTTTATAACTGTTTGTAGTTTTATATAATTTTTCTATAGAAATTTTTTGTTTGTCAATTGAATAATTTCTTAAATCATTTGAGTTTAATAATGTAATCTGCTTATGCTTTAGGTTTAATTTTACCAACTCTGAATTATTAAGTTTTTTTCTTCGTATTACTTGTGTATGTTCATTTTTTTTTTTCATAAGGTCTTAAATAGTGCTATTTAAACTTCCATTCATTCAGTATATTTATTTAAGTATCACTATTATTCCAGATTCCAGTACCACTGATTATCAATGTATGCTGGCCATGGATCTTGCATTTGACATACCAGTGAACTTACTACTATTCTACGTTGACGATAAACTAAATCATACAATAAACATCAATGATACTTTTTAATGCTATTTGAAAGGGTTTTTGGTTGTAAGTTAATTTTTAATTATAAATTAAATCTTTAAAATCTAAACAAATGTTTAAAAATCACCACTGTCATGTAATTTTTTTTATAACAATTTATATTAGCTACTTAAATCATTTAATTTCACTATTAATCTCATTAGAAATATTCCGTTTCATCTAAATGCATGCATGACGTATTCTAATAGTAGGATTTAAATTGATGTTTTTTTGGTTGCTTAAATGCAAAAAGTATAAATTGCAATTTATGTATTAAGCATACTGTAATTTTTTTATTAAATTGAATCTGAATTTTGTGTATAAAAGAATAATGTCATTTTACAATGGTTAACAGTGATTCAAATTTCTTTTTTACTTTTGTATTTCATCTTTAACATCTAACTTGAGACATACCATACAGTTATACTTGTATTGCAAACAATATCTTATCAAAATTACACTCATCTTATGATTGCAATTGGTCTTTGTTTTATAACTGTTTGTAGTTTTATATGATTATTCTATGGAAATTTGTTGTGTGTCAATTGAATATTTTATTAAATCATTTGAGTTTAATAATGTAATCTCCTTATGCTTTAGGTTTAATTTTCCCAAATCTGAGTTATTAAGTTTTTTTCTTCGTATTACTTGTGTATGTTCATTTTTTTTTTTCATAAGGTCTTTAATAGTGCTATTTAAACTTCCATTCATTCAGTATATTTATTTAACTATCACTATTATTCCAGATACCAGTACCACTGATTATCAATGTATGCTGGCCATGGATCTTGCATTTGACATACCAGTGAACTTACTACCATTCTACGTTGAAGATAAACTAAATCATACAATAAACATCAATGATACTTTTTAATGATATTTGAAAGGGTTTTTGGTTGTAAGTTAATTTTTAGTTATAAATTAAATCTTTAAAAGCTAAACAAATGTTTAAAAATCACCACTGTCATGTAATTTTTTTTTATCACAATTTATATTAGCTACTTAAATCATTTAATTTCACTATTAATCTCATTAGAAATATTCCGTTTCATCTAAATGCATGCATGACGTATTCTAATAGTAGGATTTAAATTGATGTTTTTTTGGTTGCTTAAATGCTAAAAGTATAAATTGCAATTTATGTATTAAGCATACTGTAATTTTTTTATTAAATTGAATCTGAATTTTGTGTATAAAAGAATAATGTCATTTTACAATGGTTAACAGTGATTCAAATTTCTTTTTTACTTTTGTATTTCATCTTTAACATCTAACTTGAGACATACCATACAGTTATACTTGTATTGCAAACAATATCTTATCAAAATTACACTCATCTTATGATTGCAATTAGTCTTTGTTTTATAACTGTTTGTAGTTTTATATAATTTTTCTATAGAAATTTTTTGTTTGTCAATTGAATAATTTCTTAAATCATTTGAGTTTAATAATGTAATCTGCTTATGCTTTAGGTTTAATTTTACCAACTCTGAATTATTAAGTTTTTTTCTTCGTATTACTTGTGTATGTTCATTTTTTTTTTTCATAAGGTCTTAAATAGTGCTATTTAAACTTCCATTCATTCAGTATATTTATTTAAGTATCACTATTATTCCAGATTCCAGTACCACTGATTATCAATGTATGCTGGCCATGGATCTTGCATTTGACATACCAGTGAACTTACTACTATTCTACGTTGACGATAAACTAAATCATACAATAAACATCAATGATACTTTTTAATGCTATTTGAAAGGGTTTTTGGTTGTAAGTTAATTTTTAATTATAAATTAAATCTTTAAAATCTAAACAAATGTTTAAAAATCACCACTGTCATGTAATTTTTTTTATAACAATTTATATTAGCTACTTAAATCATTTAATTTCACTATTAATCTCATTAGAAATATTCCGTTTCATCTAAATGCATGCATGACGTATTCTAATAGTAGGATTTAAATTGATGTTTTTTTGGTTGCTTAAATGCTAAAAGTATAAATTGCAATTTATGTATTAAGCATACTGTAATTTTTTTATTAAATTGAATCTGAATTTTGTGTATAAAAGAATAATGTCATTTTACAATGGTTAACAGTGATTCAAATTTCTTTTTTACTTTTGTATTTCATCTTTAACATCTAACTTGAGACATACCATACAGTTATACTTGTATTGCAAACAATATCTTATCAAAATTACACTCATCTTATGATTGCAATTAGTCTTTGTTTTATAACTGTTTGTAGTTTTATATAATTTTTCTATAGAAATTTTTTGTTTGTCAATTGAATAATTTCTTAAATCATTTGAGTTTAATAATGTAATCTGCTTATGCTTTAGGTTTAATTTTACCAACTCTGAATTATTAAGTTTTTTTCTTCGTATTACTTGTGTATGTTCATTTTTTTTTTTCATAAGGTCTTAAATAGTGCTATTTAAACTTCCATTCATTCAGTATATTTATTTAAGTATCACTATTATTCCAGATTCCAGTACCACTGATTATCAATGTATGCTGGCCATGGATCTTGCATTTGACATACCAGTGAACTTACTACTATTCTACGTTGACGATAAACTAAATCATACAATAAACATCAATGATACTTTTTAATGCTATTTGAAAGGGTTTTTGGTTGTAAGTTAATTTTTAATTATAAATTAAATCTTTAAAATCTAAACAAATGTTTAAAAATCACCACTGTCATGTAATTTTTTTTATAACAATTTATATTAGCTACTTAAATCATTTAATTTCACTATTAATCTCATTAGAAATATTCCGTTTCATCTAAATGCATGCATGACGTATTCTAATAGTAGGATTTAAATTGATGTTTTTTTGGTTGCTTAAATGCTAAAAGTATAAATTGCAATTTATGTATTAAGCATACTGTAATTTTTTTATTAAATTGAATCTGAATTTTGTGTATAAAAGAATAATGTCATTTTACAATGGTTAACAGTGATTCAAATTTCTTTTTTACTTTTGTATTTCATCTTTAACATCTAACTTGAGACATACCATACAGTTATACTTGTATTGCAAACAATATCTTATCAAAATTACACTCATCTTATGATTGCAATTAGTCTTTGTTTTATAACTGTTTGTAGTTTTATATAATTTTTCTATAGAAATTTTTTGTTTGTCAATTGAATAATTTCTTAAATCATTTGAGTTTAATAATGTAATCTGCTTATGCTTTAGGTTTAATTTTACCAACTCTGAATTATTAAGTTTTTTTCTTCGTATTACTTGTGTATGTTCATTTTTTTTTTTCATAAGGTCTTAAATAGTGCTATTTAAACTTCCATTCATTCAGTATATTTATTTAAGTATCACTATTATTCCAGATTCCAGTACCACTGATTATCAATGTATGCTGGCCATGGATCTTGCATTTGACATACCAGTGAACTTACTACTATTCTACGTTGACGATAAACTAAATCATACAATAAACATCAATGATACTTTTTAATGCTATTTGAAAGGGTTTTTGGTTGTAAGTTAATTTTTAATTATAAATTAAATCTTTAAAATCTAAACAAATGTTTAAAAATCACCACTGTCATGTAATTTTTTTTATAACAATTTATATTAGCTACTTAAATCATTTAATTTCACTATTAATCTCATTAGAAATATTCCGTTTCATCTAAATGCATGCATGACGTATTCTAATAGTAGGATTTAAATTGATGTTTTTTTGGTTGCTTAAATGCAAAAAGTATAAATTGCAATTTATGTATTAAGCATACTGTAATTTTTTTATTAAATTGAATCTGAATTTTGTGTATAAAAGAATAATGTCATTTTACAATGGTTAACAGTGATTCAAATTTCTTTTTTACTTTTGTATTTCATCTTTAACATCTAACTTGAGACATACCATACAGTTATACTTGTATTGCAAACAATATCTTATCAAAATTACACTCATCTTATGATTGCAATTGGTCTTTGTTTTATAACTGTTTGTAGTTTTATATGATTATTCTATGGAAATTTGTTGTGTGTCAATTGAATATTTTATTAAATCATTTGAGTTTAATAATGTAATCTCCTTATGCTTTAGGTTTAATTTTCCCAAATCTGAGTTATTAAGTTTTTTTCTTCGTATTACTTGTGTATGTTCATTTTTTTTTTTCATAAGGTCTTTAATAGTGCTATTTAAACTTCCATTCATTCAGTATATTTATTTAACTATCACTATTATTCCAGATACCAGTACCACTGATTATCAATGTATGCTGGCCATGGATCTTGCATTTGACATACCAGTGAACTTACTACCATTCTACGTTGAAGATAAACTAAATCATACAATAAACATCAATGATACTTTTTAATGATATTTGAAAGGGTTTTTGGTTGTAAGTTAATTTTTAGTTATAAATTAAATCTTTAAAAGCTAAACAAATGTTTAAAAATCACCACTGTCATGTAATTTTTTTTTATCACAATTTATATTAGCTACTTAAATCATTTAATTTCACTATTAATCTCATTAGAAATATTCCGTTTCATCTAAATGCATGCATGACGTATTCTAATAGTAGGATTTAAATTGATGTTTTTTTGGTTGCTTAAATGCTAAAAGTATAAATTGCAATTTATGTATTAAGCATACTGTAATTTTTTTATTAAATTGAATCTGAATTTTGTGTATAAAAGAATAATGTCATTTTACAATGGTTAACAGTGATTCAAATTTCTTTTTTACTTTTGTATTTCATCTTTAACATCTAACTTGAGACATACCATACAGTTATACTTGTATTGCAAACAATATCTTATCAAAATTACACTCATCTTATGATTGCAATTAGTCTTTGTTTTATAACTGTTTGTAGTTTTATATAATTTTTCTATAGAAATTTTTTGTTTGTCAATTGAATAATTTCTTAAATCATTTGAGTTTAATAATGTAATCTGCTTATGCTTTAGGTTTAATTTTACCAACTCTGAATTATTAAGTTTTTTTCTTCGTATTACTTGTGTATGTTCATTTTTTTTTTTCATAAGGTCTTAAATAGTGCTATTTAAACTTCCATTCATTCAGTATATTTATTTAAGTATCACTATTATTCCAGATTCCAGTACCACTGATTATCAATGTATGCTGGCCATGGATCTTGCATTTGACATACCAGTGAACTTACTACTATTCTACGTTGACGATAAACTAAATCATACAATAAACATCAATGATACTTTTTAATGCTATTTGAAAGGGTTTTTGGTTGTAAGTTAATTTTTAATTATAAATTAAATCTTTAAAATCTAAACAAATGTTTAAAAATCACCACTGTCATGTAATTTTTTTTATAACAATTTATATTAGCTACTTAAATCATTTAATTTCACTATTAATCTCATTAGAAATATTCCGTTTCATCTAAATGCATGCATGACGTATTCTAATAGTAGGATTTAAATTGATGTTTTTTTGGTTGCTTAAATGCTAAAAGTATAAATTGCAATTTATGTATTAAGCATACTGTAATTTTTTTATTAAATTGAATCTGAATTTTGTGTATAAAAGAATAATGTCATTTTACAATGGTTAACAGTGATTCAAATTTCTTTTTTACTTTTGTATTTCATCTTTAACATCTAACTTGAGACATACCATACAGTTATACTTGTATTGCAAACAATATCTTATCAAAATTACACTCATCTTATGATTGCAATTAGTCTTTGTTTTATAACTGTTTGTAGTTTTATATAATTTTTCTATAGAAATTTTTTGTTTGTCAATTGAATAATTTCTTAAATCATTTGAGTTTAATAATGTAATCTGCTTATGCTTTAGGTTTAATTTTACCAACTCTGAATTATTAAGTTTTTTTCTTCGTATTACTTGTGTATGTTCATTTTTTTTTTTCATAAGGTCTTAAATAGTGCTATTTAAACTTCCATTCATTCAGTATATTTATTTAAGTATCACTATTATTCCAGATTCCAGTACCACTGATTATCAATGTATGCTGGCCATGGATCTTGCATTTGACATACCAGTGAACTTACTACTATTCTACGTTGACGATAAACTAAATCATACAATAAACATCAATGATACTTTTTAATGCTATTTGAAAGGGTTTTTGGTTGTAAGTTAATTTTTAATTATAAATTAAATCTTTAAAATCTAAACAAATGTTTAAAAATCACCACTGTCATGTAATTTTTTTTATAACAATTTATATTAGCTACTTAAATCATTTAATTTCACTATTAATCTCATTAGAAATATTCCGTTTCATCTAAATGCATGCATGACGTATTCTAATAGTAGGATTTAAATTGATGTTTTTTTGGTTGCTTAAATGCAAAAAGTATAAATTGCAATTTATGTATTAAGCATACTGTAATTTTTTTATTAAATTGAATCTGAATTTTGTGTATAAAAGAATAATGTCATTTTACAATGGTTAACAGTGATTCAAATTTCTTTTTTACTTTTGTATTTCATCTTTAACATCTAACTTGAGACATACCATACAGTTATACTTGTATTGCAAACAATATCTTATCAAAATTACACTCATCTTATGATTGCAATTTGTCTTTGTTTTATAACTGTTTGTAGTTTTATATGATTATTCTATGGAAATTTGTTGTGTGTCAATTGAATATTTTATTAAATCATTTGAGTTTAATAATGTAATCTCCTTATGCTTTAGGTTTAATTTTCCCAAATCTGAGTTATTAAGTTTTTTTCTTCGTATTACTTGTGTATGTTCATTTTTTTTTTTCATAAGGTCTTTAATAGTGCTATTTAAACTTCCATTCATTCAGTATATTTATTTAACTATCACTATTATTCCAGATACCAGTACCACTGATTATCAATGTATGCTGGCCATGGATCTTGCATTTGACATACCAGTGAACTTACTACCATTCTACGTTGAAGATAAACTAAATCATACAATAAACATCAATGATACTTTTTAATGATATTTGAAAGGGTTTTTGGTTGTAAGTTAATTTTTAGTTATAAATTAAATCTTTAAAAGCTAAACAAATGTTTAAAAATCACCACTGTCATGTAATTTTTTTTTATCACAATTTATATTAGCTACTTAAATCATTTAATTTCACTATTAATCTCATTAGAAATATTCCGTTTCATCTAAATGCATGCATGACGTATTCTAATAGTAGGATTTAATTTGATGTTTTTTTGGATTTCAAATTTAAAAGCAATCATATCTTCGTGTATCTATATCGATAATTAAATGGATTAGTATGTGCGTCATACCAACTAACCACAGCTGCATCCAGAGCAAAAAGAAAATCGATATACAATAACTGAAAAGATATTGCAAAGTTGAATCACCTAAAAACAATTGTATTGCCGTTATAGTAGGTAAAAAAACAAACATTAAATGAATATGCCACTGATAGGGAACTGTTATTTTGTACGGTAGGAACGAGATACTGTGATGGATGTGTTATTCGAGGTCGATTTGATTAATTTTATCAGCAAAACAAAATGTTATTAATCAATTAGTCAAAATTGTATTCAAAATTAGTTATTAAAAAAAATATATATGTATATATATATACATATATTAAAATGACATATTCTTATGAATTCCATAATTAAAATACGAATAACCTGTTTTCTAAATATAAAACGTGTTAATGAGTATTCAATATATAATAATATTTTATTCGTGTTATTTAAATTTGTTAATTTAGAGAGACGGGATCCCAGTAGTCGTTTGTTTCCAGGTATTTTGAATGTTTTATTATAATCATTTTAATTTAAAATATATTGGTAGTTATTTGATCAACAAAATAATTTTATTGTAAACATTTTATAATTCGTATTTTTTAATGACTTCGTATAACTAATTGTATAATAATAATTACTCAATTATAAAATGTATCGCTAAAATAAGATAATGTACTTTCTTTAAAAAACTTCAAAATCTTTCAGAACCATTAAAAACATATATTGATACATATTCAAATGGAACACAAGGTAATTACTACATCAGTTACCATTTATAATTTTTAAGTATAATCAAGAAAAAGTCTATAAAATACATAATATTAAATCAATATTAAAATTGTAAAACATGAATAATTCAATTGTATTTTTGTTTTTTTAGAACTTCCACTAGCATTTTGTGAAAGGCAACAATAACCAGAAACTCATAGTAGTGGTACTAGTAATTAAAAGTATAAAAGTAGTATTAAAAAAGATTTTTGTTTAGATATTACTATTACAAGTGTTTTAGAATTATTATATGTTATTCATTTAATTACTTGTCGCTTGACACTTAAATAATTATAAAATATACAAAGTTTTTGTATAAGTATTGATATTATTTATTATATCCTTTCCCTATTACAATCCAACGTGGATCTATCTACATTAGTATATGAATAGATATTTAGGCCAAAAGTTGTAGTTGATGTTTTATCGAAATCGAAATTGTTAACTTAATTTTATTATTTTGAAAACTATTTCCATCTTCTAGTTATTAAAAAAATGTATAACATAGGTAGTTGAGTGATTATAATTTCTCAGAATGGTAATAAACATCCAACTTTTGTAGATACTGTAAACTAAAATCGTAAAAGGTATACCCAAAGTACAAGCTTCACTTCCACATAATGCCATCGGGTGTTGCCACTTTATCAGTTATTGATCACATAAAACAATAGTGTACAAATTAACAAAATTTACACCATAAAAATATTACCAATATTGAAAATGTTTTAACATAAACTTGTTCTCATTGTAAGGAACTACTTTGAAATGTTTGTAAAATATTTTAAGCAAGGAATTATTAAGGTAAAGGATTTAACTATCAATAAACTCATAAGATATAATCGTCCTTCTGATTTGACACTATTTAAATAAATAGAATAGGCTCGATTTTGAAAACATTAAAATAGTGTAATTTGATAATTCATTTCGGCAAATATATGTATATGAAAATATGAAAGGAAAAATTATTTTTACTATGTATATTGTATATGAAATGCTGTTAATCGGTAAGGAAACAGTATGTGATTCATGTATTACAAATTATATAGGTTTGTTTGAAAGAGATGTACACTGTTGCAGGTAGTTTAAAAATACATAACTACTTGTACGGTTTATGTGAGAGATCATAATAATAAATAATATACTGCAGTTTCGGTATAATATAATCGCATGTAAGGCATGTACCATGTACCTATACACAGGCATTCAGCACTCGATTTAAGTTTTCCTGGTACCACAATGTTAAAAAATCCACTTTCTTTCTGCTTCATTAATTATTTGATTTGATTTCGTTAATATAGTAGCTGAACATATTTTTCTGACACACCTCCATTTCATCAAATTATCTTCTCTTTTATTAGGTAATTAAAAGATATTTAAATTCTTTTTATACCAATTAAAAGTTGTATTTCTTTTAGATAAAATAGTACGTACATCGTTTACTGCTTCCATGATGATAAATGATATTATTACTACAGATATATACAGGGTGATTGATTAAGCGTAAAACACTCATTATTTCAAAAAGTAATAACTTTTTTCAATTTTTTATTTCAAAGTTTTTAGTTTTATGCTTAATTAATCACTATCAACTTTTGATTTTCAAATGCGAGCGAATCTAGTTTGAGATACTCAAGTACTGGTAAATAATTGTGTGGACATTCAATCTATTTATATCAATTATTGATTTTTTTTTAATTCTAAAGTTTAACATTCCATGTTGTTGCAGATCAACATAAAACTAAAGATCAAAAGTCTTCTGTACGATCTATGTACTTTTTTTCTGATGAAATCAAATATTTTTTCCAGAAATAAAATCATATAACAATATTACTAACTAACCATCTGAAATACCAACAACAAGTGTCTTTACACTACAGTACCTAACTGTATCTACAATCCATAACTGTTGACAAGGAGTTAATATTATAAGAAATATAAGTAGAAAATTAGTAATTTCTAATTTTATCCATAAAATATTTATCTAAAGTCTATTGATCTTTGGAATAAATAAGGTATAATTTTCATATAAATTTAACATATATTCATACAATTTCATTTACAACCCTTAAGGATAATATTATTCTTTTCGACCTTAAGTCCCTTTTCACGACTTAGTACAATTTTGAGTTTCTCTTAAGACTTGCCTCTTCGAAAAGTAGATTTCACAAATTTCAAGCCTAAAACGATCTATCTGTGCTTGCACTGCTCAAATGAATTAAAACATTCGATTATATGTATGCCCACATGCATTTTTCTATATTATGTATTTTTATGTATCAAATATGATAATATTTACTGAATACAAAATATATTATTTGCATTTTATGTAATATAGTTTTACCTCTAAAAGTCTAAACACATTTCAGCTGTCACTGAAAAACACACACCCAATTCGACCTAGATAATGATTTTTTGCTGTGATTTAGAAATTTTATGATTACGATATGGAACAATTCGATTACCAAATCGACTTTCCTTTCCATTTACATCATCATCACTAACCAAGAACCACATAATATCGATGTTAACAATATAATAATAATATGTAGAATGATCACATAATACAGATTACAGCTCACAGAAAACTTGTTTCGTTTACCACGTGTTAAATATACACTAATTTTTTTGAAAAAAATTTGATAGTATTATCCTTTTCGAAACAAATTTTTAGCTAAGATTTTATAGGATCAAAAGAAAAAAATACAAAAGTTATCAACATAATAACTTTAGTAACATAATTAGGTGATTACAACCTCCCGTATATTTTTCTTGGGTGATGGTCATATCATGATGACGTGGTCTATTATATACAATGGTAATCACTCAGACCAAAATGGTGTGTTAATAAGCCACTTTTCTTTTATCTGACCATTCCTAACAACACAATATATATAATAATAAAATTGGCTTTCAAATTAATTTAGTTTTTTCTAATGGTATTATAAGTAGATATTTTGTATTACTCGTAGATAAGGTTTAGTTTGCAACATACAATTGTTGGAACTATGAAATCAGTCTACTGAATACACCTGAACAAACTCAACCTAAATGTTATTTAATTTTATTTGTTAAAATGGTTACTCAGTTGCTTCTGAATATATGGTTTTTTTCTTTTATTATTGACTTATTAATCCTTTAAATACC
The DNA here is from genome assembly GCA_020882235.1 of Schizaphis graminum. NCBI lineage: Eukaryota > Metazoa > Arthropoda > Insecta > Hemiptera > Aphididae > Schizaphis > Schizaphis graminum. The sequence goes on along the minus strand of CM037033.1, from coordinate 13,671,282 downwards.
GTTGTCAAACACAACTTTACAAATTTTTTACTTTATCTTATTTAACGGAGTTACAGTTATTAATTTATAGTTTATAGTACTAACTTACAACCATGGTCAATCCTAGTAAAATGTTATGGATTTTTATTATGTTTTGTTATTTCATACATAACTCGTATGGATATCCAAGGCGTAAGTATAATTATTTTATTTTACATGATTAATAACTAATTGCTTAATAATATTATTAATAATGGATTAAAACTTGTGTGAAATCGTTGGTATAAAATATATATGTATATATATAATAATTTGTAATGGAACAACCGTCACCATATAAAATAGTCCGTTTCAGGATCAAAAAATCAACAGCTGGGTGGTTAACGCATCCCAGATTTGCTATTCACAACAATTATTGATTTCACAATATGTAAAATAATATAATAAGACGTGATACCTTTATAAATAAGAAGTTATTATTTCACAATAAAGGAAAGACCTTATAGGTACTGTTTCAAATTTTTATTTTTTAACTCAGATTTATCTTAAATAAAATAATTATAATAATAGGTACATACATACGTATTTTTATTTTATAAAATAATTTATCATTGGCATCTAAAATAACAAATTTTCCTTTTTTTTAAGATGTTCAAAATTGCATCGGTAAGATATAATATCTATCTCTCTATTATTTTACAATTCACACAATACTTGTTTGAATATGTCGTGTTCCGATTTAGATGATCACTTTTATACTGTATCAATATATTACTGTATTCGTTTAAAAGTAATTTGTTATTATTAGTGTAAGCTTGCATGAACAATTAATTGCTTTATGCTCTCGATAAGGTGATACTTAATAATTTCTATTGATGGTGGTACATTTTTACCGTCTATTATACGTACAATGTACTAAAACTTTTACGTATTGTATTTATTATTTAGGTAGTGTTATATATAATATAAAATTAATTTCCTTTGAGATGAAATAATTATATCAATATAAGACAAACCCAGTGGTTTCAAGTCAACACAATGATAATACATTAAAAAAGTAAACTTCAACGGTAAGATCGTTGTTCCAGCGTTGATGACGTTTTGAATCCGCTTGTCAAAAATCTTGTGTCCTTGTATACTTGTATATTGTATCATATATGATTCTACTAAGTATAGATTGAAATAACAAGACACTGTGAAGACAAAAAATATTATCCCCATTGTGTTTTATTGCGTAAGATCTTCAATGACTTCATTTTTCTGGTATGTTTGTCATATACTGTGTTTTATATTAACGTTGGATGTTAAGATATTTTTTTTTAAATTAGTTTCTATATATGTTTTGCATTGTTGGTATTGATATTGTTACCCGTTGTATAATATTTTGGCAATGTTATTTCCATTGTCGATGCTTTTCTTTTTAATTAAGCGTTAAGCATTTATAAGTTATGTTTTTTTACACATACTTAGTAATAGTATTGGTTATATAAGGTGTGTTAATAATACACGATTTGTGTGTCGAATATATGTTTATGTTAATTATATGTATACAATTTAATTAAAAAGTATAGATTGTTGTATATTATTAATCATGTGGGAGATAAGTTGTACTTAAAAAATACGAATGTTTTATGTTGTTTTTTTTTTATGTTGTAGTTTTTAGCCATTGCCACACAATATATTTTTAAATATAATAATAATCTTCCCTATTATCTAAGAGTTCATCTTTTACAGATTTAATGGTAAACTACAAACTTATATCTCAACACACTATACTGGATAATGCTGAGTGGAGATCAAGTATGGTTATCTAAGAATTTTTTATTTCAATAATATTTTTGGTATAAATCTAGGGTAGTACCCCCACGAAATTTTGATTTTTTTTTTTAAAACCTTTGTATTTCAACGTTTTAAAATTTTTGCTGCTAAACTTTGTTTTCGGAGTTCATTCGTTTTAATTTAATATCATTGATGATTAATAGTTCATCTCCAGACATTTTTCTTAAATAAATAAAATGTAAAACACAATATTATCATAATATTTTATGTGATTTTTATATGGCTCATTTATATAATATATTATACACATCGGTTATTACATAATCGAGAGTAGGTACATTGTACATGTTTTCAAAAAAAAAAAAAAGTACTCAATATTGATGTTTTTCAAAAATACAACAAGTATAATATATTATTTTGGATTACTCAAAAACTAATGAATTCCGGAAAAACTTTTGGTCCCATAATTTTTAAAACGTTAAAATACATGGGTTTCCAAAAAAAAACCAACATTTCGAAGGGATGCTAAACTAGATTTTTTCCTTTAAGTACCAAACAGACACTAATGCAATATAAAACGAACACGTTTTTATAGTTTACATTAATGTGAATACTGAAACATTAAATACAACAATTGACACTTTAAGTAAGTATTTTATCAAAATATATTTTTTAGCATTTTGTGAAAATGTAATTTTAGGATATAATATTAAAGTTCAGTAGGAGCGTTAATCAAATCCAAATATTATAGTTATATAAGTTATCAAAAATGTATTCATATAATTATTATAACAACTGGTTTTAGTAAGATTTTTACTATATAAATTGATACTTATGACACTACTATTTCAAATTTAAAAGCAATCATATCTTCGTGTATCTATATCGATAATTAAATGGATTAGTATGTGCGTCATACCAACTAACCACAGCTGCATCCAGAGCAAAAAGAAAATCGATATACAATAACTGAAAAGATATTGCAAAGTTGAATCACCTAAAAACAATTGTATTGCCGTTATAGTAGGTAAAAAAACAAACATTAAATGAATATGCCACTGATAGGGAACTGTTATTTTGTACGGTAGGAACGAGATACTGTGATGGATGTGTTATTCGAGGTCGATTTGATTAATTTTATCAGCAAAACAAAATGTTATTAATCAGTTAGTCAAAATTGTATTCAAAATTAGTTATTAAAAAAAATATATATGTATATATATATACATATATTAAAATGACATATTCTTATGAATTCCATAATTAAAATACGAATAACCTGTTTTCTAAATATAAAACGTGTTAATGAGTATTCAATATATAATAATATTTTATTCGTGTTATTTAAATTTGTTAATTTAGAGAGACGTGATCCCAGTAGTCGTTTGTTTCCAGGTATTTTGAATGTTTTATTATAATCATTTTAATTTAAAATATATTGGTAGTTATTTGATCAACAAAATAATTTTATTGTAAACATTTTATAATTCGTATTTTTTAATGACTTCGTATAACTAATTGTATAATAATAATTACTCAATTATAAAATGTATCGCTAAAATAAGATAATGTTCTTTCTTTAAAAAACTTCAAAATCTTTCAGAACCATTAAAAACATATATTGATACATATTCAAATGAAAATTTATCAAATGGAACACAAGGTAATTACTACATCAGTTACCATTTATAATTTTTAAGTATAATCAAGAAAAAGTCTATAAAATACATAATATTAAATCAATATTAAAATTGTAAAACATGAATAATTCAATTGTATTTTTGTTTTTTTAGAACTTCCACTAGCATTTTGTGAAAGGCAACAATAACCAGAAACTCATAGTAGTGGTACTAGTAATTAAAAGTATAAAAGTAGTATTAAAAAAGATTTTTGTTTAGATATTACTATTACAAGTGTTTTAGAATTATTATATGTTATTCATTTAATTACTTGTCGCTTGACACTTAAATAATTATAAAATATACAAAGTTTTTGTATAAGTATTGATATTATTTATTATATCCTTTCCCTATTACAATCCAACGTGGATCTATCTACATTAGTATATGAATAGATATTTACGCCAAAAGTTGTAGTTGATGTTTTATCGAAATCGAAATTGTTAACTTAATTTTATTATTTTGAAAACTATTTCCATCTTCTAGTTATTAAAAAAATGTATAACATAGGTAGTTGAGTGATTATAATTTCTCAGAATGGTAATAAACATCCAACTTTTGTAGATACTGTAAACTAAAATCGTAAAAGGTATACCCAAAGTACAAGCTTCACTTCCACATAATGCCATCGGGTGTTGCCACTTTATCAGTTATTGATCACATAAAACAATAGTGTACAAATTAACAAAATTTACACCATAAAAATATTACCAATATTGAAAATGTTTTAACATAAACTTGTTCTCATTGTAAGGAACTACTTTGAAATGTTTGTAAAATATTTTAAGCAAGGAATTATTAAGGTAAAGGATTTAACTATCAATAAACTCATAAGATATAATCGTCCTTCTGATTTGACACTATTTAAATAAATAGAATAGGCTCGATTTTGAAAACATTAAAATAGTGTAATTTGATAATTCATTTCGGCAAATATATGTATATGAAAATATGAAAGGAAAAATTATTTTTACTATGTATATTGTATATGAAATGCTGTTAATCGGTAAGGAAACAGTATGTGATTCATGTATTACAAATTATATAGGTTTGTTTGAAAGAGATGTACACTGTTGCAGGTAGTTTAAAAATACATAACTACTTGTACGGTTTATGTGAGAGATCATAATAATAAATAATATACTGCAGTTTCGGTATAATATAATCGCATGTAAGGCATGTACCATGTACCTATACACAGGCATTCAGCACTCGATTTAAGTTTTCCTGGTACCACAATGTTAAAAAATCCACTTTCTTTCTGCTTCATTAATTATTTGATTTGATTTCGTTAATATAGTAGCTGAACATATTTTTCTGACACACCTCCATTTCATCAAATTATCTTCTCTTTTATTAGGTAATTAAAAGATATTTAAATTCTTTTTATACCAATTAAAAGTTGTATTTCTTTTAGATAAAATAGTACGTACATCGTTTACTGCTTCCATGATGATAAATGATATTATTACTACAGATATATACAGGGTGATTGATTAAGCGTAAAACACTCATTATTTCAAAAAGTAATAACTTTTTTCAATTTTTTATTTCAAAGTTTTTAGTTTTATGCTTAATTAATCACTATCAACTTTTGATTTTCAAATGCGAGCGAATCTAGTTTGAGATACTCAAGTACTGGTAAATAATTGTGTGGACATTCAATCTATTTATATCAATTATTGATTTTTTTTTAATTCTAAAGTTTAACATTCCATGTTGTTGCAGATCAACATAAAACTAAAGATCAAAAGTCTTCTGTACGATCTATGTACTTTTTTTCTGATGAAATCAAATATTTTTTCCAGAAATAAAATCATATAACAATATTACTAACTAACCATCTGAAATACCAACAACAAGTGTCTTTACACTACAGTACCTAACTGTATCTACAATCCATAACTGTTGACAAGGAGTTAATATTATAAGAAATATAAGTAGAAAATTAGTAATTTCTAATTTTATCCATAAAATATTTATCTAAAGTCTATTGATCTTTGGAATAAATAAGGTATAATTTTCATATAAATTTAACATATATTCATACAATTTCATTTACAACCCTTAAGGATAATATTATTCTTTTCGACCTTAAGTCCCTTTTCACGACTTAGTACAATTTTGAGTTTCTCTTAAGACTTGCCTCTTCGAAAAGTAGATTTCACAAATTTCAAGCCTAAAACGATCTATCTGTGCTTGCACTGCTCAAATGAATTAAAACATTCGATTATATGTATGCCCACATGCATTTTTCTATATTATGTATTTTTATGTATCAAATATGATAATATTTACTGAATACAAAATATATTATTTGCATTTTATGTAATATAGTTTTACCTCTAAAAGTCTAAACACATTTCAGCTGTCACTGAAAAACACACACCCAATTCGACCTAGATAATGATTTTTTGCTGTGATTTAGAAATTTTATGATTACGATATGGAACAATTCGATTACCAAATCGACTTTCCTTTCCATTTACATCATCATCACTAACCAAGAACCACATAATATCGATGTTAACAATATAATAATAATATGTAGAATGATCACATAATACAGATTACAGCTCACAGAAAACTTGTTTCGTTTACCACGTGTTAAATATACACTAATTTTTTTGAAAAAAATTTGATAGTATTATCCTTTTCGAAACAAATTTTTAGCTAAGATTTTATAGGATCAAAAGAAAAAAATACAAAAGTTATCAACATAATAACTTTAGTAACATAATTAGGTGATTACAACCTCCCGTATATTTTTCTTGGGTGATGGTCATATCATGATGACGTGGTCTATTATATACAATGGTAATCACTCAGACCAAAATGGTGTGTTAATAAGCCACTTTTCTTTTATCTGACCATTCCTAACAACACAATATATATAATAATAAAATTGGCTTTCAAATTAATTTAGTTTTTTCTAATGGTATTATAAGTAGATATTTTGTATTACTCGTAGATAAGGTTTAGTTTGCAACATACAATTGTTGGAACTATGAAATCAGTCTACTGAATACACCTGAACAAACTCAACCTAAATGTTATTTAATTTTATTTGTTAAAATGGTTACTCAGTTGCTTCTGAATATATGGTTTTTTTCTTTTATTATTGACTTATTAATCCTTTAAATACCGTTGTCAAACACAACTTTACAAATTTTTTACTTTATCTTATTTAACGGAGTTACAGTTATTAATTTATAGTTTATAGTACTAACTTACAACCATGGTCAATCCTAGTAAAATGTTATGGATTTTTATTATGTTTTGTTATTTCATACATAACTCGTATGGATATCCAAGGCGTAAGTATAATTATTTTATTTTACATGATTAATAACTAATTGCTTAATAATATTATTAATAATGGATTAAAACTTGTGTGAAATCTTTGGTATAAAATATATATGTATATATATAATAATTTGTAATGGAACAACCGTCACCATATAAAATAGTCCGTTTCAGGATCAAAAAATCAACAGCTGGGTGGTTAACGCATCCCAGATTTGCTATTCACAACAATTATTGATTTCACAATATGTAAAATAATATAATAAGACGTGATACCTTTATAAATAAGAAGTTATTATTTCACAATAAAGGAAAGACCTTATAGGTACTGTTTCAAATTTTTATTTTTTAACTCAGATTTATCTTAAATAAAATAATTATAATAATAGGTACATACATACGTATTTTTATTTTATAAAATAATTTATCATTGGCATCTAAAATAACAAATTTTCCTTTTTTTTAAGATGTTCAAAATTGCATCGGTAAGATATAATATCTATCTCTCTATTATTTTACAATTCACACAATACTTGTTTGAATATGTCGTGTTCCGATTTAGATGATCACTTTTATACTGTATCAATATATTACTGTATTCGTTTAAAAGTAATTTGTTATTATTAGTGTAAGCTTGCATGAACAATTAATTGCTTTATGCTCTCGATAAGGTGATACTTAATAATTTCTATTGATGGTGGTACATTTTTACCGTCTATTATACGTACAATGTACTAAAACTTTTACGTATTGTATTTATTATTTAGGTAGTGTTATATATAATATAAAATTAATTTCCTTTGAGATGAAATAATTATATCAATATAAGACAAACCCAGTGGTTTCAAGTCAACACAATGATAATACATTAAAAAAGTAAACTTCAACGGTAAGATCGTTGTTCCAGCGTTGATGACGTTTTGAATCCGCTTGTCAAAAATCTTGTGTCCTTGTATACTTGTATATTGTATCATATATGATTCTACTAAGTATAGATTGAAATAACAAGACACTGTGAAGACAAAAAATATTATCCCCATTGTGTTTTATTGCGTAAGATCTTCAATGACTTCATTTTTCTGGTATGTTTGTCATATACTGTGTTTTATATTAACGTTGGATGTTAAGATATTTTTTTTTAAATTAGTTTCTATATATGTTTTGCATTGTTGGTATTGATATTGTTACCCGTTGTATAATATTTTGGCAATGTTATTTCCATTGTCGATGCTTTTCTTTTTAATTAAGCGTTAAGCATTTATAAGTTATGTTTTTTTACACATACTTAGTAATAGTATTGGTTATATAAGGTGTGTTAATAATACACGATTTGTGTGTCGAATATATGTTTATGTTAATTATATGTATACAATTTAATTAAAAAGTATAGATTGTTGTATATTATTAATCATGTGGGAGATAAGTTGTACTTAAAAAATACGAATGTTTTATGTTGTTTTTTTTTTATGTTGTAGTTTTTAGCCATTGCCACACAATATATTTTTAAATATAATAATTATCTTCCCTATTATCTAAGAGTTTATCTTTTACAGATTTAATGATAAAATACAGACTTCTAGCTCAATATACTATACTGGATAATACTCAGTTGAGATCAAGTATGGTTATCTAAGATTTTTTATTTCAATAATATTTTTGGTATTAATCTAGGGTAGTACCCCCACGAAATTTTGATTTTTTTTTTAAAACCTTTGTATTTCAACGTTTTAAAATTTTTGCTGCTAAACTTTGTTTTCGGAGTTCATTTGTTTTAATTTAATAGCATTGATGATTAATAGTTTATCTCCAGACATTTTTCTTAAATAAATAAAATGTAAAACACAATATTATCATAATATTTTATGTGATTTTTATATGGCTCATTTATATAATATATTATACACATCGGTAATTACATAATCGAGAGTACATTGTACATGTTTTCAAAAAAAAAAAAAAGTACTCAATATTGATGTTTTTCAAAAATACAATAAGTATAATATATTATTCTGGATTACTCAAAAACTAATGAATTCCGGAAAAACTTTTGGTCCCATAATTTTTAAAACGTTAAAATACATGGGTTTCCAAAAAAAAACCAACATTTCGAAGGGATGCTAAACTAGATTTTTTCCTTTAAGTACCAAACAGACACTAATGCAATATAAAACGAACACGTTTTTATAGTTTACATTAATGTGAATACTGAAACATTAAATACAACAATTGACACTTTAAGTAAGTATTTTATCAAAATATATTTTTTAGCATTTTGTGAAAATGTAATTTTAGGATATAATATTAAAGTTCAGTAGGAGCGTTATTCAAATCCAAATATTATAGTTATATATGTTATCAAAAATGTATTCATATAATTATTATAACAACTGGTTTTAGTAAGATTTTTACTAAATAAATTGATACTTATGACACTACTATTTCAAATTTAAAAGCAATCATATCTTCGTGTATCTATATCGATAATTAAATGGATTAGTATGTGCGTCATACCAACTAACCACAGCTGCATCCAGAGCAAAAAGAAAATCGATATACAATAACTGAAAAGATATTGCAAAGTTGAATCACCTAAAAACAATTGTATTGCCGTTATAGTAGGTAAAAACACAAACATTAAATGAATATGCCACTGATAGGGAACTGTTATTTTGTACGGTAGGAACGAGATACTGTGATGGATGTGTTATTCGAGGTCGATTTGATTAATTTTATCAGCAAAACAAAATGTTATTAATCAATTAGTCAAAATTGTATTCAAAATTAGTTATTAAAAAAAATATATAGGTATATATATATATATTAAAATGACATATTCTTATGAATTCCATAATTAAAATACGAATAACCTGTTTTCTAAATATAAAACGTGTTAATGAGTATTCAATATATAATAATATTTTATTCGTGTTATTTAAATTTGTTAATTTAGAGAGATGGGATTCCAGTATTCGTTTGTTACCAGGTATTTTGAATGTTTTATTATAATCATTTTAATTTAAAATATATTGGTAGTTATTTGATCAACAAAATAATTTTATTGTAAACATTTTATAATTCGTATTTTTTAATGACTTCGTATAACTAATTGTATAATAATAATTACTCAATTATAAAATGTATCGCTAAAATAAGATAAAGTTCTTCCTTTAACAAACTTCAAAATCTTTCAGAACCATTAAAAACATATATTGATACATATTCAAATGAAAATTTATCAAATGGAACACAAGGTAATTACTACATCAGTTACCATTTATAATTTTTAAGTATAATCAAGAAAAAGTCTATAAAATACATAATATTAAATCAATATTAAAATTGTAAAACATGAATAATTCAATTGTATTTTTGTTTTTTTAGAACTTCCACTAGCATTTTGTGAAAGGCAACAAGAACCAGAAACTCATGATAGTGGTACTAGTAATTAAAAGTATAAAAGTAGTATTAAAAAAGATTTTTGTTTAGGTATTACTATTACAAGTGTTTTAGAATTATTATATGTTATTCATTTAATTACTTGTCGCTTGACACTTAAATAATTATAAAATATACAAAGTTTTTGTATAAGTATTGATATTATTTATTATATCCTTTCCCTATTACAATCCAACGTGGATCTATCTACATTAGTATATGAATAGATATTTAGGCCAAAAGTTGTAGTTGATGTTTTATCGAAATCGAAATTGTTAACTTAATTTTATTATTTTGAAAACTATTTCCATCTTCTAGTTATTAAAAAAATGTATAACATAGTTAGTTGAGTGATTATAATTTCTCAGAATGGTAATAAACATCCAACTTTTGTAGATGCTGTAAACTAAAATCATAAAAGGTAGACCCAAAGTACAAGCTTCACTTCCACATAATGCCATCGGCTGTTGCCACGTTATCAGTTATTGATCACATAAAACAATAGTGTACAAATTAACAAAATTTACACCATAAAAATATTACCAATATTGAAAATGTTTTAACATAAACTTGTTCTCATTGTAAGGAACTACTTTGAAATGTTTGTAAAATATTTTAAGCAAGGAATTATTAAGGTAAAGGATTTAACTATCAATAAACTCATAAGATATAATCGTCCTTCTGATTTGACACTATTTAAATAAATAGAATAGGCTCGATTTTGAAAACATTAAAATAGTGTAATTTGATAATTCATTTCGGCAAATATATGTATATGAAAATATGAAAGGAAAAATTATTTTTACTATGTATATTGTATATGAAATGCTGTTAATCGGTAAGGAAACAGTATGTGATTCATGTATTACAAATTATATAGGTTTGTTTGAAAGAGATGTACACTGTTGCAGGTAGTTTAAAAATACATAACTACTTGTACGGTTTATGTGAGAGATCATAATAATAAATAATATACTGCAGTTTCGGTATAATATAATCGCATGTAAGGCATGTACCATGTACCTATACACAGGCATTCAGCACTCGATTTAAGTTTTCCTGGTACCACAATGTTAAAAAATCCACTTTCTTTCTGCTTCATTAATTATTTGATTTGATTTCGTTAATATAGTAGCTGAACATATTTTTCTGACACACCTCCATTTCATCAAATTATCTTCTCTTTTATTAGGTAATTAAAAGATATTTAAATTCTTTTTATACCAATTAAAAGTTGTATTTCTTTTAGATAAAATAGTACGTACATCGTTTACTGCTTCCATGATGATAAATGATATTATTACTACAGATATATACAGGGTGATTGATTAAGCGTAAAACACTCATTATTTCAAAAAGTATTAACTTTTTTCAATTTTTCATTTCAAAGTTTTTAGTTTTATGCTTAATTAATCACTGTCAACTTTTGATTTTCAAATGGAAACCTATACTTAAAATGTTATAAAATAGTATGAATATTTTTTCATGAATTCTAACGTTCAAATTATTATTTTACATTAATTCGTTATCTAGATATAGCTTTTCAATGTTGGGCGGTTTTCGATTTTTATTTCTGAAGACCAGTAGTCACATGGGTAATAATAATAATATTTTCACAAGTAATAAACCCGTTATCGATTATCGCTCAACATAGTAATGATAATGAACTTTGTACCTGTAGGTTACAAATTAATTGATATAACTAATTTAGATAATAACGTAATTAAAGTTTTTATAAGAAAATAATTAAATGAGTTGGGGACAGTAGTGAGTCGTCCACGGACCATAGAGTAATATTATAGTAATATATTACTCTATGCCCCAACACCAATTACACAGCAGCATTCTATTTATAGAATAAAATATTTAAATAGTTCAATCTACAACCGTTTTTTTAGCTATTTATTTGCAATTGAAATTTTTGATGTTTCTAATTCTTATAATTTAATATAAAGTTTATAATAAGTTGCACTTAGCATAGTAAAAAAAAAAAATCAAAAATTGTTAATCACAATTACGGATATCAAAAAAGTAAAAAAACTTAAAAAATATAAGGATAAAAAAAGCGGGTAAGTGAGTATCGCTCTGCTGTACATTAGGGGGTGGGATGGACCTCGGACTAGGGAAGGTTAAATTTGAATGCAATGATAGGTATCATTGTATACGAAAAACGATTCTGAACGGAGATGATTTGTCAGTCTAGGATATATAATAGGTACTTAAATATTGTAATATATTCTACTTTGAAACTAATTCAAACATTTAAGTAAAAGTTTCAAGATCTTACGTTTAGTAATTTTTTAAAAATAACAAAAATCGAAAATTATTTATTAGTAAAAAGTTATTTTACACGTGTATTTTTAATTTCAAATTAAAATTAAAACTTTAAACACTCGTAAAATTTTTTAAATTGAACAATCCTCAAACTTTTTTATAATTATTCTAAGCTTAACTTATGGACGCCATAGTATTACATTTTCAATTCTTAGCTTTTGATAGAAAAATATTTATAAATTTTTAACTACCAAATAGTGAAAAATATTCATGATTTTGACGAATTTTTGTCAATATTTGAACTTCAAATGCTAATAAAAAAAAATTGTGCCTATGTATTTTTATAATTTTTGAATGAGAGTTAAAACAAGTTATGTGGACCCTTCAATTAAATTTTCAAGTAATTTGTCCCAGCTAAATTTTTTTTATCAACATTTATAAAAAAAAAATTGAAAAAAATTGAAAATTTCAATTGTCTATAAATAGCTCAAAAAAAATCAAAATGTTTTGAAAATAAAATCACGTAAATAAAATGGCAATCTAAATAACTGGTAAAATTTTCAAGTATTTACGACTTATACTGTTTGAATAACAACAAATATCAAAAATCGTTTGAGGCTAAACCGTTATTTAACGCGGTATTGTAAAAATTTAAATTTCACTCATAAAAAAAGGCAAAATGTTTTGAAAATTTAACTGTATATAGATAACACTAAATTATAAAAAAAAAGCGGGTAAGTAGGTATCGCTCTGCTGTATATTAGGGGGTGGGGTGGACCTCAGACTATGGTAAGTTAAATTTGAATGCAATGATAGGTATCATTGTATACGAAAAACGATTCTGAACGAAGATGATTTGTCAGTTTAGGATATATTATATTTAAATATTATCAAATATTCTATTTTGAAACAAATAGTATAGTTTTTATATGTTACTATGGTTACTATGGCCAACATTCGCATTATGAGCGTATGAAATTTAATTTAAATTTTGACATATTTCGTTTAAATTCGAACTTTAAACACTTATAAAAAAAAATTGTGACTAACGATTTCGGATTTATTTTTTATCACTTTAAGAACAACTTATAAGAAACCTTGTATTAAATTTTCAAGATTTTCTGGCCACCCAAAAAATTTTTATCGGCATTTGAAGAAAAAAAAACTTAGAAAAGTCGAAAATTTCAATTGTCTATTAGTAGCTTAAAAATGGTCAAAATATTTTGAAAATTTAACTGTAAAGAGATAACCATAATATAAACATTTGGTGAAAATTTCAAGTATTTACAATAATTCGTTTTTGAGTTACAGCAAAATCAAAAAATCGATTTTGTCGAAAAGTGGTTTTTCCGTAAAATTTCCATTTTTCTGTCATTTTTTTTTGTTTTTCTCGATTTTTTTGAAAACTATTATAAAATTTTAATTTTGACCCCCCTAAAGTACCAACTAGATTCAATTCCCTATTCAAAGAGGGGCTGAAGTCAAAAATCGGAGCATTATTACTGCTCCAAATGTTGGAGTCAGACACAAAAAAAAAAAAAAAAAAAAAAACACACATCATAGTAAAAGCAATACATTCATCACTCCGTTCAGAATCTAATATAAAAATTTACTGATATTTAAAATCATGTGTTCGTTTTCAAATAGTGTATTACTTAATTTTAGTTTATAGAATGTTAGTAGTCGATTAATAATGAATATAGCATAAATAAGCAATTATTGATGAGACTTCATTATCTTTTATAGATGTGAAAAAAGAAAGTGTTGCGTATACTCTCATATTTCATCTATAAGTTATAACATTTCAAGACTGCTATTAATTCTATAACGATTTAAAAGTTATGGTAAACAAAACGATTAAGATCACCTGTAGTATTAATATTATAACAACTTGACATTTCTATAACACCTGGTTGTTATTAGTTATATGTTATTTCTCTTTCAACTAAAAGTCATTAGGAAAAGACAATTTACGTGTAGGACTTCGCTTTCTATTTCGGAATATGAAAAATAAATATTTATCATACATTTATAGCTATATGGATGGGGAAAATGTTTCATATATAAGAGACCCGATTTCACTCAAAGGAGTCATACTGATATTCAAGCACTTGAAAGCAGTATTTACTTTTATTCTTGACCTAGTGTTTTATACAAATCAGTAAAAATGTTTAAGTGTAGTGTTTGTGATAAAGTTTTCACTGTGAAGTCGAATATGCTAAGACATGGTAGATTACCTACACGATGATAAGAAATTTCCATGTGGCGAATGTGGTCAAATTTTTATTCGTTGGGATCATCTTGTAAATCACGTACTGAAAAAACATGGTATGTATTTTATATTTATTAAATATTATCTAGATATAAAATTAGTGGCTTATACTTACGAATTTCGAATTTTCTGAATATTAATGAATAAATTAAACGAATAGGTGAAACTAACTCAAATTAAAATAATAATAATCCGACGTTATCCTAGTATATAATTTCATTACTATATTTTTTATATTAAAAATCATAATTATTTAATACCGTTCATTTCCATAAAATTGTTATACTAATATTATATGAATATAAAATTGTTTAGCGCATGCAATTAAATGTTAACGAATAAATAATTTAAATATTGAAATATATAATATATATTTAAATGATAATATGTCGTATGTTTAGTATAGATTATAGGCTATAAGAAAAATCTTTTATTCTATAATTCATCTTTATTAGGTTTTATTAAGTATGGTTCTGAATATAATTTGGCTATGGGTATCGCAGTCCAACAGCAGCAGCAGCAGCAGTCATTAAGTGTGTAGTAATTATTATATTATTAAAATGTATTGGAATCGATAATAATAATTATTATTATATTTATAAGGTTCGGTGGGTATCGTAGATAGTGTTGCATCCACGTCAAATGTGAATGATACCATTCCACAACAAGCCCCCACTCCTACCGGGGCGTCAGTTAAACGTGCTAAAACCAACTCGACGCGTAACATTGTAAAGTTTAAAAAAGTCCGCATAGGAATGGTTAATACGCCGGGTTTATCGAGCTCGACTCTGCACTCGATAGAACTGTAGTATGGTATTATAGGGGGAATACCGAGAACTGCGTGAGTTATCCGACGTTTTTAGACTCGATAAAACTCGAGTTGATTGAAAAAATCAATTATTGCGTGCGTAATAACCCGATCAAATATAATTTGAAGTTGGAGAGCGTGTACGCACATAGGAAATTACCAGCCGAGGACAGAGCTTTTAAAACCGTGTCGAGGGAGGCGTACATTCATAGTGATGTGAGTGCTATGGTCGATGAGGACTTTGCAGCACTCATGTCCGAGGAAGATCGATATATGAAAAAGGGGTCGGGCTTCACCCTATCCAGTATCGATGGCTTACTGCTAGGTATATATGAACATACTCCTCTTGGAGGGTCTTCGTATATTTCACTCCCAGAAAACATTATGCGGAAAAAGGCCGTTATTAATCCAATGAATATTGACGATGACTGCTTCAAGTGGGCTATTCTAGCTAGACACGTTCCAGTAGTCAACCATAATCGTGTAGGTCAAATTATTATAATGAAGATTTATTGTACGATTTTTCCGAACTATCCTCCCTGACACCTATATCGGAAATCCATATATTCGAACGACGTAATAAGGGGGTGTCGGTAAACGTATATGGATTGAAACCTGGTAAGGGTGGAAAGGTTGGTAAGGGTGAGAAGGATGGTAAGGGGGGGAAAGTAGGTAAAGAGTGTGTAGTATATCCGATTAAGGTTGTTGATAACGAGAAAGCGGAACATTTTGACCTTCTCGTGATTGAAGGCTCAGAACGAATGCACTATACGTACATTTCAAATTTTTCACGGTTGGTGCGGAATCAGAAAACATTACACACCAATCGACTTTTTATATGCAAGCGGTGTTTCACCTCATTCGATGAGCGGGTTAAAAAAAATAAATTGTATGGTAATGAGGCTCTCCAACAGCACATGCGGTTATGCGGACCGAATAAACCGATTTTACCAGTTATGCCGGAGGAGGGGGAAGTGCTCAGGTTTAACGGGTGGACTAACATGCAGCGTCATCCATTTGTGATATACGCTGATTTTGAAGCCCTACTTGAAAAACAGACGGAGCGGTTGGGGGCCAGCACTGACGGGATACACGCACATCATCCGATGAGCTACGGGTACTTTGTCAAGGCGGCGGCAGACGTACCCGTAGCGCTGATGGAAAAATACGACATACCGCAAACGCCGGTCGTATACCGCGGCTCGGAATCGCGTTACGAGGTGGCCAAACACTTTGTCTCCAGTGTCACCGCGCTCGCCACCAGGTTGGGTGATCTACTAAAGGCGACTAATGTGCCGATTTCAATGAGTGTGGAGGAGGTACGTATGCATAACGCGAAGAGTGTGTACGATATGTGTAAGTTAGAGTTCACTGAGACCAGGTGTTTCCTTCACAACCTGTCGAAATATGACGCACACTTTATCGTAACCGAACTCGGTTACGATAAGGAGTCGATAACGGTGATCCCCAACACAAAGGAGAACTACATCTCGTTTTCGAAACGCATCATGCCGGACTTCAGTGTGAGGTTCTTGGACTCGTGTCGGTTCATGGCTTCGAGCCTGGCCGAGTTGGCCGGGAATCTCCTCACGAAGCCCGGCGACTTTGAGAAGTTCCGCGAGACCGCCAAGGTGTTCCAACCCACCGACATGTCACTCGTCACGCGAAAGGGTGTGTTTCCGTACGAGTATACCGACAAATGGTCGAGACTCGAGGAAACCACCCTGCCGCCGAAACGCGAGTTTTACAGTATATTGACCGAGAAGCATGTAAGTGATGAGGACTACGTGCACGCGACGGAGGTGTGGCAACATTTCAACTGCGCGACCCTCGGTGACTACAGCGACTTGTACCTGAAGGTGGACGTTTTCCTTCTGGCCGACGTGATGGAGAACTTCCGTGACCTCTGCATGTCGACGTACAACCTCGATCCCGTGTATTATTAGACGGCGCCGGGGTTCACGTTCGTCGCCATGTTGAGGTATACGGGCGTCTCACTGGAGTTACTCACCGATTACGATATGGTACTTTTCGTGGAACAGGGGATCAGAAGGGGGTTGGTCCAGGCCAGTGAACGGTACTGTCGAGCCAACAACCCTAAAACGCCTGGGTATGATGCTGAGAAGCCATCGTCGTGGCTCGTCTACCAAGATTGTAAATATATACAACGCTTATACAATTATTAATTATATTACTAACTTTAAACTTATTTTTGCAGGCAAAAACTTGTATGGGTATGCCATGGGAGAGTACATGCCCTACGGGGGGTTCAAGTGGTACGATGGGGATTTGAATCGCTCTCTAGAGCAGTTGGACGGTATGACTGACAAATCCGACGTTGGACGCATCTACG
This sequence comes from Schizaphis graminum, assembly GCA_020882235.1. Taxonomy (NCBI): domain Eukaryota; kingdom Metazoa; phylum Arthropoda; class Insecta; order Hemiptera; family Aphididae; genus Schizaphis; species Schizaphis graminum. The sequence continues at coordinate 13,653,397 of CM037033.1, read as the reverse complement.
AGGTCGATATCGCTTATCCCGATAACCTGCATGACGCGCACAACGATCTCCCCTTCCTACCACGGAATTCCGTACCACCGGGCTCAAAAGTAAACAAGTTAATGGCTACGTTGGAGCGGAAAGAGCGGTATATAGTTCACTATAGAAATTTAAAGCAAGCCATTGCTAATGGACTGGTAGTGGAAAAAGTAATATATAATACATGAAATTAAATTACGTGCAATTAACCTCGATAATAGGTTCACAGGGTGTTGGAATTCCGACAGTCGGCGTGGCTTGCTGAATACATAAATTTAAACACGAGTATGAGGAAGAAGGCTGGCAACGCGTTTGAACGTGATTTCTTCAAACTACTCAATAACGCGGTGTTTGGTAAATATATCAGAAAGCTCGTCATTAATCAGACTATGTAATGTTTTTGTTATTCAAATTTTCAGGGAAAACTATGGAATGCGTTCGGAACCGTATCGCCATGGAATTGGTTTCGTGTCCTCGTCGAATGCGGAAACTTATTAACAAGTCCACGTTCAAACACGTGACCACGTACACCGAGACTCTGGCCGCCGTATCATTGCAAAAGAGTGACGTACATTTCTCCAATCCTATTTACGTAGGGTTCGCCGTCCTGGAAATAAGCAAGGAGTTAATGTACGACTATCATTACAACGTGATGCGGCGGCATTACAACGATTCGATTAGACTGATGTACATGGATACAGGTATTTGCGAAATAATAAATTATTATTTGCACTCTTATATGAAACATACATAATGATTTTTTAACAGATTCCCTGGTGTATCGAGTGGACACCGACGATTTCAACAAGGACCTGGTGGACAACCCCGCGCTCCTCGAACGTATGGACACCTCGAATCTCCACGTCACTCACCCATGCTACGTCGGTACGCGTAAGAAGACCCCCGGATTGTTCAAGGATGAAACGGCGGGCCGTACTATGTACGAATTTATTGCACTCCGGGCTAAATCTTACGCGTATAAAATTGAGGGGGACGAAAAACTTGTTGCCAAGGGGATTCGAGGGCATGTGGTCCGAAATCACATGACGTTCGATGACCACAAGCGCTGTCTGTTCGAGGTCGACGACGCTGGTGATGGTGACTTTGGCGACGACGATGAGTGGAAGGACGTGGAGATGAGACGGCGTGCACGTCTGATGGCCCGATCGGTCGTCGACACGTTACACGGGAATGCCGCGGCAGCTAGCGCCGCCGCCATTGCCGGCGTGAAATTCACCCCGACACCACTTCCCACGTATACACCGTACACATCGTATAGGGAAAACGTATCGATCCGATCGTTCGAGCACCACGTCAAAACGATTAAGACCATGAAAATGACCCTTAATCGTTTTGACGATAAACGTGTTGTTGACGACGATCGGATCCGTACGCGCGCGTACAGCCATTACACGCTACGCACGTGATATTATATTTTCTGTCTATAAATGTGTAAATAATTTAAAAATAAAATAAAATAAAAATATTTCCATTGTTGTATTATAATTGCGTTTATTTAAATAAAATATAAATATAATATATATTGTATGTATAATAGTAAATAATGCGTAAATTAATATTAAACTGAATCCATATCGAGCTGGTGTGTAATTGCCATGCCATGAGTGGCCGTGCCGTGCCGTGAGTGGTCATAACATTCCTTGAATGGCCGTAAGCAGTCGCAGTGGTTTGTATTAGGTGATTTTAAGAATTACGTCTAAACCATTTACGTATGGCATAAACTTTGTAGAATGTACATTGTTTAGGATTAAACTCCATATGAAAAATACAGCGGGGTAGAGTTACATCACCATCACATATTTGATCCAATCTAGGACAGCCCAAGTCTTCGATGTTGACGACGGCGACGTGTGGTATATACTCGGTGAGAAGTTGTTTTTTCTGCTCACCATTCACGTAAATGCAATCGAATTTCAATGAATTCAATATTCTGCCCACTTCTTCGTACTCGACATCACCATATTCCGTGGATAGTTGATGATAATTACGTTCGAGCCATTTATTCGTTTTCCGGCTCTTGTTGTCCTGTTTAGAGTTTGAATTTTTAAAAATCCAATGTTGGCTCGCCCAGGTTTCCGCCGTGTCGACTACAGACATTTCTTTTATCATGTATTTATTGCCGGCACCGAGAATGCACTGAATGTTCACGATAGCCGACGATGTCATTATTTTTCGATCGAATTAACCTTTTTTCTTAATATTATAACTATTTTCGATGGTCTTGAAACGTTTTTCCAGGACTGAAATAAACGACGATAGATCCGATAAAGGCTTTCTGATACGATTTTCAGTCTCTAATAGAGATATCGTACCCAGCTGTATATCGTCTTCTAGCGATTTTATCTTTACTTGTAGATTTACGATATCCGCTTTCAGAGTGCCTATCTCCAACTGCAGTTGCTTTGTATCGTACAGAATCGTTTTGTTACTCGATTGAATGTGCGAAATAGTATTTTTTCTACGTCCGTCGAGTGAATTATTGAAAATATCCATAATCAATGTACATGTTGTCCAAACGAAATGTATTATGCTACTGAAATGAGTTTTGAAATAACTATGGTGTATTAAACCTACTTTTAAAATTATATTTTTTTAATATAACTGTCTTCGATATTTTTCACACGTGTGTGTAAATCTGAAATATATGCTCCGTGATTTGATAGGGAATTTTCATAGAATTCTCCGGTTATATGACTTAGTATATCATTTAAACGAGCGAGATCCTCTCGAGTTATACTAATTATAGTACTAGTCTCGGCGTATTTATGAAATAGTTCGGAAACACGGTTCTCGAGATTTAACAAAGGCTTATTATCATTATTATATTCTTGTATTTTATCATTTTCTATCGATTTTAATTTCTCTTCGATATTTGCAATATTACTTTTTAACTCATCTATTTCAACCTTCAGTAATTTCACGTCGTATACAATTGTTTTATTACTCGAATGAATATTGGAAATAATATTCTTTCTACGCCCGTCAATTGAGTTATTGAAAATATCCATTATCCGGTACGTGTTATTCGACTGAATATAAATATACTACTGAAATAGCTTCTCACAATTTAAGGTCGTTAGCTTTTATCCAACTATTATGTGACGCGTCAAACCCCAACCACATGACAAACACTTCACTGCCCTTCCTACGTATAATTTTCTCGATTAAATATTCATTTCGGTGATTAGTTCTATGTATTTCCTCGGAATAAAAACACCCAGCGATCGGTTTGCCCGTATAATCTCGCAACTGATAAGTAACGGGCGATGTTTTATTTATTTTGATAATTTCAAATATTTCCGTAGACCAGTTTGGTAAATAACCTTTTGTGAACACACCCTTTTGAGTGCTGATACGAACGCTATCGCCTACTTTGAATTTAATTTTTACATTATTTATTTCACGTTGCTTTATTTTCACCGTAAGCGGGTTAAAATCCGCCTGTACCGGTGTCATTTCGATAGTTCTGTGTTTCGAATTATTATACTCCCGAAGCAACGTCGGTAAAATAGATATCCATTCGTGAGAGCCCCGCGCAGTAAACTCTCTAAACATTTTTTCTTTTAGCGTACGATTGAAGCGTTCAACAATACATGCTTTCATGATACTGTATGTAGAGTATTTGTGTATACCATTGTAACGATTGCCATCTATCGGCATCGTACATTATTCCTTAAGTAGGGCACCCGCTGCCTAATATGCTGAGTGTGAGGAATGGCGAGCGCTGCTGACTGCTGACCAAGGGTTTTAGGCACACGGCAGCGGTGTATATAATTACGACCGAGGCGGTGTGTGAGGGAGTGTGTGCGCGACACGGAGACAACAGGAACAACGACTCCGCGACGATCCGACGGCCCCATCAACGATCCACACTCACGGCATGTCATCATCTACCCGGATCGGTAAACCATTTAACACATTTATATATATATGCTAATATAATATCTACTATTACTTTTATATAATAAATTCTAATAATTCTATAATAATACACGTAATTTATACATTATACCTATATGTTTTACTTTAATAAGGTAACCCTGATCTCTTAGTATTAATATTACACACCGAGGTCGAGTCTCCGAGACCTCGTACAAAATAAACAGAATAAAAGCCAGTAGGGTTCGAGAGTCGAACGCCCGGTGAAGAGGGGACGTTACAATTGGTGGAGGCGCCCGTCCCTGGAGTCCCGATTTTTAAGAAATAGTTTTTCTGGAAATTTCGATTCTAAGGTACACCCCTTGTGTTGTAATATTAGTATTCTTGGGTCAGGTGAATCTTATATAAAGTCGCTGTCATTCCAAATTTCTCTTAATGTATGATAATTTTTAATGGACAATAAATTTTATATTAAACGAAATACGAATAATCAAATTGCAAAAGTAACAAATTCAAATATATTATTTGTAAACAAAAATTTTAATTCAGAAATAAATAAAGTAAATTTAATAACTCTTTTACGATCAATCGAGGAGAACGATTTGGGAGATTTTTTCGAAAATTCTAAATTTGGGAAAATACCTTTTTCAGCTATAGTTGTTAAGCAATTTACACTGTGTACATTATACGAGGTCAAAAGTTTAAGTAAAGAAGAATTTAATAAGCTATCGCCAGTAGAAAAAAAATTTGAATTTATTATTTCACAGAAAACAGTAGCGTGGATACATTTATTAGATAAATCCGAAGTAGTGGGCTTTTTAAAATTTTGTAATATTAATTGTGAAGAATCAGCAACACTGGTAGAATTAAGAAATCTCGCTAAAGCAGCCGTAAAAAATTTTAGAGGAGAACCTTTTAGTAGCGAAGAGAATAAGGAATCTGATGATAGTATAGATCTTACTTTTACAGAAGGCAATTTGTCATTAAATTTAAATAAAAGTCAACCACAATTTTATGATAATAATATTGAAATTAAACCACAGCTTCAATCGCAAACAATATTAGAAAATAAAGATAATACTGTCGAAACTGGCAACGCGGTCGATAAACTAAAAAATCTCTTATTATTAGACTTAGAAAAATCAATTTCACCAGTTTCAAACACAAAGCAATCAGAAAATTTGAAATTTGAAACTAAAGAACTAAATCAAAATTTTAACTTAGAAAACAGCTTAAAATATTGTCCTTCTATATTAAAAACTAAAACAAATAATAATAACGAAGTTGAGTCTGAATTAGAAACTGTCGATAATACAAATAAATTAAATTCAAATACTAAAATGGCAAGACTTCAACAATTTGTTCCAAATATTTTCAACGGTTCAGGAGATGAATGCGTTTTAGAATTTTTTGAATATTTCAATGTCGTAGCAATTGCTAACGATTGGACTTCGCAAATAAAATTAACTTATTTACCATTATACATAAAAAATTCAGCTTATAAATTGTATAAAACATTAATAATGAATAACTCAAAGTTAACTTTTGATGAAATAGAACGTATATTTAAAGACAAATTTGCTTCGCCAGCAAGGAATCGTATGTTAAGAAATAAATTAAGAAATAAAAAATTAAAATCAACTGAAACGATATCGGAATTTTTAGCAGATATATTGTATTTAATTAGTCAAACGAATAATACAATTCCTGAAACCGAAAAAATTGATATAATATTAGATGCACTAACACCAGAATATTATAATACAGTAATTATTATGAATAATGATACATTGGACAACTTAGAAACTAATTTAAAGAAAATAGAAAATTCAAAATTGATAAAATCGGATGTTCAAAGTATTAATACAGTAGATATTGACAATTTAAAAAAAGAAAACGAGTTTTTAAAATCTAAATTAAATAGTCTTAACAATGGTAATTATAATTTTAACCAAAAAAAGAAATTTATAAATAATACGCAGAACCCTTATCAAAATAGACAAAATTTCGACATTAATCAAAATAATTCATTCAATAATATGTGCAATCGTAATCCATACAATAATCACAATAATTTTGGTAATACTAATGGCCTTTTTATTCCAAATCAAAGTATGATGAATAGTAACTACCAAAGCAACTTCAATCCAAACAATAATAATAATAACGTTTATACAAAACCTAAGTGGAATAATCATTATAAGAACATGCAACCTAACCAAAATAATCAACCACAAAATTACTATCGAAATAATAATAATAATCAAAAATATAACTATAATGAACCAATTGCTAATAATTATCAAACCCCATCGAATAATTTCCACAGTCAAAATGTAGACGTAAATAATGTCACAAATCAACACGCTAATAATCAAATGGCCAATAATAATACGTTAAATGCAAATAATACTTCATATTACAATAGTAATCAAAAAAACTTTTAAGGCAAGAGAGAGCGGCTAGACTCCCTCTGTGCCAACAAAAAAATTCTACCAAAACGCAAACACCAAACTTTAATAAAGTATTGTTAGAAGCAATAATTGCAGACAAATATAAAAACGATGAGTCCCTATTTCCGGCACAAAAATTAAGCAACCAAAAACTAGACACAAAAAAAATTGAATTTGATATAGATAAAGACGATGACATAGACGATTATAATATAAAAAAATTATTCAACGAAAATAAAATATCAGTGTCTAGCAACTATGATAGTATTCAACATAACTTACAACATAAAAAAATAATAGCTGAACAAAAAAAAATTAATAACAATACAATAAATAAATATATAACGACATGTAACCCAACCTCGTTGCCGGATGCATTCGAACCAGGTCTAAGACTTGAGGTAATAGGCAATATTAATAAAGAACAATACAATTTTGTAATAGACACTGGAGCTACTGCGTGTATAATTAATGCTGACAACTTACCATTAGAAATCAAACCTAAACCAATGGATTGTGTGAAATTAATTACTGCAAACGGTTCAAACTTAAAACTACTTGGTGTTGCTAATATTAACGTGATTTTTGATGATATTGAATTTCCTTTTAAATGCATGGTAGTTGAGAACTTAGTAGGACCTAGTTTATTGGGTACGGACTTCTTAAAGTTATACAAAGCAAAAATAAATTTTGTAAACAAGCAAATAATTTTAACTGGTAATAAAGGAAAAGTATTTTTAAAATTTGATAAGGAACATAATACAACTCCCGATAATACTAGAATAAAATGTGAAAGAAATACTAGAGAAACAGTCACGATTGATAGTAATCACAATAAAATTGAAAGTGAAAAAATGAGAAATTTATTAATTATTCAGCCGAGGTTACATCTCATTGCTAGAGGTAGTCGTAAGTTAACTGAGGTTCCCGGAGATGGATTTTGTGGTATTTATGCGTTAACAGCAATGCTCGCACACGAAGAAATTTATGTAACAGCAGAAACGATAGCTCATTTATTAGGACTAAAATTACATGAAACCCCAATCTGGCTGGAAGGCGAAGACTTATCAGCAGTATCCGATTTTTATAATTTTAATTTATTAATTATATGTCCAAATTTTGAAAATTCGAAAAATACAGTGGGTTTAGCATTTTATAAACCAGGTAGAAAATTTTTAGTAGTTTTTTATGAAAATAGTCATTGGACGCCGGGGTGTTACGATAAAAATACACCAAACTTAGATGTAAGACGGGTTACTTTCACGCATGATTTTCGTTCACTACATACTTCTCGTGCCTTATTAGAGGAAAGAAAAATGTTAGAAGCAATTGGAAATGCACCCGAAACGTGGAAAAATAACGAAATAAATCGAAAGCGGGCTAATTTTCCATTGACCGAAGTACGGGAAATAAAACACATTTCAATAGATTTAAATAATTTAAATAACAATAGTCAAACTACAAACAAAAAACCATATACAACATTTAAAAAAATCGAACGTAAATTACCTGATGACAAAATCAACAATAAAATCAATTTTGATATTAATCCAAATTTAAACGAAGTACAAAAAACAAAGTTATTATCTTTATTACAAAAATATGAATCGGTTTTTTCAAAAACTAAATGGGACTTAGGAGAGTCAAAAACTCAACCAATAGATATTAACCTGACCAAAGAAACTCCAATAAATCTCCCAAATTTTAAGCTAAGTAAGTTTGAGAGGGATGAAATAGAAATACAAACACAGGAAATGCTTAAAGCGGGTATAATCGAGCCTTCAAACTCACCATACTCATTCCCAATTTTTTTGGTACCAAAAGGCTTACCTCAGGGTTCCAAAAAGGAAAAAACTTTAGCACAATACAGGATGGTACTAGATTATAGAAAATTAAATAGTATAACTGTAAAAGAATCTTTCCCACTTCCGGTAATTCAAAGCATATACGACTGTTTAGCAGGAAACAATTTTTTTTCATGCTTAGATGCCATGTCAGGATTTCACCAACTTAAATTAAGCAAAAAAGCTAGGGAACTGACAGCATTTTGCACTACAACCGGAAAATATCAATTTAAACGCATGCCAATGGGAATTTGTAACGGTCCAAGTAAATATCAGGAGGCTATGAATAAAATTATGACAAATTTAAATTATAAAATTAATGTAAATTATATCGACGATTGCACATGCTTTGGAAAAACTTTTGATGAACACTTAAATTCATTAGAATTGACTTTGGAAAGATTTAAACAATTCAATTTAAAATTAAAATTATCAAAATGTAAATTTGGGTACACAGAATTAAAAATATTAGGAAATATAATTGATAGTAAGGGTATTCGTCCTACAGATGAAGGGCTTAGAGCAATTACACAAGTAACTTCACCGACTAATATAAACCAATTGCGTAGTTTTTTGGGATTAGCAAACTATTTTCGCCGGTACATTCCAAATTTTAGTAAAATTACGTTCCCTTTAACCGAATTAACAAGAGGTAATTTTAAAACAAAAAAAGATAAAATAAAGTGGGAAAACGTCCATGAAAACGCATTTAATGAACTAAAAAATAAATTAATAACGCCACCAGTACTAATGCATTACGACGAAGAAGCCGAAACTATTTTAGTAACGGATGCTTCTTTATTAGGTTTAGGTGTAATTTTACAGCAGAGAGATATCGATGGTAATATTCATCCGGTGTCATTTGGTGCGAAAAAATTGACGCCAGCACAAAAAAATTACTCAGCGTTAGAACTTGAGGCATCGGCATTATTTTTTGGATGCACTCATTTCAGACAGTATCTGTATGGTAAACAATTTACAGTTTGGACAGACCATAAAAATTTAGTGGGCCTTCAAAAAATAAAATCGGAATCACATATATTAAATCGTATAAGAACAAAACTAATAGGATATGAATTTAACATAATATATAAACAAGGTATTTTTAACAAAGCAGCAGATTTTTTATCAAGACATCCAATAGGTTTTGATAAATCGGCAAAAATTAATTACGATATAGATTTAGTTTTAGATTTGATAAATATAAATGCTACTGAAAAATTATACAATCCAATTTCTTATAATGATTTTATATATAATAATGATAAAGGGGTTAAGTATAATTTTAGTATTAAACAAGTAAATCAAGATTTGTTTAGTGACTACTTCGATGAAACATTTAATTTAGTGCATTGCGTTCCGCAAGATTTTGATATGAGCAAAGGCATTAGCAGGGGCGGACTGGCCAGGTGTGCTAGTGTGCCGTAGCACACCGGGCCGGCTCAATATATGGGCCGCTGGGCCGCCACGCCGGGGGCCCATGAACATCAATTGACGATATTCGTATTTTACTAATGAATGTATTTTTTAATTTTAAATACCAAACATTTTAAAACTACTGTTATTGGTTGGAACGATACTTTAATAAGTTGATACTTCGTAGTTCGTAGTCGAGCAAACAGCTAATAATAATATAATGTACATTACATTGTATTATTATAATATTCATTTATCACAAATTCATATTCATCCATTATCATCTATGTATAAATTATTCCATGATAATGGCATGCTGAAAATCATAGATAATATTATAGAAATATATTATTATCTATGCTGAAAATATTATATTTGCTATCAGATAACAGATATTGTTAATTGTTATCTATCTCCGTACCGGCAATTTATATGGACCTTTATATCAATGCTATAATAGTATAATATTATGTTATTACCTATAAGACTTAAATCGTGTATTATAAATTATGGCCCTGGCCCATCGCCCTGAAGAAATTTAAGGTCCAACGTACGACGTACATGTTTTGTAATTTTGTATATTGTACTGTAAAATCGCTGTTATTATTTTTTTAAATTATGTCTTCAAACGGTCCAAAAGACAACAAACATGTTAAAGGTGGAGCAGAAAAAGCTCGCCTCAAACGGGTTCTTCAGTTAAAAGCATTAGCCAATGACCCAAAACAAAAAAAAATTTGTTTTGCTAAGAATTCTGATAATTCGGTAAGTTTTATAAGCTAATATTCAAACTATAGACTTTTGATATAAATTTTCAATTGAAAATTTGAAATCTAGTATTTATATTGGTATTTGGCATACGTATAATATGTTACAGATGAATATTTCTAATACAGTTGTTACTGATATTATAGTTGAGCCAGTTCAGGTATGTAAAGCCCTAATTTGTAATGTATATGTTATGTGTTTACTATTTAATGTTTATTAAGTATTTGTGGTAAATGCAACTGCCTGTGAATTTTGATTTATATTTGTATTAATGTTTGTTAATAAAGAAAAAATGTATATAGAATTTTTATTTTGTATTTGAAATAAACTGAGTGTACAACATAAAATAATTATAATAATATATTACTATTTAAAACATACCCCATATATACAAATATTATAATACCTACTATTCTATACACATTTATTTATATAATTATTATTTATTATAGATACTATACCTATTATTCAACATTAAATTATTATTTTTTATTTGTGTTTTTAAAAATATTATTTAGTCCATTACAATTGACAAGCGTTGAGGATGGTAATATTATTATCAAAATATGTATCTAATTATCTAAATATTATAACCATAATATTTTTATGATTTTCTTTAAATTGTATTTTATGTAGGTATATAGGTACTATAGTAATGATTATATGAAATATATATTTGATTGCATAATTTATATATTATACTTTTGGTTGTTACTTGTTTTAGTTTTCATAAAAGTTATTGTAAATTGAAATAAAAATTAAAATAAGGTAAGTTATAGTTCTCTTTCTTCTGAATTATTTTTTTTTTCAAATTATAATGTAGTACCAACATTTTTTAGTTTTATTTTGTATAAACTTATGAAATTTATCTATTATCATTTACCATGCATGTAAAATGTGTAAGTATAGTAAATAATGCACTGCTTTTTAGTTATTTAAATTATTGTTTTGTGTTGTGTTAATGTGTTATACTTTTAAATTACATGAAACAAAATTGTGACTTAAGTATTTTTAACAGTGGTAGTTTTAGGATGCCATAATTTATTTGACAAAAGTTTATGTTTTAAAAAATGTTATTTTATATTTAGAAAGTAAATGTTGATGCAAATAGTGACGATGGTACATCTAGTACTATAATGCAATCTGACATAATATTAAATCATGACATATATGTTGAACTTCCATCACAAGGATTAATACAGGAAAAAGTCAATTTTGTGCAATCACAGGAAGTAAATGTCGATGCAACTAGTAAAGATGGTACATCTAGTAATATAATAAAATGTGACTTAATATTAAATGATGACCTATATGTTGAACTTCCATCACAATCCTTAATACAGGAAAAAGTCAATTTTGTGCAATCACAGGAAGTAAATGTCGATGCAACTAGTAAAGATGGTACATCTAGTAATATAACAAAATTTGACATAACATTAAATGATGACTTATATTTTAAACTTCCATCACATGCTTCAGTACAGGAAAAACTCAATTTTGTGAAATCACATCCAAGACAGCCAATGGATTTGGCAACAAAGTATGAAAATGTATCATGGTCGTTTAACAAATTGTATAATCGTGTTCTAGAAGGACAAAGGGGTAAATTAATTCCAAGGAAATGGTTATCAATTAAATCACACCAAAACACAGTTAAAGCTGTATACTGTGCAATATGCATTGCGTTTAGTACGTCTGAAACAAATTTTTCAAGTGGATGTACTAATTTCAAAAATATTTATCAATCAGTTGAAAAACACGAGAAAAGTCATGTTCATAATGAAGCTGTACAATCATTTATTCAAGCATCTAATCATAATTCAATAGAACATTTAGTGAATAGAAATATGATGAATCTAAATAGAAAACAAGTGAATGATAATATACATGTTTTAGAACAAGTTTTTAAGATAGTTAAACTTTTGGCCAAACAAAATTTAGCTTATAGAGGTACTAGTAATAATGAAGCTTTGTATAAATTTGATGATGAATCAAATTTATATGAAAATAAAGGAAATTTCTTAGAACTTGTTCGTTTTGCTTCTGAACAAGATGCTGTTTTAAATAATCACTTAAATTTAGCAATCAAACGTAGTAAAAAAAGAAACCAATCAACATCTACAAAAGGAAGAGGCGCCTTGGTGACTCTACTCTCTAAAACAACAGTGAATAAAGTTATAATGGCAATTGGAAAGTCTATGAAGAATAGAATGAGAAAAGAATTGGGTGACCAAATTTTTAGTATACAAGTTGATAGCACTCAGGATATTGGGACATCGGATCAAGCAGCAATCTGCATTCGTTACATATGTGAAGGAGAGATAAAAGAACGTTTATTTGCACTCTTACGTGTAGAAAAGTCAACTGGAAAAGCCTTGTATGAACTTTTAAAATCATGTTTTCTGACCTATAATATTGATTTTCAAAATATTGTGGGTGAGTCATTTGACGGTGCACCCAATATGCGTGGGGAGTTTAATGGTCTTCATGCATACATTAAAAATCAAAATGAAAAAAGTGTGTATGTCTGGTGTCATGCACATATTTTAAACTTATGCATTTGTGATTCATGTGAAAATATTTACTCAAAAAACTTATTTGGACTCCTCAATCGTTTATCCACATTTTTCGCCGATTCGTATAAAAGAATGAATGTATGGATTGAAACTCTAAAGAAATCTAACACAAATACTGGAGTAAAAAAACTAAGAAAGCTCCAGAAAATAGGTGAAACAAGATGGTGGTCAAGAGAGAAAGCCTTAAAATGGGTGTTTGGTGGTGACGATTGTCTTTTCGCTACAGTTCTTTCTGGTTAAGACTTTGTATCTATTTCAAATACATTTGATCCAAAAACATCTTCTGAAGCTGCATCATTAAGAGATAAGCTTTGCGATTTTAATATCATCTTAACGGCTCATTTATTTTTAGAAATATTTAAAATTGTTGAGCCAACATCAAAATATTTACAAACAAGCAATTTAGATATGCTGGCTGCTTGGGAAATGGTGGAAAATTCTAAAAAAATGATTGGAAAAATAAAGTTTTCCTTGGTGTTTTCTAATTCAAAACAATTTTCTTTTTCTATGAATAACGTACTTTCAGAAACAGATATTTCAGAAACTGTGATTGTACAAAGTGAACTGCCTCAACCACGAATACGCAAAAAGAAGAAAAACTTTGATGAAAATTGTGCTGATGAATTAACAAATGCAAATGTTTTAGATAAATTTCGTATTGAAATGTTTCAATGTGTTGTTGATCAACTAATAAGCAGCTTGACAAATCGTTTTTCAACTAATACGCACATTATTGCAGATATCCAATACCTAATTCCAAAAAATTTTAAAAATCAGCTCTATCCGGAACATTGTTTAAGCACTTTATCTGATTTGGTTGGTATCGACCGCCAGACATTAATTTCTGAACTACAATCATTTTCAAATGTCTATGAAAATATTGTAGGCTCGTTAAATAAAAGAACAAAAACCATTTATAAAAGACTTGAAGTTAGTAGTAAAAGTGATGACGATAATATTGACGATCTTCAATCTGATGAAGATGATTTTGATTTTAATATGAGTGCGGACTATGACTATGACATGAACGATCAAACCAATAGTAAACAAACTCAAACAATATCAAAGGGTAAGTATACGTCGTACATACATTAACGATTCTTATAAAATATACAATAATACCTTTTGGCTATTTGTATATTAAAATAATGTAATACAATAATTGTATTAAATTATATTTATTTCAGGATGTAATAAAAAAGAAAACGTCCATCACAATGAAGATTGTTGTTTAATATGTGTCCATAAGCTACTCAATTCTTTAAATTTGCACTCTTCTACATTCAGTAACTTATACTCAGTGTATGAATACATTTTAACATTGTCATGCACTCAGGTAAAATGCGAGAGATCTTTTAGCAAATTAAAAATCATTAAAAATAGACTGAGATCATCTTTGGGGCAGGATCATTTAGAAATATTTATGTTGATGTCTATTGAGCGAGACATTTTGGAGAATGTAGAATTTTCGGATATTCTCGAATATGTAAAAGGTACTTCAGATTTAATGAAAAAAATGTTTACCTAAATAATGATGCTTAATAATTTTTATAATATAAATTTAATTTCTGCGTACAAATCTGGTTATATTTTTTTCTGTATATTATACATTGATAAATTGGTCAAAATGGTTTTATTGAAGCAAAGATTGGTCGTTTTTAAGATTATACAATACACCTATCCTAATTTACAGAACAAAGGCAAGGTAACCTACTATTATTTATGTATTTAGTGCAATTACTGTTATAATCGCAATAAGGTAAGTATTTAGTATATTTACAGAGGTCCTAAAGGCTACAAAACGAACAAGTAGGTATAATATATATTATATATATATATTTGATAAACTACCCGAGAAAGTAGGTAGGTATTCTTAGAGAATGGTATGAACTGGTTGGGCCGGCCGTTTATTGTTGTAGAATACTGGGCCGCTTACCTCCCAGTCCGCCCCTGGGCATTAGTCTTAATTTCAAAAATAAATATGGACACGTAAACGAATTAAAAGCACAAAACAAAAAAATCGGTCAGATTGCTCACTTAAATTTTAATAATCATTTTATAATCTATTTAATTACAAAATCAACAATTCATGATGAAACTACGTACAAAACATTATTTACTACCTTAAAATTGTTAAAAAACTATTGTAGCACTTATAATGTAACAAAAATAGCGATGTCAAAGATTTCATGTGGCTCAGATAAATTAAATTGGTTAATGGTTTTTAATATGATAAAATACGTTTTTCGTGACACAGCAATTGACATAACAATTTCAATATTTACGCCACCACAGCATAATATATCATTGGTTGAACCTATTAATGTACATTTGTTGCAAACGCGTGACGATTTTTTACAAAGGGTAACAGAAGCTATTAATAATCCCGAGTCATCAGAAATGAAATGGGTTAGAAAGGCGAAATCATACATTATAAATAAAGATGATAGGCTAGTATATTATAGAGATATTTATAAAGGTACGCCGAAATTGGTGATAGCATTACCAGCAGGTCTAGTTAACGAAGTGATTGAACATTTTCATAACGAAAAAATGTCTGGTGCACATTTAGGCGTCCATAAAGTATTTAATAAAATAAGATCACGGTATCACTGGCCTACTATGCAAAAAGATATTAAAAATTATGTAGTTTCTTGCAAAATATGTCAACAGCGTAAACCAGATAAACGACCACCAGTTGGAAAATTGCAATCAAATAAATTGATAAATGGAGTTCCGTTTCAAGAAATTTATATCGATTATATAGGACCTATGATGGGCTCAAGAGGGTGCAAATATATATTAGTTGCTACATGTCGAGCAACAAAATTTTGTTTCGCTAAAGCATACAAAAATGCAGATGCTAAATCAACTACACAATTTTTATTAGATTTAATATTAACATACGGCCCACCGAGAATAGTAAGATCTGATAATGGTACGCATTTCACGGCCAAAGTAATTTCACAGTTATTGTTAGCGTTAGGAATTCAAAAAAAGGAGGGAATAGCCTATAAACCAACAAGTCAGGGACAAGTAGAAAGGCAAAATCAGGTGATAATAGATATGATAGCTCCATATGTTGCAGAGGGTGAAAAGTGGACGGATGTCTTGCCTGTAGTTTTGCATGCATATAACACAGCCATACACCACTCAACTGGATACACTCCTTTTTACCTAGTACACGGCTACGAACCCATTTCTATTTTCGATATTGCTATTATTCCATCAAATTTAAATCATTCTACTATTATAGAAATACAAAAACTAAATTCAATTCGTGAGAAATTACCAAATATTCTACAAAAAGCTTTTGAGAAACAGAAACGTTACGCAGACAGAGGGAAAAAAGATATAGACTTCTATGTAGGCGAGAAAGTTTTGGTAAAAATTAATGTAAGGAAAGATAAATTTGCAGATAGATATGAAGGCCCTTATACAATATTGAAAAAAATTAACCCAGTAACATATTTAATTGAAATAGATAAAATGGAAAAAAACAAGCCGAGAAAAAACATGTTCAACAAATTAAAAAATATAGAGATAGGTCACAAATACAAAGTGTATATTATTATAATTAAAATAACTATTAATTAAATCTGAAAGTGTTAGATAAATAGGTAAAATATTTTTGTAGAACTCACTTATTTTAATAAATACGGTGATTGTCCTTAGAGTATAAGATTTGTATATATTATTATTAAAATAAGAATTTGACAATAATTAATGTATTTAATTAAGAATATTATAATATTATAATAACAATTTTGAATATCTTACTATAACATTATTGTTTATCACGTTGTAAACAATAGTTTTATAGTCGGGCTATTACGATAATGATTAATAACCACTTAATTTCTTAGTATTGTTATGCAATACTAACGAAGTTTTGTCGGCTCAAATTTTTATATTTTTAGTGAAATGTATATATAACGAAGTTTTCACAACTATGCAATTTAATAAATAAATATATGGGTCAACTAATAGTTGAATGAACATCAAAAATATATATTCAGCATTTAACAATAAAATATGTGAACACCCATAGTAAGCATGTATCTATATATAACATAGTGTATATAATGAATATCAGATACAGTGTCTTATTAGTCAACGGACATCGGTCATAGACATAGGTAATAGCAGTAATAATCTAAACAGTGTCATAAACTAATTTAATATCTTTTTCGTAATTAAACATATAATTAATTAATTATTTTCTTTTGTTGTGTAAATTAAAATTAAAAATATGTCGACAAAATTTTTTATTATTTTGGCGTTTGGAGTGCTTGGAGTAATAGGAACTGATACTGTTCAACTAGAGGAGAAGATTTTTGACCACAACCAAGGAAACGGATCGGGTATTTATTACGAGCCAATTTATAAAATGAAATTTTACTCTAGTAAATTTAATTTAATAACACATGTAAATATTTCCGTTTTTATCGAAAAGTTTGATGAAATGAATAATTTGATAAATTATAATGATAAATTGTGTTTAGCTAACACTAATGTGTCAAACATATGCAATAATTTTAAATCAGAATTAAAAAAACCAGAAAACATTGTAAGAGCTAGAGGTAGAGTAATACACCTAGACAATATGGTGTAATATTAATATAAATTAGAGATAATAATATTATTGTAATAATTGCCATGAAAAAAAAAAAAAAAAATGTAATTGAATAATTATTAATAATTTTAATATACGTATTTTGTTAAAAATCAAAAAAATAAATAAAGGTAATTGAAAAATTTAATTAATAATGTAATGTATTTTATAAAAAAAAAAAAAAAAAAAAATGTAATATAATTAATTAATAATTTTAATATACGTATTTTGTTAAGAATCAAAAAAAATAAATAAATGTAATTGAAAAATTTAATTAATAATGTAATGTATTTTGATGCAAAAAAAAAAAAAAATAAAAATATATATATGTAATAGTAATCATTGTTAAAATTAACATTTAAGGATAAATAATTGTATGCTATTGTTCGAATTGAAAAAAAAAAAAAAATATTGACATATTATTTGTAAATATAAAATAGTGTTAAGGGCAAATGAAAGGGGTAGGTGAGGACAGCCGTGGGTGTCGGTACGAAGGAAGGAAGGAGCTCCTATGTAATCTACGTCATCACCTCGGTCATGAAAATGTTCAAAGAAAAATATATACCTATATTTAAAACTGAAGTCTTGAAGTCTTGCCTTGATATGTGGTGTGAATACAACTAGATGAAGTTCAACCAATAAAATATAGCCGGAGGTGGTTGGAAAACTATTATTTTTTTGCAATTGAACATTTACACCACTATCTTCCACTCAGCTACCGGTGCTTATACTTCCCAAATCTGGGGTCCAGATTTAAATGGACAAGGGGTACATGTAACGATTGCCATCTATCGGCATCGTACATTATTCCTTAAGTAGGGCACCCGCTGCCTAATATGCTGAGTGTGAGGAATGGCGAGCGCTGCTGACTGCTGACCAAGGGTTTTAGGCACACGGCAGCGGTGTATATAATTACGACCGAGGCGGTGTGTGAGGGAGTGTGTGCGCGACACGGAGACAACAGGAACAACGACTCCGCGACGATCCGACGGCCCCATCAACGATCCACACTCACGGCATGTCATCATCTACCCGGATCGGTAAACCATTTAACACATTTATATATATATGCTAATATAATATCTACTATTACTTTTATATAATAAATTCTAATAATTCTATAATAATACACGTAATTTATACATTATACCTATATGCTTTACTTTAATAAGGTAACCCTGATCTCTTAGTATTAATATTACACACCGAGGTCGAGTCTCCGAGACCTCGTACAAAATAAACAGAATAAAAGCCAGTAGGGTTCGAGAGTCGAACGCCCGGTGAAGAGGGGACGTTACACCATATTTATCCATCAACTCGTCGAACGTCTTGTTATAAAATTCTTTACCGTTATCCAATTGTAAAAGTTTCGGTGAGCGATCGTGCAGTATTTTAGACATAGCACTAGTGACTTCTTTACCGGATTTAGTCCTCAGAGGTAGAGCCCATGCGAATTTAGTAAAACAATCAATTACGCATAAAATATACTTATAACTAGGGCTCGGATTTTAAAGCATAATAAATAACAAAAAAAGCACAAAATTATTTTAAAAAAGCAAAAAAAAGCATGACTAAAAATTAACATGAATAATTAGTAATAATTTATAAAACTGAAAAAAAAAAATTTAAAAATTAATTTAAATTAAAATAAGAATTTACTACCATAATGTATTTACTATATAAGGTATCAACCTATAAACTATCTGTAGATCGATAATCTATACATTTAAAGTCGTTTCACACTAATAGTACGATCACGGTCATTATTGTGAATTTTCACATTTTTTATTAAGTAAATAAACATTATTTTTTATTTTTATAGCATAATAGACATATAACAATTCCGTAGTTAGAATAACTGAAAAAAAGCAATAAAAAAGCACAAAAAGCATTTACACAAAAAAAAGCTAAAAAAAGCCAAAATAAATTCGTTTTTTTGGAATCAGATTGACGTGAAACGAATTTATGTATAATTATTATATTTCTATCTTAAATATATAAAAAGAAGCATTTCCTTTAAAATCCAAGCCCTACTTATAACCTTTATTTTTTCTAGAATATAGTATCATTTCGACCAAGTCAGCTTGCCACAAATCATTTTTTCCATATATGTTAACTCTTCGCCGCGTAAAATTTTTCCTTGACGGTTTGTGGAGTTCCGTAGATTTCACGTTTAGACATTTGGAATTCGTTTAATTAGCCCGGCCTCAAGTAATTCCTCGAAAATAGATATTATCTCATTTGAAACACCTGTATTGCCAGCTGATTTCGATGCTAGAAGTAACCGAAGTCTATCGACCAACTCGTTTAGGTTATCCCAATACACTAAGTTATTTCTCTGTACTTTCATATACAGTTCGCCACCCGAGGGGAATAATCGACTTATAATATTTTTAAATTTTTTACATGCGGTATTTTTAATTTTCAAACCGCCTGCGGTTAAATGCGCCGATGTGTGAATTAATATCGATTTATACGTCTTTAAATCGTCACCCGTATAAATAAGAAGGTTTTTCAAAAACAATAGTCGAAGAAGTCCCGAGGTTGCCGGATAAGACGCTCCATCGAAAAGTATTAAATTTCGAGTGAATTTCACTTCTTTATCGCCCAAGGTAATATCACCGTTTGCTAGTTTTTTCGGACCATAAGTCTTATCTATATCCACGGACTGGAACCAATTTTCAATTTCTTGTTGATAGTAGTCCTCGTCATCAACATCGCCGTTTTCGTTAATTTCAGAATCTATTCCGCCGAGCTTATTTTCCCCCTTGTCCGCCGTACTTTGATTAGTAAATAAATCACGCGTATTCGATATTTTAGTTAAAGGTTCTATAACGGGCTTGAATGTTTGCGCCATCAACTGTTGAACGTCGGCTTCACTGTTTTTCAATGAGGTATATTTACGTTTTATACTTTCCTTAGCCTTCACCAATTCCTCTAATATATTACTTTCCTCCTTCATGATTGCGTTTTAAATGATATTTATTCACTATAAACGCCGTCTTATATAACCACGTGCGTATCAAACCCGAATCGGTAACGGCCGCTATCACGTTCACTATCTTTGCAAATGACTACAAACGCAAACCTATCACGATTCCAGCACACGGTACAAAATTGTTTGAATTGATTGTACGTCATATCACCCGAACAATGTTCATTGTATACATGATTTAAATTAGTTTCATCTTGTTTGAACAAAACTATTAAATTAGCGTTATCACGTATCAGTTGTTTGGGTACTTTTGAATAACTCTGAGCTAGATAGAATATATCTACTTTATTATGCCTCCCCCCTGGAAAAATATTCCCTTATCACCCCCTGCTGTTCTCCAATAACGTCGTCCATGATAAATATAGAGTTTGGTAATACTTTTTTGGGCGCGATGACTTTATCGTTCTCGAAAAACGTGAAAATGTTAATTCCGTCAATACCATCAATAATACGCTTCAGTAATTTATATTTCGGTTGTTCCAGCGTTTTAGAGTATATGTAAATGTTTTCAAATCGAAGCCCGTTTTCGTCGACGAGTAGAAAATATATCAAATTCGTCTTGCCGCAACCCGAACTCCCCAATACTAGAGAGCGTATCGTGTTTGGAAATAACTCACCATGCCTATACTGTACTGTATCAGGGCTATCGATGTTATATATTCGAAGTTTTTTTCTTGCTCGATAAATCGCATTTTGCAAACCGAACGTTACGCTATAAATACAGATGTGCTGCCTATGATAGCGTCACACGATGTCTCGCGTTCGTAAACGAAACACCAATAAGGGTTCCGGCCTTGTTAACTCAGTAATAAACCATTTACCGGTGGAATTACATTTACCCGGTTATAGGTAAGTCGGTACATTACATTATTAAATCCTAACTAAATTTTGGCTTTGCATTTAGATTCGCCGGTCCTGGTACGAAATTAAAAGAAAGGCTTGCGCGTGGTGATCGAGGCGTAAACAGTCTAGACGAGTTGGCTAGAGCTCATGATATCGCGTATGATAAAAGTAATTCACTAGCTGATCGACACAAAGCTGACGAAATATTGGAAAATCAAGCTTGGGAAGTGTTTAAATCCAAAAACACTGGAATTAAGGAAAAAGCCGCGTCTTGGCTAGTTACTACAGCTATGAAAGTCAAGCGCAAGATGGGGGCTGGCTGTGGATTTAAACAAATGGTTGCGGCTGCTAAAAACGCGATCAAAAATAAAACGACAGAAAAGAATATAACTAAATTAATTAGAACGTGTTTGACGGTGGCTAAAAAATCGAAAACTAAGAAAACTAAAACTCCTAGAATCATACCAATCCCTAAAAAGGGAGGTGTTTTACCTTTAATACCTATATTTGCCGGTTTATCTGCATTAGGTGCGCTAACTAGCGGTATCGGCAGTATAGTAAAAGTAGTGAATGATTTAAAATCTGATAAAAAAACCCCTATTCATTTATGAAAGGGTTTATACCTCGCACCATACAAGGGAGGTTCTTATAAAATCGTAAAAGGAAAAGGCTTATACCTCTCACCTTACAAAGGTGGTTCGGTGAATCGGAAATCTAGAAAACCGACAAAAAACTAATTGCTACACTACCCGATAGAGCATTGTATGATTATGAGATTATAAAATACGTTTACATGTTGAAAATACCTTATTTCATCGTAGTATTTTCCAGAGACAAGTTGCCTTTACATTATAAACATAGAGAGTCAGCCATAGTTAATTTAGATATTGAGAAGGGGGGAGGAACTCATTGGGTAGCGTATAAAAAAATCGGTAAACAAGTTAAATACTACGATAGCTTTGGAAATTTACCCCCACCACTAGAATTACAGAAATATTTTAGCGATTGTAATATTGAATATAATTACGACAGACATCAGAAATACAATACAACTAACTGTGGCCATTTGTGTCTAAGATTTTTATCATGTACACTATAACATTGAGCGGCAACTCGAGCGAATTGTCTTGCGATTTTTTCCCGCCGATTGAAGTCAGTAAAAACGCTAAGATTTGCCTGTTAGCTTTTCAAACAAACAATCTATACCCAATATAAACAACGGGTGTGATCAAATAGGATTTATAAATAAGAATGATATGGGTCATCAAGTTTACTCATTACCCACAGGCTCTTATGAGTTGAGTGAAATCGAGGCGGTGATAAAGCATATACTAACTGATTCCAAGATGAAGCGAGTTGAGGGGGAATAACAATACGTTAAAATGTGAAATGCAATGTAACGTATCTATAGATTTATCAATGCCCAATAGTATAGGCAAGCTGTTAGGCTTTGAAAAACGTATATATGACGCTAATGTTAAACATCAATCGGGCAAGTTGGTAAATATTACAAAAACAAACTGTATATATATCGAATCAAACCTGGTTGCGGGCTCATTCAAGAACGGAAAGCAGAGTCATACAATACATGAATTTTATCCGAATGTTCCTCCAGGCTATCTGGCTATAAAGTAATAGAGAATCCAACACATTTGGTTTTTTATTCAATCAATTGTTCATCTATCACGCATACAGAGATTATTTTAAAAAATCAGGATAACGAGTTAATCGATCTACGCGGAGAACCAATATCAATACGCTTATTAATCAAAGATATATGATAAAATGGGGTTGCAGTTTTGTAATACAAATAGCCGGGTATATGAAAAACCAGCTAGTCGTGTTGGGGACATTATCGAGTCAACAGCTCCGAAGAAAAAGAAACGACATTTTAAATACTCTAAAGTGAGGGACGGTTTAACAGCTGAAAATTTAACTTTTCTACAATCACTAAACGCTATTTAATATGGACGATATGTATTTAGATGTATCGGCTGGGTATGTTGACGATTGTAGGATAACTCAAATTGATTATCATTCTTTTCTACCTTATTCAACATCTGCTCTTTCTAATAATGATGAAGTACGTATTGCCTTACATAACACAGAGTCCTATACTCTACCATGTGAAAGTTATATCTATATCGAGGGAACAATAACCAAACCTGTTGAAATAACAGATGATATTCGATTTATAAACAATGGACTAGCATTTCTTTTTTCCGAAATAAGATATGAACTGAACGGGATTCAAATTCAAAAACTCGATAACCCAGGTTTAACTACAACATTGAAAGGATATTGTTCGTATAATAAATCGGACATAGTGTCACGCTATAACGCTGCCTGGGATGATGATATTAAAAATTTTAATAAAGATTTTATCGAGAGCTCTATGTTCAACGGGTGTATAAATCTTAAGGATTTGTTTGGTTTTTGCGAGGACTATAAACGTATTTTAATAAACTGCAATCAGCAATTGATATTAAATAGAGCGTCAATACATATAAATGCGGTTAAGCAATATAAAAATAATGACGTTGTCCTAGACGCGCCTAAGTTAAAGGACGTTAAGATAAATATCACGAAAATATTGTGGAGAATGCCTATAGTCAAGGTCGACGACAGAGAGTTATCCATTTCCTAAAAGCTTTTTTGAAGTTGGTTTTTATAAAAATCTACTTCTTTTTGCGTGCCATTGTCATTTTGGTACTTAATATATAACTCTCCAACATCTTCAAAGGTAGTCATTTTCAATATTGTGTTCACTATTGTAGTGTTCGTGATGGAATAACAATTTATAACAAGCTTAAATCTTTATCTTAAATCTTATCTTAATCCCTTCCCAATGTATAGACTTATTTTAAGATTTTATTAGGTTTTATTATTTTTCACCTATTGCTAAAAACAATATTGTAACCTCTCTTTTTAAATTTTATTTATTAAAGTTTTTTAAAAATTCCATAACCCAACATAATTTTAAGAGTAGTTATAGGTCAAATCACACACAAGGCCGTTTGTAGGGGAGAAGCTAGAAATTAATAACATTTTTTTACATAACAGTATTTAGAATAGAGCAGCCATACATTTATTTCAAGTCGTTTACAAAACAACATTTTTATTAAAACATGTTTTTAAATATTTTTTATCCATATAATTTTTTTAATTTTTTACTTTATTCAATGACAACATTAAGTTTTAAGAATTTTATATTCCAAAACAGAATGTGATTATAATAATTAATACTAAAAATAAGAAACAAAATAATTTTTTAAGAAATGTATAAAAATGAATAATTGCTATTGTATTATTTGTATACCTAATATACATAATATGCATTTAATGTAAAAACTATCTTGTGTGTGAATAAGCCACATAATGAAAACTAATTTAACATTAAATTATCAAAAATAATAAGTGCATTAGTTATCAATAATTCTACTGGAGTATGGCCTAATTTCCGTAATGCAAGTTTTTGGAGAATTTGGGTAAGGCCATAAACCAACAAAAAATATTAACACTTGACACACACACTACACTTGATAAAATTATAAAAATTAAATGTAATATATATTAACTACTCAACATTTAAACTTATTTAAGGGCTACGGACTTCAAATGCAACAAATACAATTACCTAGTACAAACATAATTAATTTTTCATCTTAAATTTTTTGAAAATAAGGTAATTAAAAATTGGAAATGTCTGATTAATTTTTTTTTTAAATGTTAAATTTTCTATTTTAACAACCTCATAATGCTATTTATGAGAAATTGTATTACAATTTAATAACATAACCTTTAAGTAAGCTGACTTAATATTTCCCTCTTCGTAAAAATTAACTTTACAATCTGGAAATAAAATAAAATAATTTAAAAAAATGTATTTATTTAATAATTCAAAATATTCATACATACACAATTAATTGAATAGTTCGTTCAGAGACTATATTATATTACAGAAATATATTTGATTCCATAATAATTTACATAAATATCAAATATCAGTGTACTGGTACAGTTATGAAACATTTGCTAGTCAAATCAAATTGTATTGTCTAGTCATAGATATAGTTGCTCATAGTTCAGTGTAATTTATTATGAATTACTAATTTTTACTGAAATCAAAGTCAAATTTTTTTACACAAGGTTATTAATAAGTATTATTTAGTAAAAAAAAAAAAATGTTAGTTGAACTTACCAATTAACTATACAAATTAAATAGTCGCCAAATAAAGAATTTGCAGATGAATTTAAAAGTTTTGACTTGGTGTTTGTATAGTATTGTATAGTTTTATTATAATATGATATCCTATGAAACAATGTAAGTGGTCCATTTGTATACAATGTTTAAATAAAAATTGTAAACTATGCAGAATAACAGGTTTGACTAAAATAAAAAAAGTAAAATCATTAAAAAATAATTTCTTAGATAAAATTTAAAAACTTCTATTGATTTTTAACTGTTTAATTAGAAGAAAAACTTACCAAACAATTTGAAAATGAAGTTTCCAAATTGGTATCCAATTATCATGCATTATATTAGTTTTCGGTAATAAAACACCTATTTTGAATTAAATTATTTTTACATTGCAAATTTAAGTATTATAAAAAAGCACGTCATTGTGAAGTATTATTATTTAAAATTGAAGTACCTGAGTAGGTACTTACTTCATACTTGTTTTAATTACCTAATATTCATAATTTATTTTGTTTACCATTATAACATTATACTAGTAAAGTATCAATGTATTATCAATTGATTTTTTTTTGGTTGCTTAAAAGGACGTCGCACCCGCATGTGTCGTCTCCGTCTTACACACATACGGCATAGGCGAAACGCGTTTACTTAGTTTGAGTATAACTCGCTCAATTTTGGTACTAGAGTAAATACACCTATTATAAAATTAAAATATGACAATATTTTGGAGGGCAAGTCGATGAGTTTTTTCCATTATTTCTAATATAACGTTCGTTATAACCGTTTAGAAATAGTTAAAATTTCAAAATGTTTAAATGACCTTTAACTTATTAAAATTTTAATTTTCTAAAAAAAACTCATCGGCTTGCCCTGCGAAATATTGTCATATTTTCATTTTATAATAGGTATATTTACTCTAGAATCAAAATTGAGCGAGTTATACTCAAACTAAGTAAACGCGTTTCGCCTATGCCGTATGTGTGTAAGAAGGAGACGACAGATGCGGGTGCGACGTCCTCTTAAATGCAAAAAGTATAAATTGCAATTTATGTATTAAGCATACTGTAATTTTTTCATTATATTGAATCTGAATTTTGTGTATAAATTAATAATGTCATTTTACAATGGTTAACAGTGATTCAAATTTTTTTTCTACTTTTGTATTTCATCTTTAACATTTAACATGAGACGAACCATACAGTTATACTTGTATTGCAAAAAATATCTTATCAAAATTACACTCATCTTATCATTTGCAATTAGGCTATGTTTTATAACTGTTTGTAGTTTTATATGATTTTTCTATAGAAATTTGTTGTGTGTCAATTGAATATTGTCTTAAATCATTTGATTTTAATAATGTAATCTGCTTATGCTTTAGGTTTAATTTTTCCAACTCTGAATTATTTAGTTTCTTTCTTGTATTACTTGTGTGTATACATTGTTTTTTTCATAAGGTCTTTAATGGTGCTATTTAAACTTCCATTTAGTATATTTATTTAACTATCACTATTTTTCCAGATACCAGTACCACTGATTATCAATGTATGCTGGCCATGGATCTTGCATTTGACATACCAGTGAACTCACTACCATTCTACGTTGAAGATAAACTAAATCATACCAATAAACATCAATGATATTTTTTAATGCTATTCGCAAAGGTTTTTGGTTGTAAGTTAATTTTTAATTATAAATTAAATCTTTCAAATCTAAACAAATGTATACAAATTACCACTGAAAATATAACTACTGTCTTAGCAGCAGACAAAATTGCCGAACACTTCACCGAAGCCGTTACTAATGCTGCACGGGCGTGCTCGGTCACTCACCCCAAAATCCAATTAAAAAAAAAATCACGAGGCATTACCACTATCCATATTGACTTTAATCCAACAAAAACACATCGCCAGACGCGCTTGGCTAAACCAGAAAAACCTAGCAGCCAAAACAACGTTAAACAAGCTTACTGATCAAGTGCAAAACGCCCTGTAACAATTCCGCATAAATTCATATAGCAAGTTCTTGTCAAATATTCATCAAAATGACTCTAGCCTATGGAAAGTCACAAAAAATCTTTTAAACCAAGAGACAAATTGCATTCCTTCTCTTCGCACTCCAACTCGTCTCATCATTTCTGACGCGGAAAAATGCAAATTTTTTTCGGAAAACCTTTCGAATACTTTCTCCCTGAATCAATACGCAAACCTTTCGAATACTTTCTCCCTGAATCAATACGCACACAACTCTAATGATCTTAGGGTTGTAGATGTTCTGAGATCACTAAACTTCTCGGTACAAAATTCAATCAATTTTGTTACTCCGGGTGAAATTAAAACAATAATCAAAAGGCTACCTAATAAAAAATCTTCTGGCCACGACAACATCACGAATCTTAAGTACAAAAAACTTACTAATAAGGCAATTATTTTCTTGACTTCTCTGTTTAACTCGCTTCTTCGTCTTGGTCACTTCCCGGAAAACTGGAAAAAAGCAATCATAATACTCATAAAAAAACCTGGGAAAGACAAAACAGACCCCGACAGTTACAGACCAATTAGTCTGCTAACTTCGTTATCTAAGATTTTTTAAAAAGTCATCCTTTTGAGACTGCAAAATTATCTTAACTGTACAGACACAATTCCAAAATTCCAATTTGGTTTTAAAGCACATCATTCTACTACACTACTACACAGCAACTTATGCGTATAACTGAACATATAAGCAACTCATATGAAAAACACTGTCACACGGGTGCCGTTTTCATTGACATCTCAAAAGCCTTTGATAAGGTTTGGCATCATGGGTTGTCGTACAAGCTCAAAATTATCAACACACCAAATTACCTACTCGACTCCCTAACTTCATTTCTATCTAACAAACAATTTTCTGTTAAAATAAATGACAACTTTTCTTCTTTCCAATCAATCTTAGCTGACGTCCCACAAGGATCTATACTCGGCCCAACATTATTTAACATCTACACATCCGACATCCCGCAATCACCGCACACAAACATAGCCCTCTTCGCGGACGATACTGTCATCTACTCTGAATCTCGCAACCCAGAAGCAATATCTGTACATCTACAAAACCACTTAAATACATTATCTGTCTGGTGCAAGATCTGAAAAATATCAATTAATCCATCAAAAAGCGTAAGTGTATTATTCAGTCTACGCCGTAATCCTACTCCACCACCGCTAACTTTTAACCACGAACCAATCTCATGGAAGCCATCCGTCAAGTACCTTGGTGTAACGTTGGACAAAAGATTAACCTAGTGGCCACACCTCTCATCTAAACTTCAACAAGCCTGTCAACGTTTAGGGATGCTCTTCCCTATCTTAATCAGAAAGTCTTCCTACAAAAAAAACTTTGTGATTTAGCTATAATTCTCAATGAATCTCCTATAATAGTCAGATAGTTCAAAGAACTGCTTGATTTCAGTTGGATTCCTAGGAACTGGATAGTTCTTACACAACTGATTTTCATCGGATCTAGTTTCACGCCAGAATCCGTGATTAAGTGTTCGAGGTAGATAACCTCACGTCTAAGAAATTGGCGTTTACCCGGTTGAAGTAGAAGATTGAATTTCTGTAATCGTTGAAATACTTCTTTCAGTCTTGCCTCGTGTTCTGCCAGATCATCGGCATATATGATTATATCATTTAGATATACAAACGCCTTAATACCATTCAGCCCTGTCAACACATTGTTCATTAGCCGTTGAAATGTGCTAGGGGCTCCACATAGTCCGAAGGGCATTCGGACAAATTCAAAGTGTCATTTGTCTGTGGAAAATGTCGTATTTTCACAACCTTGCGGTCGAATAGATACCTAATGATACCCACTTGCCAGGTCCAGCGTGGTGTAGTATCTAGAACGCCCAAGTTGGTCTAAAATCTCGTCGATCCTTAAAATTGGAAGTGCATCCCCGATGGTTTACTGGTTAATTCGACGGAAGTCTACACATACCCTAAATAAAATTGCGGTTTACCGTTTGCGTTCAGTTTTTGGGTACCATTATTAGAGGCGCATTCAATGGCAATTCTGATGGTCGGATAACGTTGTCTTCTTCTAGTTTTCCCATTTGCTCGACAATCACCTGTCGGTGAGCGTAGGGAACTGCTTAAATCCTATCCTATCTTAACGCCTAATCCTATCGTTTACAGTTTGAGTTGAAATCCTATGTCAAATCTCGAGCACTTAAACTTCTAGAAAAGAAATAAATCTAGAAGTAATTCCCCGAATTACCGTCGTTAGTTTATTATCATTAAATCAGTAGCACCAATGGATAGAAAACAAAATTTCCTATAAAAATTGATTCCATATGGAATCATTGAGCTCATCATAAAAAGCAAAAAAAAAAAAATACTAAATATTATGATACCATATTGCATCATCGGGTCTGAAAAAGGTTTTAGGTACTTATGTTTTCAATATAAAATATTTTGTATATTTGAAGTAAACACAATTATAAATTCAATAGATTTATTTACAAATATTTCTTTTATTTCAATCTAATCTAGATTGTTGATTCATTTAAGAGTTGTAAGAACATAATATGTTAAAATTATTTTATTTAATACATTTTTGTACATTTATTATATTATTTACTTTTTACAAAATTTTTTTTATATTTACTTATTGTACACCTATATATAATCTAAAAGTACATGAA
Source organism: Schizaphis graminum (assembly GCA_020882235.1). Lineage (NCBI taxonomy): Eukaryota > Metazoa > Arthropoda > Insecta > Hemiptera > Aphididae > Schizaphis > Schizaphis graminum. The sequence goes on along the minus strand of CM037033.1, from coordinate 13,623,087 downwards.
TTAGGTACTTAAAAAATATTATTTTTTAATAATAAATGAAACTAAAATCATATACTAGTTACCAACAAATTTTAATTCAATAATAATTTTCAATTTTTGTGAATAGCTATACATTTATCGACAACAATAGAAATACGTTTACAGTTCTAATAATAAAGCTATCATCATAAAATAAATTTTAATGAATGCAAATTTTCTATGCTTAACGTTAGTAAGGTGGAAACAACACATGTGAATATGAAAGCCTTTTAAGTCATAATGAATTTAAGAACAGTCAGGTCCCAATAGAAAAAATGTAGGAGTTTTCATTAATGTGTACACATCTTTAGGTACATTTACCAAATAAATCCATAAATCCTTTAATACATCCATAATTTTAAAAGTACAATTGGCAGTGATACTTTATATATAATAATGAATAACCGATGATCATAACTTATTTTCAGTTTAATGATAACATTTAAAAAAGTATATTATTAGAAAAACTATAAAATAATTTAATAATATTATTAAATGTAAAAGAATCATTGACATTGTTATGTTACAATTAGTTTTAGTGAGTTTTTTTTTATACATTCTTCAAAATTGTAAAATGCATTAAAAATAAAGATAATTTTTTAAAAAATTGATTACATGGGTTAAATCAAGAAACATTATTTTAATTTATTCATAAATATAAGATTTATTGCCAATTTTTATATCAGGAATAGTAGGTAAGTAATAATAATTTAAATTGAAATACAATTAATTAACGAAACTGCTTAAAATTAATAAGTAATAACATGTGTAAAGTTATAACTACTTATTTTTGAATGGTACGTAGTTATCTAAATCTTTAATATTTCATGTCAACAATTAAAACAATTTGATATTTTGATTAGTGAATTTGTCCTTAAAATAATTTTCCCAATCTGTTATTTGTTTTATTTTTAAATAAAAATAGAGAGAATCAATATTAAAATATACAACAGTTGTATATTAGTTACTAATATATGTTAATGACACCACTTGTATTTTTTTAAGACATGCTGGTAGTTTTTAATGTCAACTTAAAAGTAGTTAATCATAAATAAACAATAATTAAATATTGGAAACAAGTAAAAATAAAAAAAATATAACAAAAAGGTAACTTCAATTTATCAATAAGCATATTATTTAAATAACAGATTTGTTATATGTCATACCAGTTTTAAATTTGTTTTGAGTTTATCATGTATTAAATTGTGTATTTAATTTAAATTAATTTTTATACACTTAGAATTAGTTTGGAATAATAATTCATCATATACTTAATATCAAAATATACCTATCACAACACAAAACAATTAGTTAAATGAAAATGCATCAAATATCTATTTTTAACTGTTGAACTGTTGTACTATAGGTACTTACTACTGTATTTAAATAAGTACAAAAGTCACTAATAGAGATATATTTACTTGGACAATAGTGAAAATTTTGAGATAAAATAGTTAATTTACAATGTATGTACTACATTCACTCATTAATATAATACATATCATGTATGTATATAGTATATACATGTATGTACATGTATGTAGTATTAATGGTATTATGCTTTGTTATTTTGAATGTTTTTGATCTTAGAGGTCAAAATTGACAAGTATGTACACTATAAGAACCCCTGGCAAGACGTTTCTGTCTGTAAGTTCTTAGTATTTCCTGTTATATGTAAATAGAACCACTATTATGGCATAGTGTTTTGTGGTAAAAATTAATATAAGCATAAGTCATAAATAAACATTGTCCATGTATTGTGACGTTAAAAGAATATTTATATATATACAAGTACATAGTAAAGTACCTATATATGCACTAAAGTAGACAATTATGAATAATGTTGAATTTGTAATTAAAAAAGATGTATATATACATTTATTTATTGTGTATATTAATGAAATAAAAAGGAATACTATACAATTTGTATTTGGGTGGAAATACATTAAAATATTTGATGATATATCTAACTTAAAACTGAATACCTACTAAGTGTATAATATAACATTAGTTTATATTTAAATATTTAATAGAATGATTGAATGTTTGTAAATTTCAATTTTTATATATTTATAGATCGTATTACACATATATTAACAGAACTGTAGAATATTTTCAAGAAAAATACAACTTAATTAATAAAATGATAATTTTTATCAAACAATAACTTAACAAATTATTTCTGTATGACTATATCTCTATACAATTATTAATGACATTATACGGTTAAATTACAATTAAAGAGAACAATAAAATACAACAAAAACTAAATGTCGCTTGCAGTCTTCGGTGTGGTGGGTGTGTGTTACTCCTGCACTCTTAAGAGATGAAACTGAAATTACTGGTGCGCCTGCACTCAGGAGAGAGACGTTACTCAAAAGGGCGGTATGTGTACACCACTGATGAGAGAAGACGACGTGGTCGAGCCAGCCAGTGTCGCAGGGGCGGCTCCATCAAAGGCCAAGGTCTTCAGAGAAATCGGCTTTCTCCCAGACGACGGAGAGCCTCATTGGACCATTCCTTGTCTTTGACGGCATATGAAATAGATCACACGCTTTGCGCCATATTGTCACAATAACGTGTGAGTTCCTACGTGAGCAAAAAATGTGAATCGTTTCTTTCATCAGTGATCATTAGGGATTATTAACGGCTATCTGCGTGCGACAATTTTACCGTTATTTATTCAAGTAAAATAATAAGATATACAATAAATTATGGTACCTATGTCAGCATATCATTACATCCACCCTACGCTTTTTTGTATTGAGCCCTCACAACATCACTCATGAGTGAGTGTCAGTGGGATACAATAATTGAGATGTTAGTAAAGAAAAAAGTTCAAAGTTTAAAAGTTTGAATATAATATAAATTGGTAATGTTTCCCCTCCTTTTTTATACAAAATTTAAGGGTCCAAGGTACTATGATTCGAGCATTTGCATATAATATTGGAATAGTATGGGTGCAGGACTAAGGCTTGAGTTTTCTTCCATTCCTATTCCATTATTGCTATATTCGTATTAATGTTAATATTTTATTTTTTTTAAATTTAAATTTCTTAACTATTGGATTTTAACGATATTGCTTTACATTTTTATTAAGTTTTTTTACATTGTTGTGTATGTTTACATATTGTGATTTATTTTTTTTGCTAAACATGATATTAACTTATTGGCTAAAGCTATATTTGTCTTAAAATGAATTTGTTCTAAATAACCTTATACTTTATATATATAAGTATATATATATTTCCTTTCTGAGTACCTATGGTTGATTTTATGATTATAGAAATCTGCTTAAATTTGGGCTTCTTTTCTTATGTTTTTTTATTAGTTTATTTGTTGTTTATTCTTTTATTTTAGTATTATTCAGATTTCATTTATGAATATGAATGTCTTATATATACTTATATTTACTTAACTTAGGTTATTTTTACCTTTTTTTTACATATATATATATTATATATATATAAATAATAATGCATAAGCATTTGTGATTCTTATGATAACTTAAATTGGGTAAATTTTACATTATTTTTTTTTATATAATGCATTAATGCATAGACATTTATTATTTGAACTTATATTAACTTTAGAATTAGGTCATTTTAACATTTTTTTGTTTTATGCTATGATACATAAGCATTATCTGTTTTGTATACTTAAATTAGGTAATTTTTTACATTTTTTTTTTGAAATTAATAGTTGTACAAATAATCATTAACCTTTTGCTAGATTATTATATGTATATATATATATTTTTTTTTATATGATGATAATACAGGAGAGTGATTATTATTATGTATAAATGTATTTATTTTTAATTTTTAATTTTTTTGTTATTATTATTTATTATTTTCTCTTATGGTATGGTTTTAGCCTTCTAATATGTACAGTATCGATAATTTCTTAGTTATTTAAAATTAATTTTATTTTTTAATTAAGTTCATTGACTTTATAATTTTAAATGGTCCTAATTTGGGAGATTTGCCTACTTCTAAAAATGGAAATTCGACCATAACTAAGTCATTTATGTTGTAATTTATTGTTGTATGAGTTTTGTCATGATATTTTTTTTGTATTAGTTGAGCTTCATGAACTCGTTGAGGTATTTTATTTCTTATTTCATTTAATTTTATTAGAGATTGTTTTAATTGATAAAGGATGTCTTCGGGTATAATTTTATTGTCTATTGGAAATGTAGGTTCAAAACCATGCATAAGATAGAACGGACTGTATTTGGTAGTGGTTTGAGGCGTAGCATTGTATGCTAATGTTATATATGGTAAGAAATACGACCATTTTGTTTGGTCTCCATTTGTTAAATAATTTTTTATTGAAGGAACCTGTTAATACACCGTTAATTTTTTCAACTAGTCCCTGTGTTTGTGGTGAATAGTTTATTGATAGAGTTAGTTTTATTCCTAAATTAGTGCATATGTCGGCAATTAATTTGTTTCTGAAATGAGTACCTCTGTCAGAATAGAAGTTTCTAAAACAACCCCACTGTGATACTATTTCTGTTAATAATTTGGCAGTTGCTTCAGCCGTCGCCGATTCAACTGCTTTGGTGAATATATGTTTCGTTGTGTTACAAACAGCTACCAGAATTTATCGTTTTTTATTACTTGATATTAGCGGACCTAGATAATCAAATGTTACCGTCCACGTCTAATATGGTTTCCCCGTTATTATCGGTATTGGATTTAATAAACCTATTGGCTTGTCACTCATTTTTTTATTAATTTGACATTCGTTATAAGATTTAATGAAATTGGTGGTGTCTTTGTGTTAAGACGGCCAATAGTATTTATTTTGAATTTTGTGTGTTGTACGTGATATGCTTGTGTGACCACCGGTGGGTAAGTCACGATAAGATTTTAATATATTGTTAATTAGTGTTTTTGGTACCTATTACAAGAATTAGGTTATATTTTTTCGGAGGTGTATATTTTTTATAATATAATATTTTATTTTGTAATGTAAATTGTCTAGATTTTCTTTTTATGTTAGTGTGTACCTCTTCATTATTTAATGCTTTTATTATGTCGTTACAAAACTGGTCATTTTTTTGATATGTTTTAATGTCGTGTAAATTAGTCGATGTATCAATATTGTTGTTAATTGTATTAGTGCTATTAATATTGTTAATAACATTTCTTGAGAGTGAGTCGGCAACTTTATTTTCTTTCCCTTTTTTGTATATAATGTTAAAATCAAAATCTAATAATTTTAATGTTAATCTGGCTATCCTAGCAGAGGGTAGGTATTTTTAAGTTATTATAATATTGTAAACTTATATTATCACAAAATACAGTAAATTTATGTCCCCATAAGTACTCTCGGAAATGTTGAATTCCAAAACATAGGTAGCCCTTCTTCAAAGTCTAGCAACTTTCGTTGCCCATTATGCCTATGTATCTAGCTATGGAGGGGTTTAGACCTTTGAACCTTTCATAATATTTCGTAACATTTCCTCTTGCGATATTTTACTGTCGATATGCCTACACAGAGATTCGGCCTCATTGATGTAAGCTACCGTAGGTTCGTCAGGTAGTTGTTTTCGTTTTTCAAGCATTAATTTAAGCATATCGGTTTGCGCGATCAGTTCAAATTCTAGTATCAACTTTTTTTCTAATTCTGACCATTTTATTTTCTCCCTACTATCTACAACGTTATCATAAAAAGTAAGAGCAGACCCTTCTAAAAATACCGGAATGTATTGCGTTTTTTCGGATTCTGACCAACCATTTATGATGACGGCTCTTTCATATTTTTTTAAGAACGAGTCAACATTTTCCGAAATAGAACTCGAGAAATTATTTGGTTTGAAATAAGGTTTTTTGTTGTCAGTCATTTTGTCTTTTATTATATTATTATCGTCGGAGTTATTAATTGGATCTGGAATAAACGTAATGTTCTCTATTGAAGTATCAAAATCGTCTGGGGTAAATTCTCCTATTAAATATTTATTTAGCCTATTCTTTAGATCTGGAACTAAACCAGTTGTTATTAATTGTCTTCTTTACAATTCAGTTATTAGTTTATCTTTGTTTAGTTTATTTATCCAACCGGTTGATATGGTGGTAAAATCTATGTCGGGGAACTTATAGTTATTTTGCTGATTATTTTCTAAATTTGGAATATGTAAGTTGTTAATATTTTATTAATGTATTATTATTAACTTATATGAGAGAAAAAAAATTTTGGTATAATAAAAATTATACAGAGAATAAAAATAAAAATTGATTATTTCAATTTATTATATAATTAGAAATATGTATAGTTTTAGTTCTCTATTTTTTTTATTTTTTTTAGCTTAAACTAAATTGATATTTGTTTCTATATTTAGTGTTCTTGATGTATAAAATTCATACATTACACTAGTATATATTTTTTATAAATATATTATAAATCTCTTAAGGCTTATCAATATTTTTATTCTGTGTGGTAAAATAAAAAAATCCTCCCGAATTTAATTATAATCCCGTTTTTTTTTTAATATAACTTTAAAATAGGTATATATAACTTTTTAGTATATTTGTTTTTAATATAAATCTTTTGATTTATAAATTTTAGTTTTACGTGGAAAATAAAAAATCCTCCTAGATATTTTTATAATCCCGTTTTTATTTTAATATAACTTTAAAATAAATATAAATTTTTATTATATTTATTTTTAATAGAAATCTTTTGATAAGTAATTTTAGTTTTTATTATTTTAAAATGTATATAAATTTATTTTTATTAATTTTTAATTTTTTAATTTTTTTTTTTTTAGTATCTATATCTTATAAATTTAAATATTTAATATGATGTACTGGTTAATTGTATATTATCTGTGGTGTACTTGATCAATTCTCAGTTTATTTGAAAAAAATAAACTGAACTTTTGTTGGGCGCCACTTTGTAATAACGCAAAAATAAAATAAAAATGAAAAGGTTAACAATATGAATGTATTGGTTTTAAAGCGACAGATACAAGGGACACAAGCCTTGAACAAATGTCGGATCTGTGGGACCTTCTTCCCTACATTTATAAGTGCTGGAGAATAAAGTCACCTATCAAAATTAAATATTAAAATTATTTAAAATTACGCCAGGGGCGTATTTTAGGGGGGCGAAGGGGGCGATCGCCCCCCCTGAATCCGTATTTAAAGAAACTATTATATTATTTGAGATACAGTAGGATACGTACTTCATTTTTTTTATAATGTAGATCATTTTATAACGAATAAACGAATTCAAATTAATTAACAATTTTGGTTTTCTACAAAAATGATGGTTACAAAATACGAATGAGTGATAAGAAATATTACAGAAAAACATATTAAAATAATAATTGAAGGAAAACAACGAATGGACGCGTATGATTATATTATTACAGTAGAGTCCCGCAAATCCGGACTAGATGGGACCGGACACACTCCGGATTATCGAAAATCCGAATTAAACGAAATGACGTTTTTTTTTAACTTACTAATTAATAAACACTATAAATAATAACACAATAAATATTCTGTCAAAAAACATCTCGTGAATTTATACGAATTCAAATTTTATTGATTTACAATTTTATATTAGGTACACATTATTATTTTTATGCCCGAATATATTATATATTACTTATAAACATGAGTACATACTAAATACGAAACATAAATTGTCCGTATTATCCGGATGTCCGGATTAGCGATAACCGGATTAGCGGGACTCTACTGTATTATGTTTTATCAGTATCAGAGCCAAATTACTAATGATCATAAATTATTGGTAATGTGGCGACACTTGTACCACATCGGTGGGGGCCCATCATTTTGTATAGGTAAGTTAGGTAACAGTTAAAATTCAGAAATGAACCAATAAAACTTAAATTTTATTTTATGCATGCTGCACATTTTAAAATGGGTGGTCTATAATATTTTAATTGCTTATATTTTATGATAGTTTAATAATTGTATTTGGGTACAAGCATATATTATTATGTATACATAGGTACATAATATCTACATTATTCATTAATAAAAAATAGTTTATATTGTAAGCCAAAAACTTTTATATAGATAATTGCCTATTGCCTGTAATATTTGTTTATGACTTATGTATAATGCTTGTACAAACTAAATAATTTAATATATTAATAAATATATTAATACATATGATACAAATATTTTTTAATTTTGACGGTTTTAAACCATTTCAAGCCTCAAGCGGAACATTTGGATAAATATTGGTTTTATTATTATAACGCCGAACATTTTTTCTTTCCAGAGAATCTTCATCAAACTCTTGATTTTTAATGTATTTTTGTTTATGAGACCGAAGAATTAAGTTATGGGTAATGCTAGAAAAAATCCTGCAAGAAGCTTTGTACTCCACCCAAAGGTTTGGTATAAAAAAGTTATATTAATACCTGTGTCGATAAGTGTTAATATTAATTTTGTAACAAAGAATATTCCCACTATCCCAGACACAAAAATTCCAATTGTCGTAAACCAACCCCATAATTTAAATAACTTCTATCATTTTTCCAAGCGTGTTTTCATCTATTAAATATTTAAATTGCAGACCTTGGTTAGTAGTATCATATCCCATAAATTGTCTGATTATATTATTCGTAGCAGCTTTCACTTCTTGCGGGAACAATTTATGCTGTTGAAAAGCTTTCATTGTATCCTGCGTATATATATACCGGCATTCATAAGAAAATCTGGACTTTTATACGACCATGTCCAGGACATGGTCGGTTTAAATCTTTGTGGTTTTTTTAATTTCTTGTATATTGGATAGAACGGTAAACCAACCACCGCCCAATTCGAACGCAGGTGGTAGTAGTACCTACATTGCAGTCCACCTGCGTTCCAAATTGCTGTAAAATATGGGTTTTGGGCGCCATAAATAATGTTTTGTTATCATATAACACTGGCAGTTCATTAAAACAATTTTTTTTTGTGAAAATTCAACGTTGACTTTTTTGCATTTTATCAAGTAGATAATTTCACTAACTTTTATAGCCATAAATCCTGGTCCACCGCCCATTAAATATGCAAACTCCGAAAGACTAGAAGACGCTAATGTGAGTCGTTGCTCTAGTAATTTTCTGTCTTGCTCACATTGGTTAAGTATTATATTGTTATACAACAATGTAATTGTTGATTTGAAGAAATTTTCAAAATAAACAAATTTTGTGTTTATGTAGGCTAATAAATCAGCATTTCGAATAGTTATGGTTTTTTTGTGTAAAATAATTAAAAAAATGTAGGTTCTGTTAAAATTAATAACTGCATATGTTCAGTCTGAATAACTGGGATTCCTGTGTAGGCCAACGTTTTTTGATTTTTTTTAAAGCAGAGATTATTTTGTCAGTCTCCACAATATAAGTGTATGTATTTGAAATTTCATCAATAGTATTTGACGTAATTAATGACGCTGGTCTATCATTAGGACACTGAAATCGTGTTTTTCGCAGTTGATGTTATTGTTTGACCAGATAATTTCACCTATAAAAGCATCAATGCCGTAATTGTCTGATAATTTAAGTCTTGTATCTGTTGGAAGTATAAGAACGTTATCTTTGATGTACGCTATAGCCGTACCTTTCGATAGAAATATTTTAAATTTTGCTTGGACAATGACGTTTTCCCAATCCCCTTTAATTCATTTAATGGTTGAGCCTTTACAATTGCCATACTTATCTAGTGACCCTGCCATTATATTTGAAACATACATTGTTTCGTTTGTTTTTAAGTCTGTCACTACACGACCTAGGGAAAATTCTAGGATTGTTTCTGATGAACCTCTGAACATCGAGCACTTCCTAGTTCAATAATGTCAGAAAAGTAACCGCCATCCACCACTTGCGCGTCTTCAAATGCCGAGCATCTCGTTATTAAATAATCCACAGATATTAAACAAGTTTTAAAAATAACTGGATATGTTTCGACTTTTTGTAATAATTGTATTCGTTGTATCTGTTGCGTTTGTGTTGGTATTGGAATATCACATTTTTCTACTTCCAGGCTAGAAAATAAAGTGATATTTAGATTCGACCCTCCACAATCGTACACAATAAATCCAAGAGTGAAATTTATAATATTTGCAATAACTACAAATAGTACTTGGTTAAAATACATATTGACTGATTACCTATAATAACAACAGAATATGAATATTACATACAATTTTAAGTAATAAATATTTAAAGTATAAAATAAAAATTGAATTAATAATGTTATTATTATTAATAATTAATAATTAATAATCATTATTAATGTGAATTTATTGTATTGAAAAACATTAAAAAATTAATTTTTAATTTCTTAAAATTCAGCCTATATATCTACACTAAATGATAAAAATATTGAAAAATATGCACAACATTTTTCAAAAAAATGGAAATAAGTAAAATATTAAAAATATAATTTCGTATTTAGATCTGCTGAGACGTAATTTACATTCCCAACAGAAAATATACTGAAGTTGAAAATCGATGCATATTATTAATATTACACTGCTATTGTAACTATATATCGGGAACCTTGTATTACATTTTGAAATCTTAGATTTAAAAAGCAATTTTTTCATAAATTACTTTTTTCCCCGTCTACTGACTGTCTTGAATTTCAAAATATCCTTAATCAACGAATTGATTTAAAAATTAAACTTAAGTCAAATCATGATATCGACGAAGCAGTAAATAACTTGACTATGTTAATACAATCAGCTGCTTGGGAAGCCACTAAGCCTAATAAAACACATAATTATAAAAATAATTACCCAATAGTATCTGAGCAAATTCGCTGCCTAATAGTAGAAAAACGAAGAGCTAGAGCTAAATACCAAGTTACTAGGCTTCCGTCTCACAAAACAGCTTATAATAAACTCGCTAATTCACTAAAAAAGACTCTGGCCAAATATAAATCATAAGAACTTGAAAAAATACAATCTCTATCTGTCACTGATGGGAGTTTATGGAGGGAAACTAAGCGATTACTTAAATATAAAACTGCTTTACCCCCACTGTTAAACGATGACAACTCGCTTGCCGTTTCAGATGCTGAAAAAGCTGAAGTATTCCAAGCCCACCTTTCTAAAACTTTTTATCCGCATGAAGACATCCATATTCCGCAACATATTATCAATATTGAAAGTTATTTACATTCTTCCTTGCCAAGTGCTCGCCCAGAAAAATACTTTACACCTAATGAAGTTAAAAGTATGATCTCCAATTGTTCTCGCAATAAATCTCCAGGGTTCGATTTAATAACGGCTTGTGTTGCTAATTGCTTACCGAACAAATCCTTCATACTGCTTACTTATATCTACAATGCTATTTTGAGACTATCATACTTCCCTACTCTTTGAAAGTTTTCACAAATAATTATGTTTGCTAAGCCGGATAAACCTCCTGACCTCCCAACATCCTATAGACCTATAAGTCTATTACCATACTTCTCAAAAATTTGCGAAAGACTCATTCTCAAACGTATTTATCCGCACATAATAGCAAATAATGTACTCCCGTCCTCACAATTTGGTTTTCGAGCCAAACACAGCACAGTACACCAGGTCCATAGAGTAATTGATGCAATCTCTACCTCCCTTGAAAATAAATGCTACTGTACTTGTGCATTTTTAGACATCTCCCAGGCATTTGACAAAGTTTGGAAGGTCTTCTGTTCAAACTTCGTAAATTTCTTCCTCCTACACTATTTCTACTAATGGGATCATATCTTACAGACCGACATTTTCATATACGTCAAGGTTCCGCCACCTCAAATATAGCCACAATTAGAGCAGGAGTACCCCAAGGAAGTGTACTTTCTCCTATCTTATTTAATATTTATGCTGCCGATCAACCTTCCTCACAAAATACTATGGTTGCTGATTATGCTGACGATAAAGTCATATTGTCAGTACATAATGATCCACTAATTGCTTCTAGAAATTTACAATCACACCTAAATCTACTCTCAGAATGGTATGCCAAATGGAAAATTAAATTAAACAACAACAAATCCATTCACACAACTTTCACCCTAAGACACGGACATTGCCCTAACGTAACTGTAAATAACTTACCTATCCCTGCTCTTGACACTGTTAAATATTTAGGGCTAAACCTTGATAAAAGACTAACATGGCAAAATCATATTAGAAAAAAAAGATTAGTACTTAATGCCCGCTCCCGTTCTCTAAAATTATTACTTTCCAAAAATAAATTCTCATCTTTAAAAACAAAACTTCAAATATACAAATCACTTCTGAAACCCATATGGACGTATGGAATTCAACTATGGGGATCGGCAAAAAAATCAAATCTAAATAAAATTCAGGCCTTCCAAAATATTACTCTTCGCAAAATCACAAATGCCCCACCCTTCGTCTCTAACATGATTCTACACAAAGACCTAGGTATAAAAACAGTAGAGGAAGAAGCTACTATTTTCTATAAACGATTCTATGATAAATTAGAAAACCATGTAAATCCTCTAATAAAAGGCTTACATATCCTGTCACTTCCTGGAAATCCCCGTCGCAGGCTTAAAAGGAAATGGTGTAGGGATCATCTAACTTAATCCTAATAAGTTGTAAGTAATCACATAATAAACATGCTAAGTACTACCGTTGGGTGGCTTCTTACTCACGTAACCTCCTAATGCTTTGTTACCCCAATCTCATATATACTTATTGTGCTTAACTGTATAGATTGTATATTTCTTGTAAAAATAAAAAAAAAGCAAAATTGTTATGAATTTCTAACTCAAAATAATTTGCACATTTTCATTGTTTTTACGTATTTTCTATTTTGTCAAAATTCGAACTTTAAATGCTTATATAAAAAAAAAAAATGTAACTACTAGCTGACTATGTATTATTAATATTTTTCAACTACTGTTAGAAGCCTTCTATTAAATTTTTCAAACTTTTTTACACAACAAATAACATTTTATTGACATTTATAGTTAAAAAAGTTGGAAACTAAGTATATCCGTAAACAGTTAAAAATAAATTAATGCTTATACAGTGTACTCACGGTAACTCGAACCTTGATAACTCGAAAGTCTTGACATCTCGAACAAATAAAATTCCCACTCGAATAACAATAACACATTAAAATTTTAATAACTAGAAATTTGTAGTAAGTCAATTATTTTTTTCCCCATGAGCTTTGAGTTTTCGAGAGTAGTTTTTAACTGTTTACAGATATACTTAGTTTCATATTTTTATTAAATAATACAATTTTTACAAGCTAAATCTCGCTTACAAATTATGTACAATGAAGTATATGATAAAGTTAAAAAAGATATCCATGAAAATGCCAATTTTGTAAGTCTTACTACAGATAGCTGGACCTCTGTAAAAAATGAAAATTACACCGATGTAACTACCCACTTCATAAATCACAACTGTGAAAGTGTGAACTTAAAAGTTATTTACTTTCATGTTTTAAATATTCAGAGTCACATACTAGTGAAAATTTAAAAATGAGTTGATACGTGTTGTCACTGAGCGGGGATTAGAAAATAAATTTGCTGCGTGTACCTCCGATAATGCTGCAAATATTGTTGGAGGCATTATGTTGTGTAATTGGAGGCACATTAGATGTTTTGCACATTCATTGAATTTGGTGGTTCAACACGCCCTAAAAGAAATACAGGAAGTAAGGGATAAAATTAAGGGCATTGTAAGGCATTTTAAAAGGAGTTCTCAAGCCGCAGCTCGATTACAACTAGGGCAAGAACAATTACAATTTAATCCAACACTTAGGTACTGTAATACAAGACGTTGTGACACAGTGTAACTCCACATATATGTTTGATAGGATTTTATATCTAAAAAATCCACTGATGTCGACCTTAGTAGATTCAAAGTATGATGTATATTTAAGTCATTCTGATTGGCAATTGATTACAGACTTATGTGCTATTTTGAAAAGATTTAAAGAGATTACAAATGAAATAAGTAGTGAAAAATCGGTCACTATTTCAAAGGTTGTTGTATTTTTATAGTTTTACTTAATTATTGTACACAACTCAAACAAAAATACACAAACTCCAACACAGCAACAACAGCATTCATTAATGTTTTGACAAAACAAATAGAAAATAGGTTTGGTAATCTTGAAAAAAAATATTTTACATAGTGAGACAGTAATATCAGACCCACGGTTTAAAAAACATGGTTTTTTTAATATTAATTCGCACTATCTCAACACCAGTAATTCTACCAATATAATTTATTTTATTCTTACTATTATGGTCTCTATCCAATTTATTTTATTTTATTTTGTATAAATATTATATTCTCATGATGTAGATAAGTTGTAAATAATTTGTAAATAATTATGCTTTATCAATTGTAAAACAGTCAAAATGTTGTATAAACTATCAATAAGTTAGATGACTCTGTCAGGAACACTTTAAATAATAAAATTATTTTATTAATTATTTATTTAATAATAAAAAAAAAAAAAAAAAAAAATTAATTCATTTACAGAAGCTAAAAGAACATTAATAATGCTACTAATTTAAATGTTGATACTGGGCATCAAGATAATACCCAAATTGTAATACTACCAACTACAAGTGATTCTATATGGAACGATTTTGATAGTGAAGTGCAGAGTCTTGTACAAACTACCAATTCCAAGTCTGCAGCTATAATAAAAATCTACAAATATTTATTAGAACCTTTAATTCCTAGAACGGCCGATGTATTAATGTGGTGGAAAGAAAATACAAATGTTTACCCCAGACTTTTTAAAATTATGAAAAAAAGATTATGTATAATGGCTACATCAGTGCCATGCGAACGTATATTTTTAAAAGCTGGCCAAACAATCAGTAAAAAACGAAATATTTTAAGTAGCAACAATTTTGAAAAAATGATATTTTTAAATTTTAATATGTACCTACCTAGTATTATATTGTACCTTTTTACTATTTTAATTATTTTTTATATTTTTGGACAGTTGAATTATTTACTTTATATTATTGCCTTTTTTTGACTATTTAATTATTTATTTTATACCATTGCATGTTGACGATTTAATTGTTTAATTAGTTATTTTATATTATTGCCTTTTTTAATGTTTGATTTTTTCAATATTTATCGAAACAAATTTTATACTTAATAATATTTTAGATTCATCGAATCGTGATGAATGTATTGATTTTACAATGATTGTGAGTGTTTATTTAACGTGTTACATCGTCAATAAATATAATTTTTTTTAATTGTTTATAATACATTGCCTTTAGACAGCGGATACCAAATCATCACAAACTTTGTACTTGATACTTTGATAGTCATTTTTGTAAATTGTCAACCGGTACTTATTGTCTTATTGTCACATTATAAAACATGCCATTAAGTGTTTATATTGTGATAAGACATTTGCTCAGCGTAAATCGTTGTACGTGCATTGTCGGAAATTTCACGACACAGATGTAGTACCAGTGAAAGATCTGTAATGTGGAGTACCTATGTCATAAAGGTTTTTCAACCCCTAAAACATTGAGTGTATATGTAAAAAAGTTCCATGATGAAATTGATACGAACAAAACCAAAAAAAATCAAACGAGAATAATTTGCCCCTGTGACAAGTTTGTAGTCGAATTATTTACATTTGTTAAACAAAGACAGCATTTGTGCGATGTGCGTAGCTTTGATGTGGAATTGGAAAATAATAAGGATTGCGTGATAAGGATGCTAAAAATCTGCTGCTGGGAAGCTCTCGTCTCCAAGAAGGCTGTCTCTAGACGTCTAGACCACGATTAAAGATAGTATGGTTGCATGACGAGGTATGATTATGAACAGGCATTAAGCGGACACAAAAGTGCTTACAGTCCATCTGACTGCATGGTAGCGCTCTCTATTGGTTAACAAATTCACAAGAATTAATTTATATGTTTTTGACTGCGATCATAATCATAAATAGCATTGTGGTAGACCACAATAGAAATATGTATAATTATACTTTATTATATTTAGTATTTACTATTTACATAAAGCTAGTAGCCATGATTGGGATTCGAGAATCTTTTTTTTTATCATACGGAATGTACACATTGACTCATTGACATAACATCTTGTTTTAAGATATATAAAAAATTTTGATTTATGCTATTAATTAAAACTACCCCATTAAATGTCCTGCTGCATTCGTTCACCACATTCTGTGGCAAACACCACTTTTGGAGTACCAAAGGATGAGTTGGAAAAGAATAAATGGGAGGAAACTTTAGGCATGAAATTAAAAAAAAGCCATCGTGTATGTGCTTCTCATTTTAATCAAAATGACATAATAAGCTGTTTGAATTCAGGTTTTAATGATTATACGGTAAGTATCTACTTAAAAAGATCTAGAGAACATTAAAAATAATTTTAAAAAAATCTGCAAATATACCTAACTATTAATACCTGAAAAACATATGAATGTTTGTCAAAATAAAATGTTTACAGGTATGTTATAAAAGAAAGCAGTTGAAGAAAGGTGCAATACCATTATTAAATTGTATTGATTTATCATTCTTTTCAACTTCAAATAACCATATTATGCAGGAAGTAGGTGTATTTTAAAATTGATATTTACTGTTATATAATATATATTACATATAAAAATATAGGTATACTATAATAATTATTATTGAATTTATGTTATTTAACTCCTGACTTAAATATTGTTGATGCAATTCTTCAGGAAAATTCATTTACTAGTACCTAGTCCGACAGCAGACACTTCTATTAATGATTTTTCTTTTACACCATGCGCTGAATCAACAATGATAGAATATCATTCAGCACCAAAAAAAAGTGTTCGCGCAAGTTGGCATATATGGTCGAGAAGTCAAGTGCCGTAAGTTCAGCTGGACCGTGCGGCACCGGCAATACTGCGCAACAAAACGAAACATGGCTGCCGCCGTTGTCGTTATTGTTCGATGTCATGGCGCTCGTTGGCGTCTGTTATAAGCTTTTTTTATTATTACAAAATTGACATGATGTTGTCAAGCTGAAGAAAAGTACGTTTTTCTTCCTTTTTTTTGCTTCGCTCTTTCTGTTATCTTCCGTGGCCAGTTTCGGCACGGACAGTGATTCCGTGACCAGTTTTGGCTCCGGTCACTTGCAGCTGCAGTTTTCAATATTCACCAGTTCCGGCACATTTTGACATTTTGTCGTCAGTTCCAGCTCAACTCAAGAAATGGTCCAGATTCCCATCGTTCCTTTTACGGTACCGTTTCTCTTATTATTATATTATTATTATTTGTTATTATAATCAAGACGGATTTTCTTTGCCCTTTGGTAATGCCAGCTGGTGTATTATTTTATTATTTATATATATACATAATATAATTGAACGTGTGATATATTATATTTTGTTTTGAAATATTATTTGTAAGATTTATATATATATAGTTGCTTTATTTTATTTATTACCCTACCCTCTCCTCGTCACTTTCAGAACTCTCGTCATCGCCGTCCACAAGCCAAAACAACGGTAAGTCCGGCGTTGGCGAAACAAAAAGGAAGGTACCTATAGGTTTTAAATTATAATATTAAATATTATATAGAATCAGTTCTAAACACTAACAAAAGTATTTTTGTTTTAATAGATAGATACGTTATTCATTCAGGTATTACAAAATATAAAGACTATTCGTTTGATGAACAATTAGATCATAAATTTGGAATATAAAACCAAGGATTATATTTTAGCTTTATCATTTCATACATTAAGTAAATTCAAGTTAAATGTACCAAGATATATTGAAAAACATCTTGTTTTAACCAAAGCTCTTATTGAGTATAATAATTAATAACGAATTGACCAAAAATAATATAAAAATAAATAATAGTTTTTATTCATAAAATAATAATATAACAATATAATTTACGCTTTCTTCACAAGTAATTGATTATATTTAATTTTCTAGATTCTGATTTAATCTTGCACATTAATGGGAAAATTGTCAGTTTATTAGATATAGGAATTACATCAATTAATGAAATTCAAAACACCGAGGATTTCATAGCACTTGTCAATAAAATTAAAAATATTAAATGTTGTAAAGGAGCTGTTTCTTCATATGAATATCCTGACGTTAAAGATTCATTTGGTCCTAATTTTGTAGAGACACATGGTCAATGGAGACATAAAAATTGTTTAACAGTACTACCAACAAATGACAGGTTAATTAGCTGTATTTCTATGAATAATAGTCTAATACTCTAATCAAAATTAATGAACTCTTTGTTTTCTATATTTCAGTAATATATGCGTATGGTGTAATCGTTTATATTACTCAGTAAGACACAAACGTTATAGTATTCAAAATAATCAAAAAACTAGTACATACTTCTCCCCTAGAAAAAAAACAAAATTTGGAAAGACTTAATAAAACTATAGCTATTATAAAGAAAAAACATAGAAGGAAAAGCAAAAGAATAGGTAACTCGATTACAAGCTCACCTAAGAAGAGTACAAACAGAAATGAAAAATGTGCATGAGGCAATATGCCTATACAAAAAACTAAGAAATGAAAAAACAAAATAAAACCAAAAAAAAATGTCAAAATTAGTCTCTTCATAATAAAAAAATAAATAATAATATTTACCTGTAAAATGTGTCGGCTTTTATAATTATTTTTTGCAATCATAATGTCAAAATATTTAAAAAAATATAATTACGTAATATAACCACTAGAAAGCAGCATTAGGCAGTCAGTTTAGACTTAAGCACTTTCATCGCCGCTTTTTTGGTAGTCGTCACGCAACCATACTATCTTTAATCGTGATCTATAGTCCGGCCCACGAGAGTCCGACCGTAAACCGCGCATCAATATTGACGCAAGCGAGTTCTGCTGGCCGAATTTTCTTCTACACTACTTGGCAACATGTATATAGCAGCGACCATTGTCGACTCGCTTCAGGTCGGTATGGTTCGGTATATGGAAGAGGGGCCTATGCAGGGCCGTAGTCAGACCGGTTTTCTCGGGTCATTTGTTCGGGGCCCAAATCTAATCATATTTTTGAAGGGCCCGGGTCTACAAAAAAAAAAATTTAAATCATGATGACTAGCCCTGGTCTTCAAAAAAATTTTAATTTTAACAGGCCCCAGCTGGAGCTCAAGTAACGACCAATGAGCACTGTAATTTTGTTGAACATTTAACCATATATTAATACTGTGTAATACTGTAATACTTTATATAAGTTTTAATATTATTTTAGATAAAAATAAAATGTTTTAAAACAGCATGGTTGCAATAATATTTGATGTCAAAATAATTTAATTATTAGTTTTATACATAATTACACAAATTTTCCTACGAAAACCAGGAAAACCCCTTTATAAAAATAGGGGGCCCAGAAGGTTTAGTTTGTCCGGGGCCCGCCAAAGCTGAGTACGGCCCTGGGCCTATGCGTAGCGACGAACAAGTATTTACGGTCGGACTCTCGTGGGCCGGACTATAGACGCTCGTGTCCACGGTCTTAGAAGATAAGGTCGGACTACTCCCTCCCCGTCAGCCCACTAATAATGTTCCGCTTATTTGCGCGAAAACATTTTAAATTTCCACCACATTTTCAAAAAGCGCTGATGGTTAGACGTTTTTAAGGTTAGGAATTTATTGTAGTGTTGGATTATCAAAATACCGCTAAATGCCACAGGGATTTGAATTCGAATAATAATGTAAATATTGTAATATTATTTTATCATTATTCATTACGTATTGTTCTATGGTTGTACCACGGATGTCGGATATTTAGACATTTACTAATATAAGTATTATGTTTTATGGGTTATACACATACTTGTTTTTAAAATAAACAAAATTTATGATACATGAAATTGCGTTTTTTTTTAAATTCCTAAGTCCTAATTCATTTTAATTAGAGATTGGTTATTGTATAAAATAATTTATATTAATAATGCCGAACAAAATTTGTTGGTTTGGCTGTAACAAAACAAAAAAACTATCGGTATTTGTAACACCAAAAGATCCACATTTAAAAGAAAAATGGTTGAATGCTCTAAATATTGAATACTTAGACACAAATGATGTTATTTGTGAACAACATTTTCTAGATGATTCAATTAAAAAGCAAAATAATATAGTGGATAAATTAGGAAATATTGTATGCTCAGTAAGTAAAATAACATTAACAATTAGTATTATAGTATTTTTATTTTATTAATTTAAAATTTATTTAATCTCTCAAATTTTAAACTTTTCTTTAAATGTAAAATAAATTTTTGATTTAATTATAATATTACATTCAATAATAAAATATTTAGACTACATTAGTACGGCCTCGTTTAAAACCAAATGCAGTACCATTTTCGGCTCGAAAACGATTGAAGTTTTCAGAAAATAAGGTAGTTACAATATAAGTAAATACAAAACGTAGTATGAAAATATTTGTAATCTTAACCAATATTAATAATAGGAGGAAGATTTAATTCAACCGTACAATCCATTAGACACTACTATTACTAATACTGACAGAGCACCTTTAACATGTGATGGTGATAAAGAAGTAAATTTTTATTTTTAAATAATTACCTAGTATTTATTAATCAATAAAGCTGAGATTTTAACGAACTAGCTATTATATGAGTACCGGGGAACCTGAGTTATTTATTCAGTGTACAAACAATGATACAACAATGAACAAATAATACATTTTATAATTTGTACTTTATATTATAATATTTGAATGTATAATTAATTTTTCTAAGTTAATTAAATATTTACAAAATAGCTTTTAACTATTTACAAGACTGTTTACAATGAGTTATACAAAATTAATTAAAAATATTGTGATCACATAAGTTTATTTAATTATGAAATTAATAGTTAGTACTAGTAATTAGTTGACTTTCATTATCTTATTCAGCCTCATTTTTGAATTGTACCTTCTAAATAAACTTTTAGGAATTAATTTGTAAACCAATAATGAATATTGAACATCCAAGTAATGATCTTATGCTGAGTTCCAGAATTTTGATAGAACATAACTATTCTACTAATTGTAATGATTCTTCTTTAAATGGCAGCAGTACTTCTGATTTTAATATTCCCGTACATCAAAAAGTAAACTGATACTACTTTTTAAAATATTTAAAAATACATACCTAAGGTGTCACTTTTATTTATAGAATAAATTGAATCAAACATCTAAAGAACAATTTAAAACTGCCAGCATTTTATTTTGTGTACTAGATACATGGAACTTAAACTTGCCATCAAATTGGCAAAAGTATTTATCTATGGATAAAAAGTTCTTTGGTGTATCTGAAATTGTTTTTGTACACGAACAGAATAATGTAAATTCATTTATGCGAAAAACTTTTATTGTTAATCAAGATTTAGACCTCACTTGCAATATTTTGGGCAAAAATATAAGCGGAGAGAAGTTTAAAAATTCCTTCCATAAACTTGAAAGTCGTCAACATTTAATAAATTTAATAAATGAAATAGCGTCCATGAAAATCTGTAGAGGCGTTGATTTATCATCTGCAAAAAAGTAAATTTTTATTTTTAAATTTAAATATATTTTATTTAAATATTTTTTTTTTTAGATATGATTCGATGCTTTCAAGAAATACCAATTTGCTTAGTGATACTATGCTAATAAAACGTCATTTAAATTGTCCCATAATTATTATAAATTCTTACCATTGTTCATTTTGCACAAGAGCAAAACAATCAATAAATCGACAGATATCACAAAGGTTGTCAATATCTTTACCAAAACGTTTGACAATAATAACAACTCCAAAAAGCCAAAAGAGTCTTGACATTTTGCGTAAAAACAATGAATTGCAAAGAAAACAAAAAAACCGTTTTAGAAAAAAAATTGACCTTATGAGAAAGACAATGGATGAATTACAGGAAAAAATAAAAAATACAACTGAATGTAGTATTGAACAAAAAATGAATAATATAAACTGTCCAGGATATCAAAAAACAATTATAAAAGAAATATTTGGAGCAGCAAAGGTAGTAATTTTAATCATGTCAAGTAAATACTAAAATAATTGTATTAAATAAATTTAATTTAAATTAGGTTAATAATTCAAAGGGCAGAAGGTATTCAGATGAATGGATAATGCTGTGTATGTTGCTGCATATAAGATCACCTAGTGGTTATAATTTTTTAAATAAAAACAATATACTACCATTACCAAGTATTAGCTCTATCAGACGATATCTAAGATTAATAAATATGACTTGTGGTTTTGATCCAAGTTTTTTTGCCTTGTTAAAAAAACATTTGGAGAATAAAATAGAGTTTCAAAAACATGAAGTTCTTCTAATTGATGAAATATCAGTGAGAGAATCAATCACTGTATGTTCTAAAAGCTTAACTTATAGAGGTCTTGTAGATCACGGGGAAGACTACAAAGCAACAGACATCAATGAGAAGGCAACTAGTGGTCTAGTTTTTATGTTTCAGCCACTTGCCGATAGTTATTCACAACCAGTCGCTGTTTTTGCTTCCCGAGGTCCTGTAGTTGGAACTGAATTAGCTAAACTTATAATCAAGTCTATAATCCTTTTAGAAAAGGCCGGTGGAATTATTCATGGTATAGTGTCTGATGGAGCTCAGACAAATAGAAAGATGTGGACTGAATTATGTATCAATGGGCATATTGATTCTTTTCAAAATTGGTTTCATCATCCACTTGATGATGATAGAAAAATATATGCCTTTTCTGATAGACCACATCTATTTAAAAATGTCAGGAATAAATTATACAATGATAAAACACTTAATGCAAGTTTGAAATTAATTAATAGGTAATGTGTTTGTGTATCAAAATAATTCTTATGTTTTGTGTTTAGAATTTATTAATTTCCAACATTGGTAAAAAATACTGTATATATACTAATTACTAATACTTTTAATTTGCTTTAACTAAACATAAATGTGATTCGGTGCTATTATATTCAAATTTTAATATGGTATGTTAGATACTAGATGCTGGGTGGTATATTTTGCTTTTAAAAATTAACACTTGAAACTATGTAAAATTGTTTTAAATATTGGATAATATGTTAAATACCAATTCTATTATTTTAAACAAAATTAAGAAATCATATTTTTAATTTACCTATTTAATTGTACATAATATAGATTCATGGTCAATATATTCAATGGCAACACATCAAACGTTTATATGAAGAAGATGTAAAACTAACGGGAAATTTGAGAGTGTGCCCAAAGTTATCAAAAAATCATATTGTGCTTAGTGTTTCTGATAAAATGAGGGTTCGGTTGGCCACTCAAGTATGATATTAATATATGAACAAATATAATTATTCAAAATATGAAGAATTAATGCAAATCAATTTTGTTAAGTTAACTTATTGTTTAATTTTATTTATAGGTCTTGAGTAATTCAGTGGCTAATGGGTTATTATTTTATAAAACTTATAAAATTTCTGGTTTAAAAGACTGTGAACCAACTGCCATGTTTTGCCGAAAATTTAATGATTGCTTTGATGCTCTTAATAGAAAATTTGGGGCTGAAGGACTTAGAGTTGATGGCAAAGATTATCAGGCAAATTTATAACTTACATAATATTATAAAAAATGTTTTTAAAAAAATAAATAAATAAAATAGTGTGCCTATTATTGTTTATTTATTTATGACCGGTATTAATTTTAAAAATCATAAGGTTGTAGAATCGGTAATTATTCATTAGTAATTACTAATTACCTGATTATGATTTTCAATATCAAAAATTAATTGTAAATAAAACACAACCAATAGTACTCAAGACCAAGATTTTTTTTTATATTTATTTTGTTTTTAACTTTAATTTATTTTTAAACTTACAGTTTCTTCAATCATTTTTAATTTGGATGAATGATTGGGAAAAACAGCTCATTAATGGCCAAATAAAAAAATCTGAATTCCTAACAGACAGTACTGCTTGTGGTTTGAGAGTTACTATCCAGTCTACACTTGACCTATCCAAATACTTGAATTTTTGTTGGAATTTCAAATATTTATTAACTGGAAAGATTAATCAAGATAAACTAGAAGTAAGTATAAAAACATTACCTAATTATATAAAAATAATAATCAAATTATTAATTTACCTAGATGTTTTTTGGAATAATTCGTCAGGCTGCAGGATCCAACGATCACCCATCAGCGCCAACATTTCTTCAACTATACAAATTATTATCAACTTACAGCATTTTGAAACCACCCAAAAGTGGAAATTGCACTATAAGTGATGATTCTCCTTTAACTCTGTTAATTTCTATTTCTGATTTAAAGAATATTTATAATTCTGAAAAATCCAATTTATTACAAAATTTGAAAACTAAATTAAATACAATAATCGAACAGAAAGAATGGGAGTTCACAGATATAGTTGAACATAATTATGCAAAGGCTGAGGTTGTTGACTGCTTAATACACTATTTAACTGGTAAGTATAATTGTCGATGGAATTTTTTATCCTAACTCTATAAAAATCTCAATATAGGCATTTTCATTTTTCTTTTAATAGGATATTTATCAAAACAATTGCTGAAATACACCAAAGATTGTGATACTTGCAAATATTCTTTTGTAATATCAGAAGTGTATTCTCAGCAGTTGCCTGGAACTTTGGTGAATATGAAAACAAGAGGTGAATTAATCCACCCAAATATACATTTTTTTAATTTTATAAGAAAAATTGAAGAAAGTTTTGCTCAACATAGTTCATCAGCAAATTTTTTTGAACTTATAACAATTGATTTGATGAAAATTAAGCCATTAAGTTTTCCATGTGCAATACATGGTGAACAAATTATAGCATATACAGTCATGTATTATGTTAGAATGCGGATGAGACAATTTGCCTTCCAAGAAAATAGGAAAGAAAATAAGGCTAATAGGAATAAAAAAAAAAATTGCCAAGTTTTGTAAGACTTAGCTAAATTTTTAATATATAAAACTAACTTACTAAAACGATTATACAATTATTTTAATCTTTTCGTTCTTTAAACAGGACCTTTAATGTCATTATCTGATCTTCTCAATTCTTCCTTGGAGGTCTTAAAGGCCTCTTTCCCTTTGGAAAACACCATTTAAAAATATTTTGAACACCGAAATGTTGTTTCAAAATTGAAAATTCAAAATAACAACAATAACAGTAACATAGGTAATAAATAATATATAGTATATTATTGTTGTTGATTTGATTAAACATTGAAATTATTGGATTATTTTTACTTAACCTTAAAAACGTATAACTGTCAGCGCTAAATTTTACAGTTTCAATATTTTAAACATATTTGCACAATTAAGCTGAATACTGATAAGAAAGAGTTGTCCGACCTTATCTTCTAAAGACTGTGCTCGTGTCTTATAATGATAGCGGTTATAATCTGATTTATTATCAATTATTTGAAACGTGTGTTATCTTTTATCTCAATGTTAAATGTAAAAAAAACAACGTTTTAAAATTAGCTGCGCAAAGTAAGTATAAATTTGATTTATTTATAGTTTTATAAGTTATATTGTATATATGTTACGATCAAAGTGTATAATCGGGCGTTGTAGTACAATGCCCAATTTCAATGGACAATGTGTACAATTATACACTTTGCCCGGGCATTGTACAGAATGACCAGAGCACAGTGGGCAATCACAATTATTAATAAATTAATTAAAAATGTATAAAACAATTTTTGTTAATAATTTATTTTATGAATATATTAATACATTTTTTTATTTATTTTTACAAATTAAGTTATCGTGACATTCATTAAATATATCATTAAACATTCCCTAATAATGTTTTTATATTTTGCGTTCAGTTCATGTTCCATTCGGTTTCTACTTCCATGTCCAGTTTGCAAATGCACATCATGAATTATATTATACAACTCTTCGTTATAAACATAATATTTAATAGTATTTGGATCAGTTACCGGTACAATTAATTTTTCAATATTACTTACTTTCATTATAATATTATATCATAGCGCTTCAATAATTTATAATCATTTGGTTTTAATTTTGCTCCATTTTTTAATCGTTTGACTTCTTCTAATACTTCATTGTATTTTACTTCACTTAAAAATACATTATTCGAATTTTTTTTATTTAAAAGAGTATTAAATTTTTCATAAAATTTTAAATCAGCCATTTTAAATATTAAAAAAATTAAAGTCTTAAGAAAATTCAAAATAATAATAATACGTGTAAAAATACAGCCGATCGTTTAAATGGTGTAATTTCAACTGATTTGAAATTCTATATTATATCTCCGATCTTAAATGTCGTTGGCAAACCCTTTGATAAAATTATCACGCGGTAATAAGCTATTAATTATTGTTCTTATTATACTCGTATTATTACAGATATCGAAACCATTTAGGTATAGTATCGACTGTTACAATATGTACAGTTATATACTTATATAGTTAGATACCATCGTGGAGAAAATGTAATCGATAATCGTTATCGACAATATCGTTGTAATGTTAAAGAAAAATTATACTTTATACATGCAGACGCGTAATCGCGATAAACTTACATTGCCCACAAACAATTAAACACTGTGGTACATAATGCCCGGCTATTGTATTACAATGACCAGGCAATGTATCCAAATTAAAAGCAGATTCAGTTTTGCTCAAATATGACGAGCATTGTGCACAATGCCCGAATTATACACTTTGACCGTAACATATACATATTATCATCATGATTCAAATCATACCGTGTTATATTATTTTCGTGTATTATGTTGTAAGCAATATAGCGTTTTTTATTGAGGGGTGACATTGATAGTAGTGTAGGGGTGACTTTGATAATCTTATTTATGTATATATTACATGTATTTTAATTATTTTAGTGGTTCGTGTGTACAAAAAAAAAAGTTGGCAGTCGCCCATATGCCAATACAACAAATGAAGTTGTGGAAGAAGCTCTTAAAAAAGTTGTTGATGGTGAAATTTCAATTTTAAAGGCTAGTAAAATATATAAAATTCCATATGGCACATTACACAATCGTTTTACTGGGAAATATGGCAAAAAACCTGGAGGACAGTCAATATTTAGTGATAAGGATGAAAAGAATATGATAGCTGCTGTATCAAAGTGTGGTAATTGGGGATTCCCTTTAACTTTAAAGGATTTAAGGTAAACATACAAAATGTCACTGTCTCACAATAATTTGTCTTATAATTAATTAAATTGTCTTGTTTTAGAATAATTGCCAAATTATTAAATCATTAGATAAAGGAGAAATAGAAGTTAAAAAATGTCGTGATAACCTCCCAGGTGATGATTGGGCAAGAAATTTATTAAAAAGACATAATGCACTGACCGAAAGAATTACTAATTCTTTATTTAATAAAATAACTTAAAAGAAATACTCTGTAAGATATCAGTTCTTAAAAACTACGAAAGTAAACATGAATTAGAGATACAATGTGACGCATCAGAGAAGGCTTTGAGTTGTTATATATTACATATATTACAAAATAAATGTTCAATATACTGTGCGTCAAGATGTTTAAGTAATGCAGAAAATGTAACAAATTTCACTCTTTAATTTATGGAAGGAGAATAATGGTATACAGTGTTCATTTACCGTTAATGTCTATCATGTAAAAGGAATTACATAAAATTCCTAATAATCGCCTTTAAAAAACAAATTGGTTTTTTTAAATTCTCTTACATATATTGTTCTTCCAACTGGTTTAGATGTTGTCAACCCGTATAATTATTACAGTTTATTTAGATTAAGATGTGAAGGTAAATATTTTTTATTATTTGTTTTACGCGTATAATGGCTTTCGTATGCTGAGAATGAAAGAATATGTTAATGTACATCCATGATAGCAGCTTCACTTATTTTATTTGGTGAAGGACCAAGTTCTCGCTGATCCTTTTTTGTTATGCCTGTAACTGAATTTGTATACTTGTTTTCTACAACTGTTCTAACAATTTTTTCTTTTTCGTCTAATGTGATCAAAAAACATTTTTTGCAACACTTTTTGCGATTTTCATCAATAGTAAAATAGTAATGATAAGACAAGTAACATTTCTTTCTTTTAATGATATGTCGACTTTTTTTCTTGTAACTACAGTTTTTGTTTTAGTTACTGCTGTAGTGATAAAGTCTAGTCTTCTTGTATGACAACCAAGTCTCAAATACTCATTAAAAATATCATTTTTATGTCAAATTTTACAATCCAAACAAAATTTTTGTAATGGCTTTTCATTTGAACGGCCAGGTATACTCTTACCTTTTGCAGGAACATATGGTAATCCTTTTAGACGGTTTGTTGTACGTAACTTTCTAATTTTTCTCCCAAAAGGTTTATCAGAATTAATAATATGGTAATTAACTTGTGTAACTATATGGACGGTTTTTGTGAGAACGTGGTCAAGTCAAAAATCACAACTTTTCAGGAGACAATAAAAACGTATTAACTAATGACATAATAGTATTTTATATTTTATATTACCAAATTATGTTTAAAAATACAAATTGTTATTATTTTGAAAACAAGATTTAAACATAATGTTATTTTTTGTTATTTTTAGTTGACTTATCTAGTATGACACGAAGAATTTATCACTTTATTGACTTGTCACTTTGTACACATAATGACTTGTCCATCTTATCACAGACTAAAATATTAAATCACCAATCTACTTCTGACTTGTCCACTGGTGCACACATGACTTATCCATTTTATCACAATCTTCTATATGAAAATATAAAATAGCATCCTTACCATCGTACCTGTTTTCTAGTTCATTGTTTGTGGTTTATAAATTAAATTATTACAATATTAATATTGATTATTGATTCTCTTATCATAAATCTAATTATTATGTAACACTAATATTTAAAACAATAGACATCATACTATTTATTTATATAAGTAACAAGGAAAAAAAATCTTACAAAACTTTTTTGTTAATGTGAAATAGGTTTTCATTTGGCTTAATGTAATAAACTATACTATAAAAACTATTAATGATAAAAATATGTTACAACTAAATATATGTACCTAGTGTTGTTGTGTAACAATATAAGTATAATTATTGCACATCATAATATTATAAACATAGGAAATTATGTTAACTAGGTACCTCCTTATTAATAATAATTAATAAAAAAATAATAATAATAACCATTGCACATCATAATATTATAAACATAGGAAATTATATTAACTAGGTACCTCCTTATTAATTTATTATTATAATAATATTATTTACATACCAAATAATCACTTTTTTTTAAGTAAGTATCAAGTAAAATAGTTAACAGTAAAATATAATAGACCTTATTGCACAACTGTTAATACTAATAAAAATATATAAAAATAATTAAAATATATTGTTAATCACTTTCATTTTCTGAAATCAAAGGATCACATACATCATTTGATGTTTTTAAACCCTTATAAAAATCATGATAAATATCTGGAATAAAACATAATAAAGTTATGAGATCATTTTTTTTTCTTGAGTAATTGGCAGTGGACCACTATAAGCTGTAGGTACAGTAAATGTAGGGTTTGATTTTCTTCGAGTCATATTTAAAATCATAAATGGTACATCTTCAGCTAACGAGTTCTTATACATAACATTGTTTTGATTTTCTTTAGTATAGCGTAACCATTTAACATTTTTAAAAACAAATGGTGCTCCCTCTTCATTTTTTTTTTTAATATTATATTTTTTCTTAAGTAAAGTATTAAAATCAAAGAATTTGGTTTGATCCATTTCAAGCACACAGAATTTATCTTTTCCAGCAAAACGAATAAGCTGAACCCAATCATATGGGTGATTTATGGGAGTAGGATATTTTTTTCGAGTTTTTTCGATCCTTGCGTGGTCGGAGTCACATTCCATTCTAGAATGTCCCGGAACCATAAATTTGTGATCTATTGTTTTTATGGTGTTTTGAATTTCCAAAAAGTATAAACACATAGACATAATAATGCCATTTTTGTTCTGTCCGGGGCAGCAGTCGCTATACATTACAATATGTGATACTTCTTTAGGTAAATTGTTCAGGTAATGGTAAAGGCATGAGCTAATTTCATTAGCACCTCTTTTTGCTATTGATTCATACCATATATAGCATGAAGCTTTTGAATTAGCAGAATTATGAACAGTTAAGTTGTATGTCCATAACTGCCTTTTATAAAATGCCACTGAACTTTCTAAACTTGGAGTAGGCAAACATTGTTGTAAGTCGAAAGAAATTGTATATTTTTCATTTGAGTTAGATGATATATCGTTTCTTTTTGTTTGATATGCCTCTTCAGCATCATTATGATGGCGATTTCTTTCTTCAATTAATATTTCTTTTTCAACTGTTTGGATACTATTATTTGCAAATTTGATCTTAAATTTATCACAATTAGCACATGTATCCTTTTTAGGATTTTTAACTTTGAAATTAGATGCCTTGAAATATTTTTCATAAAGGGTCCGACTTACTGGTTTATCTACTGTTTTTTTATAATCTTCATAAGCTCTTTGAAGTGTAAAGTATGGAGGAAGGTACTTTTTGCTTGTCTCTTGTCTACAATAGTGACTTTCGTAAACTGGTAATTTATTTAAATGATCTGTTACCATTTTGATATCATTAGAGTGGATCTTTTATTTTTAGGTGGATAACTACCTCTCTTGTCAGGTGAACATGTATTTGCTGGAGAAGTTAAGGAATTATTACAAACATTTGTTAAAAACCCTTTTTTCTCACCAAATATTTTTAAAAAACACCCTTTACAAACTGGTATATTTGTTCCATTTTTTGGTATTGCATAATGGAATACCTTTTCTCTAGCTTTTTGCTTTTCAGGTGTACTTCTTCTTTTTCTAAAAACCTTTTTATTAGAGCTAGTAATCAAACTTGATAAATAAGCTCTACGCCTGTTATAATCATGCATAGACCAATATAAATTAAATAACTGTGTACGTAAATCATCATCAACATTTGCTTTGCAGTTATTTCTACAGTTAGGAAGAGGTTTTGATGTTCGAGCCAATACCTGTTTTCCTTTATTTGTAGTATACTCTAATCCATAATTTCTATTTGTTTTTCTATACTGTCTATACTGTCTAGTATCATTTTTTCTGCTTATTCTTTTCTTCCTACTTACATCGATATCTTCCATATTATTACTGTGCAATTCTTCAGTAACATGGTGCGACTCAGGTGTGCCCATCACAATACTTACTCCATCATCCGAATCTAGCATATTATCCAAATGAAATATATTACTTGATACTTCCTCTTGGTAAATTTCACCATCAAACAAATCTTTATCCTAGAATATTTAATTTTTCAAATATAATTAATAATTAAAATCATATTATGTTATTATATATGATTACAAACATACATAATAGTAAGTTTAAGGCTAAAGCAGTAATGGGAAATTACATAAAACCTTTGAACTATTTTAATATTAAAACATAAAAATAAATGTTATAATACAAAGTACCTTTTATTCAAATATTAACCAACCTGAACTATATTATCAATGTCCTTTGATAAAGGTGAGAACGATTCATTTTCTATTTCGTTGTTAATTTCAATAATATAATCTACCCCATTTAATTCAATGGTCTGTTCATTAATTGCTAAACATCTTACATCATATATCTATTATTAATAAATAAAAAAATACAATTGAAAACAAACTATACATTAAAGCTAATAATGATGGAAAATGATTGGCACATCACTAAAACTTACATCCGAGTTTTGTTTTAAATTACTACCAGCAGCTGATGTTTCTTCTATCCATTCCTTAAAATTCAATGAAATAATCAATTAAAATTATATAACTATTAAATATTAAACTACTCATATTTAAATTATGTTAATGTTTTAAATCAAACAGTATATTTGTCAAGTATGAAGTAAATTGTGTAGACAAATGGTATATAGGTACTTATTATTTAAAAATAAGACTAGGTAAGTAATAAGTATACAGTAATACTATTCTTTTTATGTAAAAATAAAATAAAAAATTACCAATTTAAAACATAAGCAGACCGATATCTCATTCAATTTAACCAAAATCTATCATCTAACTAATCAGTACTGTGGGTTGTAAAAAAAAAAAACATTAAAATTAATAATTACATATTAAATTAGACTCAACAAGTTTATTAATTTACTAAATATTTGAGTTTGGAATAAAAAATATTTTAACTAAAAACAACAGCATGAAAAATATTATCTAATAATTATTATTAGATTTAAGTTAAACAATACCTAAAAAATTGTTGATACAAGTATAAAATTATTTTTTATGCTAAATAATAATGTAGGTAACTATTAGTACCTATACAAACTTATAATCTAATAATAATAAATAAAATAAAAAAAATATAGGTACCTATAATAAATGTAATAATATAAAATAAATAATTAATTTGCTTACTGTTATACGGGCTTTTGTATCCAGATTATGTTCTTTTTTTGATTTCATAAAATCATTCAGTAGGTTTCTGCAAACCAGTTTTTTCTTATTTGGCTTAAATTTTATATTTTGTGTACAATTGCCATCTATATTGTAAATATTGTAAATAAACATATTTTGTATGTAATAAATCTAATAATATTATAATTCATATTTTTTATATAGAATGTATATTGTATAAATGCTACAATCAATGTATATTACAACCGAAATCAATGCATAATTAATACACGACCATTTTAATAAATATATATTAAATTAATACTTACTGGTCATTGCTAAGATTTTGTTGGCTCTTGAACACATTTTTAATTAATTTAAGTAAGTATAAACGATTAACGAATTGAGTTATAAAACAATTTAATTACAACAATATTATTAATATAATAATATATAAAATCTTAAAACAAAATAATAACCAAATAGCACTAAACAGTAAACACGGTAAAACGGTATTTCCGATTTCGGTTTATAAATATTGACTTATCCAGTTTCTCACGAATAATTATTTTAGATTTAGACTTGACTGTTTACGCACATGGATATTACATAAAAACTATTCATATAGCAAGAATTACAGTTCTACCATTAGACGCGGCGTAAAATTCTCTACAAAATGCATTATTAACCCGAAAAATGATAAAATCTGACTTGACCACCTTCTCACAAAAACCGTCCATATCATCTTCAGTATCTAAAAAATATAAAAATTAATTAAAATATTAGTTTGTAGTTTATTTAATTTTATAATTATTTAAATACCTGTAGTTATATGGAATGTTACCTCTTGCAATGAGCCATCATGGACTTCTACATTTGTACTTACTTCATAATCTAATAAATTAATTTTAATAAAATATAAAATACTACATAATATAATAAATTAAGATGACTTAAATTCAGTTCTACAAAACATTTTTATAATTATTTATATTTACCTATGTTAGCATGAATAGTTTCTTCAGGAGAAACTCTGGTATCATCACATAAGTTTAATGGTTGGTTAGTACCTAATTTTAATGTTAAAAAAATTTATAAAACATACTAATAAAAACTTGAAGTAAGAACTTAATTTTAACTAAGACCAATCAAGTACTTAAATACCATTAAATTAAGTATTTTAAATATTATTAAAAAATGTTCAACATTTATTTTAACACTTTTTATAATAGCCGTATACTAAAAATAAGTATGATTATAGTAAAGCTACTATTATTACTTATTAAGAAAATATTTTTATTAAAATATTATGTCTCATTACATTTTTAATTGTTTTTCATAACTATACATAATTATTTCAAATTAACTACTCTCTTTATTAGTATTTTACTTGTTAAGTACCTATCTTAATAAAACTCTTTTTATACTCACTAAGTTATTTAAAAATGTTAAAGTTCCTCCAGAAGGAATATCTAAATGGTTTTGTAAAAGACGTATTACTAATAATTAAAAATACATAACTAAATGAAAAAATATTAAAAGTTTTATTTTTCATTGGTTCTTTCAAAAGTTTGTTTTTTTCTTTAGATATTTCATCGTTAAAATTATTTAAATTTTCTTCAACTCTTTTCATATTATTATCAAAAACAATTTTATTTTCCCCACTCCTAGGACCAGACGTCGAGGTTTTGAGTCCGGTCCTTTTCTCTTCAACTGTTGATTATCAGCCAGTTCTGATTGATCTATAAGGTTGAGATCGTTAGAATCCATGCTAGGCTGAAAAAGCAGTGTCGCACGGTCCAGGGAAGGGGAAATAAAAAATTAAAAAAATTGGGGGAGTTGAATTTTTTCTGTTGGGAGGGACCCCTCGCAGAAGGTATCGCTCAGCCTTGTGTCCGAAGGCTGGGGTTAGTGGACCTTTTGTGCTGGAGTTATGGATGTTTTTGTGAAACGGTGTGAGGGGGGGGGGATCCGCGCGGAGATGGAGGTTGTTGACACGATCCCGTGTGTATTTTCCTTTGCTCGTTCGGAGCGCTAGTTGTCGCGCGCTGTTGTTTTCAAATCCGATTTTTTTTCGACCGACACGTTCACGGTGGCGGGTATCACGGTTTTCCGACCAACCAGGGGGTGGCAACTCTATAGGCTGAAAATTGACATCGTAAATTAGTTCAGTCATCAAACCCTATGATCGCTAATATCGCATAACCTCAATAAAAAAGCTAGGATTTTATAGATAATAGATTATTATCATGTATATGCATCCATATGGATCTTGGCAATTGCCTATTATAGTGACTTGCATATTGAAATTTGGTGTAGGTAATATACTATTATATATTATTTTGTTACCTAATGATTTATAATTTTATACTATTATAATTTAAAACTATATTTTCCACTATTTTACTACTATACGCTGCAATAAATATGAGCCGAGCAGCATACAAATGCTGTGTTAGTGGATGCAAGTTTAAAGGTTAGGTCATAATCTTATAATCATTCAATTATAATATTTCATAACCACAATAACAATGATGACTAATTATAATACTAATTAATAATAAGTATTATGTTTCTCAGTTATCTATTAATGTGCCTTATAGAAAATTATATTGATGGTACCTACCTATTTTAGATTTATTTACAGAATTAGATGAGATATGTTGATATATGTATAATTTGTTAATTTTCCATGTTTTGTATAGTTGCTATCAATTATAAATATCAAATACCTACTTACCTATTGCAGGTGGTATATCACATAGATTTCCAAATCCTAGGCTATATATATCTGTTTTAAATCAATGGACAGCAATAATTGGTATTGAACAATTTAAAGATTTGCAACCTCATGATATATATAACAAAAAAAGTGTATTCTTGTCATTTTGGATCTGACTGTTATAGTCCTGGAACAGTCCTATTAAAAAAAATGCATCTCCTTCATTACATCTACATCAACTTGATTGACGGTAATTTCTATTTTTTTTTTTTTTTGTAATAGGCATTTATATAAATCATCAAAATTAAGAATGTATAATATTCTGTTCCTATCATTTCTAAGAATAGTGTGCATACATTATGTAATAACTAATAAATACATATTATACAGAGTGTAACAGAAATAGTTGACAAAAATAGTTTTTTTTTTTCTTTAAATATTTGCTGGAATTTTATCTCCATTGCTAAGTGGTTCTATACATTTTTCTTCCAATAACTTCACTCTCATGAAAATGTTCTTGTCCTACCTCATGAATGTTTAGCACCATTTAATGGTCTTTTAGACTTGATTTTCATTCTTTGACTTCTTACATTGACACTAATGCCTGAGCCTTTTTTGGTTTTCACTAACCCATCCAAAAACTGAAGCTTGACAATTCTTACATTTTATTGTGTTTCTCGTACCAGTTATATATTTTCATTTTGTTCTGACGGAAGAATTTCTAATACTTTGGATTTTTCCTTTCTGATGTCTTCTATGTTTATTTAAATAATGCGGATGGAATCCTTTGTTGTGGAGTCCTGAAAGAGACTATTTTAGTTTATTGTTATTGCTATTGTTGCTTGCATTAAGCGGGAATTTCTGAAAGCACAGTTCGCTGACCGAGATTCTGTATACTTTAGCCGTGTCGGTAACAGGTTATCGACTCGTTCCAGGGTGCACTACGAGGAAGTATATACGCGGCACACCCCACCTGAGGTAATACTAAATATTGCCGCAAGGCCTTCATTGTATTATATGAGTAAATAGCAGCCGTCATTAATTATTCCGGGCTTTTGTAGGTCCAAGTCAATTTTGTATCCCCATATACGCTGTAAATATCTGTTCGCTCTGTCAGGCGTGTGTTCTACATATAAATATATACTAGCGCTCAGTATTTTGTGGAGAAATGTTTTTTGTTAAAAAATAAGAATAGAGGGTCTGTTAGAGTATTTAATTGTGAATGTTCTCTTTTTAGCTGATATATAAGGTGAATATTTGTCTTACACTCGTGTAGGCAAAAATAATTTAGTCAGATTCAATTAAGCAAGTATATATTTTATTTTTAATCGATGTGATTATAGATGCAGGTTTATCGTATAATATTGTGAATATAGAAGTATCGCAATCGTATGCATTTTAACCTCTCCCCCAAGTAGAAGGCGATGAATTAATCTTTAGTGAATTTCCGAACAACATGAGCTGCTAATTTCTTATATCTGTAAAATAGCCATTTTCTATCTTTTGTGTATCTAGTACTAAGCTCCTTGATATTAAATAATTTGTTATTGAATATGATTAATAAGGTATTGAATAAATGTCTGTTTTTTGTAATAAATCAATTTTCTTAGTAGGTTGAAGGTCACAAAAATCTACATTCTACTAAATTGAATGTCATTATGTTTATTTTAGGTCCACCACAGTAATATGCAATAAATCCTAGTATTCATTGTATAAGTGAGAAGGTAATTATTGTTGAAAAGTACATCTTGATACAGCTAGATTTAAATAAATAATTTAATTTTTATGTTAAATATATAATATATATTCTAATAAGTTAAAAATATAATAAAAGGCTCTGATTTAATTTAATGTTAGTATAAAAATGAATATATTGTATTTAAATTAGTATTTTCAACTCATTACTTTATATATATTTATTAACAATATATCTTGTTACGGGGGGAGTAAGTAAGAGAGTTTTTCTTTTTATGTATGTAACTATCGTTGATTATAAATACTATACATTGCTCACTGGCCAGTTTTTCGGCAATGTGCTATTTAACCATGATCGTTAGGTTGCGCTACGGACGCTCAGTTAGTTGTGCACAGTAACGTCGTAATCGCTAGTGTCGCCGCTAGTCGACGGCGAATAAGTGTCGTCGAATGAGCCTCATTTACTGTCGACTCCCCATTCATTTTTTACACTAATTTTACATTGTCACTATTATTTCAAGATATTGCGGTACAACGTATTATTTATAATATAAATACGTTTATTTATTTAACAGTGACTGGCAAACTGGAGTAAAAATTTAAAATATCTTTAGTTTGACGTAACATTTAAAAAAATGTATAGATGCCATGGGTATAATTTGAAATTATAGCCTACGCTACAAAATATTGTGTATTATATTTGTCTATCCTAGTATTTTAAAGAATAATTAGTCCAATGGCCATAGTCGCCGCATTTCGTTCGAATAAAAGAAAAAAAGAAGAAAGAGAAAAATTGTATGATATAATCAACAATAATGTTAAGCGGCTTCGAGGTATTATACTAAAACAGTGAAATCGGCAATACGTATAGATACGTAAATGCTTTTTAGATAACATAGAATATATTTGTCGTAGCACCCAAGTGTCTGGAAAAACAAAGCATTTCGCTAGCTGACATTTTCAGTTTTTGTTATTAGTTGTGGTTTATTTTATGTATTAATTAGTCCATAGTTAAAATAGGTACATAATACGGTTACATAATACGGTTATTAAGTGTAACCAATGAGAAATACTTAATGTATATAATAAACTCAAATAAAATGTCTGCAATATCATCTAAACATACTCTTTCTAAGACATGCATGATATCAACTGAATAGTTGACCGTTGCATGGAAATCACACTGTGTTCTATACACAAACCTCTTCTATCGTTTTGAAATAATTTGTTCAAAGTTGTTATTTTAAGAAGATTATAGTTTAAAAATGTTTGTTACATGAAAAGTAAAGGGTCGTATAAACGAGATATGAAAATTAGTGTTGCCATAAAATAAAACCTAAAATATGCTATATGCAAACACCATACAAAAAAAAACTTATACCTGCCCAGTGCCCACATTACAATTTACAAATCAAACATTTTTTTTTGAAGTGCCTCTAAATTATATTATTTGTTAGGCAATTGAGGCAATTGTCACCATTGTAGAAATAATTGAAATTTACATTTACATGCAATATTAAAAACAGATATAATAATATTTAAATACTATCATTTTTATTAAATAAATAAATAATAATGCAGTCTCTCTTGACTAATTTCAAAATAAAAATACAAAACAAAGTTATAACTGATTAAATAACAATGCAGTCTTCTATGACTAATTTAAAATTAAAATAAAAAACAAAATATATCAAAATAAATATGATACAAAATTGTTGAAAATATATACATGATAATGAAATAGTATGCAAATAAACAATTAATAAGACGTTTGTGACTAGATAATGTAAAAATATAGTTGCTTTAAGTAAAATATTATTGGTTTATCAATGTCTACTAAATTGTCTATAGTTACCAGGTTCTTATATTTTTCGTCAATGTTCATAGTTGTTGTCTTTGGATAATATGAAGAATTAGAAATATTTTTTAAAACTTCTTCTGGTAATTTATAGTCAGCACAACACACTTTATTTCTTTTAAGCCCTGATCGTATTGTTAATATTGAATTTAATAATTTAGGTCCCATACGATTTCTTAATTTGGTATTAACAATATTCATTTGGCTGAATAACCTTTCTACATCAAAGATGCTTACAAAGATCATTAAAAGGATTATTTCCAGAAGCATCGACATAATCATCTACTTCTTTCAAAAATTTGATGGTATTTATATGTTCAATCCATTTTATATTGGTTAAGTTGTTCTATTGATGATTTATTTTGTCCATATTCTTTAAATCATATTTAAAAATTTCCATCAAAGGTGTCAGTGGTTCCTTAACTACTTGTAGAGCATTCCTTACTGATACCAGAGATACTTTTTCCAAAATATGGATATTTTTAGGAAGTCTTTGCTGAAACTGTTTCAGTAAGACTTTTAAAAACTGAAGACATCTATCTTTTAAAACTTCTTGGTCTTTTTTGTTGGTATTTTTTATTAGATCTTCAAATTCATTCCTAAAAACCATTTGAGGAAGAACATAACTATCCATGTTGGTTGTTAGTGGATCTTGTCTACAGTATGGATTTCAAAACGTTTGGCCACTGAACGTACTAACAATGTTAAATCACTTAATAATTTGCATGGATCTGCAGTATTAGACTCAAACGATTTGTTAACTAATTGGATCTCTAAAAGTATTAGGTGCAAAAATGTTAAGTAAGCTAAATTGTTATTGTCATTTTACATTTCAAACAAAATTTCAGCACTATAAAATTTATCCTTCTGTCTCACAATACTAAAAAGAGTTTTTAACTCAACCCATTGCTTCAAAATACGCCCAACAGCAGTTTCAATCGATAACCATCTAGTATCACACGATTTTACAATCTTTAAAGGGTTATGGTTATCATTAATTGCTTTATATAAGTTTCTATATTGAGCTTGGCGTAAGGTTGAATGGGCGAACCAGTTATATGTTTCTTTTATAAGAAATTCAATATTTCTTGGAAGTGTTTCACTAGCAGCAGTAGAAACGGCTAACTGCAGAGAATGGCATACACACGGAATATGTATCAATGTGGGTACCTCAGTTAACATTTTTTGATAAACACGACCATAAATCCCGACCATCACTGAACCATTGTCACTGCCTAGGCCTACCATATTTTTCACATCAAGTCCTTTATTTTTAAGAGTAGAAGTTACTGCTTCTGTAATAGCTTCACTGTCACGTGCCTCCATTTCAACCAGTTCTAAATAAGTTGAAACGATCTGCCCCTCGCTTTGATCAAAATACATAATACTTATGCCTAAAAATTTTAAAAAACTGATATCAGTTAACTCGTCGATGAGTAAACTGTAGGGTTGGTTACTAATTTCTTTAATCAACAAATTTTCGAAATGTGGTTTTAATGTATTACATATAATATATGTGCATTTTATTCTGTGCAACTTAATATCTTTTCCTGCCTCAGAATCGTGAAATTGTGTTTTACATAATACCCCAATGTGATCACTACTTAAAATAGAGCAGTGTGCAGCAAAAAATAAACATATTGTACCTTCTGCATTACATGATTTTATAGATTAAGGTCTTACTACATAACTTGCCATTACTCTAGATGTAGAAAAGTCTTTTGAAGAAATTGTATGTTTTTTGGTTTTCACATGTATCAGATTAAAACGTTTAGCGTTCACTTCACATTTGCAAAATCTACACCTACCTTTAGAGGAATCGCTTTCTAGTTTTATTAGCCAATCCTTGAACATCTTATCATTAAGCCATTCATCTCTGAACTTTTGTAAATATTGAACTTTCTCCATAATTAACTTTTGTTATAATGCTATATTTAATTCCACCTGCATAATGACGTTTTTAGTAGCTAAACGCCGATTAAAAAATGCTAGAACTAGCTTTAAAGTAGCTAAAATGGCAACACTGAATTGAATAATTTTTTCTGCGACTTTCAGCTTATCATTTCTATAATAATTATATTTTTTAAATTGGAAGTTTTAATAATAGACTATCTTATAATAGTCATCAAATTGTTTGCGAAACGATTTGCCTGTTCTCAATTTAGAATCAGTTCCAACTTTCCAAGCAAAGATATTCTATTTTGTAAATATTTTCCTTCTTCGACGCATGTAGTGTATCCAAAATAAACATTTTGGCTTTAAACATTGAACAGAAACAATTTTGCAGGAGCATCACAAACAATATTTTATATCTCTACATTTAATAATATTAACCATCTTTTAATATTTTTAAAATATCAGAAATAAATGGATTACGAAATTCTTCAATTGAATGATGCTTTTGGTTACCGTGAAAAATACCATTGAGAAAGCATTAGTATGCGATTCCTTTAAATTTAAAATAGAAATTTTAATTGGCCATATCTGACTTTTACAACTTTTTACTAAAGGTAAATTATCAATATTAATACCTTTTTTAAATTTATTATCAAATACGCCTATATTATTATTATTATATACTTCTAAAACTGGTATTAACATATTTTTAAAGTCTAAGTAGATGTGAGTATCATTGGATATAGTACAAATTTAATGAGTTTTAGGCGTTCTCATTAGTGTATTAGTGTACGTACATCTTTAGGTATGTACCTTTTATCCCTACAACCTTATTATATTAAGAAAGGAATTACAGCTATTATGAGAAATTTTATACTTTAAATTCCAATATCTTAGTTTATCCAATAAATTCATATTACCATCTTCAATACCAGAACTTTGAGTCACATTTAATGTTTGAATATTAGATAAATCTTACTTAAATTGATACAATTGTCAACCACTATTTGTAATTTATTATCATGAACATGGCTAATTAGTGGATCAGTAATAGGGCCTATATTGCTTTTATTAAATGTTTTTTTTTATTTACCTACTAGCTGGATATTGTATTTATTATTTTCATTCTTCAAAATTCTTTTAAAGTGGCGCATTAATATCGATGCTAGATGGTCTAAAAAATAATTAATATTACTATTATATTAAAATTAATAGAAAATCAACTCAATTTTTCATATGGGGTATATTAGTATTATTATTGTACAATTAGCCAAAATATAACAGAAAAAAAATGTTTTAAATTTTACTTTTATTTAAAAATAAAAATTCTTTAGTAACCTACAGGTAAATTTAGTAATTTAATAGTTTTAAATAAAATTACTTACTATTAAAGGAATTATAATATATTTGCTGAATTTGAGATGTTTAGATCTCTACTAAATCGTATATTAGGCTTGAATCTCCTGTTTTCATTACAATATTCTTTCCATGGCCTGTCCATGAGCACTTAATGCCAAATTAATTTGTGAATAGTTTTGCCAAGACTATTTCAATGGTTTTTTGGATTGGCACCACCAACTGACTTTAAAAATAATTCCTTTTGTTAAATAAGTCTTTTTTAAACATTTTAAGTTTTATCCAAAAGTTTTCAAAATTAAGTTGTCTGAGATCATTAATTACTTCTGGATCTAAATCAATAATACTTAATTTTCTCAAGAAATTGATAATGGATTTCTTGAATGTTATTATATTTTTTTATTATTACAGGAAATTGATGGATAAACGGAAGTAATGTAGATGAATGATTGTCACTTAAAACTTGATTAGGATTTAATTGTCCCAATGAATGGAGAATAGGATTTTCAAAGTCAAATCTCATTTTAATTTGTATACAACTAGTTATAAGAAAT
This sequence comes from Schizaphis graminum, assembly GCA_020882235.1. NCBI lineage: Eukaryota > Metazoa > Arthropoda > Insecta > Hemiptera > Aphididae > Schizaphis > Schizaphis graminum. The sequence continues at coordinate 13,580,564 of CM037033.1, read as the reverse complement.
TTTCGGCACCTCTCTAATATATCCTGTACCATAATTTCATTTGCAATTAAATCTGGTTTATTCATCAAAGCCATAACTTGGGATCCTAAATAAATATCTTTTAATGGTAAAAAATGAACGGAATCTGAAGGATCTATGGAAGTCGGATTATTGCATTTTCTCATATAACTGTATAATAAATCTAAGTACAGTTCTTTCATTTTGTTATAAACTAAACATAACACTGGCCGATCACTTTGAAGTAATTTGTTAAGATTCACAAATTTTGGAAGAACCCACTGTAGAAAATTAAAATATATAAATATTGAAGGATCGTGTAAAGTCTTATAAATTTCTTCCGTAGATTTTAATCTATGTTCATACCAGTTAGAAGTGAAAAATAACTTAAATGCATTCCATTGCTCTACTATTCTAGTAACAACCATAAATAACGACAACTAACGCGTTTATGATGGGCGAAAGATTTTGTGTGGTGAAACGTTGCAAAATTCCTGAAACTCTTTTAATTGACAAATTCGCTTACTATTTGACTTGGAGTAATTGAAAATGTTATGAGCTAAGTCTTCACATACTCTGGGAACCGTTTTACAAGCAGCACTTGCACACAAATGAAGGGAATGGCAAATACATTTGTGTATAAACAATCCTGAAAAAGAAATTTTATTTGGTGTTTATTACTATAGAAAATGTATTTGACATATTTACTGTATTTATTTACCTGGCATATGCTTTTGGAATCTAGATGAAACAGAATTCCAAGCCCCCATCATCATGGCATTAAAGCCATCAGCTGCAAATCCTTAAAATAAAAAAATAATAAAATTAAGATATATTAATTATTATATGAAGCAAAATATACTCCTATGCGGATGCAGCCACAATAGAACCTATAATTTTATAATATGTATATATGTTAAACAATAGTTTTGATACATTATTATTTTTTCAAAAGTTAATACTGTACTATGAAAAAAAAAAGTTATTTAAATTATCTATCAATAATTTAGGATAATATGAAAATTAGTAATTAATGATATTATTCTGAAATGTTTATTACTTAAATGAATAGTACCTATTAAAAATAAAATATTTGTTGTGATGTAAAAATGATTAATTTTTATTTAAATTATCATAGAAGTATTAAATATAGAAAAATTAAAATAAGTTAATTTACACTATAAAACAACTTTTAATATGAATAATGTAAATAATAAAATATTTGACCTAATTATTTAAAAATGATAATTAAAACATTTTAATATATATATATATATATATATTTATTAGTGTTAGAGACATTTCTTATTAATGTAGCTGTTTCTGCAATTAAGCTAGCTTCAGCATCATTTGCATTTTGTGCCAACCCAAATGCAACCTTCTTACATCTTGGGGTCTAGTAATGTGGCCCGAGAAAATTGAGGTGTTACGGCTTGTTTTTCAATTACACTAAAACGCCTGGAAGTATTTTCTAAAAGCCTACCTTTAATAAAACTTCCAAGTCGTGTTTTTGGACTCTTTGAATTAAAGAACATTGCAAACCTTTAACAAATAAATATTAATGTTAAATATTTTTAAAAATAGTTGATTAAAGATAGAAAAATTTAATTACTGAATTATAAAATGAATTACCTCGTATCAGTGGTATGACTTTGGATATGGTCGGATATACTTTAGCTGAGAGCTCAACAGTCAAATTATTGAAGGGTCTGAGCAAAGGTATCATATCTTCAATAATACTCCACTGCTCAGACTCAAGTTTACACGGTGGTTCTTTTAATGAAATCATTACGATGGTCAGGGGTTCTTTTAATTTTATTAGCCTTTCTAGCATAAAAAACGTACTGTTCCAGCGGGTGCGGTGAGGAATTTTTCCCTCCACAAGTACCGAAAGTTATATCAAAAATACAATCGATAAGTATGGGTCTTTGTACCGTATTTAAGAAGTTTGTTATATGGTGTTCTTTAATTTTTTTTAAATTAATTTTATAATTATGGCTAGCATACTCCTGTATGATCAAGGAGACTATTAACCTAAAGTGAGTGGTTTTTAGAAAAGCAATTTCTAGTGTGTCGCTGAATTTCATCTTTTCATCTTGACTGCTGTCATCAGTATTTCTTCTACAGTCAGATTTCTTTAAATATATCCAAGCACAAATAAATATTTTATTAAATAAATAAAGAAAGAATAATTGTATAGGATTAAAATTGTATAAGAGGAGTAAGATTGATTATGTATGGAATTGTTAATAATATAATTTTTACCTTAGTCATTTTACTGACCTTCATAATATTTTCTTGACTAAAATCATCTGACTGGGCTATTATACTTCGCTCAACAGCCACTCCTGGAGTTATTGGAGCCTTATCATGAGTTGCCGAATGTGGGATGAGTGTTTTATTCTTTTTATTTCGTTTTGGTTGCATGTTTGGCATTTTTTGAGTCTTTAAATAAATAAAAAATAACATTAAGGTATAAGAATATTTAATAAATAATTTCATCATAATAATCTTGACTAAAATCATCTGAATGGGCCGTAGCTATTATACTTCGCTCAACAGCCACATCTGGAGTTACTGAAGCCTTATCACGAGTTGCCAAATGTGTGATGAGTGTTTTATTCTTTCTTTATTTAATAATAAATAAAGAAAGAATAATTGTATAGGATTAAAATTGTATAAGAGGAGCAGGGGCGTCATTTCAATTTTTTTATTGTTGGTGCCAAAATTTTTGCAGGCCATCCAAATCATTACCGCAGGCAACATGGAAATTATTTTTTTTTTGTGGATAAGGGGGTTAAGTGGTGACAAAAACAACTGAAAATTTTTTGTTTAATTTATTTAATATGTCACCTATATTAGTATGAAAACATCACAATATTATAATTTTTTTGAAGAAGTATGTGTAGGTACTTTTAATGAATTTATATTATATTGCTGATACCAGTGGTATTAGGTAAGTAAATTTATGGGTATAAAGCACCTTAATAATACTTATCCGAACATAACCTATACATTTTTCTCCCTGCACACTCAAAAGAAATAATATAGCTAAACCTGAAATTTGTTTTATTGGTTCCCTTGTTCAAAATGATACTTAATTCATATTAATGAAATATTATTAATATCTAAATTTTTCCACTTCTAATTTTAATTTAATAACAAACCATTTAGTTACACAAATAAAAACATTTATTGTCATAAAGCAATAATTATTTAATACATACTATATTATATTAGCGGATATCTTCGATTTTTCAACTTTGAAAATGAATCTACAGCATCATTTAGATTAATTTTATTTAAAAGATAAATAATTATAATTTATTTTTTAGTAACTTTAATCTTATTATATTTATATAAAGAAATAAAAAGACTGTAATAATATTGTGATTTGTAAACTATAGATACCAAGTAGGTAATTGATTATGTTATTTTTTATTAATGAGATTTGTTATGTTTTATTTTTTATCAATTTGAGTCTTATTACATCTATATAAGGATATGAAAATATTGTAGTAAGTAATAACAAATAATATTGTGATTTATAAACCAACTAAGTAGAAGTTCAATTATTTTTTTTATTATTATTATTATGATTTATGAATTTTAAATAAATTTCTCAGGAATGTGCATTATAGAAATGTTGTAAGCTACTTGAAGGGTTTTGTTTTTTAATGTTTTAATAATTACCATTGCCCATTTGGTAAATCCCATGGTCGTAAAGGGGCAAAGGGACACTATTTTCCTACCACTTTTCCAACCATGCAAAACAAATTAAAAATTTTCCAAATATTTTTCCCAAAATCAAAATACTCCATAGTGCATGTATACCAATTTTCAGAACAATCAGATGATTTTTTTGTACTGCCCTATAAAGGATTATTATAACGAATAGGGAGATACTGGAGTGCATGTGATAAGAAATCTATACCAGCATATTATATCCACAGATATATTATATTATTTATATCATTATTATTTCATATTATGTCTATGATATAAGTGATTTAACCACACTAGTACACTACTACACTGATCATTTTTGGAATTAAAACACATTAGTAGGTACCTATAATCATTTTTTTTTAAATACTGAAAAAATATAAAATATATAATATATATAATATATGAATATTATAACACTTAGGTATATCGGCGTTTACATTTATTGCTGGCAGTCCAAAGAAGGCGTTTTTCAAAAACGTTGGTGCAAATGTACACCCTGCACCCCCCCCTCCCAAATGACGCGCCTGAAGAGGAGTAAGATTGATTATGTATGGTTATTCTTGATAATTTTTGATAAATTATTATTGTACCATCGTTTTAAGAGGACGCCATACCCGCATGTGTTGTCTCTGTCTTACTGACGTACATCATAACAAATTTTATTATTTTAAAGTGAGTTAAATCTATGTAAAATATAACAAATTTAAACTGTTCATAACTCACTTTAAAATGATAATATCATTAAAAGCATATGTCATTGTTTAGATAATATTCTTACCTTTAGATTTTATAATAGGCAAGTTTACTCTAATATTAAAGCTAACGTCACAAAATGTATTCTACTGAAAGAAAATTTGTTATGATGTACGTTAGTAAGACAGAGACAACACATGCGGGTATGGCGTCCTTTTAAACGGGTTAGAATACGTAAGTACAAAAGAAATAACAAAAATGGTCCTCCACGCGGCATTATAGTAGTGTTGTGTGCATGCATATAAACGTAAAATCGCAAACTTCGGAAGGCCATAACTTCGAAACTAAGTGAGAGCGACAATTTCTGATTGCACCATCGTTCTTAACTCGATGAGTTACATAAGTTTCGATAAAAAAAATTCGAAATGGCGAGGGGGTGCTAAACTGCAATTGTTCCCCAATTTTATTTAAGGGGATTGGAAGCGTTGATTTTCTGTCTTTGTCTTACACACGTGGAATATAGGAAAAATAGCTATACGCGCCTGACAAAAATTAAGGTACTTCTAGTTGTTCGATTTAAAATATGTAAAGATCTTTACATATTTCAAATCGAACAACTAGAAGTAGGTACCTTAATTTTTGTCAGGCGCGTATAGCTATTTTTCCTATATTCCACGTGTGTAAGACAAAGACAGAAAATCAACGCTTCCAATCCCCTTAATAAATCAGGACAATCAATATAATTATTTAGAAGATCATATACAAATAGGATGTTAGATAAATTATGCCGAACCTCACAAGGCTGAATATAAATAGAATTAGCTACTAATGAAGATGATTCTCTAGAAATGGGTAAGTTTAAACGAAACACTATAGACTTGAGGAATTTATACTGAACATTCTCAACCAATTTATCAGTACAATTTTGAGCCCAGATTATTGAACCGAATTCTGTAAGTGACCTAACAAGAGCCAAATTCATAAATTATTTGTCTAAAATTGTATTTTTATTTATCGAACTACTCCGAAAAATATTCTGCTTCGGAATATGAAATTAAATTATATAATATACGTAAGATTGGTTATAAATGGATTATGGAATTATTAAAAAAAAATTTTTACCTTAAGGCTAGCTGTAGCACAATTTCTTGAATCCTGAATGACGTGCATTGCCCAAGAGCAAAATCATAAATGGCGACGTGGCGTAAATATTTTAAACAATTGGTCTTTGTCTTTTAAGATTTTACAGTTAGGAAATGCAGTGTTATAAGTTTGTAATATAAAATTATTGTCGTACATCTATATTATCGTATATCTGATACCGTATTATGGGGCTCGGGCAGTTGGACCCCGTGATAACAACCAGATTTTTTATCACGAAATTTTCATGGAAGAAACGCAAAAATCGGGGCCAACTGAAAAGGCAGGAGTACCAACAATGAAATATAAAATATCCCAAATAATTCCCAAATTTATGTATTTTAAAATTCAAATATTATTGTACAATTATTGTACAATTATTGTAAAATTCAAATTTATGTATTTTTAAATTCAAATATTATTGTATAATTCGTAAATTGAAAAATATTTCGTTTACGAAGTGTTTTCCGGGGAAACCGTGAGAGATAGGACGAAAGTCGTAAGACATAAAATTGATCCCCATAACTATCTTCATAAGTTGTGTGCATTTGATTTTTCGAAAAACCGTTATTAAGGATTTTTGAACGTCGCACTTGGGTCGAACGATTTTGAAAAACCAAAATTTTGAAATAACGAGTTTTCGGAAAAAAGAAAAACCGATTCTGGTGTAGAATTACATGTAGAACATTTTAACTTCTGTGATAAATTGTCGTTGGACCACCAGGTGACCGAGAAAACGCGAATGAAAATTGAAAATTTCGAAAAATGAAAATTCTCGTTTACGAAGTGTTTTCCGGGGAAACCGTGAGAGATAGGACGAAAGTCGTAAGACATAAAATTGATCCCCATAACTATCTCCATAAGTTGTGTGCATTTGATTTTTCGAAAAACCGTTATTAAGGATTTTTGAACGTCGCACTTGGGTCGAACGATTTTGAAAAACCAAAATTTTGAAATAACGAGTTTTCGGAAAAAAGAAAAACCGATTCTGGTGTAGAATTACATGTAGAACATTTTAACTTCTGTGATAAATTGTCGTTGGACCACCAGGTGACCGAGAAAACGCGAATGAAAATTGAAAATTTCGAAAAATGAAAATTCTCGTTTACGAAGTGTTTTCCGGGGAAACCGTGAGAGATAGGACGAAAGTCGTAAGACATAAAATTGATCCCCATAACTATCTCCATAAGTTGTGTGCATTTGATTTTTCGAAAAACCGTTATTAAGGATTTTTGAACGTCGCACTTGGGTCGAACGATTTTGAAAAACCAAAATTTTGAAATAACGAGTTTTCGGAAAAAAGAAAAACCGATTCTGGTGTAGAATTACATGTAGAACATTTTAACTTCTGTGATAAATTGTCGTTGGACCACCAGGTGACCGAGAAAACGCGAATGAAAATTGAAAATTTCGAAAAATGAAAATTCTCGTTTACGAAGTGTTTTCCGGGGAAACCGTGAGAGATAGGACGAAAGTCGTAAGACATAAAATTGATCCCCATAACTATCTCCATAAGTTGTGTGCATTTGATTTTTCGAAAAACCGTTATTAAGGATTTTTGAACGTCGCACTTGGGTCGAACGATTTTGAAAAACCAAAATTTTGAAATAACGAGTTTTCGGAAAAAAGAAAAACCGATTCTGGTGTAGAATTACATGTAGAACATTTTAACTTCTGTGATAAATTGTCGTTGGACCACCAGGTGACCGAGAAAACGCGAATGAAAATTGAAAATTTCGAAAAATTCCACACAAAGGTAAAGAGTTATTAAAAAATTAATTACACATACATTTAATCCTAAGCTAATTTTAAAGAATGATTTGGTTCAACACCATCTGGTGATGTGTTTAGTCAATAGTCATAAATATTAAAATTATATGATATTTCTGTAGTTAAAGATTATATCAATAAAATTATAAAAATATTCAATGAAATCCAAAGAGATCATAAAGCAACGTATAACAATATACCTAATAGGAAACATTGAAGCTACTCACAACAATTAGAACCAGATTGACCAAAAATAATATGTTTGTGAGGTCATTGGTGAATCTGTGTAATGTCTAACTATTGATGCAACTAGGACTAAAATATTAGATTAACTGCAGCTGTACAAATGAATACCTAATTTAATTTACTTACGTTTATGCTTTCCAAAAAACTAGGATTGTTTTGGTTATTTTAATTTTCAATAGTAATAAACTAATAACTGTATGCGTAGGTCTAGATGCTTTTTATGGTATATTAAAAATACTACATGTATTTTTAATATACCAATTTTATATTTATACAATTTACTTTTGAATAATTCCATATGTTATATTTTATTGCTTAAATTATTATTCATTCTTAAATATTCATAAACATTTGTGGGGAATAAAATGCATTTTGAGGGTGCTAAGCCTCCCTAAGTCTCCTCCATGATAGAAATAATAGAAAGTTATTTCTATCATGGTCTCTTGCTTGTTGTTTAAATGAGGGTAACAAAGAACTTGTAATAATATTGTATATTTCTAATAAGTATTTACAAAATATGTGTGGATTTTTCAAGAACAATTATTTGTAATATTTTTTGAATTAAATGCAGTTTCAAAAATATACATACTTATTAAAATCAGTCGTAAATTATATTACAATACATATATTTTATATGTTACTTATTAGTTATTTTTGTTATTAAATACAAGAAAAAAAATATTCAATTATACATTAAATAGTCAAAATATATTAGTCAAGCTATATGAATAGCAAAGAATACAGCTAAAGAATACATTGTTGAATAGAACAGATGTGATATGTTTACTTTAGTGAACAGATTCAGTATTTCATACTTCATGATTATACAATAATTAAATTAAATGACTTAACTAAAGTTTATATATTAATATAAGTCTTAAATTTGTAATTTAGGTTTGAATACAAAATAATCATTTATAGGAATATAAATATCCATTATCCAATAAAAATCATTATTTCAATTTTTTTTTTTTATAGATGAAATTTGCATTTAAATAGTGTAAAAGTATAATAAGACAATAAATAAAAACCAACAAACTATGTTTAGTAATAATAGATCACATATTTAATATCTGAACCAGCCACAGAAAATGAACTCCTGCGGAAACACCGAATTCTATCATTTAATATGGAACGCAGACCTGAAGTAGCAGCTTTCTTATTATTGAATGAGGTATGCACTTTATGTCTATGAGAAAATAAAAAAATAACAATATAAATAACTTTAAATAAACCTTTCATAAGTAATACATTTTAACACTATAGAACTTACATGATTTGAGTTATGAAGGTTTGAATGTGTTTGTTGTTTGCTTTTACACCTATGAATCGATTACACTTGCATGTGTTAAGTAAAGATTTTGTGGCAGAGATATGAAACAGAATCACCAGTGGAGTTCATTTAATAAAAAATTCTTCATACCTACTCACAGTAAATATAAACAAAACATTAACAACTAATGTTTAATCCTGTTATTAAATATAATATTTTATGATTGTACATACTTTATTTTATAACTTCTATTGGTACAATCATCAAAATGTCAATCAAATTTGTGTTCTGTATCTATAGTGAAAGTGAACTTAACATTACCTATTTAATTAAACAGTAACTAGGTAGCCGGTAGGTACTTAAAAAAGTTCAAAAATACAAAATTGAAAATATTAAAATAATAAAAAATATATCAAAATTTAACCTAACCGCAATTATTATTAGTTGTCTGTATTCGAAGTGGTAACCTTATAAACCATGGTTAATAATTCATTATCATAATTTATAATATATGATAATTGATAAAACGAATTTTGTATTGTTTTTTAATTTTTTTATTCTTTTTGAAACCTATCTATGTATTTACTAAAAAATTCATTACACTGACTATGTAAATGGAATCTCCATAAAATTTCCTATCGATACCTTTAAATTTTACCATTACCCATTCTCCTATGTGGGATTAATCTCATCCACAAACGGACGATCACTACAGTTCTCAAGTTCTGAATATAAAACTGATATACTATAATATATTAATATGTAATTTGTAATTCACTACACCTATTGTTCAGCATTAGTAGATTTTGGTACTTTTCATATTACTATTATACATGCACATTAATTATAAGTATTTTCGAGGCCTTTATACCGTTAATTTTAATGATTGAAATTCTAAGTTCATAAATTACCTATATGAACAATTGTTCATATTTAACACTATTATATCCCGTTCCAGTCAAATCTTGTTCGCTTGTTTAATTTTTTGGTACAGGGTTCTTCTAAAGGAATGAAAATCAAATATCAACGCAGTTTTGGTTGATGAATTTAATTTATTGATTGAGTCAAATACTGAATAGTTATTAAAGCATTACTTAATGAAGGATCATAAAATATAGCGTTGAGTAAAACAACTTATTATAGAAATTGTATGACTTACGATCAAATGATCGACTGACTGTGTCGTACATTTTGAAATTGATGATTATATCTCTTATATACAACGAAATTGCTTACATATTATTAAATTCTAATCGAGGGGTATAAACACTATAAACATTGAATAGATGTATTCTCGATGTGATTTGATGAAAAACTACTTCTAAATAAACTATTTTTTATGCTGATGGCATAATTGGCAAATGTCGAAACGTAAACAAACCTAAAACGAGTAATAACGAAAAAAAAGTTCATAAAAATAAATTGTTAAACCGTTATACTGGGGTATATCATAAAGAAACATATGCGTATACGAAAAAATAAGCAATTCGATTTTCAACAATTTTTGCACCCCGATTACGGGGTGAATAATGATCCTACGCATTTTGACCATAGAACCTTTATGACTCGTAATGACATTTATGAGTCAACATTCAAATTTCAAAAAGATTGAACAAAAACTCAAGTTCAACAAATTTGGAAAATACGTAAAATCTAAGTGCCAAAAAAGAAAAAGAAAATCATAACTTCCCAACAAAACGTCCGATTCCTTCGGTTTTGATGCCGTTCGATTGTTGACAAAAATGTCTAAATAATGCGTAGAAAAAAACTGCTCTAATCACCCAAAGTCTAAGTGTTACGTGGTGACAAAGCCTAAAAACTGCAAAATCCTAACTTCCGTCGCCAAAAAGAGGGGTAAAAAAGGCTCCTACAGTGTCGACACAAGACGCCGATTTTGATCACCGACCTACAAAAAACCAAACCTGTGAATTTCAGAAACGTGGAACAAAAAATAAACATTTTTCAAAATATCCATGAGGGGGGGCCATAGGACCCTCTGACCACCGAAAGATTTTGTGTAAAATAACTTAAAACAAAACTTTTCGTAAAAAAATTATGCCCCTACATCGAAACCCGGCCGAGTAACACTCGACTAAAAAACTCAAATTTCGGAATTCCAAAGCCCCAAAATGGGGTAAAAACGGCTCTTACGGTCTCAACAAAAGACACCACTTTTGATCAGCATCCTCCAAAATTCTAGAATCTCGAGTTTCAGACACGTAGAACGACAAGAAAGGTTTTTCAAAAATATTTTTTTTTGGGGGGGGTTGAAGCCTGAAGGTACCCCAACTACGGGAGATTTTTTGGAGGGGCCTAACTATTGTTTAGGGACGTAACTTTTATAGCTGAAGACACAATAGTTTTTTTGGTACGAATTTTTCAAATTTATAATATAATATCATATCATTGCCGCATCCGCATGATGCTCGATATGATTTAAAACACTACTTATAGTCTAAATGATTGAGTTAAAAAAATTTTACTAATTGGAAAATCATCTAGGAAAGAAATTGCGTCGATCCTTGAAGATTTTATATGGATGGGGCAACTGGCAAGTATTAAAGGATTTAGTGTTAGAGATACATTTTTGGAAAACGTAATAATAAAAATTAAAAAATTAAGTTTTTGGACAAAACTTCATAAAAATATCAGAATTTGGACAGTTAAATAATTATTAATGAGTAGACAATTTTTATGTATGCAACGGTTTGCGAGGAAAATAGGAAATCGTGAAAATATTAAATGTGCAGTAGGGTTGCCTATAGAAAATACCTTTAAAACTGTATGTCAATAATAATATATGGTCCAATATAATAAAATACACAATGCGTTCATTATTAAATTTACTGTTTGATAAAATAATTTAAAAAATAAATTGTATCATATAGATATAATAATAGAATAATCAACCAATATTTTATAACTCAAGAATAATTAAAATATATAGAATTTGCCCATATAAACCCCTTCTATTGATAATGGAAAATTTCAGATAGCCAGACTATTTTAATTAATCATATGATCACTAATACTTTTGAAATAAAATCAAAACACAGATTAAAAATGCTAAAAAAATATGTCCACTTATTCAAAAATTGGTTTTATATGTTCAATTAAGAAAACTAGATGTGGCACACAATTGTTTTGAACAGATATATTAACATGAGTCTTTATTTTAACTGGACATACACTATTTGACAAAACTGATAAATTCAATTGTGGACTGTAGCAAAATATAATAACAATTGTCATTGTAATAAGTACATTCTAATTCTACTAAAAAATTACTTATATTTGAAAAATAGTAAAACTTTAAATGGTTTTCCTGAACATTTTGGTATGTGACATTTTATATTAAATTTAGCCTATAATTTTTTATGAATATTTTAAGTTCAAATTGATTGTAATTTAAAAATTATGAATAGTTAAATTTTTGTACCCAAAGATTGAAAATTTATCATAAACAGTTCATACTGTAATCTGAAAATACTTCAACACAATTTTTTTTATAGGCATTTACATTTAATATCAATAAAAATAACACAATACTTTTAAATTTTCAAATCATATTTTAAAAACGATGTAATAAGACATGTTAGTTTATTAATTATACAATTTTTCTCATAATAACTATCATTATTTTTTTTTAAAAAAAAGTATAATATTTTACTTATAACAATTAAATAAAGTTCTTAAATAGTTAGATTAGGTTTACACCAACTAACAGCTTTTTTGTTTTGTTCTAATATAAATTGTTTAATTTTCATTGCAATATAATAATTTAAGTATTTGGCAGTTTCTTTTCGCAGGTGGTTTTATTATTGAGTATACGATCAGAAGTTGGTAGACTTGCAAGATGGATGATCATTTGGACCAATAGATTGGCATATTGTACCGAAAAATTGCTATAATTAAAAGTATAAACATTAATAATACAAATTTATAATAATTGTTCAAGTTATTTCACCACCTCCAAAGAATATTAGTTCATATTGTTTGTTTGACACATATTTCAAATTAAAAGTTTGCAATAAATAATTTGTTGAATTCATAGTGACACGTAACCCATACAACACGGATTTTCTAATAATTGAGCCAAGAAATAGTTTTCTCTAAAACCTAATAAACAAGATACAGTGAGATACTATATTATGATGTCAGGTAAAAATAAGTGAAATGATTGTTGTTCATAAAAGTATAGTTGAACAAAACTTATATTTATTACTGCTTCAGATACGTTTCTTTGCTTGATTCAAAGCATCAAATACTGAATTAAAATTCTCTGTAAAATCCTATAAAAGTAATCAATTTATTTTACTTATGTAGAAAGCTTGACAGTCATCTAACTTGTGTACTACATTATAAAAATCAAGTTTATAAGAGGCTGATTTTAGTGAGAGCTTATAATAATTTATATAAATCAGAAATGTAAAAATAAATAAATATTGGAGATTTATTAATATATTTTTATAATTACTCTAAGAAGCTTCTTATTGTAAAGTTTATTCCTGACAATTTTTATAAAATGAGAGGTGTCTGAAATAAAAAATAATTTCCTTAGAAAACTCATAGGGTGTATCATAAAAAAAATCTGTAATTTATTTAAATCTCTACTAACAACAACTCACTTCACATTTTTCTGTTCGTCAGGGCTCTACCAGAAACTACCCATTAATTGAATGAATAAATCATACTATATATCTGGAAGTGCCATCTCTGATCTAAAAAAGTAAATATAATTGATATTATTCAAAAACAACCAAAACAACAATTATGTTTGTTCAAAAAATTAAAATTAATTAAATAATTACCATGAGGTTATTGGTGCGCTGTTGAAATTCTACAAAGAATAATATTACAAAGTTAATTAAATTATATTAGCATCACAAATATCATGAAATATATAATAAATAAAATTATATTTTTGGTTACTTTTACATATTAATTACTCATAATATTAACATAATACATTAGGTAATAATTATTTACTTTACATACACTGAAGTTGTTTCAGTTAAAAAACATATATAATTTAGGTAATAAAAATAGAGATTATTTACTAATATTATTTTTGGTGTTTTCATCAATTAATAATTAATTAATTATTAATTTAACATAAGCTTAAAATTATTTGATACATTAAAAAATAGGCAATTTTATAGATTCTTGGCCTAACATTAAATTCCAATCATCATTATCATAACATTTTCGGAAAGTATTAAATATTTATTTTAAAACATAATGAATTGCATATTTCATACACAATAAAATTAAAAATAGTGTATAAAAAACTCAATTTTTTCAAACAGGACTGTATAAGTTAACACACAAACACAGTTTTTTTTTAATTCTGTTGTACAATACTATATTAATGAAGGTCTATTCCAAATTTGTAAACATTTAGTTAGGTACACTAAATCAATAATAGAGTAGGTAATAAAATATTATTAAATATAATAAAACAAAAATTATTATTTAAAAAGGGTAAAGAGTTGCTCAAGTTTATCTATTTTTAATGATGATATTATCAGGTAATAGGTATGTACACTTTTTTTAAAAAAAATTAAATTAGTGGGTTATTATTTTTGAATTATCATATCCCATGCGATTATGAATAATAAATTATCTATTTATGAACAAGTGAGATATTTATAAGACAAATCAGAAAATTGCATTGTTTACCATCCATAACTGAGAAAATATCAAAATTTAAATTTAAAAATAAGGGCTTAGAGAAATCTATTATCTCAAAATAGTGACTTAAATTTTACACCAGTCGTCCTATAATAATCCAATTTTTTCCCAAAATTAGTAGGCTTGAACATATCAAATATGTGTAACCATTTACTACAAAAGTAATGGTTAAGCTAAATATTGCAGAATTTGTCATCTAATCTGCCATCACCAACCAATGACCATCACAACAATGTTTTTGGTTTTTACAACATCAAATATATTTTGAAGATTTTTGTGAGCCGCATTCAGTTTTTTCAAATCTGTAATTATAGAAAATTAAAATATTTCAAACCTTGTTACAATCGATCTGGATAATAGTGGTGAACAAATAACAATAAATGTTGTATTTGTTGTTACAATTTTATAAAATATATTAATTATTATTTAATGTAACTATAAATACTACCATTTAAATAAAATTTTGAATAACTAAGTAATTATGTATTAATAGATTTTAGTTAATGAGATAAAATATAAAAATTCATAACTCACTTAATGGCAGAATAACTACATTAAATAATATAACATTATTAAGAAAATTAAACTGTTAAGAAAAATTGTCCACACATACATACATAGATAAGTAGATTTGTTTTAGTTTTCATTATATTTGTACCACAGTATGTTTGAAAATATTTAAAATCTGAAAACAATAGGTTATAAATTGTTTGCATAAGTTTGTGATTATTAATAAATAATTTATTATTTTATCAACAATTAAAATCTCAAAACTATAATTATTAATAACAAAGTGTTTACACTTGTATTCATACAATTTAGTTTAATTTAATACATCTAGGTTTGTTAATTTGTCCAAAACATTTATTGTAATGAAATTAATTTTTTAAGTTACTTCAAGTTGTAATAAATAATTACATTTCAAATAAGTTCTACAACATGTGAATCTGGTGAATGCAACAAAGTACAAATTGGTTGAAGACAAGTATATTACAACAACGGTTTAGTGAATTATTCATTTGAGATTGAGAATATGTTGTAAATAACATAAAAATAATAGAGCACAAAAAAAAAATAGTTTTAAATTAATACATTAAGATCCTAATCAATATACAATGTTATTTGTAACTTATAAATTATTACATTATTTATATTGTAAAGTAATTATTTAATTAATGAGTGTAATAATTTAAAAATTGTAAATGTATAAAATAAAAATAAATAAAAATGTTGAAATTGTTTTACAAAAATGTGGTTTTAAATTACGTCAATGGGTAATGGGTAAAAACTCAAATGTAGTACATGTTAGTCGACAAAGTTATTAATTAGGAGTGCAAGTGCACCTGCTATGAATAAATATTTAATACCTTATAAAGTAATAAACATTCAGATACATTACATTACAAACAATACATGTAAGAACTTATTATTAAGGAGAAAATTAAAAAAATTCAAATATTACTTACGTTAACATTCCGAACAAAGCTGAAAGCACCAACCTCCAGCGGCTCCAGCCACAAATGGCAAAAATGCAAAATTAAAATGACCGTTAACTTGTTAAAATAACGGTTATTTACTAATTTGAAATTTTAACCGACGGATAAATAATGTATCTGGTTCTGGGGACCAGGGTGAGAAATTTATATACTCAAAAATCATAGTTGAACTATTTACATTGCCGAATGGTTGGTATCAATTTGAATTTTTGTGATTTGAGGTTAGTGTTCGAACTTTTAATTTCTGTTATCACCTATAATTTCTTATCACGGGGTCCAACTCTTATCACGGGGTCCAACTGTACCCATCCCCCGTATTATATTATGTACCTAATACCGTATTCGTAACTTTGCAAACGGTAAATATCGTATTAGTTTTTATCTGATATTATTTTGATTATCAAAAAACCACAGATATGATAGTAGTGATGATTAATAATATGTTGTTGTACTTGATGATAATGCTGATAATGAACTATCACTTTTACTAACGGGGCCACTGTGTATGCTGATAATAATAATAATGATCAATTTCACATTGCAATTATTATTTATTAATTTAATTTTTGTTTTATGATTTATATGAACAATTTAATTTATTTTATTATTTCGATAAACGTACTACGAAAAAATGAACCTCCGAGTTTCAGAAACGTGACACAAAAACTAAATATTTTTCAAAACCTAAAGTGAGTGGTTTTTAGAAAAGCAATTTCTAGTGTGTCGCTGAATTTCATAATATTTTCATCTTGACTGGTTTCATCAGAATCTCTTTTACAGTCAGCGTTCTTTAAATATATCCAAGCTGTTGTATTAAGCTTTAAAGTAAAAAGATATTTAAATAAGAATTATTAACAAAACTTTATATACGTACACAAATGTAAAAACATGAAACTCTGTTTAGAAAAATTTTAGGCAATAATAGAATTAACTCTATAAAAATATTATCAACATCATGTACAAAATATTTATATCTTTAAAATATATAATTAATATTATTAATTTTATCAATACCATGTATACGATCTTACCATTTAAGCAACACTGTATATATATTTTTTTTATTATTTAGCATAAAAATGTGATGCAATAATAAAATCAAAATCATGTAAAATTATTTTAAGACTATCACATAAGCAATAGTGTAATATTTTTTCTCGGTCCCCTCTTTTTACAACATTTAACTACAAAGTGTCACAAAACACTCTTAAAGCCCACTAACAGTGGTTAAGGTAATAACAATTGTGAATTTAAATTGTTTAAGTACGTTTTAGGAGAAAAAAAAATTTCTACGAATTTGACAAAGGGGGGGGTATTGACAACATATTTATAGTTTTAAATGCGTGCCAAAAATTAGTTTTTTGGAGTTACACGCCTATTAAACGGTCGAATCGTTCTCAAAGTGTCACAAAACACTCTTAATGCCCACTAACATTGGTTAAGGTAATAACAATTGTGAATTTTAATTGTTTAAGTACGTTTTAGGAGAAAAAAAAATATCTACGAATTTGACAAAGGGGGGGGGGGGGGTATTGACAACATATTTATAGTTTTAAATGCGGTGCCAAAAATTAGTTTTTTGGAGTTACACGCCTATTAAACGGTCGAATCGTTCTCAAAGTGTCACAAAACACTCTTAATGCCCACTAACATTGGTTAAGGTAATAACAATTGTGAATTTAAATAGTTTAAGTACGTTTTAGGTGAAAAAAAAATTTCTACGAATTTGACAAAGGGGGGGGGTATTGACAACATTTTTATAGTTTTAAATGCGGTGGCAAAAATTAGTTTTTTGGAGTTACACGCCTATTAAACGGTCGAATCGTTCTCAAAGTGTCACAAAACACTCTTAATGCCCACTAACAGTGGTTAAGGTAATAACAATTGTGAATTTAAATAGTTTAAGTACGTTTTAGGTGAAAAAAAAATTTCTACGAATTTGACAAAGGGGGGGGGGGGGTATTGACAACATTTTTATAGTTTTAAATGCGGTGGCAAAAATTAGTTTTTTGGAGTTACACGCCTATTAAATGGTCGAATCGTTCTCAAAGTGTCACAAAACACTCTTAATGCCCATTAACAGTGGTTAAGGGTGCGGATGATGTTTTAATTTTAATATAATTGAACTACCTACCTAATTGTTTTTGTTTTTCGGCTAACATACGATTTCCTACCTCACTTCTCTTGAAAAATTCCACGATGGTACGGAATTTCTTTAAAACTGTTTTCAAGTCCCTTTCATCTGAATCGTTCTCGGGATCAACTTTTTCATCATCAGGTAGTTTCAGAGCTTGCTGAATATCTATATTTAATTTGTGTGCTATATGTGGTAAATGAGGTAGGTTCATTAGCCTAACTGCTGCTTTTATATTTGGTCCACCATCTGTAACCACTGCCACAACTTTATTAAAAATGTTCCAGTTATTTAGAGGAAATTCTATAGCGGTAAACGTTGCAAACGTTTGATAACGGAGAAATTCGGACTGTCTGTTTGCTAAACGAAACAGTAAACGTTTGCAAACATTGCAAACGCCATGATCCAGCGTTTGGTCTGTTAAATTTAGTAACCGAAACCATGGTTGACTTTGTTTTTACTTTTGTCGTTATCGTTATCACTATTCATATTTAAATTTTTAACTTTTTATTTCTTATACCACGGTTAAATAAAATACCGCACTAAACCAAGCGCTCATGAATTTCTACCTTTTCAACGTTTCAAACGTTGGAATTTGTTCTACAAAACGTTTTCCGCTATAGAATTTCCTCTTAGTTCGTTGGTCATTATTTCTGACAGATTTACGCTAGTATGGTTACATTCTAATTTTTTTGTGCAAAGAACAAAAGTTTTTAAAACTGTTTCACTTAAAAATCAACAGTCATAGTTATATACGAATCTGTATCAATTGACGTCCAGATGTCTGTAGTGACCGCTATATCCACTGCTTTATTAAGTGAAACTTTTACTTTATTTTGTACAAACGAAAATATATTTGGTACGATTGTCCTACCAAGCGCTCTCCTACTAGGAATTTCATATCTGTAATAAAAGTTTATTCTATTTTCATTATTTTATATAACTTATTAAATAAACAGAAAAATGTCAATATTCAATAACATAAATGAAAGGGGACAGTACTACAGTAGATAAAAGTATGAATTAACATTTTTTTAAAGTTAATTTTACTGTATAGATAAATGTCATAAAACTAATTATTATCAGAGCTTTGAACTTAATGCACTTAAAAATGTATGTATATGGAAATCAACATATATACCAACATAATTAATGAGATAATAATATAGTAAAAGGTGTTATTGGTAGTTTTATTCATTAAAATTGCTCTTATGAAAAATGACAGTTTACACCTATATCGAATGACCCTTATTCAAACATAGATATCCAGATATTAAAAACTATTTGATGTTTTTTTATGTTTAATCATAACAGGTATGCATATAGTAAAACATTTTCATTAATACTAGATAAATAAATAAATAAATAATATCTAAATTTCACATGTAATGATAAGACACAATTTGTAATATAATAAGTCAATATAAATTTATTATTTAATTATTACCTGGAGTCTATGAGCTCAGTCATAATATCATATTACGAAAGCCTGCATTTTCTACTATTGATAGTGGCTGAAGAGGTTTTCAGTTATCATTTTAAGTTTTAATAATACCTTCGTGGAACGCAGTTACTTGCTTTTCTGATGGTATACCGAATCCATAGAGTAATATAGAGGGGCCGTTCATTTCATAAATTGAAGCCGTGGTTTAGACTCCTTTTTCTGAAATACCATTTTATACAAATAAAATATTTTACTGTGTGGTTCATGGGTACCAACCTAATAAATACATAGGTACATAGTATATAAGCCATAAGGTGTAACAAGACTATTTTAGAGTAAGCTACACTCGCATGTATTGTCTCCGTCTTACTACACACATACAACATAGCCAATTGAATGAAAATTTGCTATGTTGTATGTATATAAGACAGAGACAACACATGCGGGTACAAACTTCCATTAAAAATGTTACTGTATTTGTGTAACAGTCTTGGTACACTCTGTATACTATAATTTAAAAAAAAAGTACAAGAAATTAATATTAGCTATTGGCCTCTAAAAAGTGTTAATTTATTATACCACATTCGAAGGGATAGATTTTCATTCTGTAACTTCAAATTATAATTAACTTTAAGTTGAATATAGGTACATGAAATAGACTTAATTAATAAAATCACATGATTAGACTAAAGACTAGTACTTTCTAGACTATGAGATGTTAGTGAATTAAATATTTTTGAATTAAAGAAGTGTTGGAGAACTTGGGATTGAAGGAATAATGTCTGGATAGGTTTATTTTGATAACTAAAAGATTTCATAATATTTTCTGTTTGCATAGGTACATATCATAATAACGTCATCGCTTGGATAGTCTAGTCTACCTTTATCTCCTCCTCTATTCTTAGAGAATTCGTAGAATTATTTATCATTTTAACAGGATCTGAGCTGGAATAATGTAATATTTCAATATGATCAAGAGGAATATAATTTCCAGTGTTAAAGTTTACAATATCATGTGTATGAATTACTAACTTCTTGTATACAGATTGAAATTGTCGATAGGTAGGATTATTGTCATAACCTCCTAAAGATCTAACAGTACCGAAAAATAATTCCAAATGGTCCTGGCTGATTTTATACATTTTTATATTTCCCAGATTTAATTAAACTTGAATACAAATGTAAAAGAGACTGTTGACAAACAATAAAACCCAAAAACCCTGTTTTTCTATTAGACTTTAATATAGGAACAAATTTACCTTTATCCTTCACTTTAAGACCTTTAATATAATTTGTAATCACTTCTGTGAATTAAAAAATATCTTGATAATTGTCTGCACACAAAGCTTTATTACCAACACATCTGATAGATCTGGAATTCAGTATGTCAAATCCAGTATTGAACATTTCAATAAACTTAATTGTCCCGTCAACTTCTGAAAACTCTTTAAGTACTAAAGAATCCTTACAAAGCTTTAAAGAATCTGCTACTGACTGACTTAGAAGTTGTGTTGCCAATTTCACCTTCATATTTTGTTTAAAAAAGGAAATGTGATTTTTTCTTAATTTATTTGCCAGATGACATCCTTCGGTTTCCTGGAGTATAAAAAGTTTTTGAACAAAGTTAAAATCTATTGAATTTCCATCCCCATCGATAAAAGTTTTTTTCCCCTCAAAAGTATTACGTATTAATTTCACCATATGTGCAGGGTCAAGAAATACAACTACATCTTCAACCTGTTATCTAACTTTGTTTATAAACAAGTTTGATTGTAATATCTCATCATTCGTATGCACGTGTATGGACTTAAGTGGAAAAAAAATATCAAAATATTTTGTAATAACTGTTACTCCTAAATTCATGTTCTTTAAATTATTGAACACCACTATACAGAGGAACATAGCATTGCAATCAGCTTTCAAACACTGATCCTATAGCATAAACTATTGAAAGATTATTTATTTTTAATGCCTTTTTTTCCTCAAAATGACATGAAATTGTATGTCTCTTATAAAATGAATCATAATTATAATCAAAACGGTACACTACATTCATCATTTTTATTATAGCCAACCACTCAGAATCTAAGAGTGCACTGAAGTAAAACAGGAAATTGTTATTAAAATCTATTTCATAAATATCCATAGGTTTAGTATAAACTACAGTTTCAGAACCGCCAAAATGTTTAGCAATAGAAATATCATTAGTGAACACTAGCTCTAAGGATTCTCTAGCTAATTTTCTTATTTTATCAGGAAAATATTCCTTTTTAGATGGTCCACAAGTTGTTTGCATTATATAATGTACCACGTCATAGAGACCACAGTTGTAACCATCTTTTTGCACATTTTGCATTTAGATAATACAAATTGTACATCTCTCGGCGATGGAAAAAATATGATGTTTTCTTTAAAACTATATTCCATCAACTGAAAGTGGCTGTTATCATTTGGTTTACTCAATATAGCTGAACTTAAAGAACAATTTATGTATAAAAACTTTTGTTTCATTCCTTCATCAACCGTCAACATTTTTGATAATAATACTTCACACAAGCATCAATTGCACCTGCGGTTAACCATTGACCATATTTGAAAGATCTCCATTCAATAACATCAATCAAAGCTACTGAATCAAAGATTTCCATTTAAAATAATCCTTAATTAATTAAATATGCAAAAAAGTAACTATAGCCTATAAGTAATAAAGTCTTGAACCTAAATCTCAACTTTTAAGCTTTTTTACTGAACTATAGTTACACAAAATTTTACCTGTAAAAATAAAAATACTTACTTGAAACTAAACTATTAAACTTAAAAAATATGTATACATACTTAAATATTTAACTAAAAATAATAATAATAATACAATACTTAAGAAACAATAAACTTTATATTCTATAAAAAAATAAAATAAAAATGTCTTAAACAGAAACACAATTTCATAGTACCTACTATTAATGTACACAAAAATTAAAAATATAATATTTTATATTGGCTGAATGCCTTTTGAAAAAAAAATGTATTTGGTTAACACTGCTAATTGTTCGGCTTTAAAATACTGGAAACTGTAAAAGAAAAATACAAATGTTAAATCTTATATTATAGTAATGTGTAGTACAATTAAAAAACGTAAATAAGTATAATGTTTATTTCATAACATTTAATGGATCTATTAGGATGTATTAATAATTAATAACGAATTCAATTCTTATTTGAAATGTGAGTTTATTTATTTATTAATTCATTTATCGTATAAATTGTTCAAATTATTGTCCCCCATGAACTAAACATGATTTAGCGCGCCGTATAAATTTTTTATTTGTTGCAGCTGTAATTTGTTCATCAGTCAGTTGATTGCATGCTGCTGTTATTTTATCTTTTAAATTTTGAAGATTTATAGGAGGGTCGGCATACACTACTGTTTTTAAGTGACCCCATAAAAAAAATCTAATGGCGAAATATTAGGTGATCGTGGTGGCCATTCAATGGGTCCGTAAGTTCCTAGCCATCGATTCGGAAATTGAACATTTAAATAGTCGCGAACTATGTGAGCATTGTGTGCTGGTGTTGAAAAATAATATTTTCTCTTAGAGCTAAAGGAATATTATCAATCATCATCGGTAATTCGTTTAATAAAAAATTATAATATCGTCTTCCATTGAGTGTTCCTTCATAAAAAAATGGGCCAAGCAATTAATTACCAATTAAACCACACCAAACGTTTATTCCCCAAACACTTTGGTTATTGGTTTCAAATGTCCAATGTGGATTTTGATTGTCCCAGTATTGGTTATTTTGCTTATTAATAACACCATTATTTGTAAACTTAGATTCATCTGTTCATAATATCGAATTTAAAATTAATGGATTTTCATCTAAACTTGTCATCAACCACGCAATAAAAGTAAGTTTCCGATCTGCATCACCCTGACGTAAATGCTGAACTAAATCAGGTCGATATGGATGCATTTTATACTTTTTTTAAATCTTACAAACTGCGGTAAGAGATATTCCAAGCTCTCTACCAACATGTCGTGTAGAAACTCTGGGATTTGCTCTAACATAAGCTAATAATTGTTCCTCAACCTCTTCACCTAAAGCATCACCTCGTGTTTGTTGTTGATTGTTAACTCTTTTAGAAAATGACCCATATGTTCTAAGATTTTTTTCTAAGTTATAAATTAAACTATGGGCAGGATGTTCTCTATCTAAAGTTATTAATAAAAAAAATGAAAATAATATAGAAAATTATCTAAATAAAAATTAAAGAAAATTACTAAACATACCTGGGTAACGTTGAGCATAAGTGTGTGCTGCACGACGTGCATTTTTTTGACACTCCCAATAAATAAATTACATATCGACTTTTTGAGAATGATTCATATTGGTTACGGAGTAACGTATGTGTTTGAACGATGACAAATATTGAAATGTTCAATCACTTAATTTATTTTATCGTATTTAATTTTATATCAAATTGTCATACAGATAAATATTTACTCTAAGGTAGATATTATACTAAATATTTAATTTTATAACAGCCGATAAAATACGATACCTAAGTATTAAGGTGGCCATACACGATCCGGTTCGCCGGAGAGGTCGGACTGCGCAGTTTAACCTGCACAGTTTTAAACGATTCCCGACGACAACATACACGCCACGATTTGCGGATACGCAGGACTGCGCAGTCACACGCTTTCCGGCCAATAGTCCTCAGCTGCGAGTCGTCGAATGTTCAAAATATTTATATTTTTTTGCCGTTTTTTTCAATCAGATTCTCTAACATATTTATCACATTATTTTTTTAAAATTCACATTCAATATGTCAGCCCTAAATGACGACGCCATAACTTTGGTAGGCTTAGCTCTAATTCTTAAAAACAAAAAACAAAAAAAACGCGAAAAATGGACCAAAGATTGGCTCTTAAAACGAAAAACCTACAGCCATGTCAACTTATTAAATGAATTGAGATTCGAACCACTGGATTTCAAAAATTATTTACGAATGGACGAGGATACTTATCGTAATATTCTGTCAATGGTTGCGCCTTTAATACAAAAACAAGACACTGTAATGCGTAAAAGTATTTCTCCGCATGAGAGGTTAGCAGTTACCCTAAGGTTCCTCGCAACTGGAAGGACTTACGAAGACTTAAAATACACTTCAGTTATTTCATCTCAAGCACTTGGAAAAATTATTCCAGAGACCTGTGATGCTTTGTACCGAATGCTACGTAAGGAATATTTAAGGGTAAGTACACAAAGATACAAAATATTGTAATGAATATATCATATTTTTTTTATTTGATTATAAGTCATATTATGAATTATTATGAAATATGTAATTAATATTTATTAAAATCTATAATATGTAGGTACATAGTTTAGTTTTCAAGCGAGTTCATAAAATTAGTTATATAACAAGCAGCATTTTCTGGTTGAGTTTGATGTTGATTAGTTGTGTTGCCAGCAAAATCATCATTTTCTTGATACACGTAGACACCATTTTCAGAAAAACTGGAATTTGAACTCAAATTAGAATTTGTACTAAAATTGGAATTTGAACTATGATTTCGCGAGTAAAAGCTTGATGTAGTTTCTGCTGCTGTTGTGAACTTATGGTTTAATGTCAAGCTACCCATTTCAGCCTCAAAAAGGATATCATTAATCAACTTTTCAGCAATGATTCGCTGCCTTTTTTCCAATTCCCTCAATCTCATAGCAAAACCTTTTGAAATAACGTCAAACCGATCTTCTTCTATTTTTGGTCGTTTAAAATGATCACGCACCGACAGCAACACCTCAGTTGTTAACTTTGCATCGTTTTTTTTTAGATTTTTCTGCCCTTGGTGGATTAACGATATCTGATCGCTCAACTGTCGAATTTACCGAGTCGATTCCTTCTACTTCATTTTCCAGATTTTCATCTATTCCAATCTGAAATCAAAATGAGATTTTTTTTTATTATTTATTTAAAATTACAATGTGTCAACATATTACATGTTATTACAAGGTATTATTTCAAAAATGAGATTCATTTTATTTTAAAATTAAATAAAATTTTAATTTAATATAATTTTCAATTATATTTTTTTTCAGTTTCCTACAACTGAAAAAGAATGGAAAGACATTGCACAATTATTCGAGGGACGTTGGAACTTTCCACACTGTATTGGTGCGCTCGACGGAAAGCACATAAATATTGTTCCACCAGCTGGAAGTGGATCCGAATTTTTCAATTACAAAGGCCACCATAGTATGGTTCTCTTAGGATTAGTAAATGCAAATTATCAATTTCTATTTGCAGATTTTGGAACAAATGGCAGACATTCTGATGGGGGCGTTCTTCAGAATACAACGTTTTTCGAAAAACTACTAAATGAAGAATTAAACATTCCTTTCGCAGACAACATTGAGGGAAGTTCCAAGCAATTACCATATGTTTTTGTTTGCGATGATGCCTTTCCGTTACGAACTGATATGCTTAAACCGTTTCGACAATCACATTTGGATTGTTATGAAAAAAAAATATTTAATTACAGGTTAAGTCGCGCACGACGAATCGTGGAAAATGCGTTCGGAATATTGGCAAATCGATTTCGTGTTTTCCATACACAAATTAATATTGAACCAAAAAAAATCGAAAAAATTGTAATGGCATCATGTGCATTACATAACTTTCTCATTGTAAATTCTCCTACTTCATACGCGCCTCAAAAATGTTTTTACCAAGAAGACATAGCAAACGGAAGTATAACTACGCTTGGATACAACGTTGAAAATAGTAATATGCATAGTTTAGATCGTCGTAACTCGGGGAATATTGCAAATAGGGCAAAACAAGTACGAGAAGATTTTATGAATTATTTCTGTAATGAAGGCACCGTGCCATGGCAAAATAAGTTTATCGCGTAATTTAGTATATTATATATTTATTATAAACGATATATTTGTATATTTGTATTTTTTTTTTTTTGTGTCTGACGACAATATTTGAAGCAGTAAAAATGCTTCGATTTTTGACTTCAGCTCCTCTTTGAAAAGGAAATCGAATCTAGTTGGTACTTTGGGGGGTCAAAAGTTAAAAATTTTCAATATTTTTTAAATGAGTCGGGAAAAACCCTAAAAAAATGACGGAAAAACGGGATTTTTTAAGCAAAACCAGTTTTCGTCAAAATCGAATTTTTTAATTTGCTATAACTCAAAAACTAATCGATGTAAAATATTGAAATTTTCACAAAATGTTTATATTACCGTTCTCCAAATACAGTTAAATTTTCAAAGAATTTTGACTTTTTTTGAACTATTTATAGACAATTGAAATTTTTAATTTTCATAAGTATTTTTTTTTAAAATAACGATAAAATTTTTTTGGCTGGCCAGAAAATCTTGAAAATTTAATACAAGGTTTCTTATAAGTTGTTCTTAAAGTGATAAAAAAAATCCGAAATCGTTAGTCCCAATTTTTTTTTTTTAAGTGCTTAAAGTTCAAATTTATACGAAATATGTCAAAATTGCAAATATTTGTAAGTAATTTTGTGGTTGAAAAATCGTAAAAAATTTTTCTTTTATAACTAAGTTTTGAAAATTTGGTACAAGGTTCTCCAAACATTTTTCTTCAAATATCTGTAAAAAAAACTACCGGATTGAGACAAAAATTTTTTATGAGTGTTTGAAATTAAAATCTTTAAAACCGCGTTAAATAACGGTTTAGCCTCAAACGGTTTTTGATATTTGTTGTTATTCAAATAGTATAAGTCGTAAATACTTGAAAATTTTACCAGTTATTTAGATTGCCATTTTCTTTACGTGATTTGATTTTCAAAATATTTTGAATTTTTTTGAGCTATTTATAGACAGTTGAAATTTTCAATTTTTTTTTATTTTTTTTTTATAAATGTTGATAAAAAAAATTTAGCTAGGACAAATTACTTGAAAATTTAATTGAAGGGTCCACATAACTTGTTCTAACACTCATTCAAAAATTATAAAAATACATAGGCACAATTTTTTTTTTATTAGCATTTGAAGTTCAAATATTGACAACAATTCGTCAAAATCATGAATATTTTACTATCAAAAGCTAAGAATTGATAATTTAATACTATGCTGTCCATAAGTTAAGCTTAGAATAATTATAAAAAAGTTTGAGAATTATTCAATTTAAAAAATTTTACGAGTGTTTAAAGTTTTAATTTTAATTTGAAATCAAAAATACACGTGTAAAATAATGTTTTACTACTAAATAATTTTCGATTTTTGTTATTTTTACAAAAATAACTAAATATAATATCTTAAAACTATCTTAAATATTTCAAAAAAATATAAAAAATATATTTCATGAAATTTTAGAACCTCAATTATTTTACCAACCTCAGATATGCTTTCATCTTGTGTGTCCAAATTTGATGTTGATTCTCGAGGCGTATCTTGGTCATTTAGAAAGTTCATCATATCATAATACCACAATTTTGGCCGATAAACATCGTCAGAAGAAGCTCCTGACTTGACAGAAGCTTCATATTTTTTTTTCTTTTCGGACGCTGCTTCTTAAATTGTTGATTTTTTTTACCACTAAATCCTTGTTCGCATCTGGTTCAAATTCTTTTAATTTTTCTACTAATACTTTGTAAGCCGCTTCTCTTAGTGGGCGGTCATGTTAAAGCTTAGATTTTGTTTGCCACAGACATGGATATGATTTATATAAATCTATAAATTCTTCCAAATTCTTACGGCTCATTATTATATTATATAATATAATTTAATAAAACATGTATAATATAAAACTTCAATAAACATAAAAAGCACTATGCTGCAAAAGTGAACCAGCCGGTCGAATGACGGTAAACCAACATACGGCCATATACGATCCGGTATGCCTGTACAGTCATGACTGTGCAGGCCAAAAGAATCGTTTTTCGATTTTTTTCCGGCCGCCTGCACAGTCTTCGAAAACTGCGCAAACTTGTAACATACACGTTCCGGAAAAACTGTGCAGTCCGCCTGCGCAGTCCGACCTCTCCGGCAAACCGGATCGTGTATGACTAGCTTTAGATAACGTTTATTTTTCAATTTAAAATAGCATAGGTTTAGACAACAATTTGAACAATTTATACGATCCTAATAGATCCATTCAATGTTATGAAATAAACATCATACTTACTTACGTTTTTTCTGCTATAAGTTATAACTCATACACAAATTTCAGTGAAAATTATACAGCAATTAAAATTATTATTGTGTGTGAATATAAACTTAATAATTAGGGATGAAAATGTCAAGCCTAAACAATCCTAGAATAATTATTTTAAGAGTTACAATCAAAAAACTGTAAATCGCGCGTATTTTGCAGTTTTTTGGTTGAGTTGCTATAACTTGGTCAATTTTGGAGTTAGAGAGTTGGTTTAACTACCAAAATTCATTAAAAAATTAGGCAAAAAATAATTAGTGGTTAAAATAGGTAGTTACCATTTAAGAAAAAAAAGTTATACTGCGCATGCGCGAGTCTAATTAAGTTAAAAAATTTCAAAGGCCATAAATATGTGTATTTCTAAGTCATAACAACCGACAAAAAAACAAAATTCAAATAGCAGGACTCTACGTAAATTTATCGAGTGTTCTCAGTTAGCGTTTACACACTGTATAATATATAAATATCATTATATCCTCTAAATTAAGTTTAGATAAAGCAAGTAAATAACTATGAATAACGAGATTATACACAGATATCGATTAACTAACTTTTATAGCCACGGGTACATTGTAGGTAGTAACTACAAGGTACACGTAATCTGATGGATAGCTCGTATTACTTCCTATTAACATCCTTTATCGCATTTATATAAATTAATAAATCTCACCAGTTACAATAAATATAATAAATATATACATATAATCCTATATTAAATTAATTTTATCTTATTTTAGTATTGTGCGCGTCAAGTTATAACACATTTTAATTTAATTCTACGATCAGTTGTTCGTAGTATTGCATTCGTGAATCGTGTACCTATCGTGTGTGTTAATTGTATGTATCTAGTGCGCATATTATATATTACAATCGTGTTAACATGAGCAAAATAGCCAAAATATATCTCTTTTACGAAAAATGGGAAATAGACTACTTTTTTACTATGGTGAGTGAAAAATGTTGTTGTTTAATTTGCAAAACTTCTGTTGTAATGTCAAAGAAAGAAAATTTAGAGAGGCATTTCAACACAATGCATGGAAAATACGAATCTGCTGATAATCCGTATAATTCCATCGCGATAAACCAAAAATTGCAAGAACTGAAATGTGGCCTAATTGCTCAGCGTAACATATTTTTAAATCAATTAAAATCTGCAACTATCGCTTCTTTTATTGTAAGTTATAAAATAGCGGTAAAAATGTAAACCTTTTTTAGACGGTGAATTCATAAAAAGTGTTTTGGAAGAAATAGCAGATCCTTTGTTTGAAAATTTTAAGAATAAGGTAGAAATCAAAAAAGCAATCTCCTTGATTTACAACTATCTCGAAACACTGTAATGCGGTGAATTAAAAAATTGAGCCAAAACGTAACAGAGCATTTGCAACTTGATATTTATCAGTGTGTTTAATTTTCATTGCAAATTGATGAAAGCTCTGACGTATCCGACACAGCTCAACTAATTGTTTTGATAAGAATGATAATGAATGATTTTACATCAAAAGAAGAATTGCTTTGCATGATTTCGTTAAAAGGAAAAACCAGAGGTCTTAATATTATTAACAGTTTTAAGGAGAGAGACACTTTGATGAAATTGCCATTTTTCAAATTGGTGTCAATAACTTCCGATGGAGCAGCAGCAATGACAGGACGCAATAACGGGTTCATTGCATTATGTAGACAGGATGATGATTTTTCTGACATTCTGAGTTACCATTGTATTATTCATCAACAAGTTTTAGCCAGCAAGAGGTTCAATATAAAATACGTGAAAGATACGACTTTCAAAATAGTAAATTCTATCCGAGGAAAACCTCTTCAAAGACGTCTATTTAAAATACAAATTGAAAACAAGGAAATAGATTTAATTTTGCACACGGATGTAAGATGGCTAAGTAGAAATAGATTTCGCGATTTATTGGATGATATTGTTCAATTTTTGGAGGATAGAAGCGATAGTTTTTCTCAAAAACGTGATGTTAATTGGTTTTGTGATTTAACGTTTTTGGCAGATTTCACAAGACATTTAAGTGATTTAAATTTGAAGTTGCAAGGGAAAAACATAATAACCATTGATTTAATAAGCTAAATTTCGGCATTCAAGGCAAATGCTGCATTGATTCTTATTAAAGATCTCAAAAAAAAAAAGCTTACAACGATTTCCAAACTTAGCAGACCATATTCGAAAATATCCCGACTTATTTTCGATTTGAAAAAATATGTGATAGAAATCAAAGCCGTTATTGATGATTTTGATGTAAGATTTAATGACTTCAAGAAACTTGAAAATGTGATCCCATTTATTAGTTTTCCATTTAAAGAGGACTTAAATACCGAGATGACTGCAAAAAAAGTCGCATAGTTGTTTCAAATTGATGAAGTAACTCTTGAAGATGAGATTATCAATACGTGATGCAACGTCCACTTAAAAGCTAGATTGTCAGAAAATAATTTTTAGCACTTCATAAGCAAGGAAGAATTTCCAAATTTAAAACGATGTACTGAGTTAGTATATTCCTGCTTTGAATCGACGTATCTATGTGAATTGTTCCTTTACGTGCTAATTTTTCCAATTGAAGATTCCCGATCTAGAAAGGAACGCAATCTAAAAAGATATTCTGGAGACGAGTTACAGAATGAAACTAAACTTTTAATTCAATAAAATGTACACAATCATCACAATACATCATTTCAATACTTAAAATGAACTTTGACCATAGTTTTCAACGAACATCATTTGCCTAAGTCACTGGTCTTGACCTGGTAGGAACTCGGTGCCGAGGATACTTTCCATTTAATAATTTATCCATGCTATGATAAAATGTAATAGTGAATTTTCTTAAAATTATAATTATAAAGTATACAGACTAAAACTTACAAAGGATGAAAACAATTTCCCAACTGATAATGAAAAGATGAAATATGTTTTGGAAGCAATATATTAGGTAGGTATATGATTTTCATCGAATACGAAAGTTCGACAAACTGAACGGACTTCATCCTGAATATTGGAGACAGAATAAAAAGGTAATAATGAAAATTAAGTATTATTAGAAATTCGTCTTAAATTTACAAATTACTTACAAGAATCGTTGCCCGTATTTCGTTGTGCTGCTGAGTTACTAATAATCGCACTGTAAATTCGTTGTATACTCGGAACTCGACAATGTCAACTTGATTGTTCAAGAATACCGCTTGGTTGAAAAGTTGTTCATAGGA
Source organism: Schizaphis graminum (assembly GCA_020882235.1). NCBI lineage: Eukaryota > Metazoa > Arthropoda > Insecta > Hemiptera > Aphididae > Schizaphis > Schizaphis graminum. Next base: position 13,548,536 of record CM037033.1, on the reverse strand, counting down.
TTCTTTATCGACAAAATACGTAAGTAGAAGTATTTTAACTTTTCTGAAGCTAGACAAAGGAGGACCGTACTGATTCGAAATAAGTGCGGCTCTTGCAACTGCCAATTTCTCATCTGTAATTATATAAATATAATAATGGGATGATGGTTATTTACGAACACATCGAAAAGATGAAAATATAAAACTTACTTTCTGATTCATACTCAACTACTTCGTTCTTAATTTCGGCGATGTGAATAAGTTGATTTTCGTCACTATTCCTATCGATGACAAGAGCTGTAGCAAACTCCTGAAACCACTCTTTATTATCATGAGACAACATTTCTTAGGACTCAATTATTCGCCACCTTTTATCTTCCACTTTCATACTTCAAACATAAACCTGACAACCTACAGAGAATAAAATACTTCGTTCCTTTTATCTGCCTACAGACCATGACAAAATAGATAGGTATGACAGCAAAATTCATATTATGGTCGGCAGTGCCCATCCCCACTATTTTATGCACTTTGTATGTACTTGTAATTCTCAGTATTTAATTGGTTGTTGATACAATGACAACAATTAACCATTAGGATTGATAATTAAATGAATATTAAATATTAAAAAGTATTCTGTGGTATTACAAATAAAATGTAATATAATATTATTGGAATTTATATTATATATCTTGTATAATGTATTAAGACTACAATAAAAATTGATACTTCAAATTGTGTTTTATGTATTTTTTTTATTAATTTATCTGCTATTTCCTCCCTTTCTGTATTACATTATATGCCAATATACCAGCATATATATACTCCGGGTGTAGGGCAGTTGTTCGAAAAATGATAAGATCCTCGAGTACGTGATAAGGAATATGTTTTGTTACCAACGTCAAAAATTAAAAAACAATGCTAATGGGAATTTAAGTGGGCTCATGGTGTGATACTGTACAAATCGTAGTCCGTCCTGTAAATTATTTATATATTCATTGTAAGTTTATAAATAGTCAATAAGTACTTTTCATAGACCTATGTCTATAGTACTTTTATATAACAATATAAATAATATTTATAATAACATAAAAATATTAGATTATTATCTTAAATCATTACTTATTATCGAGGTATATCTAAACTTTTAATTTGTATACATTTACCGTGCTCATTAATCATAAAACTTATTATACAATCATAGAGTTACAATTTATATGAGAACGGATTTATTAGCTACTTAGGGCCTTTCCTCTTCATTATTTTAGTAAATATAGTATTTTCAATTACAAAGCCATATTTCACATATTAAAGGGATCAGTAGCTCACTATTGATTCATAAAATGTTCAGTGATTGCTTATGCTATGTGGCAATTTAATTATGACATAACACATTTGACACATATATAAAATAGTTACTTACAAACATTACAAATAAACATATACAAAAATAAGATAGTGATTTCACATTGTGTCAACTTTATAAATATTAAAATAATGAACAAACTGTCCAATGTCTTGATAATTAACTAAGTACAGTCAGTTGTGAACAAACTAATCAGTTTCATATCAAATTAATTTGATTTTTAGGTATAAGTATAATTAGGTAGTTAATTCTTAAATAATATTCAAATAATAAAACATGAAGATATAATGAAATTATTAAATATTTTGCAGAAGAAGGTCGGGTTCTCCTAAAATACATGAAATATAATTATTTAAAAATTGACGAAACTCTCCGATTAAAGTTGTAAATTACCTGGATAAGGACCAATTTGCTGTGTTATGTATCCATCTATCCTATGGCCTGCTCTGCGTAAAAATGTTATTATGCGTTCATCAGAATAATCTTCAATTAAATCATCAATGAACTGTTGAATTGCCTTGGTATTCAGTTCTCTCTTTTGATTGTCCGTTCCAACCGAATCTAAGTAAATATTATAAATTTAACAAAAAAAAATTGAAATTAAGGAATATTTTATATTTTATTTTCTTATAATAGGTATCATGTTGAAACTTGCCTTCAGATTATTTGACGCTTGTTTAAGTTCCACTTCACAACTATTTTCCAAATACCTCAATTGGTCTGGATGAAAAACAATATGTAACCGACTTATGATTAGCAACTGGTAGTGAATAGTTAAATGAAAACTTACCAATAAACTCCCATACTTTTGGATGAGGCCTTATAATTTTCAATAGTACTGCATGGTAGCTTTCTAAGTAATTGTTGGTCCTAATATCTCGATTATAGACAGTGAATCTTTTAGGCGTTATGGAATGGAGCCAAAATGGAATTATATATTCATATATAAATCGGTGTTACGCCAAAGCAATATCTTGAAACTGCACAATGTATATAATTATGGCATTAACACCATCAACCACCGAAGGAACTCTGCCAATTCTTTCTGATGGAAGGTATGGTAGTGCAAGTATCTATAAAGCATTTAAATAATAAATTCAATATATGATTTATTTGAAATGTTTAATAATAAGTAAAATATTAAGAACCATCCGGAAAACACGAGCAGCAATAGGGTTTATTTTTACTAAATTGTAAACATTCATTGACTTGTTTCTAGCATACCGCAGAATCGCCTAAATGAATTATTAATAATTATATTATTTTTTTAATACTTCTTATTAAACTCTTACCTGACAATAATGGAAATTATTACAAATGCAGGTATGTGTATTTGTATGCTCCTTCTGGGCAACTGAAAATTAAATTATAATAACTACTAATTATAATAATTACTATAGAAATTTATCTAAATAATAATTGTATTAAACATTACTTTTTAATCGCTTGCATATATAACACTTTGGCTGAATAAGGCGTAGGACTATGAGCTACACATTGTTCTCCAAGAATGTTCCGCAATTCCCTCATTGGTGTGTCATCCGTCCTTACTCGATGATTATGTCCTTTCCTAATATGAAATTCATTGTCATTCATATTTGCGGATATTGATTCAGTTGCTGGACATCTACTTTTATATTCTTTGCATCTCACATAACTGCAAATAACAATAAAAAGAATTTTAATTTTTTCTCACAATTGTATTATCACAGTATTTTAACTGAATTTACATTTTCCTTTCAGTACTTTTACTTTTAAAGTACATATGTCCTAAATTGTCCTTGATTATTTGTTCTTTACGGTGAACACTAGGAATTGTAATATAGGAGTTAGGACGTACATTGTCATCTTCGTCAACATCAACATCCATTGGTTGAACTTGCAATTGAACTATATTTAAACCATTGAAAAATAAATATAAAATGGTAAAATGTACTTTGATGTGCAATGTGTATGATAAATAAATTTTCAGACAAAAAAATTAATTCTTTGTTCGTACCTGGTAATATGTAGTCGTGATCCATTAAATGTAAATTGGCCATAGTATAAAATTAAATTAAAAACTTTGAAATTTAAAACGAAATACAAATGTGTGAGACCTTAAATACAACGTGTATGGACTGTATTAAACAAAACTGGTACAGTTGTTACTTTTTTAATTTAGTGGTATATAACTAATATTCAACACTATAACATGTTATAATATCAAGATCTATAAATAAATAATATTGGATTTTCACATATAGTGATAGATAATCAATCTTTTCAACTATCTTATTTATTGAATTAAATATAAAACAGTATTTATTTTACAGTATGTATTTTTTTTTTGTGGATTATTTTTTAATTACAAATTGTTATGTATACTTTTAATTTAAAAGTTTAAAATTAAACAGCATAATGGATTGTATAATAATTAATAATAAAAGATTTATCGTTTTGACTTTTTGAGTGCCTCAGTTTATTATTTATATTAAATAAGTAGTATCATTATACACCGAGCGCCTTCATATCGTTTAATGATTTATGGATCCTAACAAAAAATGTTTGTGATGAAAACAAATTAGATCCTCCTAATATTCCACGAGTATCCAAAGTTCCAAATAAGCATGGTGGTGGTAACAAACAATCAGTTTATACAGATGTTCAACATTTCTTTAAGATTAATTTTTATTTACCTCTTTTATATTTACTAACTAATGATATATCAATTCGATTTTCTAAAAACGATCTTGATATCTTACAAGCATTATATGAGGTAATATGTGAAGAGAATCTATCCAATGAGGTTATTAAAAAAGTATGTGTAACGTACAGTTTAAATGAAGCAGAATTAAAAGGAGAGTAGAGTATATAAATAGAATGTTAAAAAATAGTTTTGAAAAAGATTCATTGGAAAATAGAGTAGATTTAAAAAAAAAATAATTTAAAAAGTGGATTTGAAAATTATAATATAATCATTATATTTTTTTCGATTCCTATTCCTACCAATACAGCATCAAATGAAAGAAGTTTTTTTTCATTAAAAAAACTGAAAATATACCTACAACGTACAATGGGTCAAACAAGACTAAGTAGTATTGGTACGCTTTATATTGAGAGAGATAGACAAGTTAACATTGATCAAGTAATTAACGAATTTGATGAAGGTGCATCCATTCGTGGTCGTCGACTTTTATTAAAATAAATTTGCATATACGTATAAGTAATATTAAGTATAATGTATAATTTATAATAATTTTTTTGAGTTTTATATCGTTTTATCAGTTTTATAATGTAAACTAAAAAAATAATGAATTTTAAGTATTTTTTTATTTATTAATAGTAATAACGCATATTTAGTTTTACTACTGATTGCCCCCCCCCCCCCCAGAATTGACTCCAAGTTACGCCACTGCTTTTAAATGTCCATATTTAGAGTCCAGATTTATTAAAAATGATCTCATTTAATGTACTACAAGTCAACACTTATAATTTTATAGTTTCTACACTAGAACAGATTTTCAGTTTAGTTAGGTTTAACTTCACTGTTCAGTTAATTTATAAGGTAAAAATATATTTTATAAAAATAGTGTATTAATACTTTTTTATAGTGTTCTAATACATATTTTAAATACTTTTCAAAATAAGTAGATTTGTATTTGAATATTTTTAAAACACACTTTTAACAGACTGCACTTGGTTTATAGTAGGTACCTAATTCAAAGTATAGACAAGGTGAAGGTGTGCAGATTTTTATTCTTGAATTATTTAACTACCATTCGTATTTTATATGATATAATAATCATCTAGTTGGTACTTAGGGATTTCAAAAATAAAAAATGCCCAGTAGTTAATAGAAGTGTCATGTAAAATAAATTTAAAAAAAATGAATTTTATTTTCAAATCTGTAGGTAGTACTAGGTACTGTTGTGGACCTGTGGTATATGTAATATATGTTGTGATAAAAATAGATTAAAAAACCAATATAATTTAGTTATTTATTTATTCTTTTGTTATTCTACAAGTTATTACACATTACATTTAAATAAATTAAAAACTATAACGCATTAAAAGGTATTTACCTCTTGAAATTATGTTAAATCGAGGCTTAACTATAAGAATTCTTATACAATATTAAACTTTTATTTAGTAATAACACTTAATTTTTCCACTATGCATAGATAAACAAATTTTGTTTAATATTAGATAGATAATAATATTTAACATACATTTAAATTTATTGTAACAAATATTATAACCAGTTGTATCCATTGTAATTTTGTTAATTGTTTCTTTTTTAAGTTTTCCCTGGGAAAATATTCTAGTACTAGTATTAATGTTCACTATCTTCAATGATGGGCTTTTAGAAAGTTTTTGTTTGAAATGCAGTAACTGGCTGATGCTGAAAAAAATTTGTATTAAATAAGAAAATTTCAATTTATTATTCTGTGAGAAATACAAGCATTTAAAATTAACATTTAATAACCCTGAGAGTTGCCAAGCTAAGCACGCCTTGTGCCCAACTGATCTTTCAATATTCAAAATTTAAATAAATTCTCGTTGCGCACGCTACTAATATGAGAATTTAATTTACACAGAATTTCAATATTTTATTATGTTACGTTGGTGTACATGTAGAAGGTTAGCGATATTAATGTCTTATCACTATCGGGTTCCGATATACTCCATCCCAAAAGAGAATAATCAGTCGGCCGACCGGTTTTCGTCCATGTCCGCGCAGCCGTCCATATCCGTCAACCTGATTTAGGTGGGAGAAACAGGTCTACGTGCGCGAAAAGTGATTATTCTCTTTTGGGATAGAGTATAGTAACTATATTTTAGTTTCTAGACTACCTATTTATTTTAAATATATTGTTTAAACTTTCCAAAATGCCAGTTTGTGAATTTGTTAATTGTCTGAGTGGCAGTAGGAAAAACAAAGACTTGAAGCAACACACACTACATAGGTTCCCAAAAGATGAACAGTATAGGCATTTTTGGCAGCTTCAAGCTCAGGCAGGATTTAACCCTAAACCAATTAATTTTGATTCAGGTATCAATTTATTTGTTTTAGGAATTATTTTTCCATTAATCATTGCAATTTGAAATTACGTATCATATTATTTGTAATTTAAATTATAGCTGTAGTTTGCTCACTTCACTTTGCTCCTTATCATTACAATTATTGTAAAGGAGTACAAAGGAATGCTCGTAATTTAAAGGCAGAAGCAATTCCACTGAAGTAAATATTATAATAAAATATGAGGTATGAAAATATAGATCTATTTAATCATTAAATGTATTTTTATTATTTAGTTCTTATGGTGTTGTATAGGCATATATATATATGTATAAGAGTATATACGTACGTAGATGCGCGTGTGCGTATACATGTGTGCATATGTGTGTGTATGGGTGTGTATGTTCATGTGCGTATCTGCGTATTGTGTGTGAGTGTAGTTATATAAGTTTTTTTTATATTATATCCAAAGGACTAGTGTGTAAAATATTGGAATGTGTTGACTAGGGCAAAATGAGTGTGAGAACACTTAGTTTCCCACGATGGTCTACGTGACCAAAAAGGGCTAGATCAGCATTTCCGTGAGGCCTCGAAGAGACCATGACGACGAGCCCTGGGTGGGTTAGTCCGTCGAGTCTGGTCAAGAGTGTGAGCAACAGCCGTGTTGTTCAGCAGAGCATCTTTTTAATTAGTCTTAGCAGAACCTCTTATAGTTTTAATAATCAGAGCCTCTCAGAATATCTTATAATTATTAATGTGCAAACATACAATTAATTAGTGTTAAATTCAATAAAATAGTAATATTATAAATCACATAATTCTCGTATTATTTATTTGACACCAATAACAAAACGTTTGAACGTGTTACGTCGGTGAACTACACTTCAATGGTTTGGATTATTATGACATGCCTATGAAAAGGTCTTTCACACCAAATGTATCTCCAATAAAAACTGGTGCTGGAAGTTTTTCTGTGTATGAAAAATATATACATTGTTAATATCAACGTAATTTTTGGTTTCCTACATGGCTACATAGGTATTATATTTATTTTTCACTTTTTCGGAGAAATTTTACCTGGTTTTAACGTGGTAGAGTCAAAACTCAAGTCATGTCGTGTTAGGTTATTCAGTGCAACCTCAACTGATAATGACTTAGGAGTTAAACTATTAGACAATAATGAATCAATAATGAGGTAATATAAAATATTAAAATATAGTTACATACTTTGAAAACAATTAACATTTTTAATATAGACAATAGGATTAATCATCGGTATATTATATTGGGTACCTATTTATAAATTAAAAAAAATGTGTAATAATACCTTTTTTACGGAAAATGCCTTTTACTTAGTTCTCGCAAGTGAGACAGGCGCATTCACAATTTTCACTCCCAAAAAATTCAGACACGTAGTACACCGTTATTTCTTCACCGGGTAATATACACTTGACAGCAGCAAGGTTGACATATGAAGGTTGACCAATTGAAGAAAATATCAAATAAAACATTTTTATGAGCGTCTAAAATATTAATTTTAATGAAATCAAATATTTACATGTAAAAATATAACAATATAGTATTTAAACGACCAAGTCTACCTGATAAATAGATAAAGAGATAAAGTACTAGGTACCTAGTCGCAAAAACTTGAAAATTTTTTTTGTATATTTTTCTTTATTTATAGTTGTAATTAAAATGAAATATGAATACATGAATATAATTTTTATAATAAATACTTAAAATAATAGATATTATATAAACAAATTAATTTCAAAACGGTACTATTCATGTATATATAATTGAATATAATATATTATGGTGGATATGATGAGCAGAAAATAATATTGTTTGATAGTAAGGCTTACGGCAGAAAAAGTAACTAAAAAATTTTCAGACCAATTACCAATTAGGTAGCAACACTCATTGTTGACATTATGGTAGGTGTAACTCTTGGTCTAACATACATTAATTTAAATTGAACATTGGAATTCTTCTTAATTGCTTAATTCTAAAAATCGAGAACAATTTATGAAATTTTGTTTTAAAAAGCAAATATTTTGCATTTTACAACTTAAATTATTAAATATATTTATAGCTCTATACGGTTAATGTTTAAATGATAAGTAATACCTAATAATGTTTTGGTTTGTTCATTTCGTTGAGTATTTAAAGTATTCACGATTTTCGGGAATAATTTTTAAATTAGGAATTGCCAATAATATTAAATATCCATATACCTATATTTAATACATATTTCAACAACGATTTATTTCCTATAAAACACGATATGGAATGTATGTCTATTAATTGTTTTAATATTTTTATGCAATCTAAATATATTACTGAAAATATAAAATAATATCATTGAAATCACTATCTATTAATAATCAAAATATTTATTAACCTTAAACATTTCCCAGGCCTAAAAACTGGGACACCACACCAAAGCAGAAACCTACTGTAAGAATAAATTGTACCAAATAGGTACACCACTTTTGTCGGAAGACATTAACTCCAATAACTACATTAGTATCATTGCCATTGTGCGGCTTAAAACAAATATTTAATACTTAAGTTGAAATTTAAGTATTATAAACAATTTAAAAATATATTGACATTTTATTTGAAATAATATTAAAAACACTTAATCATAATTCTTACCAGCAGATAGACCAGATAAATGTCTTGCAATGAAAAATAATTTTCACAAGCTAATGACTTAGGTTTTAGAGCTAAAAAAGAGGATACTAGGTACACTAAATTAATCAGTTATTTTATTTGTAAAGTTCCTTTCTTGGGAAAATTGTATCAAATTATATTATGTTTACTGTAACTTGTTGTTATCAATTGATACAAACTACTAATTTGTATATCAGAAAGTATATAGAATATGTATAGTAATTCATATTTTATATTATATTTCAATTCCCACTAGTAGTTAGTAGATACCTGTTTTAATGAAGAATTACAGGGTATCTATAAATAATTATGATATTATTTATAATAACAACAAAAAACTTTTACTTTATTCAGCATCAAAACAAATTTAACATATTCCTAGTTAATATTTTATAAGTTTATAACAATAAAAAAAAACTTTCAGTTTATTAAACATCACAACAAGTTTTAGATAATAGAAAAAAAATAGTTACTTTACTTATATATATATAAATAATATGATAACATCGCAAAATAAACAATTGTTCATTAAAAACATAACAGCATCACAATTAAATTAATACTTTTTTAATACCTAAATAAATAAATAGGTATATTGGTAACTAGTCTTTTGGTAAGTAAATAATGACTATTAGATCAAGTTATTCTTAATATATAAAAATTTTTTTAATTAATTCTAAGTTTTAAAATAATTACCAATAAAATTATAGGTAGAGCACATCCAGTTTCAATTTAGATGCAGAAGTCATATACATAATTTTTATAGTTGTCATGTCCAGAGCAGTCTTTATTAGCCCATTTTTTGCTCATTCCACATCTATACCACATTTCAGTTTTACCAAATTCATTACATATTATGCCTATTTCATTTTCAAATTCATCTACTTCATTATCAGAATTATCTTGACAAAGTGCATTTATCATTTCTTCATCACTTAATGTTTCACTATTAATGTTCTTTAATACTAATTTTCTTTTTACTGTTTTTTAGTAGCTTTCTTTTCAACCTTTTATTTCTTTTCTTTATTTTTTTTTAACCCTGTATAGTTTGATTTTTCTTTGCTCTTTTTGTAAAAGAGCATCTTTTTCTGGAGTAGCTATCAGTGTTTTGGAACTACCTTTTCTAGAACCATTATTTTTCTTATTTTTCAGTTTTTTGGCATTCAGGGGAGAAATCTCTCGAACAGATACATAGGTATTTGAGGTTTGAGATGTACTGGCTCCAATATTTACATTATTATGACTAGATTGGTTTTCAAGTTCAATTAGATTTGTAGTTGTAGAACTTTTGTCAACTGTAGTAATTGGTTCCATAACCATAGTGGATGGTAAAAAATCTTCTTCAGTAAATATATTTGGATTATATAGAACCACACTACTGACACGAAATCCATTCTGAGCTTTTTCTATAGTTGAAATTCGAACATAACCATCTTTGAATATTTCAGCTACATTATAAGGAGTTATTTCCTCATGATAAATAATTCACATTGATAAGAATAAGCTTTCTTTAATGGATCAAAAACTTTAAGGTCTAGTGGCTGTAGCTTATGAGAAGTGTGAGATGGAAATGACACCATAATTACACCATTACTACGACAATAATCAAAAATAACTAATGTTGAATGACTATAATGACAGTCTAATAATAAGAGCACAGGATTTTCTTTGAAAAAAAATTTAAATTTAAATGGAAAAATATACAAGATAACTTCCAGAAAAAAAATGTATTAAAAAATCGGGGCAGGTGGCAAACAACGAAAAAAATATGTATATTATGTAAATATTTTGCAGTTTTTAAGACCTATAATGGAAAACAGAAGGTAATAAAAAATATTTACATCTTAACATTTAAAAATAATTAACAGTTTAAAAAAAATCATAAGTATTTTAATAACGTAAAAAGTAGATACATAATAAGGATGTGAGATTGATTCTTATTTTTAAATATTTGTTATGTATCGTCGTCTTCTTGCCAAAACTCAGTATCGGCAAAATCATAATTGTTCAGAAAATGATTTTTAATTTTTTCTAAAAGTTAATTTTTGGTCTCAACCCTATAACATCTTTAATTTTTAAGATATTGACATAGTTTTTTTTTAATGAAATATGTTTATATTACTACATTAAAATATATAAGTTTTTTGCCAAAATGTTTAATGAAACATAGTTTGTATTATTGATTAAGTATTGTATGTAAATAGTGTAACCATTAGTGAGTATTACTGAATGGAAAAAAGATGATTATTATTTGTTTAAGCTGGAAAAAATCGATTTTGGTTTAATATTAATTGTTTTTCATAATAGACATATCCAGCTTATCATTACTAGATTGTACTTATGTCAATTATCAATATGTTTATTTAAATATGATTTTTTTGTTTTTATTAACATGAACATTGATATGTTTATCATGAAAAATAAAACAAATTTAATTATTAATAGGAATTTATTTTTATTTTTATTATTATCAAAAATATTACAAAAAGAAAATAACAAATTACAACTTATATTATAAATGATAAAAATAAAAATCAGTCTTCATACACCTCTGAATCTGATTCTCCTGGTTCTGGAGCTTTATCTTTTTTAAGAGGAATACTTGGTAAATTTTTAAAAAAATTGTGAAACTTATCTGGTATCACATTCTTGTTACATAGTTTATGCATATCATTTTTCTTTTCATGACTTATTGGCATCGGTTTTGAATATAAGCAGTTTAGCTCTTAATTACTAAAATTAGTTGATGCAATTCTATTTCTGACATTTTTTTCCCCACATTAATGTATGATATACATTAATGATATTCACTAAAATAATCATACTTATATCCAACAATGTAAGGATTATCTTTTTTATATTCAAAACTTTTAACTTTCAACCAGTTCATAATATTACCTTGTGTCTTTTTTTTTATTTTTTATCAATAAAAAAGAGAGTTGTTGTAAGTTTATAAAATCCTTGAATTGCATTTCTTTTACTTCATATGGGGGCTTAGATTTATTTTTATTTCGTGTTGATATTGCAACTTGGAAAATAGTTAGCCAATCTTGAACTGTGTAAATTGGAACATTTCTTTTAGCATTTTCTATTGCGCTGTGCATAGAATCAACCTCCATCATAGAGTGGCCACTCTCCATAAATGTATGCTCTATTTGATCTATTATTTTATTTGACATATGGTTATACAAACGTAAAAATGTTAACGTTTGTAATCTGTATGTGCTTTCTGGTTTTAAGTACTTATTCGTTATTTATTTACTTAACAAATCGTCAAACGTTTTTATAGCCATCCTGAAGTAGGTACTTTAGAAATTTTTCAGGGTGAGCCATCAGTGTCATAAAGTTCACTAAAAACTGACCTTCTGTAATTCATTTTGTGTTCATCAAATATACCCAATAGCACCTTTTGGATCTTTTCTTTTTTCAGAATTATGACGTTTATTTAAAAAATATGCTACCGCTCTAGCTTCGACGTCATTAAATAAGTCCATAATATAGTATAATTTATGTTACTTGAAAAACGAAATTCATAGTTCTTACCTCGATAACGTTTTTAACACAACTGATACTCTGACTCACTTCAAAATTCACTTTAATTTATGTAAGATCTGACTATTATTAAATATGGCGCGAAGACAAACCACTTACGTGTGTAATCAAAACGGTGGACGTGGTTTTAAACCACCGCGGATAAAACCACGACCACGCGCGGCCAAACCACCCCGTGTGTAACCAGCTATACTATAACTTCTTTTTTACGAAGAACATTCTCTATCCTCACGAATACTTAATCTGCAGCCATATAACTGTGTCCTCTGACAGGAAAAATGTGTTTGATTTTACTGAATATTGTATCTTTACAATTCATATAATGTATTAATAAGCCCATTATAAATTTATAGGTTGAGTATCATGGGTTAATGGGTAATCTTGACTCTGTCTTAAATCTTTTTTTAAGAACATCTAAAAAGTGTATTAAAGCTAATTCAATCTCATTTGGTCAACGACCACTTTCACCTTCATACCATTGTATATATAAATAACAGTTTACTCTGGTCATTTTCTGACTTAACAAAAGTAAGGTAATAAACCCATACTGTCCTACTATAAAATGTATATGTGACACTTAGTTTAGGTATTGGTTGATTTTGCATCATGTCAAAACACACTTGAATAGTATCGGGTGATTTTTCTGCCATCATTCGAGAAAAACATTTTGATTTATTTTTGTGTTCTAATAACACATCTTCCAAGTCAACTTTTTTTCAACATTGATTTCATTTTTTTTATTTTTATTTAAGTTTCAGAACAAAATAAACAAATATCTTGCCTCGGATATCCAAAACTCAAATTAAAATTATTACCTACACAACATCATAATATTTACTTAAAGATACAATAGATTAATTATTAACTTCCTTCTTTTTCTTCCAATGTTTCCACATAACTTCTACAGATAAACCGGACTGTAAGTAACTAAAACCTGTATCTTCTTGACAATAATGACTATTTTTACTTTTAAAAGATTCTATTTTTAATGGATTTAGTTATTTCGACAAATGCATTTACCCTTGTAGTACTAAATCTTCCTCTTTTTTTCTTCGGGGCTACAATGATTTTTTTTTAAGTTTAAAGTTTTAAGTTTATTTCATTACCCATTTAATTGTACTGAACCAATATTTATTTTTTATTATTATTATTTTTATTTATAGTCATAATAAAACAATCTCTCCAGGTTTTGTAAGATTTTAAGGATTATTGAAGGACTTACAGGATCATCCATTGTGGTGGACATTGGGACGCTGTCTTACGTGAACGCGGCGAAATACAAACTGTTTTTTTTCGCCTTGTTTGTCACATTCACGTAGGACGTAGTGTTAAAGTAAAAAAATAATAAATACTATTATGTAAATATTATAAGTGTATTTTAAAATAATAAAAATCTTTTATTTCTTTAAGATAATAATAAGTATATAAATCAAAACGTAATATCAAATGTAATATAATAATAATATAATATGCAATAACATACGTCTACATATTTTATATTTTAAAATAGTATATACCTACTTTGGCATATGTTTCAAAAATGAAATAAATAAAACAATAGTAACTGCAGTCTTGTACATATCACAATACATTTTTAATATAATAAGCAAATTAAAATTAAAGTAAAAACTTACAAATGATATAATTATATTATATCAATTTATCGTGGAAGTTATAGAAACAATCTTTTTTAGGAGTAAAACATAAATGGATGTTGCATTTTCTACATACTACATGTGTTTTACCTGCGCAGTTGTTTTCTTGGCAACGAGTTGCTTCCTTTTTTCCGTCATATTTTGGATAGTGTGATGTCTGGTCTTGACTAACAGCTGGCAAAGGTCTAAACTCTAAAGATTTGGCACATTTGGACGGTAGATATATCGGTATGTCAACATTAGAATTACTAAGTGAAGCTGAAGGCCATCCGCGTTTCCTTGGTGGGGTACATCGGCCCACAAGAATAAGTTCTTCGGCAAGACAGCTTTTAAAATCCAATAAAATAAGTTATTTTTTTTTTAGGAAATTTCACTGCATTGGCGTCGTTTATGTACTCTAGCCAACAATTTGCCACGGCCATATCGAACGCATGAAAAATCATTCTAAGTGTTCACTTCTTTGATTTCATGTGTATGCGGTAGTAGCTGACTAGCTGATCGTGTTTGTCAACTCCTCCCATCGATTTATTGTACAATTTTATAATTTCTGGTCTTTCAATTTCCACGTGTTGTTTATTTTTTTTTTTTTGTCCCATCGTTTCACGTATTCCGGTATGCCTGAAGTTATGAAGTTCGATCCCATATTTATAGGCTTATTGTCGAACCATTTACAAACTTATTCCTAATTTTGACGTTATTTCAAATGAGGTAACTCTTCCTAAAACCGAAATTTGTTTATCGGAAATCAAAGGTAGTTTGAAAAATCGATTCAATCTAACATTACCAGCAGCATAAAATATTTTTTAGTGAGGACATGTAATAAACCATTCATGAGGAATTTTGTTTATTTGTATTTATCTAATTTTCTTTTAATTTCTTTTATTTATTTTTCTACCATTTGAATTAGTCTGTACAGGTTCAGCGTACTCAGAATTTGTACTTATGATTGACACTTTAGCAGGTGTGTGTCATGATCAGTTATATGAAAATCAGAGGGGCATGGTATTTGTATAGCAATAGGATTCAAGTCATCAGATATGTGATTATCAGGAACTGGTTTACCATTTTTGTAAATAAAATCCATGTCTTAGAAGTCTAAATCATTCTATAAATATATTAAATAATATCTATTACAACAATGTTATAAACACTACTAGATACATAATGTTGTTCTTATTTTTTTATATTATAATATTTTTAATTATATAATTATTATAATATACAATACACACTTTGAAATTTTATAACTAGAAAATATGAATATTTATTTAGTTGTAACTAATATTATACTGTAATATTTATAGTAATTTAATCGGTACATTCGAATTGCGTCCCTAAATAATATTTTGTCCAAGTTGCGTCAGCGGTTTTGTCACGGCACATCCAAGTTGCGTCCACGGTTTTGTCACGGCATATCTGAGTCGCATTCCCGGCATAGGCGCAACTAGGGTTAAAATTCTGGGGGCTACAGCTGGAAATTAGATGTTATTAAATTTATATAATATTTCACTCACGAAAGGCGGTATGCCTTTTCCGGGGATTATACAAAGTATTCAATGTGTGAAAGGCCGCATCACACTGCTCACAGGAAAATGGTTTTAATCCAGTGTGACAACGGTTGTGGTGATACTGCATCTCTTTGTTGGACTTAAATGTCAACTCAAAATCCATGCATCTGTGAGTTGACAATTTAAGGTGGACGATGTTCACGTGGCAAGCGGCATCTTCTTTCCGTGTGAAGGATTTTGGACATAGCATACATGGAAAATTTTTCAGTGAGGAATCGTAGCCTTCGGCGTTCTTCTTCAACGATGATTTCCTGCTGAAGGACTCATCGCATTCCCCACATGAAAACTTATCAATGTGCACGTGACTCGAAAGATACCGCACCAATCACGATTTAAACCGAAACCTCACAGGGCAATGGGCATATTGCAGAAACGATTTTGCTACTAGTGGAAGTTCAGTATTAGCATACGCACCTTCCTCTTTTCCCTTGCAAGTCGTGCAAAAGAAATGCACATTATTTGCACCAAAATAATGATGCCCGTAGAAAGCTGTGATTTCCTCACCGACACGAATTGGCCTGTTGGTGTGAATGTCACAATAGCTTTCGCAATCGTGGTTTGCGTAAGCAGCTGGACCCGACTATAACTGTGACTTCTTACCGTAGTTGCTGTGGACGACAGAAAAATCTTTTCGCCCAGGCTTCAGAAATGATTCTCTAACCGTCACCAGCCTACCACACAGTTCATAAATTACTGTGCCACTCTTCAAATCCTTTGCGGCCATTACCTTCGCACCAACATCGCCGTCCTCCTCGAACATTGCACACCGTTCGATGGTGAAACGAGGGGACGAAGCGCACGCATCAATGTACATCTTCTTTTGTTGGTTTAAATAGCCCAAGTCCTTTTTTGAAAACGTGGCGAAAGTTTCTTCTTGGGTTTTGTGAGTGACAAAACCCAAATGACGATCCAAAATGTCCCTAGTGCGCATATCGTCCACTATGCAAAGAAGTCTAACTTCATGGTCCTGAAATAAAATGAATACATAGTATTATTATAATTGTTGTTGTTGTTGTTGTCGTCGCCCGTTTGTATTAATATTTAAGTTATCATGTTTTCTACAATTCAGTTGCAAGACTTTAAATAATTACATAAAGTTATTTTTTGTTTATTAATATTGTTTTATTCATAATCTGTAGCAGAATTTTAACCTAACCAAATATCACTCACCATGTCGGAAGTTGGCGGCGGCCGCGATTCCTAAAAAACGTAATATTGTAAAATCAAAATTCATTAACAAATATCAACACAAACATAAAACGTGAAATTGCGAGTAAAATAATTATTAGATATACGTGATAAACTTACGTTCACGGGTTCAACAACTACACCACTGAAATCTTGGCCTATACTACCCCTTTCACTGCAACACGTTTTTTACTCAGTAACACGCCCCTGCCACATAAATTTGACTTTTTTATTGATTTTTTTTCTTATGATAGAGAACGTCGGGGAGCGGGTTTATAGCATAAATTATGGTCCTAACTCCTGTAAGTTAGAGATTTAGAGACAAAAACTTAGTTACACCGGTGGCGCCCTCTAGCAGATAAAAATAAAAATATAATATAAATAATAATACAAATATCGATAATAGCAGGGCTTGAAATCGATTAATATCGATAAAAATCGAAAAAAAAATATATTTTTATATTCTGGTTGATATACATTTTTTATTAGAGACACTTAGAACTAAATATAAATGAAATATAAAAGATAACAAAAAAATTTTATATTGAGTATTTATTTTATAAATAGAATTAAATAAAAACGACTGTTATTTTTTGAAATAACAAAACTGTCGCCACGCAACAGTCGGTCTCACTACCGTACTACGCCATTAAATGTTTCACATCAAAAAACATAGTCAAATTTAAGTGTATGTTTGACATATTTATCATTAAAGATTTTTGGTTTCTATAGGATACTAAATAAAGTATCTGAATAAGGTATGCCGAATAAGTAATATATATATGAATGTATTGGCGAGGATGAGTTGAATTTTGAATCCTCTTTTTAACTATAACACATATATACATACGTTTTTTATTCAACTAAAAATACCGTTTGGGCAATGATTATTCAACTGTTTTTACCTCGCATATAGGTAAAAATAATTTCACTGGCGCAAACGGAATATTATTTTTTTGTACGGGCGACGAAGTGCACGGGGACAGCTAGTTTATTAAAAAAACATATATGCTAATTAATTTATACAATTAATTACAGGTATAGCTAAATCTTCTTCAATGAATGAATCAAAAATTGAACTAGAATATGGACCAAACTGTGAACAGTTGGCTAATGCTTTCATAAATCTCAAGTATAGGACTGTGAGATTTTGGTATGATCAATGGAAACAAATTCATCTTGGACCTGCCTCTAAAGTTGGTGTTATACAAGGAAATTAATCTATAACCAATAAAAAATAAACTTACCTATATATAATTATGAGATTAAACAATAAGTTTAACAGTAGAGTATTAAAATTTCTATAAATTTAAGTAAATACAATTTCATACTTGCTAATGTTTTTTAAATTCTGAACGGAGTGAAGAACCTTAAAAAAATAACGGAAAAACGGGATTTTTTACGCAAAATCAGTTTTCGTCAAAATTGAATTTTTTATTTTGCTATAACTCAAAAACTAATGGATGTAAATACTTGAAATTTTCACCAAATGTTTATATTAGCGTTCTCCATATACAGTTAAATTTTCAAAACATTTTGACTTTTTTTGAGTTATTTATAGGCAATTGAAATTTTTAATTTTTTTAGTATTTTTTTTACAAAAACCACATCCATCGTCTCCTGGATATCGGTTGCAGATTTTATATTCAATTCGTGAGTTCACACTCATTGATTTAGTGTACGCTTCCTTTTGTAACTTAAGCATTGTCCTGTGATTTTTTTGTTTTAATTTCCAATGGATCAACTCCAGATTTATGTGTTTTGAATCCCAATTTTGTATCTACATCGACTGTTAAGCAATAATCGTCAATTACACAAAGAATTCTGGCGTTTTCCTCCATAACTAAACCACGATGATTCATATTCATCTGAAAATAAATTGGCTATTAACCAATATAAATGCTGAATAATAGCGAACCATCTAATAATAGCGCTTAATACCTAAAGGTAGCTTTAAAAAACCGAAAAAAAACTTGATAAAACACTAATATAAAATTTAACGCTATATGATTGAAAGAGTAGTGCTACGTATTAATAAAACGCTTAAAAGGGAATAAAAACGCTAGGTGGCTGAGCGTAAACGTGTAACGCGCATCGGGTAGATTAGCGCGCTAATAAAAGGCAGCATTAAAAAAACCGAAAAAAACTTGAATAAACGCTAAAATAAAATTTAACGCTATATGATTGAAAGAGTAGTGCTATGTAATGATAAAACGCTAAAAAAAGGGAATAACAACGCTAGGGGGGTAGCCGTAAGCGTGTAACGCGCAGCGAGTAGACTAGCGCGCTAAACAACGGCAGCATTAAAAAACCGAAAAAAAAACAAAAACCGCTAAAATAAAATGGCATTAAATGCTTAAAAAGAAAATTGAAACGTTATGAGGTTGAAAGAGGAGTGCTTCGCAATTATAAAACGATTAGAAAACTATTTAAAGCCTACAGGGTCCCCCCAACAGAAATTTAACCCCCCAAAATCTATAGGAATTTAAAAAAAAATTGCGAGAGTCGGAAAACCGCGTTACCCGTGGCAGCCGCCACCGCGATCGCGTTGGTACCGAAAAAATTCAGTTTTTTTAAAACGTCGTCGCACGCCAACCACCTCTCCGATCGAGCGGAGGAAAACGCCCTAAGGGCTAGGGCACCTGCCCCTACCCATACACGGATTTTCCCCCTCACCCCGTTTCGGAGAAAATGTCACAATTCTGGTAACAACGGTATGACATCCTCGGGCTTCGGATACAAGCACAAGCGGGTCACCCCGCACAGGGTCCCCCCAACAAAAATGCAAAATAATCGGCCGTGGTGACCGCGTAAAAAATAAATTAATAAAAAAATTAAATCAAAGTAAAGCAGTAAAAAATTGCGATCACGCTGAGTGAAGACTTCCGACCGAAAAAAGCCAACTTTCGTTGTATAGATTTCATCCACGTGATCACGGATACTTCATTATTTACAAAAATTAAAGTTGGGTTTTTAAATTTAGGGAAAACTCGAACAGTTTGACAAACGGTACAATGCCGGAATACTACAACTATTGTCCCATGGAATGCGACGAGTGAAACGGCCGATGCAATGCCGGAATACTCCAACTATTGCAACATTGGTCGTCTCACAAACCGTTCGGAGTTTTGTCTGTAATGACTTCTCACCAAGCCGCGTAAGTCTCCCCGGTGGGTCTTACTACGACGTAGGAAAGAAATATGAAAATAAAAATGTCGACAATATAATGAGATATTCACTACCTGCGAACAACATACACGTTGAAGTCCTTCAGTCGGCACAGAAAAATACTCACGTTGGACGACGATTATTGAAACAAAACGTACGAAACTAAAAAAATCTAAAATAAAAACTTTTTAATGTAAGAACATGCGTCTCCGGGCTTTTGGCTCTCGCCTTCCTCCTTCCGTCCGTGCCTTAGCGCTAGGCGCTACTTACGGGCGGAAGTGGAGCTAGATAAACCGGCAGCTAGCCGCCAGCCATCTTGGGTCTTCTGAGGAACACCAGCACCGGGCCCTAAGGCCCGTACCTGTCTTGAGGAACGGGACGACTCAGTTAAGTGTCGCCTGGGTTCCATTCCTCCCACCAGGTGCGGTGGTTTGGTTACTATCTAGCGCTGGTCCCACAGCCACCACGTTCCAGCCGAGGTAGGCTCCTCAACCTTGAGGGGCACCGCGTCCGAGTGCGGAGGACCGCATCGGCACGCAGTGGGGCTCCCCTCTCCCGTGGCACTGACTGGTTTTATAGTTAATGTCAGTTGATCAACTCGGGGCAGGTGCCCCTACCACTATTCTAGCTCCCCAGCCGGCTACTGGTGGGCCTTTGCAGCAGAGATACAGGCTAGCGTTTAGAACGCTAACCTAGGGTCTCCGCCAACCCTACCGCCGCCTGTGACAGTCCTACCTAACCCTTTAGCCTATCCTGTCCGAAATCCTCTTGGCCTCGATGACCTCCCTAGCAAAGCGACGCAAAGCACAGTAGTTCGACTTCGTGTCCAGAAACACCTTGGTCGGACACGGCCATACGTCTTCGCCTATGAGCCTGATGATCCGGCTCCTCTCAACAGAGAGAACCGGACACCTGTAGAGCACATGGTCTACCGTCTCGTCTTCAGTGCCACATCTACATCCACCAGTCCCCCGAAGAGCAAAAGAAGTCAACTTGGCGTTGAAATCTCCGTGCCCGGTGAGAAACTGGCACACATAGTGGTCCACCTCGAGAGGGAGTTCCAGTCTCCTCCTGATGTCAGGAATCATTGAGTAGGTCCAACGACCCTTCTCACTGACATCCCACCTATCCTGCCAGATATCTATAAGCCTATCCCACTGAAACCTCATCTCCTCCTCCGAGATGCGTCCAGCTTTCCTGCTTGTCCTAACCACGTGCCATCGAATTTCCAGATCAAGAGGCATCTGCCCAGCAACGACCTGCAACGCGTCTGTCGAGGTCGTTCTGTATGCCCCTGTGAGAGAAAGGAGGGCTCTCCTCTGCTTGCTGCCAAGGAGTTTGATCGCTTTGGACGTGAGAACCCCACCAGACCAGATCTCCGCGGCGTAAGTGATACGAGGCAGAAAAACTGCCCTATATATTACGGCAGAGGTGGACTGCCGAAGACCCCAGTCCGCAGACGACGCTGCCCTAAGCCTACTGTAAAGAGAGTCGGACTTTCCGGCTACGCTACTCACGTGCGCCACACACAGTTTTACCCTATTATCATTGTTAGTAACCAACGCCCTATCCATAGACAGATTCCAAAGACTTGGCCCTAGTTGTGAGCCTTGAGATAGCCTCTGGTGAGATCCGCGAATGCCGTCGCTCCCTCCACCGAGAGCACCGCCCTTCTGCCCGTCAGATAGCTCTGTATGATAGACCTAGTTGCATCGGATGCCCCCAAGTCCATCATATCCCTAATCAGAACGTTCCATCTCAGGTTATCGAAGGCACCTGAGATATCAAGAAAAATTCCTACCACCATGTCCTCACTGTTGTCCACCCAATCCAGACACGACTTGATCGCACTGATTGTGGACTTGCCGATCCTGAAACCATGTTGCTCTGCTGAAAGAGCGCCCCCCGTCTCCTCCTCCAGCCTGTCCACAACCAGTCGCTCCAGTACTTTTGACGGTACCGAAAGCAAACTGACTGGTCTATATGACTTCGGAAGACTCGGGTCCCTGTCCTCACCCTTCTTGATGACCACGACCTCAGCTGTTTTCCAACAGTCCGGAAACTCCAATTTCCTGAGGCACTCCCTCATGATGCTGGTTAGTGGCGTACCTATAACGCCCCAGGCCTTCCTGAGCACCCCAGCGGTGATCCCGTCCAGTCCCGGAGCTTTGTTAGGTGCCATCCTCCAGACGGCACTCTTAACCTCCGCCACCGTTACCTCCGGTCTCACTCTACCCTCACGCTCCATTTCAAAGATCGGAGCCGTCTCGTCCCTAGGGATAAGACTCTTCAACAGACACTCTGCCGTCTCCAAGACCGTCACCGTGAAGGTGCCGTCTCCTCGGAGCACAGCGTTAGGTACCCTACTCTTCGAAGAACCATTCCTAGCCCAACTGTAGACCGGGCCCCAGATGTCTGAGTTTATGGAGGTAGCGAACTTCCTCCCAAGACTCCATCTTGGCCTTCCTAATCTTTTTCAGGTGTTCGTTCCTGAGCACCCTGAATTGATCCCTATCCGAGACTTTGTAGTCCCTGGTGCGCCGGAAGTTGTTGAGACGCCTCTTGGACTCTTCGAGCCCAGCATCCTACCACGGTGGTTTTATCCTACCGGACTTACGGGAGCGAGGCATGGAGGTCTCCATCGCCTGCACGAGGGCACGCGTCAGAGACTCCGCCATACGTCCCAACCGCCCACCATGGTCTCCGGGTCACCGTGGACCTTCTGGGCTAGAACCCACCTAAACCTATCCCAATCAGCTTTCCTAGTATCAAATCGACATCTCCCTACCGCGAGTCCCTCCGACCCCGATCCGACGCGGATCTTGAACCTGATGGTCCTGTGGTCGCTGTCGGTGACATCTACCACTTCCCACTCAGATACGGCGTTCGTCATGGAGCCTCCTCTAGTCAGAGTCACATCTATGTTCGATGCCCATTCACGGTCTCTCGTACGTTTCGAGGTGACCAGGCTGGTTGTGCACCGTCAAGTGTTTCTCCGCTATGAGGGACTCTACATGGGTCCCCCGGGCCGCGCCCGAGTTGTTCCCCGGCCGACTGAACCATTGCGGCGAATGCGCGTTCACGTCAGCACCTATCAAGACGTCTTGGTCGATCCTATCAAGCAAATCCCCTAATCTATCGGTAAAGACACGTGTCGGGATGCTGTACTTGAAGTACGCTGACACGAAGACGACCGCCCGACCAGACTTCTTCCTAAGGCTGGCCACGGCGCAATACCTATCGCAGAGCCCCTGCAGGGCAACCACCTCGATGTCCTGATTTAGGACAACTATGGCCGCCCCTGCACTACCATCCCTACAGCTGAGAACCGTTTTCACGGCGCCATAGTCGAATCCTACCAGTCTCTCTCCTAAGGTCGGTACTAGCAGAAGTACCTCCACCCCGTTAGCCCTGCTATAATCCAAAATCTGATCAGACACGAGAGTGTTCCCGTTCATATTCAGTTGGACCACACAGTAGGTCGAGGAGTTCATTTCGATCCAAAATCTGTCCTACGGGCGACCATGAAGGTCGCCTTTAACAAAGCCGCACAGTCCTTGTGTCCCGACTGGAACCTCAGACCGCAGTTGGCGCACTTGACTGGCGCGCTCTGGCAGTCCTTAGCCCTATGGCCCTGGACAGCGCAACGCCCACAAGTGTCAACCTTCGCCGGGCACTTAAAGCACCTGACCACGTCAACGTACTCCTTAACCCTGCACCTGGACATGCCAATGTACAGGCTCTTCCCTACGACTAGCCTATAGTTGCTGGGTCTGACAGAACAAACCCACCAGACCTTTTCATCAGTCTTGTTACCCTTCATGAAGAGGGGCACCACAGACTCCTTGTCCAGACCTAGCTCCGGGTTCTGATCCGCGATCCTCCCCGGCAGACTCTCTTTCTCCACATCCCGATCCACGTCATAGATGAGGACGGTCGGCAACTTGGCCCCTTCCTCTCTAATCTTTATCCCTGCCACCTCCATGTCTTTGAGGGCTTTGTACGTGCCCTCATCCGCTGGCTTGACGAGGATGTCGCCCCTCGGTAGCTTCACACACATGTTGATCCTGGGGACCCCCACCTCCCTCACCAGATCAGCCCAGAGTTGCCTCCTGACCTCCCCGGAGCCCGCCTCACCGACCGAAACGATGAAAGCTCGGGCAAGAGCCTTTGCCTTCACCTTCTCAATGGCGCGACGAGTCTTGTTAGGAGCCGCTGGGTCCACAGTCTCGACCGCCTTTGGAGTCTTCTTCTTCCTCTTCCTTTTATTTTTCTTTGACACCACCTCAGTGAATGCCCATTCCTTTTTCTTAGATGGAGGTACGGGTACCTCCACCTGTTTCTTCATGGTGGGCTTTGTCTTCGCCCCCACCTTCGGAGGTGGCACCTCCTTTTTCTTCTCAGCGACCTTGACCGTCGCCCTACACCCATGGCCAGCCCTGGCCTCCTCAATCCTTCCCAACAGAACGGTATTCTGTCGGCAAGCCTCATCCAATAAACACTCATACCTTTCTCTGAATTCCAAGATCGACCGATGAGCGGCCGCCGACAACTTCTTCTCCTTCTCGGCGAGAAGGAGCTTGTCTAAGTCCCTACCAACAATCCTAACCTTCTCCGGGAAAGAGGAAACCCTGGCCTCCGGTCGACTCCTGTCTTCCTCCAAGCCCGGATAATCCTCCATTCCTGGTTTTGCTTGGTTACCGTTGACCACCATCGGTCACCCGGCACCAAGACCCCCTCCACACTCCCTCAAACACCCGTCAAGGAAATTTCCAAGAAGCTCATTCCTACGGGCGTTACCTCCACAGCTAATACTACGCTTACCTAGTAATCCGATCGTGGTATCAGTTTCCAAGTGAAAATTCACTTGTACTAGTAACACCATTCACAGTAACGGAAAACCTAACACCTTACCTGCGCGCCGACTGCACCTCTGGAACTGAATCCGGATACAGCGCCCTATCGGGCTTTATACAGACCGACTCAAAATCGACACCGGTTTTTCGCGCACTTGTAAGTGGGACAATTGTCGAATTGTCCCCTACTCGGGAGGGGAAGATCGCACTATCCTCGCCATCGGAGTCCGATTCCGACTCGCGTCACTTGTACCACGACACTGGTACCACTTTTCGCGGTTGCCTCCACTGGCGCCCTAAGCGGGTGGGGAAGATCGCACTATCCCCGCCTTCAGAGTCCGATTTCCGACTCGCGTCACTTGTACCACGACACTGGTACCACTATTCGCAGTTGCCTCCACTAGCACCTCTAGCGGTAGACACTGACAGCGCCTCCACCCTGCCTCCGAACGCACTTTTTCGCGCCAAAAGTAAGCGTCCTTTTTCGGTGGTAATTTTGTCGCCGTGTAGCGCCGTGTCCGATTTGAACAAACTCAACGTGGTTCGATTTATCCTTAAAAAGACTAAACGTTCCAACAAAGCGCGCGATGGTCCGACGCCTAGGAGAGCCAAAAAAATGGTTCCAAAAAGCGTAACACTAAAAACCCCGGAAAACGTCACACGCACTTGCGACCAGAATGAAAATTTGCGTCTTTTAAAGACTAATTCAACGGTGAAAAGTCCGACACAAAATTCACACTGGTTCCGGAGAAAATCACAAACGCGTTTCCGTCTACCGGGCGTAACGATTACTCACGCCGGTAATAAACGTTAACTCGACGTCATGCTTCACTAACCCACGCGATTTTCGCGCGCGTTGCACCAGCAGAAGCGTCTAATCGCAACGAATCTTTTGGTGCATCATACGCAAAAAACGGTTAAGAAAAACTACTCTAAATAAAAATTCTCCCGGGAGCGACACGTTCACTGGTCCGATGCTCAGACTGTACTTTAATGTAAGAACACTAATAAACTAATGCGCGAATGACACCGTTCCGCTACGGTGCACCCATACTTATAGGCAACGGCTGCGAAAACCGCGTTACCCGTGGCAGCCGCCACCGCGATCACGTTGGTACCGAAAAAATTCAGTTTTTTTAAAATGTCGTCGCACGCCAACCACCTCTCCGATCGTGCGGAGGAAAACGCCCTAAGGGCTAGGGCACCTGCCCATACCCATACACGGATTTTCCCCCTCACCCCGTGTCGGAGAAAATGTCACAACTCTGGTAACAACGGTACGACATCCTCGGGCTTCGGATACAAGCCCAAGCGGGTCACCCCGCACAGGATCCCCCAAAATCTATAGGAATTTAAAAAAAAAAATTGCGAGGTTAGGAAAACCGCGTACCCGCGGCAGCCGCCACCGCGATCGCGTCGGTACCGAAAAATTTTCGTTTTTTTAAAACGTCGTCGCACGCCAACCACACGTGAAAATCCGATCATTTCCTACGGCGGATTAAATTGATAAAATAAAATTAACGTCTGGTATAGCCATCCATTGACCACGCCCGTATGTATGCGCGAAGAACGCCATCACGCCTTGAAAAATTAACCGATTTTCGCTTTAACCTAACCTAACGCGGTTTTCCGACCATCGCAATTTTTTTTTAAATTCCTATAGATTTTGGGGGGGTTGAATTTCTGTTGGGGAGACCCTGTGCGGGGTGACCCGCTTGGGCTTGTATTGATTAATGATATTCAATTTATTAAGGTCAATAGCAATACTCTCAAAGTTCCAGAAGATTTCAACATAAGGTCAGATTCATTATTAGAAACAATAAGTGATAATGCAACTGTGTCAAAAAATCCAAAAAAAATAAAAATATCAAGTATTAAGAATAAAGTTGACACAACATCAAGTAGTATATTTAGTGGCTTTACTAACACTGATGGTGTATCATGTTATGCTAATTCTGTCATACAGGTTCTTTTTAATTGTCAATCTCTTGTAAATGAAATTCGTAATAATCAAATCGAACCAACACTTCAACATAGCCTACACGAATATACAAGTAACAGTGGATCATGTGATACTCGAACAATCGGAGAATATTTGGACAACGAAACAATATAATATACTCTGCAACAGCAACAAGATTGTATAGAACTTTTAGAAACACTTATGGACCGTAGTAGACCTACATTTCAATCTTTATTTGGATTTCAAGAATTGTATACCATTCGTTGCAATACTTGTAATCATACAACGGCCAACAATGCGCCTACAAGTTTGATTCTACATTTGCAGATTCCACTGAACAGATCACAAACTTTGCAAACATTATTTTCAACAAATTAAAATGTTTGGAAAACATTAGATGACTACAGATGCAATAATTGTAATAACATCGGAGGTTCTGAAAATAAACATCAGATAATAGTGGCAAATGAGTATATAGTAATTCAACTAAAACTGTTTACTTCAACATTTGTAAATGGTCAATTTGTTCTCAACAAGATAACAGATCTAAAACTAAGTGGCGTACCCACCTCTATTTTGGAAATTGCTGGAGCACAATACAAAACTCAAGCCGTAATATTACATATGGGAGAAAACACGAGCTTTGGCCATTACATAGCATACCTGAGACAAGGAACTTCCAATTGGGTTTGCGCCAATGACACAACAGTTGCAGAAAAAAGGTGGCCAAACAATAGCAAGGATGTATATGTTAACATTCTAAAAAGAATGTAAAAATATTTTCCAATTAGAAAAAACAAAACATAACACTACTAAAAATAAATTATAAACATAACCTGTATACAATCTGACTATTATTGGATTCAAAAAGGAACGTGTAAACCGCCAACTATTCACTTACATAATATTATGCATGAGTTGCCAGTCCCAAGCCTGGATAAAAAGTGTGAGGACGTTGACCTTATAATAATTGTTATTATTTAACATAAGCAGAAACCTAGATTTTATTTTTATTTAAATAATATTGAACTATATATTATAATCCTCACTTCTGGTCTTATATGTATGGTTGTATTCAATCCTCCAAATACAAATTACAATTTAAATTGTGCGGTCTTTTAGATTATCAACATTTATTAGGTATTTGCCTAGGATCATAACATATTATAATAAATTATATAATATCAGTTCTACAACAAATCATCTTCCAGTGTTAAGTATTTAGATGACGAGCCTGTATAATAAAATGTTATTTTCCATACATAATTTAAATTGTTTAGGACATTTTATTCTGTAATTTTGTGCCAAGTATGTAATTATAATATACAGTGACTAAAAATAAATAAATAAAGATTTTGTTTAAATTTATTTATTCATAATACTTCATATTTTACATTATACATAACTATGATACAACTTGAATACTAACAATTTATTTTATGTATTATAATAATACATATTATACATTAAAGGTAAAAATTAAATATTTAAAAAGCCACTTATTGTATGTGTGTATACTAATTTATTACATTAAATTTGTTATTTTTTACAGATTCAAAATATTTAATCAATTTAAGGGTTGAATGTATATGAATCTTTCAATGGCCTTCATTCGGTTTAACATTGCAAACATTTCAATTCGTTGATATTGTTGATGTATTATGAACTATGAATCTTATAAACAATTTGTCATTACTCAATGTACTATGTGATACAAAAGTCTTACACAATTCTGTATCTATTGATACAAATGTATAAATCCACTGTTAATTTTATGAAAATTAATAAAATATGAAAAAAAAAGTCTTATATTTAATGATTTAATTTGATATTAATATTGTAAATAGTCCATAATAATCTGGTCAAATTTATTTGGAATACCTCTATACTAAAGTCTACCAGTTGAGAGGCAAATAACAATTCGGAGTACAATTCACCGAGTATAACATCAATTGAGCTTGGTTACACTATAATATGCACATTTGATGATGTAATTCAACCTTTAGTAATATCTAAACAATAAACAAAATACATAATTATAAGTAAATATTAAGTAATTAAATGATATAGGTACTTATAAAACTTACATAATGAAATCTTTAGGAAATGGCGCGTCTTGATGTTAATATGTAATTGTTACACAAGGAATCAATACAACGTTGAATCATATTAATTTAAAACGACATGGTTAATTCATAATAGAAATTTAAAAACCCGCAATCAACCAACAACGTCAACATACAGAATGTAAACAAAACATATAATATCACAGATATAGATAATAAAATAGATAAAGTTTATTATCTATATCTATATACAAACTAGATTAGATACCTATGGTATTTCTTTTTGTGTATACCACAATTGTACATAATATATATCAGATATCTACAATCAAGCTGTAGTATACCAGGTACAATAACCATGCTGTATGCAAATGAGTCCTAATTAAAAAATAAAATACTTATTTCAAAATAGAATATATGACAATATCTAAATATAATATATCCTTGACTGACAAATCATCTCCGTTCAGAATCGTTTTTCGTATACAATACAATGATACCTATCATTGCATTCAATTTAACCTACCCTAGTCCAAGGTCCACCCCACCCCCTAATGTACAGCAGAGCGATACTTACTTACCCGATTTTTTTCATATAAAATTAAAAATTACCTATACCTTTTTTTAAAGCTAACAAACCATATAATAATTTATTTAATAACTTTGGTTTTTTAATAAATGTATATTAAAATGAATAGTTGTACTAAAGTACTCATATACTTTAATAAAATAAATTTTATGTATTTGTTTACCTAATGACCCATGATTATTATTAAAAAAATATATTTACTCGACCATGTAGCAAGAATTTTCATAATTGAACCCACTCGTTGGCTAAATACTTGTGCTGCATGGGATACCTTCATTTTATTAATATAATATATACAATATACATGGCCATCTGTCAGTTTAGGATTTATGCGACCACCTATTATGGATTCATTTTCGTCTAATTTATATAGCTGAATAATATGTGTCCATTTTGCAATTCTTTTGATTCCATCATTAACAACAAAACTTAAATGTTTTGTAATTAAATTGTTACACATATATTTAAGCAAATGTGGAGGGTCAAACAAAGGTACGATTTCTTGGTCATTTATTTCAATTCCAAATTTGTTTTCTTCGCCAAGTTTCATATATTTTTCATTGGTTTTAGATTTTTATCTGTTTACAGCTGCGACATTAGTTGATGCTTGGTCGTAAATGAGTGCAGTTATAATTAGTCCAGTACATTGAACAGCTTTGATTACTTTATTAATAGCAATTACTACATCAGGAGTCTTCATACTACTATTGGTAAACATAAATACAACAGGCTGTTTAATTCTTTTACGAATACCTCTAACCATAAAAGTAAACGCTTTGTCACCAAATACTGGTTTTTTTTTGTTGTTTCCAAGGTCTTCGAAGTTCAAACCCTATAACTTTATCTTGATGTGATATGTATTGCAATTCAGCAGATAAAGAAATGTATATCAAATATAACAGTGCAATATTTATCCAGCGTATTTTTAATTTTTTGTACTGTTTTTTTAAGGTGTTGAAATATCTTTTTATTTATTTCAGTTGCAAATGGAATTTTTTGTAACAAATTAATTAATAAACTTCTAGATAGAAAGGCAAATAATACTTTTTGTAACAACATATAGGATTCAGCCCAAAATAATCCTCTATTAGCTGGCATCAATGAAACTAATTTTTCAATAATATCTTTTTTTTTAGTTGGTGGTATCCCTCCGTTTTGTTTAATTATGTCTGGCTCATAACTGGTGATGTTTCTTATAAATTTTTTTTGTAAAAAGTCCAGCTCTAGGATCAATTATATTTTAGACTGTTGACTCCCTACGGCTTTGATTTTTTTGAAAAAACAATTGCTACAAAAAAGTACTATTTTTGAAAGTACAAGTACAGACCAATCATGTAGCTGTGTTTTTTTTAGGTCTATGAAACTGCTATGTAAGCACATTTTCAAAAAAAGAGAACATGAAAACTTGTCCCTCTTCGATCCTACAATTTGCAATAGTGGGTAGACAAGAAATTATTATACAAAATCTCATGTTGTATTTAATACAGTGAGTAATGATCAAGTTCAATGTTCAAGTTTGTCAATAACACACCAACCAGAACAAAGGACAAAATCTTTAACATCACGTGAAAAATGAAGAAAAGCGTCATGTATTCAACTAAAATTTCTGAAATTTTAAGTACTGTGTCAAATGAGCAGTTTCATAGGAAAATTGAACAGTTGAAATTGACTATTAATTGTTGGGCAAATAATAAAGAGTTGTCAATAAAATTGTTGGAAGATGATACTTGTTTACTTAATGATTATATAATTGAAGAGGAGGATACTGATGATCATGATGTGATCTCAGATGACCAATTACAAAGAAACTACTGATGATGATGATGATAATGCCATCATTATACCTAGTGCTAATGAGCTTTTTGCTAACTTACCAAATGCTAAGGAACCTGTTGGTAAGTATTGTAAATATTACTATTTACTATAGTAAGTTAATAAATCTTAATTAATTTTATTTATTTCAGTCAAAGAAAATATATCTCAGCTGGCATGCATCGGTTACCCCAAAAAGTCAAAGTTTGTGGAAGACCGAAAGGAGCTACTCTAACAACTATTGGTTTACTAAAAAAACATGTTCAAACAAAACCTAGATCTTTTATAAAAAAAACATTACAGAATTAAAGAAAACATAATTATTGAATGGTTAACAAATAAAAATGTTGTCGATCAGTTTCGTAGAAACAACTACAAAATATGCGAATCCGATATTAAATGTCAACCAAACCAAATTTGCACTGGAATATTTGAAGATGATGTAAATATTAATAGTATCAAACCATATTGCACAGAAACTGCATGGCATTGAGCAATAAAAATGTAAAAATTAAAAAAAAAAAATTAATTGGATATGTCTGATGTGTGATTTAGACATAAAATCACAAAAATCAATTTTATGTGACTCACGTCTCGAGTGGTATGATTTGAAAAATAATAGAGCAGGCAAATATTGGTTTTGTAAAAATTGTAAAAATGTGTTCACACATAGAAAAGTGTAGTCGTTTTAACACACCAACGTGTTAATGTAGTACACATTTGCACGTCGTTTTTCGCTCAGAGATAAATTGTTGTTGATTCAACTATAATTTATTGTTAAAACATTGAATTTCTTGTAAATGCTTGATTTGTACACTCAAACTCTATTAAGGGGTAAATACAACAACAACAGTATTTGAAATAACTATGTAATTAATCACAATGATAATTATAACAAATGTAAAAACAACACCAGTAATAGGTTATTCTAATTCCACTATAGTCAAAATAGTGTGTATAAAATAAATAAATTTTAACAAATATTTCTAAGTCATATTAACTCCATTTGTAATAATTCTAATTTTTCAGCAATATGTAGAATTAACACATTTCAATAGTTTTATTCACTCCATTAAATGTCAATAAATTTGATATAATACATGTTTAGTTGTATTGACTCCATATGTGTTCAGAGTAATTTACTAGAATTTTGTAGAAATAATACAGTTCAAAATGAATATTCACTTCATTAATGTCAATTAAACTTACCTATTACTGATGCATATATTATGCATATAGTTTTCTGTACTACTATGCTACACTGTCATGATTTATTATATAGTTTAGAGTACCTACATAATAAATACTAAACACTATACGAACAATATATTATAGAAAACATGGAAATAAAATTTTGGTTATGGTATATGTATATTATTTGCAAGTGTACCTACATACACTTGCATAGTGGCATAGATCCAAATTTTTGATGATAAATACCACTGCACTTGCATGTCCCTACACTTAAGCATATAAGTGTATACATTCATTGTTCATAAGATCTAAAAGATAAATAATTTAACTCTCTGGTTGGGTATAATTATGTTTTATTTAACATCACAAAATACATAATTAATTTACATAAATTAAATAAATATAATAATATATAATGTATACAATAAAATATTATAAAATAATTAAACAATAAACTATTAATAAGCTACATGAGTTATATACATCATAATGCATATCTTAATGAAACAAAATGAATTCCATTTCCTAAAGTCCTAATGATTGTAGGTGTAGGATCGGGTAAATCTGTTAAGTAACAACCATCAAATTGAAATTCAGAATTTAATTCTACTTGATATGCATAATAATGACTATCAAAACCTACAGTTATTATTTGCTTGTATATGAAATAAGGTATTTTTAATTCACCAATAAATATTTTTACTATTTCTCCAAAAATGCAATCATCTAAATTAACTTTTAATACTAATACCATACCAAGTTGGTATAATATTCCTTTATAATCCAACCATGATACATATACTTTCAAGTTTCAACTCTGTAGGAATTTTATTTAAAAAATTGATGACAATTCTACAGTTGGAGCAATTACAAAACTTTTGCTCATTTTTAAATCTGATCCTAAACCAGACTTGCCATTTGTAGTTGAATTTTATTTGCAAGAGTGTGACCAAGGTTGATTCTACAAGGAATCGAATTTGCAAAAGCTTTTAATATCTTATGCTTGGCAGTTGGCTTAAAATCTAATACAAGAAGTCAATATTAATGGTTCATTTTTAATTAAAAGTCTTCCATAATGGGTTAACATGTGAAATTTAGGTTTAAGATTACTTCCAGATAATAACAAATAAAGTCTATTATGTTCAGCCACTATTTGATCTAATAAATGAGAACATTCGGATTGAATTGTTTTTGCACAGCAAATATCAACAATTTTTCGCAACGCTATATACAATTTCCAAACAGGGGTTTCTATAGGAACTAGTTCACCAACAATTAATGTAAAATACCTAACAAGACACAAAATTTCAAAAGATGACATAGTTATATATCCTTTATTTAAATGATTTTGGTTAATTGGTGGAGGTGAATTTTTTTTTTCTGTAACTCCATATTCAAATAATATTATGCGATTATTTAAAGTTTCTAATGTAATATACTTTTTTATATACTCATTTATTAATTGTGTGATTATAACAGCCATATCATAACGGGCAACTCCCTCTGTTACATCATGCATAAAATCGCATACACTATTAATTATTACATGATAATTAGGAATAGCATTAAACACACAAAGTTCATTTACACCTGTTTCAGATACATTTTCCTGAAGGACATCTAGTTTATAGTTTTCTTCATTTCTAAGTGATTCTGTACATTCTAAAAGCATCTTTTGAGCACTTGTTTTATGGGAGCGACAAATTCTACAAAAATAATTGGCTGAAAAACTTGACACCAAGCCTAATATAGAATTAAGTCCCAAATTGTCACCCAAGACTAGTCCAAGAACAAAATACACCTGAATAATATTTTAATTAACTGTAATAGTTATTCCATTTTCTTGTAAATCAATTAAATCATTAATTAGAGAAGCGAACATAGTTTTATTACTGAATTTTGAATTTCCTAGATCTGAAGAATAAAATAAGAATGCAGCAAATACATTATCTAATGTTGATAAATATTCTGGGGGGAAAGCAGGAATTGAATAATATACACAGCCCATTTTATGTATACCAGCTAGAGTGTGATCCTAAAGGGTTTCCTATTTCAACATCATCATAATACAAGAATATAGGAAAAACAATTTTATTACTAAATTTATGTTTGATTGACTTCCAAGTAGTACCATTTAAAAATGATGTAAGTATTTGATTTTGGTTGGTAGAAGCTTCAGTATATTTAAAGGCTGTTTCGAAAACCCCAGGAAATTCAAATAATAATCTGAGATTTTGTTTCATTGATAGTAAATGTCCTTGAACTGGTACCATTATTTGACGATCTATGCCTGAAATATTTTTTTTTTCAATTGTGTGACCTATCACTATTGTTTTGGGTTTAAAAAACAAATTATTATCCTCAAAAAATTTAAATCTCTGATATTCAGTTTTGAAATTGAAAAAAGGATTAGACAAAGTATAAAATAAATAATCTATTTCATTTTTTTCAGAAATACTGCACTCCTTTAAATGAGGCATTACCATATTTTTTAAAAATAAAACAATACCACTAGAAAATAAATCTGATATTCCATCTACTATTTCCTGCATTAAAGTCTCAGTTACGGTAGGTTTTTTATATAAATTGGTGATAAATTGTAAAACACTCTTAGTAATAATATGTTTATAAGATGTATTTAAATTGTTTAAGGTAATCACTGAACTATTTATTTGATTTTGCTCACATTCAGATAAATTATTATCAATAGTATCAAATGAATCTAATACAGAATTACTTAAATTATTAATTTCAACACCATAGGGGGTAGTTACTGAGGGGGTAGTTACTGGAGAAGTATGAAATTTCATTAAATGTTTCCTAAATTTATCAGACCCTCGAACATCTGTCATACACAAGTCTTGCCTACATGTATATATTGATTGGCTATCATAATGATGATATATTCTTAAATGCAAAATAAGTTGATTAATTGTAAGAATATTTAATGAACAAATGGAACATAAATACATAATGAAGTTTACTTAAATTCACTAAAATATATAAAATTATAGCATGTAATAATATACATAAACTAATGCTATATAACTGTTTAAGATATAAGCCTTATAAATTTTATATAAATGTAATAAATTAAGAATTTCCTATTCTTAAACAACAGAATGAAAAAAAAAAAAAAACTGTTTAAGGTTTGATTCTTTAAAGTTGATTTAAGTATAATAATTTAAAAATTCCCTATTCTTAAATAAAAAATAATAAATGAAAATATAAATTGAAATGATTATGAATTAAGATTAGATGTAACAGAAGTAGTCATAGAAGTTGACTTATCATATTTTGTGAACAATTTAAATAAGTATTGTTGAATTACAAGCCAAGAGTCATAACATTCCGTAGGGTAAGCACAATTAAAAACAAAATATGACTTAAAACAAATTTCAAGAGCTTTTAAAGGACAGTCGAAACACCATAACTTTTTATTTACCCTGATGTAAGAAGAATCAATGGAACTTAAATCTTTTCCAACAAAGATTATATAAGGCTGTATTATAGCTCCATATTGACTATATTTTAACTGTCTTTTATCAATATCTTCTTGAAGACCAGTAAGATTCTATTTAAATTAAACAATAAACATAATTATAAGTATAATTAATGTATTAATGAACTTATTTTAAATAAGAAACTTACATTACAAAAATAAGCAAATGCAGAAGAAGATTCTAATAATGAAGGCTTCCAACATTTATTTTTTCCATTAGGTAAAATATTTTTCATTAATGTTTTGGTCGGAATTAAATAAGGTATTAAAAGTAATTTTATAACATTTGCTGTTTTTAAATCTAAAATAATAATAAAGTAAATAAAATAAAATAAAAATACTAACAATAATAATACAATAATACTTAATAATAATATTTTACTTTTAATATTGATATAGGTACCTACTACAGTACTACTAAATACCTACTAATACAGTAAAATAAATAATGGCCTTATTAAAACTTCTTATTCTGACTATTCGTTTACACTAAATTCATAATGTCCATCTATATTATAAAATTAATTTTATTGTTACAGAGATTTTTACTAACAATGTATGCTATTAGTAGCGATTAGAAAAAGAGCAAAAAAGAAAATGCCCGGTGAAATTATGTCTGATGAACCTATCAGCTGTCCAATAACAAGTTTT
Source organism: Schizaphis graminum (assembly GCA_020882235.1). NCBI lineage: Eukaryota > Metazoa > Arthropoda > Insecta > Hemiptera > Aphididae > Schizaphis > Schizaphis graminum. The sequence continues at coordinate 13,511,743 of CM037033.1, read as the reverse complement.
AAAGTTAACACATACTTTACAATCATTGATATTGCGTGTACTCAAATTAGTGAAAGATTTAATGATCAGTCAACACCACTATATAAGATTTATCACTTTTTTAAGTAAAGAGAATAATAGAAGTCAAAGAAAACTCCAATTTACCAACTGATGCATTGAAAGGTTTTGAAAAAATGTATGGACAATTTGTAAAGGCTGAGGATTTGAGAAATGAATACAAACAGTTTGTAAATTCGTATTTAATGTTTGAAAAACTTATAAAATTACCAGTGAAGATACATAAGCTAATACCATGTGATAACTAACTTTTTATTATTGTTTAAAACAATTTGTATTATTGATTATTATTTTTAAAATTGATTATGATTTAAATAAAATTCAAACTACCTATTGTTTATTATTTGAGAAAAAAAAAAATTATTTTATTATATTATACCAGGTAAATTTGGCGCAAATGAGGAGCTATACCCAAAACGAATTAATTTTTTTTTGGCGCAAATGGACGATGCCTAATTTGACAATTACCCGTTTTGGGTGGCTTCAAGATAGAATAAATGAAAAGCATTTATAAACTTGGAGGAATGTTGGCGTTGTTGGATGCTCGTTTGGTCCTGTAGCTTGTCTAACAGTTCCAAAAAATTGCTAAAAACCATGAAAAAAATAAAATCAATGATTTATTACACTATAATAGTAATATATATTTTCATAGAGGCTAGAATTACCTCTAAACGGTCTTGGTTCATTTTATTAGTAAGAACATATTTGAAACCACAAGCATTTAATACATATTTAGTTAATTCAATAGTTGATTTAATTGTTACACGGAGCCTTTCTGACGTACTTCTAGTTAAAAATTCATTTTGTGTAATATTTTTATAGTCAAAATTACTTTCCCATTCATAAAGCCAATTTAAACTGTCTTCTAAAACCTTTAAATCAAAATAATAATAGGTACAATATTTATGTTGTTTAAAATTAAAATATAAATATATTTTTATATAAAAATATTAAATATACTTTAAAATCTGAACTATTATTTCTTATTCCTTCACTTGGGAATTTCCGGTTAAGAGCTTCAAACAAATTATTTAACACTAATGTAAATTTTTCTGTTTTTTCACTATCTTTAAGGGATTCAATATTTTGGTTTTCTCTATAAAATTGAATACCACATACCATTATATAGCTTAAGACCTGCAACATGACGATGTTAACTTGTTTTAGTAATATTAGAAATTGAAAATTGTCCACAGTATATTAAAATACATTTACATTTTACATTATACATTATACATTTTAGAAAAAATATCTAAATTTATATGACGATTTGTTATTTTAGAGCATATTCTAGTAGGAATTGATATATTTTGTGATACATCAAGGTCGTGGATTTTTTTGTAATGCCACCAACTTACTTATGGTTTTTTCGGATTAACCTATAAAAATACAAAAACTGTTAGAAAATATTATAAAATAATATAGTATTTTCAAAATGTATTACCCTGAGAACTTTTTTGTCAAGAAGTCTATTTCTAACACATTTAATCAAATGAGGAGCATCAGAAAACATGTAAAGTTTTCTACTCTCATCCATTGGGTGAATAACATGATTTTTAACATGACATTTATCGCCAATAATACCTAGTTCAGTCCACATTTTACGATTGGTCTAAGCTCCATCTGATACTATTCCATAAATTTTAGCACCAATTGTTTCCAATAGTGAAATTGCTTTTATAATAAGTTGAGCTAATACAAATATACAATATCTTAAATATCAATAAATAAACCAACCTAATTCAAATATTATAATGAAGAGGACAAAACATTTACCTACCATATAATAGACAATAGTATAATATAAAAGCTCGTGGGCTCAGAACCAAAAGGTGCTAAATCGATTTTTTCGAAAATCCACTTTTTGATATAAATGGGTTTATTGGTCAATGGTCTATAATCCAAACTCACATCCAACTTTTTAAGTACATTATTTAAGGAGTTATCCAGAACTAAAAGGTGCTAAATCAATCAAATTTACACTTTTGTTATTTGATAGCGATCTAGATAGCACCATTTGGTTCTTGAGAATAGTGTCAAAACCAAAAGGTTCTATCTATAAGAAAAAAAAAATTAGTGATAACCAAAAAGTACTACCTCATATTCACTGTATCAACCATACAATAATAATATGATGGTACAATATTATTAATTATTGTACATTTTTATCAACAAACAAAGATTTCTATAAATAATTTTAATAAATATACGGTACATTTACCTTAGTCCTTACTCCTTAGTCAATATTATTTTTATTTTGGTTTTATTTTAACGGGGTGCCTCAACATTAATAATTCTGATCCGAGATCTTGTCAATTATTATCATTATAATAGAAAAAAAATATGTTGTCATCGGGGTTACGAAACCGTACCAATAAGTTGATGAAGCTAGCAGAAAAACAAGTTGACAATTAACAACAAGTAAGTACCTATAAAATAATACCTAATATATAATTTAGAATTAGGTATAGGTAATAGGTATTCATTTTAAGTGAGATATTTACCTAGGTACTTAAAATATTTTATAGATATAAATCATATTTAATATAATATTATCAATACATTTAATTTATACATAATGTTTAATATTATTGCAGACTTAAAATTGCTTTTACAAATTAATGCAGCTATTGCTTAGTACCTACTTATGTTCATTTGATGGCATTATTACCATTTAAAATTTTAAAAGTAGGTAACTACCTACTAATTATTTGTAAATTAGATATATTTATACAATATTATTACCTATACCTCTGATTATTTATTACCTTATGTATTTATTACTTAAATTTAATTTATAGATTGAATGATACCATAGACAATCTTAACACAAACTCAAAACATGATATTGTTCGAAATTGGTATATTTTTTTTACCTATATTAAAGCCTACTTTAATGATAAACATACAATGTTTAATTATTATATTTAAAACGTTTTAGGCTTACAAATGAAAATAATATTTTTAATATTTCTTCACTAGACTCAAGTATAAATAAAAATGTGGCTCATCCTGATCAAAGGTAATTTACTTATTTGATTTAAAAACTGATTGGTCATTTTATGCTTAAAGTTAAGTTAAGAGCTGATTGTATTTATTTATACTTGACTATTTTTTTTAGTTTATTTGATGAGAATGGGATTTTTGAAGTTAAAGATGACATTATTATTGATAATGACATCATGACAATGTTTCCATTGCAGAGCAACTGTGACGATAACAGTAACACTATAGGAAATAATAGGAAATTAGAATCCTTAGGCAGTACAACCGATCAAATGTAAGTATCCTACAATGTTTAACTATACTTAGCTACTAGCACTAGGTACTAAATAATATGTACAAATGTATTGTAACATTATTATAATATTATATAATTAACTGATCTGCTGACTCACTTAATTCATATTGTTTGAAATTGGTAAATAATAATTTTATTGTCTATCTATTTAAAATATGTTAATTAATATTAAAAAAACTTCATTGTTATTAAAATATTGCAGGGTTACAAATGAAAAAAAATATTTTTGATATTACTTTACTAGATTCAAGTGTAAATAAAAATGTGGCTCATCCTGATCAAAGGTAATTTACTTTTTGATTTAACAACTGATTGGTCATAATATATTAATATGCTTTAAGTTAAGTTAGGTGCTGATTGTATTAATATTATATACTTGACTATTTTTTTTAGTTTATTTAATGAGAATTGGATTTTTGAAGTTAAAGATGTCATCTTTATTGATAATGACATCTTGACAATGTTTCCATTGCAGAGCAACTGTGACGATAACAGTAACACTATAGGAAATAATAGGAGATTAGAATCCATAGGCAGTACAACCAATTAGATGTAAGTTAACAATATTTACTTAGTAAATGTAAAAATATATTGTAAGGTTTTTATAATACAATTAATTTTAATTTTATTTAGATTTTCTAATGAAATCCATGGTAATATATTTAACCAGAATATATCTTTAAACACATTAACTGAAGTTACGCTCGATGAATACAATATTCTACCTGTTAAAGATATTGTGTGTAAAAAGTATGTTGTACACTTTTATGAACTATTATATTTTAAAGATTATTATTTTAGTAAACAATTTTGTTTGATTAGGTTATTTGAAAGCCATGACACTGATGACACTTTAACTAACCAAGGAATTTCTTGTAAAAGGTAAGTTTGTCAATGTCTGCTATAAAATTATCTTTTTACTTAATAATCAGTATAATATGCTGCTATATTGCATAAATTAGATACTTATTAGTAAATATATAGGTATCATGCACAAATGATGGTACATATTCAATCCTACTAGTACCTAATTTCTAAATACTAAATAGTATATTTCTAAGTAGGTTTTTGATTAAAGCATAATTTAGAAATTGTATTGTATTTCTATTAAAATTCTTAACTATATTAATTTATAATAATATATTTTATTTGTACTATATAAAATAAACTCACAATCACGGTATGAAGTTTGGTGGTTTGGCAGAAAATAAAATATCTGAGCAAATAATTTGTAATAAGTACCTATATAATTATATGATATGGGGAATAAATTTGTTATAAGTACTTATTTTATAGAGAAAATGCAAAAGATAACTTCAAAATGCAATCAATTTCAATGACAAATAATTTATATACATCCATAATTTCAATATTTTTCATTTTTCATTTTTTCACTGACTTGTTGAGTACTTGAGCACTTCATCTAGTGAAGAATCTAATGCAGAAAAATCGCCAGTGAAATATGTAAAAAAAGCATAAAAAAAAAGAAAAACATTTGAAAATGATTGAAAAAAAATGTTTGTAAAACTTTAACAAAAAAAGGTCTTGAACACATAAATGGTAAAGGAGTATTGATAAATGCAAAAACACCTAAGTTATTAAATCTTTGCAATAATTGTTCTTTTAAATGCCTGTAAAATTTCTCTAAAGAAAGCATATGTTTGCTAAACTCGACATACTATAACTTAGATTCTAAGGATAAATTATCTTTTTTGTTAAATTTTACTGAGCGTTGTGAAGTGGAATCTAAAAGTAAAAAAAGATTTTACAGTTTCAGATACTATTTTAGTGTTCAAAACGTTAGTAAGATAAGGGTATGTCAACTATTCTTTTTATCAACTTTAAGTATCAGCAAAAAAAAAGTATATAATTATCATAAATTTAAAAATCCAATTTCTCTAACACCACCTGATGAAAAGCGTGGTACAAAAACTTTAAATAGAATCCCAATAAGTGTTAGAGAAAAAGCATCTCAACATATCTCTTCATTTCCAACTATGGCTTCACACTATTGTCGTTCTGACACTAAAAGATTGTACCTAGAATCAGATTTGAATGTTTCTAAAATGTACAAAATGTATGTGAACTTGTGTTTATTAGAATCTACCCAAGCAGTAGGTATACATGTGTATAGGGACATTTTCAATAATGATTTCAATTTAAGTTTTTATACCCCCAAAAAAGACCTGTGTGATTTGTGTGAAGAATACAAAGTATTGCAAAAAGTAGGGTCCGAAATATGTGAATCTAAAACTGAAAAATATGAAGAACATTGTCTTAAAAAGTCAATCATGCGAATTGAAAGGGATTCTGATTCTAACATTGATGACCCTAAAATCGGTGTATTATGCTTTGATCTTGAAAATGTTTTTACACTTCCTAAATGCAATGTTGGATCAGCATTTTACAAACGAAAGTTAACTGCTTATAATATGACTGGTCATTTAACAGTAAATTCTAAAAAAACTGTTTACTGTGCGATTTGGAATGAGGCGTTGGTTGGTAGGTCAGGAAATGATATTGCTAGTGCAATTGAATCAAAACTGAATAAGGTAATATCAGGAAACCCTACGATTCAACATATTATTACATGGTCAGATAGTTGTGTTCCTCAAAACTGAAACTCAATTTTATCTACAGCTATTATTGGTTGGATGTTAAGAAATCCTTCAATACATACTCTAAAAATGAAATACTCTGTTCCTGGCTGTTGCATATTCAGCATTTATATTACATTATATTACACGTATAGTATTTAATATTTATATAGAATCAGCAGTATCATATTACGATCGGTGGGGACTGTCCATCGATTATTATTATGTAAAATTACAATGTAAAGCATTACGATTTATGCTGTTAATAATAAAGGTCTATAAAACACGTTTATGTTGTTATTCATAATAATAATACACAACACTGGCCATTCATGTATACAAGTTGTAGACAACATACACTCACAAATTGAAAATTCTATTAAAAATATTGATGTATGGTCTCCATTATCTTTAGTAAAATTATTGTTGAATGTCAATAAAAAAAATCCTTTTAATATTCTACAACTTAATAACCAAAATGATTTTAAAAATTTTCATACAATTTCAAAAAATGTATTTTTCTCTAAAGTTCCATTTTTAAAGGTTGTTGAACTATTGTTCGAAAAAAGTAATCCATTTATTGTAAAATTTAAAACTTTATCTCATGGATTTTCTGATTACGAATCTGTTAACATATTTCCCATGGATAATTCAAATAAAATTACTTTGGAAAGTATTAAAAATCCACCAATTGTAAGAGCATTAAAAAATAATAAGTTAGGATTAGCTAAAATTAGTGATGTACAATCATTATATAAGTTTATGCCTGTTAGCAATAAAGAATTTTATGAGGCTGTTTTTGCAAAGTATTAGTTGTTTCACTTTTTTGGGAAATCTTGTGCTATAAAGCTTTTAATTTTGTATTTCCTGTTTTTTAAAAAAAAGATGTTAAAATTATGTAATTGTGTACACCAACATATTATTTTGTATAATTATTAAGTTTTTTAAAATAAAAGCAATACCTAAAGTTAATACATTTTGTTGATTATTATACTATTAATATAAGGTGTTCTAAATATTATTTTAAACTAATTATTGTTATAAGTACCTAGTTTCTTTTTACTTGGAAGAAAATAAAGGTTTTTCAGAATTTATGAGTTCAGCAGTTTGGTTTAAAACTACCTATATATTGAACTATATATATGTATACTGTATATTGGTAAACAATTTACATCTGTCAAAGAAAAAAATTAATATTTTTTTTAGATGGGTTTATTTTTTGATTCTATGTACATTGACAATGTTGTACCTAACTTTAAAAAAAATATTATTATTTATGATAATTAAATTTTTTTAAATATATGTATGAAATATCAACTGTCAATTCATACCAGTATAAAAACTATACTATATTGTTTTTTGAACCATTTTCAATTAAATTAAAAATGGTTTGCCACAATATAAAAATATTATGTATCTAAAACTTGAATGCAGTTGTTGATAGCCCAAATAAAATATGTTATAGTATGTTCCTTCCTCACATATTTTTCAGTCTTAAGTATACTACATACTCATATTATTTTATTATATTCAAACAGACAATTTTATACTTTTTAAATAGTTTTTTTTGTATGGTGGATATCTAGACTACCTACAGAAAATCCATGTGTAAATATTTTAGGGTTCTTAACACCAGTAATACTCCAAAGTGGGAGGATAAAAGTTTTGAGTAATAAGTTTACGTTAGGAAAATCCGAATTCCCTCTTCAAAAAGGTTCTTTATATAGGTACCGGTACAAATAATAAATAATAAATGATGCTAAAACCATTTTCAGGCATAGCCAATGAATATTGCATCATAATTATAAATATTTAAAGTCAATGTTTTCTGTAAAAGATTAATTAAATTTGATAGTTTGTATTGAAAATAAACAAAAGATATCAAAAGTCCATTTAATTAAGTTATTTTGTAACCGTTTAAAAAAAATCTAAGGGTTGGCAGCGATCACCACCTCAGATCTACCACTGGTATCCTAGCTACAAGAAAAAATTCTTTACTTGGCTTATAAGTTTACAATTTGTAAATTATAAATGGCGTTACCCAGAACAAATTTTGGGAAAGGGTATGGAAACGGGGTTATAAAAATCAGAATTTTATAAGTTATAACTTATAACCTTAATGTTTATTTAATTGAATAAATAATTATTTATAAGTTTACAATTTTTGTATGAGACAATTTTTTTTTTGGGAGGGGTTACTTTTAACCCCTTCTACAGGTACGGTCATGTATATAAGTTAGGTTAGGTATCTATTCTACTCAAGTGAAAAGCCAATGCCATGTCATTATTTATTATTTTGAGGTTGGTAACATCATAGTGAAAACATACATTTAATTCAAGACCAAAAAGTTCTAACTAAGTGAAAAAAAAAATACTAACAACCAAAAGGTTCTATCTGAAGAACTTTTTGGTTCTTAACGGAAATTTTTTACATTTTTGTTTTTCTTACGTTACATTTTGATTTTAAAAAAACTAAATTGCTAGTGTTAACTCAGAACAACTTTGTTTATTTTTAGATGTGCTAATCATTAAAAATCATTCATTACGAAAAAAGATAATGCAGTTTTAAATTGAAAATAGTTTAAAATGGTTCTCCTGAACAATTTGATATTTTGAGATAGCACCTTTTGGTTCTGAGCCCACGAGCTGTCTGTTGTTAATACATTGATATTTGAAGAATCCATTTATAGTAACTAGTGAAATATAAGTTTCTATTGAAGTTAGTAGTTACATACAAATACATAATAAAAAAATCTACTTTAATTAATAAAAGCTATACATGAAGGAAAATAGCTTTTCACAAATACATAGATACTTTACATTTTTAGTTTAACATAAACAAATTTTTAGTCTAACACAAACAAATTTTAAATTTTGGAATATAATACACAAACATATCATAGGATATAATTTTAAACCTGAAACAGTTCCTTTTGAAGCAAACACCCCTATTGGTTGACAAAAATTTGGTGAGAGACTTTAGAACATAAGCACAAGACCATGATTTGCTTTTAAATTTGTATTTTGGTCTTTGGGGTAATCTTTTCCAAGATTTTCTAACCCAGAGTAGGTCAAAGTACTTGAATTAACATAAATACTCTAACAAAGCATAATTTCATAGAATAAAAGCATTCCATGTTTTTGTTCATTGCTTAAAATAGAAATTTTTTTTTTAATAATTTAAAAAATTTCTCATTAAACCCACATTCTGATTTGACCTGTGAGAGGTATCTCCTAATAGTACGAAAACAAAGCAATGGAAGAATTTGCTGTGTTCTTAAGAAATTCATAATATGCAGATGGTGATCTAATAAAAATGAAAAATGTAACCATATTTTGATCTGTTTTTTTTTTAATACTTACTAAAAAGTAAAAGGAATGACTTTATACCTAATACGAAAAAGAATGCATAACAAAATCCAATTCTCAGAGTATTTTCTATTTTTGAAGTTTGAAATAATACTTGATTTATAAATTTCATTAATAATAGTTTTTTGCGAATCATTAAATTTACTATTTTGTAGAATTAAAATCTCCAAGTTTTTGACAAAGGTTGAGAATTCTTGATTTATACCTAAAATAGTTTAGAAACTATTAAATTAAAAATCTCAACTTTATTGAATTTAATATATTGTATACTAATATTATACTTTTTTTTAAATTTTTAAATATGCATCAACAGTAAGATTATTAGCGTTGTTCAAGTCTAATTTGCTACAGCATAAGTCAGTAGATTTACAAGATATAGAACATAAATCATAATTATAAATTTGAAACAGGTATGGTAAAATATGCTAATATTATACTATTGTAGATTAGGTAATCACCTAATATTTTTTTCTGATATAGTTTTTTTTTTAAATACCACAATAACTTCTTTTATTAGGTGTAAGTACTTTTGATATATATTGATTAAATTTAGTTTTAGTCTGTGTTTTTTTAATCTAAACATATTAACCAATTTTTCACATAGAACACATCTTTCTCTATTAGGGTCTGTCAGTAAATTACATTTCAAATGATGCCAAACTTTATTTGAATTTATAAATCCATTTTTATCAATTATTCCTATAAGAAATAATTTAAAATAATTATTTAAAAAAAAAAAATAGTTAAAATACAATAATTATTTAACTTATGTATTGAAAAAAAAACAAACTATTATTATAATAAATAACATGTAGGTAACCTGTAATTTACCTGGGTAATTTATTTCATTGGGTCCTAAACAAACAGCTTTTGAAGAAAATATTGTTAGTTCTTTTTCAATGTGATTCAGTTAAAATGAATAAACTAAGTTAAACAATCGGTATTGATCTTCTAATAATTGATCATTGATAAAGTAATGAACCTTTGCATCTGAAGTAAAAATAATTTGTTTTTCAATCACAGTTTTAATGTTTGCTGTAACTGTATGTTTTAAAAAATAAAATGTAACAGCCTTATTTCCATCATAAAATGTTTTCCAACCTGATGGCAGGTTAACAAATTGGAAATATAACGTCAATGTTTTAAATGAATCAATAAATTTGTTCTAAAAAATAAAATAAGTAACAACAGTCATTTTTAAATTCGATGTGCATATCTAGATTTTAATAAATTAAAAATCCTACCTCTAATTTTGATAATTTATCTACATTTTGGGTGTTTAATAATTTATCATTTTTATTCATAGGTGACCAAACTAGCTCTCTTCGACAATTTGGTTTATCTGGTTAAATATTGAGATCCAATTCTTTTTCTTGTTGAATTAATTTATTCTATACATTTTTTGGAAAAATAAAATAGGTATCTATAATCTATATTATGTTGTACCTATATATTTTAATCTTTAATATTATGTTGGAAATAAATAATAGTTCAAAAAACAGTAGATACATTTAGATATTGCATTAACAATATTAGGTACCTCAAATAAATTCTTATTTTGACATTCATTTTGTGCATAACTACAACTGGCTTTGTCCAAAGTACTGTCAAGTGTTTTGTTGGAGTTTTCAAAAATTGACGGAATAGAACCTTATTTTAATCTCAGTTTTATTCTTTGAGTCATAATATCCAAAATTAAATATTGAATGTTTGACAATGGTTCCAAACGAAAAAATAAATAAAATAAATAAATTGTTTGAATTCATGCTATCTACCAAGAAAATGATATCTACACAAATCAATGTACACATGCCATATCTCGATTCTCCTCGATGTTTAAACTGTTCCACGACAACGTCTCAACACAAATTATACCAATCTGAGACTGTATGATGTCCTCTACTAGGTAGTAATTTTTTTTTTTTGTATATTTTTAAATTGATTCGCCCAGCACCAAACAAGTTCCATTATTTCACACAAACTTAATCCACAGTTATTTTTTCCATTTCGATCAAAGTATGTAAAAAATGGGTTTTTTTTACGAATGGATTGCCATGTTTGACAACCCTTTTTTTGACATCGTAAATATTTTGTTACAATAACATCTCCGTTTAAATCACGTTTCCGGCTTTTTTTTAAAGTTTCTTTCATTTCACTACCACATTGTTCACCAATAGAATTTAATTTGGTACACAATTTTGTATTAGGTAGACCTAATAATTCAGGATTTTTAAAAATTGTATACAAGTTTCGTCATTAAAAATAATTTTTCTATATAATTCACCCAAAGTACTCATTTTATAAAATTTATAATTAACAAAAAACCACACAATTACGATGTTTGATCGCGGCGAATAACGAACATATTATACTAAATTCTGAAATACTAAACTTTCATTATTAGAACTGTAGAATCCTACACCTATAGACCTATATAATCGTCAATATAGACTAAGTAGGTACTACGCGGTAGATAACATATGACACCAAAAATTTGTTCGTAGATAGCATACGACACGTATACCCAGTGATATAATTTAAATCCCCTCTCCCCCAGGACAAATTCTCATTGGTCGTAGAGTATAAACTTTATTTAATATATTTAACTAAATTTATGGGTAATTAAGGTATGTATTTTAATTTAGCATTTACCTCTTCATTAATAACTTCATTCTGCCAACATGAATAAGATCTTTGAATATCTTTAGGATGAAAATGTTTTTCGCATATTCGTTGTGTTGGTTTAATAACCATACCATTAATTTTTTAAATAATTTTCAACCATTTATTTCGAATGTCATTGTCTTTAGGAAATAAAAATAAAAAAAACTTTTTGTCCTTAAAATCGTTATTATTTTCACAATTAATTATACAGCATTTATGAAACATTTTTCCTACTAATACTACAATACTGTTTAAATTACTAAACAGTTAATACTTTAAGTTTAATACATTTAAATAGTACATACTATACACTATACAGTCACACTGTACAAATGACATAAAATCATAATACCTATATTTAATTTATCATTGATTAATGAATAATGATTATATTATCTTTCTTTAATTAGTTTACCTCAAGTACATATTTTATACTCTGAAAAATGTTCAATAATTTTTTTTTTGGGGGGGGGGGGGGGGGGTGGTGGTGCATTCGATCTTTTTGAAGGGCTAAGCCTTCCCAAACACACCCCAATCATATTAGCTCATGCCATGTGTTTCATGGATAATGGCTATATTATAGTGTATAAATAAATAAATAATATATTAATACAATAGTGCATAGGTAGGCCGCTTTGGCGCTAGTGTTGATGAGATCAAATAGCCTCCGTGCACCGCCCATTCTGTATCATTTCGTGGACAACCACTCTACACCCTCCTACCAATTCGTGTGCAGTCCTGTATATCTTAGTCCGTGCGAATTACTGTGATTCTTATTTTTTGGTAACACTGCTTTTAACCTCAAATCTCGGTGAAAGCGAAAACGACACACTAGCCAGTCTGCGTCTTGCTTATTCGAGCAGCATTTATCGTTACGCCATTACGGCAAACGCTAGTTGGTTAGACGTATTGTTTCTTTGTGTCTTTTTTTATTCAAACTAACAACAAGTTTCATAGTTTTAAACCCCTATCCGTGAAAGACAATTAAGTTTATTAATATATATATATATATATATTATATATATTTATATCGTTATTACTGTTGACATTCCAAAATGAAGTTCATCTACGGCGTACTGTTATTGCTATGTATTAATCTCGGTAAGTACTTGTTTACCACACCCCACAAATGATGGCGGTAATGTCAGTCAGGTGGACAGATGGTTAGAATCCAAACCTGTTGACGAATTTAGTGCCAGGGATTATACCAACCTCATTATTATTATTTTTTCATATTTTTTAGCACTAATTATTTATGTTCTATACTATGATCATAAACTTGTCTATATACCTAAGTCTATACATATTAAGCATCAACTAAAAGAGCGCAGACAAAACTATCAAATATGATACGTAGGTATGACTCATACATATTATTAATTTATCACTATTTTCAGTATTAGGAAATGCTTAATATTGTGTAGCACTTAATTATATGACTTGTGCATGCCTTTTTTTATAATATATACAGCAGTATCTACTAGATATAATATAATATATGTAGGTATCAGTCTATGTATTTAAAATTTTAATAAGCACTAACTAAGATACCTCATGTACCTAATTATTATATCTTAGTTGGTGTTTAACATATTAACAATTTTGAGAGGATTAGAGCCCTAAAACCTCAGGGCTTAAGCCCACCAAAAATAAATAAATAAAAAAACCACCCAAAATTGATGAGACTTTAGGTTTTTAGTTGATGAACAATAAACGTACAAGCTACCAGCTCTGTTTAACACATTTAGTGTCCATATTAAATGTTAGAGAAAAATAGATATTTTACACTCATATATAATATTTTGACATTTTAATATTAATACATTATTTTATTACAATTTTGTATTATTTAATAATACTGTTACTCTATACCTACAATACAAACTAATAATTAAATAATAAAAGTTTAATCAGAGATTGATACCCATTTCTTATAAATGAATACAAAATTATGATAAACTAGGTATACATAAATAATAATGTACGTCATGATGTGAACATGTTTTAGTTAATAACTTCTATAATATTTTTCAACTGTTATTGTACAGTCATTGCACAATTACCTAGTTGTTAATTTTATCATTGAAAGTATTAATAATTTAATTTTAGTGTGTTTATAATAATTAATTTCCAAATAAATGTAAAATTTAGTTGCTGTGCGTCTGAAGACAGTAATGATTACATTTGAATATTTTAAAATTGTATGTTTTGTTCAATAATTTTCATTTTGTATAAACTATGAAATGTTAATACATATTCAATGCATAAAATCATTTTTTCATCCTTATTTATTTAAATTTTACAGACTGAACCCAATAATACAATAAAATACTTTATAAAACGTTTGATTATTAAACAATATATAATAATAAATTTGAAAAAAAACGATTAATTGTATTCTATAATATACAAATATACAAGAGGGCAAATGTAAACTCCCCTAAAAATTTAAACAGTAAATTCCCTTAAAAACATTTTGCTACTGTATTACATTTACGTAAACTCCCCTAATAAAAAATTAGAACCATTTAGCGTAACCCAGAGGACACCATGTGGAGGAGGTTTTAGTTATCCTCCAAAAATTGTTGTTCTTTTTATAAAAAAATTCAGCTCTTTAGATTGTCATTCTAGTTTTATTAAAATTATTAAGTGTTGATTGTAAACATTGTTGATGTTGATAATTTTTTTATAGAGTAATAATGTGAAATTGTTTTTATATAATGCATTTTAATTATTTTTTTATTAGCTGGTTTAATAATTGTTATCTTATTTTTAACTTATTATTATGGCAACTATTTGGTTTATGTATACTCTGTAATTTTATATAAATTTCTGATTGAATATTTTTTAATGTATCAATAAATATAAAAATATTTGGATAGCTATGGTTAAAATTTGATTTAAAATGGGCATGAAATGATTCACAAGCATTGGTGAATTTTGTTAATTCGGAAAAAGCTTCTGCCCAGACTATAGGTGGAAAAATTGCTCATTCACCAATATAATATGTATTTTTTAAATAATCATAAAAACTAAATTGTTAAATGTTCAAAAAGTAAAGGAATTATATATTTTTACAACGTATCTTCCCAATTAATATTGTTAATATCGACAAATGATAGATAAACAAAAATAACTGAAAATGACCATCAAAACAACATATGTATTAAATGCCGATACTTGTCGTAATTTAATAATATATATGATATAGCAATACTATTATCTCGCTTTATACAATACATTTCCTAAATGATTAAGATTAAAATTTATCTGCAAATATTGATAAAAATCCGAACAAGCTGAACGAAATCATTGAAACTGAAAAAATATCTTAGCAAATATTTAATCATAATACATATAATATAATAAAAATTAAATAAATAGGTACACGTAGTTAGGTTAAATAATTCTAATTTTTTATTAGGGAAGTTTACATAAGTGTAATACGGTAGCAAAATGGTTTTAAGGGAGTTTACACTTGCCCATACAAGAATTTATAATATGAATCCCAAGCAAATTTATTAAATTTGAATTTGAAAAGTGATATCCTTATCCATATCTTATCATTGGCTTGTCTTTTTATATAATTAGTATAATACTTTGCACTCTATTAGGGAATATTAAAGGATGCAAGAGAGTAAAAAGAATATTTTGGAACATTTAAGTAAATTAGATATAGGAAAACCAATAAATAGAAAATTAGAAACAAAAATATCCTAATTTTAAACATTAACAACAAAGAGCAGCTTTAATTTGTATTTATATGCATCATAGTACATTTTAAACAGTGACATGTATCATACAAATGTATTACGTTTTAAACGTAATAAATATATTATGTAAATATAATTTTGTAATTAAATGTCCTAAAATAAAACTAGCTACAGCTATTTATCATAACATTTTATGTTTATATTATTCAGATTATAGTATTGATTATAATACAATTATTAACTACATAAAATTAATTCTGCAGAATATAAATTAACTATTTGTTAGGAAAAAGAACTAAACTAAAAACTAAATGCAACTTTTAATTGTTTTTAAGCATACTCGGTTTTTTGAAAGTATTAAAAAACAAAGTTTATAATTTTTTTTTATATATCATACATATTGTGATTTTATTTCTAATAGGATAGACCGTGAACAGGTGTCTTGTAATTACCAGATTTAACTAGTAATTCTAAAATTAATAATGCGTTAATAAAACAAAAAAAGTTTAAGTAATAAAGCATAAATACATAAAAATAAATTTTATTTAAGTACATATTTCATCAATAATACTTAATATTTAGTAATTATTATAACACCCTATTTCCAACACAAGCTATAGCCTAAAGGAATTAGGTAAATTCAATTTGTAATCAAGAATATTTTTTATCAAATTTGAAGTTTTAATTATTAATTTTTTGTATTTTACATATTATTATAACTTGCTTTAAATTAAAATTTCAAAAAAAATCCACTAGAGAATATGTTTAATATTTTTACCTTTAAATAACTGTATGATTAAAACCAACAACACAATATAGATTCTGCTGAATTAAAATTGTCCGTGCTTTTAAGATGAATCAAAGCACACCTACTCTTAATTATTAAATGTTGCATAATCTAATTAACAAAAAATATTTAATTTTATTTTTAGCTTATTCTCAAAGAACACCAGCTATAGCACATATTACACAAAAACTTGTAAAAGATATTGGCGAAACAGCAGAAATGGCGTGCACAGCCTTATATAGCAAGGATTTCAATGTTTTATGGGTTAAAGTTAACAAAGAAAGTTTAGCTGAATCTACTGCATTATCATCTGGAAACAATCTTATTGTCAACGATCCAAGATTGTCATTGAAACAAGACATGAATAGCAATCGATACATATTACAAGTAATAGATATAATAATATAATTAAAAAAAAAAAACTGTAATCCCCACATGCCTATTTAATAACAATTAAGTATGGAAATAATATATATTTTCAGATTAATGATATTCAGGAAACCGATGCCAGTGTCTATCGCTGCGATGTGGTAATTGGGATGAACAACAAAATATCCGCTTATACCGAGTTAATAGTGCGTAGACCACCATTTATTTATAATAACTCGACAAGATCATTAGTTGTAAAAGAGGGTCAACTAGTACAACTTGAATGTTATGCTGGTGGGTATCCTAGTCCAAGAGTTTCCTGGAGGCGAGCTAACAATGCAATTTTATCGATTGGTGCATCAATGTATAGGTACCAAAAATAATAGAAAATACAATATAAACAAATCAAACATTAATTTAAACATTATTTATAAATAAATAATTTCATAAATTAAGCATACATTTCATTTTCTAGAGGTAACATTTTGAAAATGCCTGCTATAACAAAAGAAGATTGTGGAACCTATTACTGTGTAGCTGAAAATGGTGTTGGAAAAGGTGCCAAACGTAGAATTTCCATAGAAGTAGAATTTGCACCAATAATCACTGTTCTTTATACTCATTTGGGACAAGTATCTTGAATGCCATAATGAAGCGTATCCTCAACCAGCTATTGCTTGGTTATATAATGGAGTAGAAATATACAATAATCAACACTACAGGTATACTCATTAATCTAAATTATTTTTATTGTTGAAGTAAAATTTAATGCGATTTTTGTTTAATATTTTGTATATCACATTTTACTACTTCAGACAAAATATAGGATACTGCTTTACAAATTATCACAATTGATAATCATTAATATGGTGATAATATCTGCAGAGCGTCAAATATATTAGGAACTACCAAAATGACAATTACTGTTTATGATAAATATTGTTTATATAAACATATTATACAGAAAATCAATTGCTTTTCAATTTTATTAGCTTAAGTTTTATACTAGGCAATATAAAAATATTTTAAATACAATTTTTAATTTATGTTCATTTTATAATTTAACACAATACAATTTAATTTTTTGACAATTAACATATTATAATTTTTTTTTTTGTGTTACAGAAGCACTATTACCTGAATGCCCTCCTGTCTGTGATTAAACATCATCATGCTCAATTGTCCAAGCAAGCTGCTGTTTGATTCTAGTTATAGGTGTTGAATATTTTAGTCATATACATTTAATTTTTATATTTTTGTACTCAAAAACAATGTATCAATGATGGAATAATAAAATTGATAAATGTTATATTTCTGTACACAATGTTAAATTGGAGTGACCTTTAAAAAAATATTTTTTAATATCTTACTGTAAAAAAATCATAAAAATAAATGTCATGCAATGGTCATCTTTTCATGAAATGATCGATTTTTCAAAGGTGGTTACAACATAAATACAGCTAACAGGAGCGTCATTTCACATTTTTTCATGGAATGCAAAACCAATATTTAAAATCTAAAGTAATACCAGTCACTTGCATGGTCGAGTCATCCCATAAACTTTTTTCAACACATTTTTTTGTGTAAATGTAGATCATTTCATAGAAATTATTTTATAAAACAATACAAGGTATATGGATCACCAGAGCTAATTGTTCAATAATCAATTAGATAATGCAACTTATCAAAACTGTTTTATCTGATAAATTAACGCTAAAAAAAAACTAAATTACCAAATAGATTATCATATAAAAACGTGTTTAAATCATATAATATGGGGGCGGCCAAACGGTCGATCGCGATCTACCAGTCGATCGCAAACGATTTTAAAGTCGATCGTGTTAGAATTTATTTTTAGGCTACTCACACGAAAATTAATCATAGTGGTTAGATTTTTTATTGAAGTCGATCCTCAAAGGTCAAGTATAATGTTAGTAGATCGCAGCCAAAAAAAGTTTGGCCACCCCTGATATAATATGATAAATTACAATAAAGGAAATCTTCTAGATTTTAATTTAGCGATACTATCTACTGCTTCATTAAGATCTAATGTATCAGTTTCTACTTTTTCAATTGCAATAACTATTAAATCACTTAACCTTTTATTATCCATAATTAAGTGCAAATAATTTTTTACTCTTTCAATGTCAAAAAAAGCGTTTATTAGAAGCAATACTAACAGGTAATGTTAAAATTATTGTTAATATTTTTAAGGTTTCTATAAAAGCAGATGTTAGTTAGCATTAAGATAGCATTTCAGTTAGTGTTATAATATCAGGATTAATTTATTTTTCTTTAAGTAGTGTTTGGATAGTTGGGTGGAAAAAAATTCAGAAGATAAATATATAGAATAAATTTTAAAATGACTAAAATGGTTAAGAAATTTTTGAAGATAAACAGAATTTTTTTTTCTTTTTTTCATTAATAAATACACAATCTGTACACAATAAGGCACAATAAGAGTATGGGCTATATATACAAGGGAAGAAAATCTTGAATGAAGTAGCCACCCACTGATGACACTTTCGTCTTTTAATTATGTTATTAATAGATTAAAGGTTTAGTTTTAGTAGGTTTCTGCACCATTGTCGTTTAAGGCGTCGGGGTGGGTTACCAGGGATGGTTAGTACAGCTAGATTTTTTATAAGTGCGTTTGGATGTGTGTTAAGGTGTAGGTGGAACCATTTATAAAAATTGTTTGCCTCTTATTGGATTGTTTTTATATGTAGGTCTTTGTGCAGGGTGTGATTTGATACATGTGGTGGTGAATTGGTGATTTTCCTTAATGCTATATTTTGGAACCTTTGAATTTTATTTAAATTAGAATTTTTTGCATTGCCCTATAGCTGTAGGCCGTAAGTCCAAATTGGCTTTAAGAAGGATTTGTACATAAGTAATTTAGTATATAGTTTTGTATGTTTGTTGTTCACTATTAGGGTTTTTAGCATTCGTAAGTGGGAGTTAAATAAACAGAATTAGATTTCAAAAACTGATCACTGTTGTAGTTAAAAATGTCCATAACCATCAAAATATCATTATTAGTACAAGAAAATCAAGTGTGTCCCGTGGTTGACTATGGAGTAATAAAATAGTGAGAGCCCGGCCACTAAACGTAACGAACGAACCTGACCATTTGAGGCTCCGCTAGAAGTTAGTAACTATGATAAAATAGATTTATCATATTAGTAACGTTTTTAACATGGTTATTGTGGTGTATGTATGATGTATTAGTGATTCATAAAATATTAATATAAAAAAAAATTACAAAACTATTTTTATTTGTTTTATAATTTTATATGAAATAATGTGTACAAAAAGTGTGTTTAAAAAAATTCATGGGATGCATTTGCATACCCTTGCATCCCACAAATGATGCCACTGCGTCTAAGGGTCTAGGTACTAAATACCTATGATTATAAAGTTATAACAATATAGGACACAAATAAAAAATGCATTACACATCTTTTAGCTTTTAAATGGAGCGATGACTATACATCTGTACCTATATTTCTAAAAGTATTATATTAGTACCTATAATTTATTTCTCTATTAATAAAACTGTAGGTTGAACTAATTATTACGAATAGCATGTCGCATACATCATACAACAATTTATAATCATAATACTTATTATTATAATTTGTCACCTGTAGTAATTTTTTATACAGAAGTACCTATTATTAAATTTATTTTTATAATTTGTGCACTGTAATTTGTGAGATTTTTATTTTTGTATTGAAACTTTTCCAAATTCACAAAATATTATAAAACAATGACATTACAATAAACATATAGGTAATAGCTATTTTATAATAAACTAATACATTAAAGGTATAGTATGGTTATACTAGCTGACCTATATTATCAAAATCTTAATATTTATTTTTATTTTGAATATGGATTTATGCAAAGACCATTAGTTTTTAACTATTACATATTCATAATAGGTATATAAAATCAAATAATATATTGTGATTGTTTATCTTGTTGATGAAAATAAAAGAAGAAAAAAGTAAAAATGTATATAATTTAATGTATAGATTTGCAAGTAAATTTTGTAGTATACGGTATATCTATTTAACCTAAGGACATCAGAGTAGGTATAATAACATATTTATTCTACGTACCTATAGTTATTAATTACTAATCAATTCCAAAACAAAATAAAATGATTTTAATAGAATAAATTATAATAACAAAGAAAACCAAAAGTGAATTATGCAAACATTTTAAACGGCTTTATGGACCCAACTATAAACACCGAGTTTTACTGATTAGGTAGACAAATTTAACACTGTCTATTGCCTAAACCACCTAATTTACTATTCAAACTGTTTTTACATTGTAACTTATTGTATATTATACATTTATTTTTACATAATAGTTTATATTTATCTAAATTAATTAGTAAAATCATTGGCTACTGTTGTTAGAGATGTATCTTATATTAATATTGATAGAAAGGTATACTTCTTATTCAAATAAGTATATCCAAGATTAATTACCTATATTACCTAACATATATCAATATTATATATATAATATAATAACATAGAATCAACAATAAATTAAAAAGCATCTAAATGAGTTTTCTACAATGTGTATTTAGGTGATAACTTTTAGGTAGGTACCTAGTTTTTTTTTGTAACACGAACGCAAAAAAATCAGGGGCTTATTACTATGACTTTCAGAGTTTGGAAAACAACTGCTGTACTGTGATCTTCGTGCAAATGTAATTTTAATCATATCTGTGGTTAGATATACATCTAAATTCAAAAGTCTGCTAAGATGAGTTGACGACAGTGGGAAATACAAAGGTTTTTGCACAAACGCTAAATACCTACCAACTAAGAAATATTATATCACCCAAATACAAACAATACGAAAGCAGCAATACAATAAAATATTGTACAGTGCTTTTA
This sequence comes from Schizaphis graminum, assembly GCA_020882235.1. Classification (NCBI taxonomy): domain Eukaryota; kingdom Metazoa; phylum Arthropoda; class Insecta; order Hemiptera; family Aphididae; genus Schizaphis; species Schizaphis graminum. Next base: position 13,489,964 of record CM037033.1, on the reverse strand, counting down.
AAAATATAATACAATTTTGTTTAAAAACTTACCTTTTTATCAGAAATATTTGACATAACTGCTTAAAATAGGTTCTAAAGTCTTGACGAAAACTCAGCTTTCGCCACACGAGAGTAAGTAATAGAAACAATTAATAAATCATTCAATACAAAATTATAATAAACACGTCATATTAATGATGGAATGACAATGAAATATGTGCAGCGGATTACGTATTGCGAGTAAATGACCAATGGTTAATGGTTACGAGTGTTAACTTAGTTAACTGTTAAGACAAAGGCAACGGAGTGAGATGTCGTCATCACTAACACAACAACAAATATACGCGCGCAATACGATGATACGCTATTATTATAGATTATTGTTTACGTAAATGTGTATTTTTAGAAATATAACTGTCAATATTATCCATGAATATTATTGTCAGATTTATTTGTGTTTTTCTGAAACATTCCCGTAACGTATTGGAAAACATAAAACAACACGTTTTTATAAAACCATTAATGTAGGTTTATAAAAAACGTTTCATTGTAATGTTTACATTGGAACATTAAATGAACATAGTTTATAATTTTATGGAACATTACAGAAATTTTCCAGTAACATTACATTCTTATGTTTAATACACTCAGCGGAAGCACTACGTTATATTTACGTAAGCCAAAGTCCAGAAAAACATGTTATTTTCGTGAATTGGGTTTTTTTTACCACATTCAGCGGAAACAACATGTTATATTTTCATAAATATGTAGATTATTGTAATAGTATCACACCACTCCAAATCAAGCCTGATTATAATTATTAATAATACTAGTCCCCTCCTATACGTCATTGAAAACTCATATAAATACAAGTAGAGGACCTAGTATTTAGTTAGAACGTTAGAAGGTAGTTAACTCCAACGTAAGACTATAATAGCAATAATTGCTCGTCGTGGACTTTGTCACAGCCACATTGTCGCGAGTTTATACGGTCATTCCCCAGTATTTATGACTATACATAGCAGTAAGCTATTTTAATGTTGTTTTATTTCATTAATCTATGAGATTATTGGTTTAACATAATAAAAGTAACTATTTTATTTCAATTAAAACGTCAAGTGTTTTAATTTATACTAGGCAGGTAGGTACCTTTCTCATCACCAACTCAAGTTTGACCAAGGAACGTGCTACGTCGTTTAAATAATAATTGGTACGTGGTCACAGTGTCATTCACGAAATCCCATATTTTTTAACCCTACACTGCGCATAGTTGGAACAGTTTATATTTATTAACTCCTAAATTATCGTTAGTATTTCTATCACAGCTGTTTGAAAGTAGACATGTTTATCGTTACTTAGTTATCACGATGAAACGTTAAGATAACGTTGTATATAGGTTTAAATTTGATTAGAACATTCTAAACCATATTATTATGCTTGTTGGTTACAGCGGTTAAGAGGACGCCATACCCGCATGTGTTGTCTCTGTCTTACTAACGTACATCATAACAAATTTTCGTTCAGTAGAATAAATTTTGTGACGTTAGCTTTAATATTACAGTAAATTTACCTATTATCAAATTTAAAGGTAAGAATATTATCTAGACAATGACATATGCTTTTAATGGTATTATTATTTTAAAGTGAGTTACAGCTATGTAAAATATAACAACTTTAAAATGTTCATAACTCACTTTAAAATGATAATATCAATAAATGCATATGTCATTGTCTAGATAATATTCTTACCTTTAAATTTGATAATAGGTAAATTTACTCTAATATTAAAGCTAACGTCACAAAATTTATTCTACTGAACGAAAATTTGTTATGATGTAGGTACGTTAGTAAGACAGAAACAACACATGCGGGTATTATGGCGTCCTCTTAATACGTACTGTTAGCCGTTATGTTAGATACGTAGTATGTAGAAAGTGCAAGGCGATGTTCAATCATCTCACCTAATAAATGTATATAATTTATATTCTATGTATAGTTCTTTAAATGAAAATGCACGACGAAGCAATGGTGATGAAACAGCTGCATCGCATGCCTACAACACGTCAATACGACGCAATATATAATAACACCATGTGGGCACGGGTGGAACAGTGCATTGTTAGAATAGAATAACACCCTATATATCGTTGCCCCGCGTTATGCAGAATGCCCAACGTAACTTTCCATAGAATATTTTTTATGCCCCCCGAAATCTCGGGTAAGATAACAATTTTCCTCGTTTTTTTTTTGTGATTGTTTCATATTTCTTCATTAATACAGTGTAGACTATTTGTGTATTATAGGTATTTGCTTGTCGGTATTTTTACCGTGCCAGAAGCAAATTATACTTTTTAATTACCCAAATAGTGTTTGTCTTGTATATTGTATACATTCCATTATGTTTTATTTTTTATTTTATAATTTTTCTAATTAATATTAATGATTGATAATATGAGTATGTCTAATAATATAATTTAATGTAAATAAAAAAAAATAATAAACCTTTTTTCACATACTTATAATAATACGTTTTTTTTAAATAACTTAAATTTATATTTGGTTACATAATTTGAATATTTTTGGTTATGTTAGGTTGGTTAGATATAGTTCAAATAGAATATATAAGAAATAAAATAATAAGCACAACACTTTGACAATGACTGTCACGTTGTTGAACGTCGTACAAAACTATTTGATGATCATATCAGTATATATAGGTACGAAGTATAATATTCACGATAAAACGGATATTACCTTGAATCACAATAATAATGACAAACTATTAAAAATTATATTATTATTCATAGTTTTTCCCTACCTATGCTTTTGAAAACTACTGGTATTATAGTTCTCCGACAAACCTTTGAAATTTCCACCAGTCGTTTAAACTTTAAATATTAGCATTATCTTTATTCATCACACAATTTTAAAAATATGTTGACAGTTTTTGAGCTATATTAATTACATACGATAATTTTGATTTTTATAATTTTTTTTAAAAATAGACATAACATTTTTTTATTTATATCTTGAACTACAAATGATAAATACATTTTTCCGATAATAATAATACAATATAATAACGTATTAATCTAAAAAAATATTAATTTGTACTAAATATATACATTATTAAGCTAATAAATCGTAGTTAGTTCGTACAATGAATAAGTATTTTTTATGCAGACCATATTAAACAAATTTAAATGATTTAAAGACTACCTAATAAAAATGCCTTTCAAAAATACGATTTAATGCACTCACATAAAAAAAAAAGCTTTTAAAATTATTTTTAATTATTTTTTTTTCATCGAAACAATTTGTTGTGTTATTATGTAAATTCTTATTTTTATTAATTATTCATATCTTCTTATTATTCCAAGTAAGAATACAACTGGTAAAGTTTAATTTAAAATTGACTGACTTAAGTCTACGAATTTGTACGATGACCATAAGTATTATTTTGTTATGGAAAATTAAAAATAGCGAATAAGTTCCATTAAACTATTAACGTAAACTTTTTATTTATTCAAGTAACTATAAAGAGAAATTTACATATTAAACTATCATTGCACAGTGCATTTTAAAACTTAATAATGAGTACCTCACCGAAAATTGAAAACATTTCTTAAATAGGTATATGTATAAATCTAGCGATTAAAATCACGAAGGGTAGGTTTATTTTTGCGGAAATACTAAATAGAGTTATCCGTTACCTGGCCAGAGGCGTATATATTGATACGTTTTGTATGCTAGGTGATCAGAAGGAAAAAAAATCTAACAACATGTACAAAATTTAAATGTTCTTAAAGTATCTTACCCACTTACCCGCTTTTTTTTTATTTTAAGTAATATATATTTATACTTTATTGTTTTTATTTCGAATTTCAACATAATAATAATATATGTCTCACTACCTCGCACTTCACATACGTATTTGGCACAATTAAAATTTTACTCACTTTATTACAGACAATAAGTACCTAATCTCCAAACCTAATCTTTTATAAAAATGTTATACAACATATTACATTATAATATTTAATATCAATTTTCAGTTTTCAGTTAACTAAACTTGAACATACTCAAGTAATAACAATCATGGTAATATTTGTACATATTGTTTTTAATTACTTTATTTAATAATGATTTTATTGTAGAAATATTTTTTTAAACTGTGTTTGAATTTGCTTCATTCTTTTTTTTTCATTTTGTTCTATACGAGACATTACGAGTGGATTCCTCTTTTGTTTTTTCCAACTTTTTTATTACAGGGATAGTATCAAGATCGAACAAAGGAATATGTTTATAAATCTTTATTCTAGGCCTTGATTCGTCTATCTTTATTACTACTGGGCGTGTGATCGTTTTATTGGCTCTTAAAAATTCCGAATGTGTGTCGTGTAGAGGTAGATCTGCAGGGCATTTTTCGTTGTGTAGTATCCTCTTGCCTTTTTTATCTTGTGTAACACGTTGTTGTCCCAACAATTCTAGTTTTTCTAGTTTGTCTGGTGATCGTAAACTTGCATTGTCGTCGTGTGGCCCCGACAGCTCGTTATCGGTGACCGTCGGTTTGATACACTCGACCACCATGAACGAATTGTAATCGTTGGTCACGCATACGATGGCCTGTTCGCGCCAGTTAAAGTACATCACGACGAACGGCCAAAATTGTTTTTTTTCCGGTGCCGCGGCCACCATCAGCCCGTCGAACGTCAACAGGCACGTTGCCAAGCTCAGGTCCCACACCTTGACTTCGCAATCCATGGACACGGAGTACAGGTACTCGTTGGCCGGATTGTACGAGACGCGCATCACGCCCCGGTCGTGGCCCGTCAGCGTGGTGCAGTCCACGGGTCCCTTCGTGCGGTCAGCCTTGGTGTCCCACATATTGATGGATCCGTCCAGGCTGCCGGCGGCCAAGTGCGTGTCGTGAACCGCACACAAGCAGGTGAACCCCTTGACGTTGGCCGTATAGACCGGGCCTTCGTTTCGTTTGGGTTTAAAGTGAAATTGGGCCATCGACTGGCGATGCGATTGCGACACGGACGCAAACGAGCTGCCGGCGTTGTAGAACGCGATCTCCTCGACCTGCGCGTCGTGCAGCTGTTCGTAGGAGTACGCGCGGATCAACGGCGGATTTTTGGCGGACGGCTTAGTGGTGGGCGGCTTGGCCGACGTCTGTTCCACTAGAAATTCGATAGACAACGACGGTGTCTCGTCGGCGTTGCCCGAATTCTTCTTGAACGGGTTCCACTCGTCGGACGATAAGAACTCGAGCACGACCACGGAGCCGTCCTGGTCGCCGATCGCGATTTTTGACGAGCCGGTCTTCTGGCGTTTGTTAAACGCGTACACGTGCACGAGACAAGTGCTCAACATGCAATCCCCCAGATTGACTTCTAAACACAACTTGAACCGGCCAGAAGACATGTCGTAGAACATCAGCTCGCCGCTCATGAGCGACACGCAAATGACGCTGAACTCCGGTATCGCCACCAAACCTCTGGCCCTGATCGGCGGCACGTCCTGATTATTAATTTTAATTATTATAATGTTTGTCGTGCGAATTTTAATTACATAAAACAGTGTTTTTACGAAATTGGACATTCATCAGATAATTATTATTTTTTCTCAAACCGTTTTTAATATTTTTTTGTATTTCCAAAAAAAATGACAGTAGATACCTATTTAAAATTTTCAACAAATTTTTATAATTTTTATTATATAATAACAGTTTCAAAATTGTTTAACTCTTAGAGCTATTTATATACATGAAATAATTTCATTCTTTGTTTTATTAATGTAGTAAAATTTGGTGATTCAAAATTCTTAAAAATTTAACACATGATCCTACATAAGTTGTCTTTATATCTGTATAAAAATATTAAAAATACATAAGTACAATTCTTGTTTAAATAGTTTTGAAGTTAGAATTCAGACGAAATTATTTAAAATAACGATGCTAATAATTATTTTGTTATAATTTAAAGACATTTTTCGTGGGCACTAAAAACGTTTATTTGTATATTGTTATGAATTTCACTATTCTCAACGACATTTTTTATTTATTTTAAGATGTTATTATCTGTTTATACTATATGAATTTATTTTTACTGTTTTACTTTATTTTCAGAAGGATGTTATTAAATATGATTAGATTCCCTTTACATAGTACACTGCATTCAATTTAATAGATATCAATATTAGTTAAAGCTAGGTACAGATTTTAATAATAATTGTTAAAACTAATAGTTATGTTTTTATTCGTGGCAATTTAAAATAATAACGATTTATTGGGCGATTATAGGTAAATGAGCTCAAAAACTATGTGTTAGCTGTATATTTATCTCGGTTTTTAAGCAGTTACATCTACTATCTATAATTTTCGTTTATAAATTTGTATAACATTGAATTTATTGAATTACCGAAACAACTTGGTATGTAGCTTTCCACTGCATGTCTGAAGTATAACGAACAATTTTCCCCGATTGATTGACTGCTATGTATTCAGGTTCATTGGGTTCTTTTTGAGATTGTTTTATGTTGTGTGGTAAGAATGTTATATCTACGTATCGAATTATGCCTTCTTCTCCGTATTCGATCAATTTGTTCGGTAGTAATTTGTGGGTGGATTTTAATTCATATTTAGCGTTTGATAAAAATTCATTATATATACGCTTTATTTCTAATTCTTCAATTAAATATTTAAGAAATTGTAAATAATTGACGGTGCCGTTTTTTTTAACATCTATTTTAGAGAACAATAGGTGGAAATTTTTATCCGAAAAAACTATATTGTATGGTTTCAAAATATCACGCAATTGGTTTTCTTTTATATTCTCTTTATCATGTTTCAAAAAGCTTTGTTCAATATCAGTCAACACCGTCTCGTTTAATTGTTTCTTCAAATTATTTAAATATATTTTCTTTCCTCTAATATCTTCTATGTTTTCATCCCTTTCGTCATCGCTAATATCCTTGACGTAATAATAAAATTAATTCGATTAGAGGTAGGTACTTATTTTAAATGTAAAATACAATTAAACTCAATGACGTTTTAAACAAGTAACAATGAATTAATAAAAATAATTTTAAGAAATTTATTAAATATTTAGACTAAATGATCATATATTATCTTAAACAAAAAAAACAATTTAAAGACTACATATTAATTTATATGGTAATAGGTTTCAAAAAATTGATGCGTAAGTTTCAAATTAATATTGGACCTAGGTATTTATATGAACACATTTTTACCTTTTTACATTAGTTGAGTAGTGCATTTACGCTAATTGTCAGAGTTAACTTAATGAGGGAACGATATGTAAAGGGATAATTTTTTTACTAACTTTAATTTTATATTTGTACCTATTTTGTATGCATGGTAATTTAATATTCGTCCTGTCATATACTCATACCAAATAAATAAATATCTTACCATTATATATTTTCTTGTTAAACTGAAACGTATACAGATTTCAAATACTAGGCTATATTAAATTTAAATAACTAAATATATACTTTCAAAGTTTCAAACGTTATAATTAACAAATATCAATTATGTATAAGTATAAAATGGTTACTTAGCATTTTATTTATACGTATTTATAAATTTTATTTTAAGAATGCGGTACGAAAATTTAGATATTTTAGCGTCTACGGACAGATGTTATAGACGCGTACTACTGCCGATTTGTAGGTAAAAATAGAGAACACGAACTTATCTACATTATTGATTTATCCGCGTTTTTAGTTCTAACAAAGTGAATATAATAAATACGCTTTTAAATTGATTTTGACTTTTTATAAATTGATCACAGACGACAAACGTTCGTTGTCATTACGATAAAAAAAAAATTAAATAGAGGTGCGGGAGGATTGGTACTTTGTTAGTTTGTTTTATTATAGGAAATAATATAAAACAGTGGTTTTCAACCGGTGTTCCTCGACAGTATTATTATTAAAAGTACTACATATTTATTATAAATACACAATGCATTACAATGACCTGAAAAAAAGGTTCTTCGTGTTTAAAAAAAGGTTGAAAATCACTGATATAACATATAGGAAACAGAAATGCTGACGGGTGATGATGCAATTATTATATTTAGAATGTCAAGAACTACAATTTTGACTTAACTGTATATTTAAGGAGATCAAATTTCTAAACTTCATTTTGAATTTTTTGGGTTTCCCACATTGATCTAAGACGCGTAAAGAAACCTTCTCAAAATAAACACTATGAACTTTTCGGTATGATAAAAATGAGAATATTTATTTTTATGGAATGGTAAAACTTGGTACATGAACACATTTAATGTAATTTCATTGTAAAATAAAATGATATAATAATATATAATATATGTACCAAAACAAATTATGCAATACCTAATGCATTTATTTATTACATTATAATAATATGACGGAAACTAAACTTATAAAAACATCATTGGTTTGAAAGCATTAATTAAATTATTTTTTTTCCTTAAATTGAATTATAATTTATTATAGTAAACTATCATTAACAGTATCAAGTAGATTAAAATATTCGTTATAGGCGAGGGCTAATGGGTCATCATCATGTACAGTTATAAATGTCTACAAAATCCGTGTATAATTATATTAATTTACTTTAAATCGATTAGACTGCAATATGTATATTATGTATAGTATATATAGTTGTATTTATTTCAGTGAGCTACGTGGACCGATACCTAAACCGTTTACGTAGTACTTATACGAACTAGGTATATCTATGGCTATACCGCATAGTAATATATATTTATATATATACGGTATTCGTAAAGAAATATAATAAAGCAAAAAATCCCTAGTGGAATTACGAAGTATACTGCCGAGTCATAAATTATCAACAGGAAAAAAACATAATATTTTTAAAGGTAAGGTGCGCGATATAAAATAAGCTACGATCTCTTATACTATGGGAATTAACTTTGCAATTTATTTGACCCAATAAAAAATACATTGTTAGTTTTACTTAACTTTAACTTATTACGATTTCGGTTTTAGATTCTGAACGGAGTGAAGAATGTATTGCTTTTACAATGATGTGTTTTTTTTTGTGTCTGAAGACAACATTTGGAGCAGTAATAATGCTCCGATTTTTGACTTCAGCCTCTCTTTGAATAGGAAAATTTATCTTGTTGGTACTTTGAGGAGGTCAAAAGTAAACATTTTCAAATAGTTTTCAAAAAAATCGAGAAAAACAAAAAAAAAGTGACAGAAAAACGGCAATTTTACGTAAAACCACTTTTTGACAAAATCGATTTTTTGATTTTGCTGTAACTCAAAAACGAATTATTGTAAATACTTGAAATTTTCACCAAATGTTTATATTATGGTTATCTCTTTACAGTTAAATTTTCAAAATATTTTGACCATTTTTAAGCTACTAATAGACAATTGAAATTTTCGAATTTTCTAAGTTTTTTTTTCTTCAAATGCCGATAAAAATTTTTTGGGTGGCCAGAAAATCTTTAAAATTTAATACAAGGTTTCTTATAAGTTGTTCTTAAAGTGATAAAAAAAAATCCGAAATCGTTAGTCACAATTTTTTTTTATAAGTGTTTAAAGTTCGAATTTATAAGAAATATGTCAAAATTTAAATTAAATTTCATACGCTCATAATGCGAATGTTGGCCATAGTAACCATAGTAACATAATATAAAAACTATACTATTTGTTTCAAAATAGAATATTTGACAATATTTAAATATAATATATCCTAAACTGACAAATCATCTTCGTTCAGAATCGTTTTTCGTATACAATGATACCTATCATTGCATTCAAATTTAACCTACCCTAGTCCGAGGTCCACCCCATCCCCTAATGTACAGCAGAGCGATACTCACTTACCAACTTTTTTTCATATTATAAATAATAAATATTAATTATAGGCTTGTGGAAAAGTATACCTTAAGTGGCTTAATATCTTACTGTACAACTTTTTATCCAAAAAAACCAATAACCAATACAATTTTAATAGTAAAATATAAACAGTAAAAAAAGTAAAACTATGGGCCGGTTTTAATGGTGAATTTAAAGAATCAGCCGAATTAATCTCTCGCTTCCCCTGAAACCAGAGGCTGTGCACGCTTATGTCAGGAGTCATCAACTAATTTCTATGGAGGTCCGTTTTGAAACTATCATACTGGTCGTGATCCCAAACAGTTTTATTAATTTACACACGTTATAATGAATAGGTATATATTTTTTAAATTACCTAGTATTTATGTTGATTTATTTATACATTTGTTCAATACAGATTAATTTAATTGTTTTGTTGTAATATAAAAAATAAATAATTTGTATTTATTTATATTATAAAAATTTTAAAATCTACTCCACGGATAAAGGTCCATAAAAAAAGCGTTCGCAGTCCACCAGATGGTGACCCTTGTACTATATGATGACTTATTTTGAGGAAAATTAGGTCAGCTCCCATTTGGCCGCCGTTTCATTTTGCCGCGGTACCATTTCGCCGAATTTATTTTTAAGTAACTCTTTTAAGTAAACTTAAGGTTACAAATTACATACTAATTAGTTATATTTATGTAAAAATAGTAATAATTAGGTATCTTATATAGTCATAGATAAAAAATCAATATTTTCATAGTAAAAAAAATAATAAAAGTAATCATTTAAAATAATATAAAATAATAATAAAAAAAGTTTTTTTAAACTAGTTATAGTACCTAATATAGTTATTATATATCATATAAAATCATTCGTTACGTTTAATTAAATAACTAATATTGTCCAAATAATCAATCCATTTCATCTGCGGAAGATCGCTCGTCACTCTTTCCTTAAGACTACAAATTCTTTGTTCCAGTTTAACATATTTGTTGTAAATTCTTTTTATAATTACCTTCGGAATTGGTTTAAGAAAGTTTTCTTTTGCTCTCAAACGAAGTTTTGCCTTAAAACGTTTTTCTTCAATTTTAATTGAACGAGGGCTGTGGTTATGATTACAAAACTTATCGGAATGTGCAGTGAATTCATCTGAAATTATTGCACGAGCTCCACAGTTTTCAATAAACTTCCAATATTTTTTGTTTTATTTTTTTATCAATTCTAAAATAATATTTATTGAAAATAAGGCATTCCCCCTTTCGTTGTGTAGAAATATATTCAATATTCGACATTATTATTTAAAAATTGTAAACTGTAAATGCGCAAATACCTACTGGTAATAATCATATGACACTGACTGTGTTGTTAACTTTGCAGTTATCGCTGCGAGCCTGCGACGACACTCTATTCATTATATTTTATTTATATAATTATTGGGGATTTATCAAACGATAACTTCAAAATTGAGATAGTATAGCACTAAGATCGTGTCAAACGATAAATATTTCTATGTGTCTATTTCTCACTTTTCAAATCACAAATTCATAACCATGTTTTAAGACAAAAATAATTTTATGAGGCGAAATGAGTCGGCGGCAAAATGGGATTAATTTGGCAGCGAAATGGTACCGCGGCGAAACTAAACGGCGGCGAAATGGGATACGACCGAAAATTATACACCAATTTATGTATTATTTTCAACAAATATTAGTATAAAGATGTTCAAAAAAAAATTAAAACAAAAATACCAAAACTAGCACATATTTGGCCCGACAGCGAACCTGCTAATGATAAGGGGGGGGGGGTAATTGTCAGTTTTATCAGTTAAAAGAGAATTTGTTGAATTACCTACTTACATTACAATAATATTTAGGAGCTTTATCCTTTTTGGTTGAATAAGTGGCCTCATTTATTAATTTCCCGCGGTATTTTTAATAGTGTTACGAGATAAAATAAATTGATTATTATAATAAGAAGTACGAGCTAATATATTTAATAGTTATCACTTATAATTTAACTAATAAGTATTAAATAAATTTAAATTATTATTATAATAATTATTTATTAAATAGTGAACTACAAATAGAAATTTTTAAATATTATATATATCTACATATATATATATATATTTTAATTAGAAATAAACAATCTATCAATATAGCTAATGCACAATAAGTTTATGAAAAAAAAGACGTGATGTATCCAATAAGAAGCAACCCATTTAAAATTAAATATTGAGTGTTGAATTAAAATTAAATATTAATTAACCTTTATCATTGAAAATTGTTACTTGAGTTGGTGGCTTGCGAACGCTTATTTTCAATTTTAAAATTAATAAAATCTCACTTGGGTAATACTATGAATGAAGAATGAAGATAAATTCGAATTTAGAAATTTTTATGCTTATAGCTTCGTACAAAGATATTTAGAATATTATAGATTCTGACTAAGTAATTTAATTATTGAAAAACAAGAATAAATAAAAATATAAAGTAATTTGAATTAAAATATATTAATGTTTTAGAAATGTAATTACATATTATTAATTTAATTATATAATTAAGAAACTAAAAATTTATAATTATCAATTATTTTTATATAGTGAATTAGTAAAGAAAAGCCAATATATTAAAAACAGTAAGAGAAATAATAAAATGTATTTAATATTTCTATAAAAGAATTAGATTAATTAAATAAAAGTTTATTTTGAATGTCTATTAGTTACGAAATATTTAAGAATATTTTCTGTTTATATTTAAGAATGTAATAAAATCAAACTTCAAGTTTAAGTTAAAACAGGTTAACCTCATATGATTAACTCAAAACTGTTTGCTATATTATAAGTATTATATATTATTTTACTAAATAAGGAGTAAAACTAAACAAATTTTGTAATTCAAATTAAATTAAGCCCTTTTTGAGGGAAGTTACATTTGCGATGCATAAGCCGGTTTAATCCATATTTCCCGGGCCGAAAAAATTCACCAATCCGTCCCTACGTATGAGTAGTAATATAATTGATATTAGGTATTTTTGATCTATTCACATGAGATACCCATATATATATTGATAGAATTATTTTGCAAAAAATCATAGCACGAAGCATTCCCAAATATTTTAATTGCTCTTAGATTTTTATTTCATAATTAATCACCCCACTAGCTATAGGCGAAACTAGACACTTTTACCTATTAGGTCAGGCCAAATGAAAAATATAAAAAATACTTCTATTAACAACTTTACAATATAATAATTTTGTTTAATGCATATATTATAATGAATATTTTTTTATAATTTAAATATTTAATAATAAATAAAAATTTATAATAATTAATAAATTTATAATAATAGACATATTAATGGGAAATTTCACAAATTTTAGATGCCAAAAATAAAGTTTTTAGTTTTAAATAAATATATTATTACTTATTAGGAATTTTAGATTCTGAGTGAAGCGATGAGGAATGTATTTATTTTGTTTTATACAATGATGTTTATTTCTTTTTCTTTTTTTATTCTGGAAACACTTTTTCTCCTCCTAAACTTGCTCAAAAGTATCAAGTGTTGAAGTGTAGGCCCATAGGCGTGCGCACGGGGGGTTCCGGGTGTGCCTGGGCACCCCCCGACATGTTATTGGGGCCCTAAAATTTAAGTCCTATAGCATTTATATGGGTCCGTATTTTAACTAATGTTACTAGAATAAAAATGATATTTTATCTAAAATATGTTGTAAAAAATTATGTTTTGGGATAAAAAAAATAATACAACTTAAAATATTTTAAATTTGCGTGGTAAAACTTATTATGATTATAACAGCTAGATGTTATTACTTATTGATTACAAAAGTAAAATAAATAAAATATATTGCAATCATCTTAAAAATAGGTCCAACTATCTAATGAAATATTATATAACTTGGTACTAGTAATATTACTAATTAATATGTGATATAATTTAAGTACCTAATGTTTTTCAGGCATTATAATTTATTAAAATATGTACATGTCTTATTAAGAAAGGGCCCGAACAAATTGTAGGCACCCCCCGAAATTCAGATCTGCGCACGCCCATCTATGAGTGTAGCATCTTTTCTGCAGAAAGAAAATGTTCTTGAGCTGTAACTTTAGACAGGTCATTTTTCGATTTTCAAAACGGTACTCAAAATAAAAACGGTTAAATGAGAAAAACCGTAAGATTTCACTATTCTATAATATTAAATAATTACGGACGCCGTTTTCTACCAGAAAACCTATATTAATTAAGAACAAAGAATGTGATTTTGAATAATACCATAATATTTTTTAACTACATTTGTATTTTAGATGTACCTATCTATTTATTTATTTTACTATTTAACAATTAACAAATTATAGATTGTTGATAATGTAATGCTATCCACCGAGCTTCACTCAGAATCGTTTTTGTTAGCAGTGGTATACTGTTGCTCACAGATAAAAATTAAATAACCTTTTGTATCCCACCTTCACGACTTTTTAAAAAATCACTTTATTATGTTATATTATATAATCCTCATTTGTACCAATTGTACTTATATACTATATTATATTATAGTAGGTATTATATAAAACGTACAAATGTATACGTTTCCATGTATAAATATATTATTAATTATAAGGCCTAAATAATTATTAAAATATATAATATATACAAATTTTTAGTCAGTATTAGGTCAGGCCATGGCCTGACTGGCCTGACCCGTAGTTTCGCACTAGCCAATTATTTGGCCGAAAGAGCATTTTCCAAGTTAACAAGAATAAAAAATAAATAAAGAACAAAGCCAGACTCAAATAAATTCAACATCATTAATAATTTTATATTTAAAAAATGATATTTTGCAATTAATTGATTTCAATGAATAAACTATTTGCAAAAGTAAAAGCAAGGAAAACAATTTAAGTTATAATTTTTTAGTAACAAATACAGCGTTTATATATACAGGTGATTCTTTTATCGTGAACTCATCATTTCGAAAAGTATTCATGTTTTTTGAAAACATTTTTTTACATAGTTTCAAGTTGTTAAAAATAACGTTTTTATTTAAAAAATTATATTTTTAAATATTTTTTATCCTTAATTTTTTTTACTTTTTTGAATGACAACATAAAATTTTAATTTTATGTTCCAAAGCAGAATAATTATTTGAGTATTTTGATACATAAAAATCGAATTTAGGGAGAGAAGTTTTTATGAGTTATAAGTATTTAAAGTTTTGATGCGTGGAGAGTAGTCGTACGGGGTTACCCCGCTACTCCGTTTATCTAAACTTTAAATACGTATTACGTATAACTCATAAACTCGCCCTAAATTGGGTTTTTATATATCAAAATCCTCAAAAAATTATTCTGCTTTGGAACATGAAATTAAAATTCTATGATGTCATTCAAAAAAGTAAAAAAATTAAAAACAATTAAGGATAAAAAATATTTAAAAATATAAATTTTTAATAAAAACGTTTTTTTTAACAACTTGAAACTATGTAAAAAAATATTTTCAAAAACATGAATACTTTTTGAAATAATGAGTGGTTTATGATAAAAGAATCATCTCGTATAATTATTTATAATATGTATAGGTATAATAAATTATTACATTATAATTATTAATTTTTTTTTATTGTAAACAATTATATATTTTACATTTTTTTAGTCTTTAAAATGTAGTGATACAATTTTTTTTAAGTTATAAAGGTTTAAAGGTACCCACTAATATTATTAAATTAAATTTTTAAGTAAAAGCAAATACATGTCATTGCATACAATATTATACATTTGATATAATAGTGTTTTATTAGGTAGATGACTATGATAATATTATACTGCTGCACTCGCTGTTGTACGTCATCACCTTACACGGTACATTAATATTAATATCAAAAATCGTGTAGTGATCATAACCTTTTCAGTCCCCTAGTCCATTGCAATGGACATACATTTTAAATATAAATTATAAATTATCTGCAATAGATAACGATGTAAAATTTAACTATATTACTCAGAATTACTTTTTAGTATAAAATTTAAGATGTACAAACAATACCTATTTTGGAACACGATTAATAATAATATTATGTATTATATAATATCCACAAATAGGAATACTGCAGAATAGGTACACAAACACACATACACAACGTTCATACGGTAGATTGAGTTTTTATTTTACACTATAAAATAATTTGCATAGTTTATTGATTCTTAACCGTAATAATGTACAATATAATATGATATTTATATATAATATATAGATATAGTGTATTGTAATATAAGGTTATACGATGAAACTAATTGCGAAAAAAAAAACAAAATTTGGAACACAGTTCGTGTCTTTGAAAAAGAAAGACCGATTCTAACGTACACATATTTTATACACATTTATATTATATTGTTTTCGATATAAGAATATTATACAACTTGCAATAATTATCTAAAATTTATGTTTTTATAATAAACTAAAAAAAAAATTTCATTACCGTACGCTTAATAATACAATATTTCAATATTTATATAATAATAATATATACCTATGTATGGAGAAATGTACACAACATTTTTTTATACATAAACAAACATTTTTTTTTTCATTTTTTTCTCAAATATAATATTTACATGATAATGTCGAATAGGTAATAAACAATACCACTCTTGCGCAATCGTCATTAATAACAGGCGAGCACGCATGCCTAATGGAATGGGTGGGCACAAATCCACCACTGAATTTTTATTTTATTATTGTTTTTTTTTTTTTTTTTGAAACGAGAAATTATATTCTATAAAATAAAAGATTTTAAACGGTGGTTTGGAAATTCGATTTAAACTATTAAAATAAAAACATTGCATAACTATTACCAAGTTTTTTAGATTGTTTAAATATATAACTGAAAAATGGAAATATGTACTTTTATTGGTTTATTCAAAAACGTAGATTTTTTAACGAAGTCATAAGTATAACTATTTTAATATTGGGTGCATCTTAATATAATATACAATAATAATATATCCAACCAGAGTTCATTTTAGTCCTATATAATCACAAATTCACAACACTGACCGAGTTCCTAATAAGGTAGAATAATGTTTGTTCACATAATGACGATGATATGATGATATTTAAAAAATTATTTGTTATGTTCCTTGTATAATTATTTCAAATGCTATTGTAAGTAAAAAATGTATGATATAAACAAATTTTCGATTTTGAATCGAAGATTGTTTGAAAATCTCAGAATTAATAGAAACGATTTATATTTTGGTAAGTATAGAATTAAATGTGTGGTTTTGAACATAGTTTAAAAAATATATAAAATATTATTGTAAAAGTGATGAAAGAATAAAAAGTAAACACAGGTATACGTAAAAGAAAAATTCAACGGGTTCATGGGTCCGAAGGTCTTTTTTTTGTTTTTGAAAAGATTACGCGTTACATCTGGTATTTTTCGATAATAGGGCTGTGAGTTTGTTGCAGGGGCGCTATTTGGAGAGCGTGGGGTTTTGGCGAATATAAGAGTTGGATTTACGGAGGGGAAACAAGCCCTTCAAAAAAAAAAAAAAGTTGTCGCTCCCCAAATTCACACCGTATAATATAATATGTACAAGTATATAATAATAATAATAATAATAGTAATAATAATAATAATAATAATAATAATAATAATAATAATAGTAGTAGTAGTAGTAGAAGCAGTTATAATAATAAAACACAAACAAATTGAAAAAAATTGTTTCATCGAATGTTGTTCATTAAGATTTAGAATCCGTCCTACAAACATCGATATAATTTTGTAAGTTAAAAAACAAAAATACACAATCATAAAATAATTCCATACAAATATTATGAAAAATACTTTTATTAGTTATATAATAGTATATCTTATACACATTTTATATGGGCAGTTTGATCATCTTAATGTTTTAAAAATTAAATTTGAAATAACTGAAAGAAACTAACTGTAAAGATGAAAACTCCTTATTGTAAAAGCCATCTCAGAAGACGTATAAATAGATTATAGACTAATATATTATAATATTATATATAATATACTCATATATTCTTAACATTCGAAAATCTTAAAACTTTTTTGTTCTCAAAAAATGGTTAATACACTTACTATGCATGCAGTGGCGTAATTGTGGGGGGGGGAAGCGGGGCACTTGCACCTAACAATTTTTTAAGGGATAAAGGTATATATTTAACCGGAAGGGAGAAGTATCAGGATTTTAATAATAATAAATATATTATTTTGCCCCTCCTAGATTTTTTCTCAGTTACGCCACTGTATGCATGTATATAGGTATGATTGTAGAGCGGACTCTAGTTGTTTAGTTTTTGTGATCTTTAAAATTCGATATGACAACATTCAGAAAAAAAAACTGTGCAAACAGACGTATTATTAGTTAGGAATTTGAAAAATCATCATTAAAAGAACCTGGACAAGTTTAAGCGACTATAAACCATATAATATACCTTTACCTTCTATCTTATTACACAAAATTTATTTTTATTACAAAAAACGCGTGTTGTTTGAATTATCCAAATATCCTTGTAGAAAACCAGTCACTTTTCCCACATAGTCCGCCCTCATTATAATGACGCTATTATAGGAACGATACGTCATTTTCGGGTAACTTAATTTCCCTGTAGCCCGGATATGCAAAACAATCATTGAGCAACATCATTGATGTGTCGACTACGTATATCAATATTTTCCCACTTGAAAATTATGGAAATTATATGCAAGCTATATAGGAGTGCAAATGTTGAAAAGTCAATTTAATAATAAATGGTTTTAACATCACATAGAGATTATCATAGTGACGATGTGACAATGATTTTTTATTAGCCTTGCTTTTTAACCTTTTTATCGTACTGCAAATCCCCCGGCGATGGAAAAAAAAAGTGGTTCGCTTATTATTAAGTGATCGGACCCCTATTGAAAATCTGAAACCGCGCCCCTGCCTTGTCGTATCGTCATATTATTATATTAGCGTGTGTACAATATCATCTCGCGTTCGGTTTAACGTCCGACAATAACATAATATACGGTCGTATGCGAATGCATACGATGGTTTATGGGCGTGACCGAGGGGTGGTCGCGTATAGTGACGGGGGATTATGCAATTTCATAATAAATCATCGGTTATCGGCTTGTTCCTAAATAATCGATCGAAATATTGGAAAAAATCTAATAATCGAGCAAAATAGAAATTTCTTATTTATGGTACCTAACCTAACCTAACCTAACCTAACCTGGGCATGTTATTACATAATCTGATCAATACACGCAACATTCAACAAATTCATTGATATAACGGTTTTTATTACTGTTACATTGGAGATACGTGCTCTTCTAGTGGATAAATATTGTTATTTATATGATTTCGGAACCCGTCCAGAATTTACCAGTACACAAATGCAAATAAATATTAGTTGCAGACTAATCGGTTATTAGAATATTTTAGATCGACTACGTGGTAAATGATACACGAAATTATTCGATCGGCCGATTAACATGAATCGTGAAAATTAAAGAATCATCCATGCGTTTATAAGAAAAGGTTTTATGGCAAATACAATAACAGTTTGTATCGAAAATTAACAAGTTATACGAGATCACTGAAGATTTATTTTACACACGACGTTCGCATTACTATATCGTAAGCGCAATGAAACCTCTGGAAAAATAAAAAGGTAATAGACTTCTCTGTACACTCAATCCCTGAAATCTGAATGAGTTAACGTATACACGAAATCTATATATATGTGTGTCAAAACATTTTTAATATAATATAAAGTCTTAATTTAGCAATTTAAAATTGTTCTTTGGAGGCAGACGCGTACTTGGAAATCGTTTCCTAAAACGTCATAATATTTTTATTTATACGCGTTAATTCAGGGGAGACCGAACGGTGAAAAAATTAAAACCATTTTAAAATTTTTTTTAATGTAGGTATGCAAGAGAGGTTTCACTGCGCTACGTCAATGATTACACGTCATATTATACGCGTTACCGGTTATAATACACACATACTATATGATAACATATTAATAATTAATATAATATACTGAATCAGAGTTGTTCTCGTCGTCACTTCGTTTGATTTTACTTCTGAATCTGATCGTCAATATATGATGGATCTGCGGACCGATGCAGTAAACGTATGCACACACATTGAATAAAATATTATTATATGCTATATCATAATATTCTACAGACGTCTGACGTGCGCACGCGAGTCGAAATAATATTACGATGTGTTGGAATATTTAGTATTCATGTATATTTGTGTGTGGTTTTCCGGAAACTGTTGCGTGTTGCCAGCGTCGTCTTCGGCATCGACGCGAATATTATAATGTATTTACAAGAAATTATTATGTATATATATATATATATATATAGGCCACCGCGCTAAAAGATGTATCTCCATCCACGACTGACGGCAGCAATGTCGCGTAAAGACATAAATGGCGGCGTGCGACGGCTGCGGCCTTGGTTCCAGTTGTTTACTTGCGCTCCCAGCCAGCCGAGTTATAAAACCACGACGACGCGTCTTCACGCTTCACCCAAGCCGACTCCGAACCATTCTCCTGTGAACACAAATAAGACCGCTGTTATAATCGTCGATTACATTTTAAAATTTCAAATAATATATAAACCGACCGACTGTCATTAGTATTAAGGATACAATGAACTCGCCTAGAGGGAATATCAAGTTCGGGTGCCAATAGATACCTAAAGCTCATGTACCGTTTAAAACCTGCAGATTACCAGAGAAATCGGGAAAACACTACGAAAGGGTTGGGCATGATGTTAAGAACAATTTTCAGCAATAGACGATCACAACTACTAGCTATGTGTCATCTCAGAGGAGCCTTACCATAACCATTTACCGTTCGTATCAACACTGCAGCACAAACATAACGGGTGTTTGAAATTTTCGAAAGCGAAAGCGCTGCATTCATGTTCGTACGCCGCATTTACATTCGACGTATGACGAAATTATTTATTAAACACTCCTCGTTAATACGCACGATGATAACGAGTTCAGGGATGGATTTACTCTAGCCTCCCTCGTTTAGTTGCATATTGTATTTGTTTTATGCATGTTTTCACGCGACGTGGTGTTCGACATCGCTGCCGTTACCCTCAAACCCTTCACCCTCGGCCGAGATTGGTTTTCCTTTGGGTACATATCACAACAACCTTATTCACCCCAGCGACTGTGTACACATGGTATTCGAGAGATTTAAATTTTACCCTTCTCGAAGTCATAACTCTGTCCTCCGTAAAATAATTGTGTGTACAGCAGAATGTATGTCTAACGCCATAATAATTGGGGTTTACATCGTAAGGACACTACCGAGTTATTTCGAGTACTAAATTGGATGGTCACGGGCTTAGAAAACCAATTTCAAATATTAAACACGCAGTAAAGTGTCTAACTAAATTGTCAGTTTCTAAAAAGAAAATAGATGATCGACTACAAGTGATATTGGCTAAAATGAAGCGAAATTTTATACTGTGAAACTGTATAAAAAGAAAATGATGTGTCGAAATATAAATAATATTATAATAATAAAACAATCCACGCTAACTCACGGCTGTTTGATGCGACGACATTGTCGGCGGTGGCGCTAGATAGTCCATGTTCGAGTAGTAACCGCCGTAGTTCTGGTGATGATGCGCCGCCGCGTGATGGTGGTGCGGATGGTGATGATGCGGTTGGTGATGGTGATGATGAGACGAATAGCAATTGCCACCAGTACTGCCATTGGTCGAGTAGCCTCCGCTGGAGCCTACTGGAGACGATCTGGTGCTGTGATGGTGCAAATCCACCAGTCCCGATGGTGGCTCCGTGATGGCGGGGCTCCATATCGATCCTGGCGTGTTACCTCCACCGCCTATGCGATAAAAAAAATGTAAAACGTTGCCATTGCGCATTGTAGCGAACAAAATTATATAAAAGAGTTGAAATATGCGAATGAGAGGAGAAAACGAACGACGGGATCGATGAAACATTATGATATTATAGTGATAAAGACCAGACCGTAGAAGAGGTGGTTTTAAAGAAAAAAAAATTGGACAAAATATAGGCGTATCGGTAATAGTTATCTAACCCGTCGAAACGTAGTAAGTAAAAGCTAAACAGATTTAACGTTTAAATCCCACATCATGATGATTAAATATATATATTCGCACCGAGACCGTGTGTATGGATGTAGGCGGATCCAGATAAATGACCCTACAATAAGTCCCCGGGGCGTCACTACGTAGTTACACGCGCATCAGGCCCCTTCTTCTACGCCACCCACTTTTCGAATTGTAAACTCACCACACGTGCATTAAAAATAAACCGATGGCACGCCTATATAATAATAATATTGTTGTTCGTAAACTGTAATACGCATACGGGATTTATCCTGTTGGGGAACGCGTATAACGAGGAAAATGATCCCCGCACACAGTATCACACCTCCTTGTTCCCTTGAGGATGTTTATATGCAAAGCCTTGCGTGTAGGACGCGCGACTCCGAAGAGATACAATAAAGTGTGGTGTGGGTGCATGGTAAACGGTTAAGAGGGTAGTTATTGATAACACGAGTGCGATCGTTCGACTTACCGGAACTCGGGTGGTACACGGAAGGCGGCGGTTGTATGGGCGGCGTGCCGCTCAGTATCGGCTTAATGTACGACGAACCGCCGCCGGGCGGTGACTGCCGACTGGACGACAGCGAGGTGCCAGTGGACACGGGCGAGTTGCCGGCCGTCGAACTCGTCACGCCGCCGCCGCCCACGCCACCACCGCCCACGCCGCCGTTTATTGTCGGTGACATTTTGTTGTTGTTGTTGACCGGTGCGTTGCCACCGCCACCCGACGATTTCCCGGACGATTTCTGCCCGTTGTTGCCAGTCGAGTTGTTTCTAGATGACGCAGTCTTGTCCGTTCCCGTGCCGTTGTGGTGCTGCTGTTGGTTCTGTTTCACCTGTTGCCGGCACTTGGCCCTCCGGTTCTTGAACCACACCTGAAACACATCATCACGCCCATGTAGATCAGATTTATATTGCAATAGTCGTCTAAGGAGTCGACTAACCGAAATTCGGGCATACGAGGTGAAACTAATATAAAAAATAATATGATACTCGAGGGGTGTATCTACTTTTTTTTATTTAGACACGCGCCTGGTCGTAGCTAACACGTTTAATCGATGGCTTGACGAACCAGCTCAAAACTTTTGAAACTATAACGATGAATTTGTATACATGACAAAAGAACAATTTTTTGTTTTTCTATATGGTGATTTCGCATTATGAGCAACGAGGTAACCACCTGTGGTCGGCGAGAGTAATCAGCCCGTCTGACTACTCTCGCCGACCGCGAACGGTTACCTCGTTGCTCATAACGCGAAATCGCCAACTCTACTTATTCTATTTTTTTTTTTATTATTATTATTAGCGCGTTAAATTTCATTTACGAGTGCCTATTCCACTTTACCTCGTGATGACACATAAGCAAGTGCGTCAAAACTCACGACAGACATAGTGTAGTTGAGCGTTACGCTGTGGTATATATTTTATAAATCAATTCGACACGCGTGAAAACATCCCTGAAAAACGAGGTTACAATAACACGAGAAGTAATTCGTAAATACACACAGTAGCGTTTTTCTTCTGCGAAAAAATCAACTCCAATGAGTCTAGTAGCACTGCGGCAGCACAGGATTATCACGCCACACCGTATACATTATATTATATACGCGTATCAATTACGTGAAGTTCGTCGCGAAGCCGTACACACTACGCGCGATGACCGATGCGTAGCAGTGTCTCGGTCGTCCACGCGTCGTGTAAAAATACAAAAAACCTTTAGCCGTTTTCCGACGCCGCCACCGCCACCACCACCCCCACTACCAAGTCCTAAGCGTATCGATTTTATTTCCAACGTTGGCGTTAACCTAGTTTCTTTGTCTGTTTTACGCTAACAAAAAAATTCACTCGCACGCACCGAGCTTACTAATATAAGCCGTTATAATATGTATAGGAGAGAGGACGAAACAAAATGCAATCGGCCGATTGTAATACTTACACATGATAAGAGCGACAATCTTCAAAAGTATAATATATGCTTGTTGTGAATTGTTTGAGCATTACTATTTTTTTTTTTTTTATAGCTGCATGTGTGACTAGTTATCGATGCATCGTAATAATGTGCGTGCAATTTTGAAATATCAAATGTTACCATCCGTTCAAATCGCTTAAATAAATATTTCATAAAATAAATCCGTCATCGATGGCGCTTGCTAATAAAAATGGAAATTAATGATACTCGATAAATTTAGAAAGATTTATTACCGTCTCCACTTAAAATGTATTCCGAATAATTTACTGCAGTGATAACCGTGACGTGTCGAAACGTATTTACGAAAAGTGCGCGCGATAGCGTACAACGGCAGCAATTGTTTGTCTAACGATTCTCTTAAGTTCTAAGTCCTAATATACAGACGAATGTTATAAAAAAAATTCGGCTAATGGAAAAAATGCTACATCGATTCTACTCTGAGATATTATTATATTGATGAGCGAAAATGATGACAACGCTAAAGTGGCTATAGATTACGCAGCAAGTACTTTTTTTGCGTACGCACGATTGACCAATATTCGCTAACGACGGTTTCACCAGGCGTATACACCCTACTACCTGCGGCTATATTATCGTATCAATTTTTATAACCAGCCAAGTGGCATCGGCGAGAGAACTATAGTTTAAAATCCGTACACGTCATGGTGCGTATAATAATAATTTGATAATATATAATAATATATCACAGCATAATTATATTATTATACGCACTTTCCACATAATACAATATTGAATTTATTGTCGTCTCGGATATGACGTGATCGCATTTATTATTATACCATACACGCATTATGATCGTCATCGTTAAGAAAAACGTCCGCGTGTGCGCATATATGACATTATTATACGACATATTATTATAATTTAAGTCGTGTATATTGTATGAGCGCGGGACGGCAACGAATATTTTACCAAGACAATTTATTCCGGGAGCTATCCCTTTTCGCGGCGGCGGTTCTCTTTATAATGTAACAGCCGCGGCGGGCGGAAAACGTGACCTCGCACGAGATGCATTGGTTTTATGACCGTGTACTAACCAATATACGTGCGCGTACAGATGCGTTTTTATCACGACATTATAATAATAATAATACGAATATTCGGTCGTCATTAATATTATATAATATAATATTATAAGTATTGTGTAAGGTAGGCGGCGGAGGGTATATGCACCGGAATATTATAGTATAGTAGCCGCGGTAAACTGTATAGTAGTATAATATAGTATACCTACCCACACCTATTATAATATGTTTTATTAAACAGTCGGCGGGCCGCGCGTACGTATTGTTCCGTGTCACGAACGCGACTCGCCGTCGCGGCCGGGCAGAGCGGGTACATGGGTACCGAATTCAATATAATATTATTTCGTCTGAAAACCGGACCGAAGCTTAGGTATGTGGTTGCCGCACGATCGATGGGGACAGCTAGAGAAAGAGAGACAGACTGACGGAAAAGGAATAGCGAGACCCGACCGGTTTGCGTGTGAATAACAAAAACTGCAAATAAGCTACACAAAATAATATGCACATAATATTATAATACACCCAACGAAATATCGATCGCGAAAAATTTGCTGGCTGTCGAACTCGCCACTATGTCTTCATCATTTGTCCAAATGATTAATTAGGATGATGTGAATCGTGCTGTATCAATTATAATCACAAATCGTTTTCTAGGGAATCCAAAGAACGATCGTCCTATCGATTTTTAAATACGAACGTATCACCTTACCAATTATAATAATATTATTTCGGATGATTGGATACAAATTATACTATTAGGTATAGGCTAAATAGTATCATTTTAAATGCCCACCGACTCGGCTGTGAAACTTATTATTCATTTTCAAATTAAATAGAATCAATTATTAAATTTGTGCACCTATTTGGCTATTTGGCTCAATAAAAGTCAGAAAGTTCACTAATATTCTCAAAACTAAACCAAGTAACCTAATCTCAAGATCTTAGCCCCTAATATTATATTGTTAAAATAATACCCTCGGCCAGAGAAAGTCTAATCGGTTGTGCTCGGTCGGCTTAGTCGTACTTCACAGTAGACGTCATATTATATAAACGCATGTCTGTAAATGGGAAAAAGCAAAAGTTTAGCGAAGATAGGGGAGGGGAGTGTGCCGGATATGCTACAATGGCGACGTATAACCGACGGGGCAGATAACAACATCATTTTTCGCCGGAAGTGTGTGAGGCGGCGATTATTCACGAACTCATTCAAAGTATACCAGTGGCGACACCGTTAGAAGGGGTTGTTAGAATTGGGGTAGGAGGCGGGATTAACCGATGACGGACGAGCTGTATACATATATATATATACACAGAAGACCAGGAAGGACGGCGAGAGTTATCCTCCCCGAGCGGCGCAGGCGCACCACCATGAAGTACATACCTTGGGGTGGAGGGTTGGGGCACTTCTACGCTGCCACAGTAGTCGGGGGTTATTCGGCTGCATGCGCGCCGCCCCAATCGCCCATTGCAACGGCCTTTATCGTTTTCATGAAATAGGGGGATGAGAGGGTAAAATTGTGGTGGCGATAAGTTCTCATAACCGTCAGATATTATTTTCAATACCGTTGTCCGCAGACTATACTTTTTAGAAGATTTTCGAAAGGTTTTCATTCTTGAACCTAATTTTGTATAACAGCATTATATAGTTAGATAGCTGGTACCTACCGATTTTCTCCATCTAGAAGTCGAAATACGACAGAATATATGTTTACATTCCCGAGGATTAGTCTCTTATTTTCGATTAATGGATAGATTAAGTTGTTCGGTAAGTCTTGTAATATTTAGTCAGACATCGAGTATGTTATACCACTCAAATATACATTTTTTTTAATGATATTTCTTGGAACGTGGGCATTGTTGTGTATATTATACGTTTATATTATAATATTACGCATTATAATGTAAACGATAAGACAAAAATAGTAAATGTATACACTGTCCCCTAATTCGACTAGTACCTATTTAGTATTTACCAATATTTTCGATTCTTGGCTTTCTAGCATATTGCCCCCCCCCCATCTTTCTACACTGTTTCTAAACTGATAACATAACTCGACTTACAGTGATAAACCATTGAAAAATAGTATGAAATTAAACGAATAAATTACCTGTACTCTTGATTCGGGCAAGTTGATCTTCAGGGCCACCTCTTCACGCATGAATATGTCCGGATATCGAGTTTTGGCAAACAATGTTTCCAGCACGTCCAACTGCGTCCGGGTGAATGTGGTTCGTTCACGCCGCTGCTTTCTTGGGTTTCCAACTGTATATAAAAACAAAAAGCACTCATTATTTGATACTTCTGACGCTGGTGATACATGCAATACAATATAGTTTAAAAGATACTCAAAACAAAATTAAAATTAGTAAACAAAATATTATATACCGTAAACAGTTACTCTTACTGTTGCGAGCCACTTCCCTTTACAGAAAAATTCGAGTTAAATTTTATATTTATTATTAAATAAACTATAAAATCTTAAATGATAAAAAAAATAAAAACTATTCAAAAATTATAATAATTTAACGTATAAAATAATATTATATTTCACGATGAAAATTGCTATTATACTCTAGATGACTACGGCGGTGTCACCTATATTTATAAAGCATTTGCATTGGATAATCCTAAGCTCACTCCAATATTAATATTATAGGATTAAAACTATTTTATTAATTAATTCATTTCGTCTTTATTGAGCAATTAATAATATTTAAAAGTTAAAATGCTTTACTTATATTACCATTATACAAGTAATAACTATAAAGCATAATGTGTATTATAGTAATAAGTTAATAAAAAATAATAAAATTATATAAACATCTAAAACTAATTATTATTTATGTAATGTAACAAAAATTTATGTAATAGATTCGTTATATATAATACGGTCTTAATTAAATCATATTATGCGTTCCTAAAAAAATGTTCGTTGAAAATAATAAAATATTGTTAGCTGTTTAGTATAATATAAAACGCTCTTTCTCTTAATATTTTAATTTTGATTAAAACAATGACTTAATAAATCAATTATTACATTAAATATTGGTAACGTGTGTAGTTTTTATTATGATAAAATCGTTCGGTTATGCAGCACCTTTATCCATTATGACAAATTATTATCTATAAAAATATTGCAGTAGGTATATCGTAATTTAAATATTTAATGTACCATAAATATTAATTCACAATTGTACAACTGCAGATAAATGACAAAGAATATTACTCAATACTCAATGAAATAAAAAAAAAAATTCGATGCAACTCCATGCTAAATCAAAGAAAAGGAAACGTAGATATAATAAAATCTACGCATTATATAACACACAAAAATACACACACACATACAATATTATATAGATTTCTTATTCCCTAACAAGAACCCCTATGGAGCGCAGTGCTCACTATTCACTATCGAGTGCCCAACGAATAAACACAGAACAACCGGAGACAACTCCTATAATGTTCAAATCGACCAGGCATTGAAAGAAAACCACAATACAATAATATTTCTATAAAAATTACTAATATTGTAAAATGTAATACGTTTTTCTTTCATAAATTTAAGGTATACACGACCTATACAATAAACAACGTATAGTAAGCGTACGCAGTGAATGGATAAATTCAACAATAAGTAAAAATAAATTCTACACCGCAATGGCCTGACTATTGCTACCAATGGGATCGATTAAAAAAAGTATATGGTTTTAGTTATATAATTTATCTTATTTCAAACGTAGCATGTAATTGTAAAATATAGCCATAAAGGTTGAACATTAACGATGTATAATATCACACGACCTGGCCGGAATTCTATCAAAATTATGTATATATAAATACAAAACTATTAGCCGCCCATCCTTTATATGTATATTTATTTTTCAAATATGAATTGTGATGCGTATGAAGTATGAATTGCCTCAACAACAAAAAAAGATCACCGCGGTCTTGCAAGTTTCGTTGTTTTACAAGACAGACAAAAATAATGACTGACTATACGTTCTTATATTATTTAGGTATTTATATCTATGTCAATAGTCGTATAACAATAGTATACGCTGCAACAATTTATTAAATTACACGCGTATTGCGTTCCGGCGCTGCGGTTGTCGGGAAGGATGTGGTGGTTAATAAGGTTACGCGACGGCGGCATTCGGGGTTGTATAACTTTTTACCGTGCGTTCGCTTCCCCCGCCGCCGAAGCCGAAAACTGACGATCCCGGTCGTTTCAACGTTTACGATATTATAGATATTATATCGCATTATCCTTTTCGTTTCATGCGCGATTCGCCGACTGTCGCCCCCGGCCGACCGCCGAGTGATGTCGTCCGTCCATCCGGAATAAATCAATCGGTCTATACTCGGGTGACGGTCCGACTTTTGCCGTTTCCGCGTCGCCCTACCAGCCGCGCGCGTAATATAATAGCGACGTAATTTATTATTTGTCGTCGAGTTCAAAGGGCAGCGGGGCGGGTAATGATCGGGTTTATTGGATTCGCGACGCGGCTAAAGAGTCAAAGAGCCCGTGGATAATGCGATTTACGATATTATAGTGCATTAACTGCCGTTTGTTTTCACGTGAAAAGCGATTCGGCGCGAG
This sequence comes from Schizaphis graminum, assembly GCA_020882235.1. Taxonomy (NCBI): domain Eukaryota; kingdom Metazoa; phylum Arthropoda; class Insecta; order Hemiptera; family Aphididae; genus Schizaphis; species Schizaphis graminum. Next base: position 13,460,322 of record CM037033.1, on the reverse strand, counting down.
GTTTTCCTCCTTTACACGATTGGACGCGAAGAAAATAAAATGAAACGTTAAATTCACCGATTTTTTACTTTTGCATATATAGGTACAAATTATTATAGTATATTATAATATATACTAAATGACAACTTGTCCGCGGACTCTCGGGAGCCGGGCTCCGCGAAACCGAACGTCGTTATCGGAAAACGAATAGAAACGGCCAATGTAAAATCGATACACCGCGATAAACGAACTCTGTTTCTTCGAATGTAACCGTATATGCATCGAACGACACATTGGTGCATTTGTAAGACATGTTTTCAAAGTGATCTTATCTGCCGAGATGCCTCGCTCGATAAACGTATATAAACAACAAACCCGACGCAGCTATATACTGTACGGGCCACATGTCTTGAGACTTGAATTCGTATTGTACACGTGTACGAGCGAAAATATGCCAACGCATAATAGTATATAGGTCATCGGGTTCGGTACACTCGATGTGTACCCGAGGGTAAAGCTACTACATCAAATCGAAATTGGTACTAAAATTGAAATAATATAAGTCATTAGGAACGACGCATTCAAAATGTTATCCACCGCAGTGACCACCACTATCGCCGTTGGGCCATGTGTGAACCATAAATCATAATTAAGACAGTATTATAGGCATTTACGGACATCGGCGACCACCGATGTTTGTGACCCGTTCGGTACACATTTCTTATCTCCAAAAATTGTTACACGAGCAATAAATTTGTTTTTTTTTTTAATTTGTTTTATTATTATTATTATTATTATTGACATCTGCATCGATTTTACTATAACTTCCTTTTCTATGTCAGGCCACACACGTGTTATATAACGACGTAATAAATGTTAATATTAATATTAATGTGTACAGATAAGCTAAATAGTAATGATTGTTTGTCGATATAATATGCATGAGCATTATAACGACCACCTATATTATTATAGTTGTATAATACTTTTTTTTTTTTTGCAAAAACAGTATTTATTTAATTTTATTTCCCTTTAAAGTTCTAATATATTAGGTATATATATTTTAATCTCATAATAAAAATCACCGATCCTACACTATAGGGACTCGTTATATAGTTGACACCCTTTGTACTTTTCTTTGTGTGGTGACCATATCACCGTAGAAGAGGTTTCACAAATGTTACACATACTAAAACACAGTATTTTTTTTCTGTAAAAAGTTTCAGTGTTATGACACACACACACACACCTATTTTCAGACCGTTAAAGATTATACAATTTTTGGGTAAACCGAAACGTTTTTACACTGCATTGTTGTTAAATAATAAAAGATTTAATTCGAACGGGTCGAATTTCATACGATATAATATCAGTTGATATATGACATGGTCAAACCAACATTATGTCCTTTGAATTTTGGTAAAAGCATGAGTCGTTTGCTATTGGATTCTACGAATTTTACAAGGGGTGTTTATACACGAGCCATTTATTATTGTTATGAATATATATATGATATAATAATATTACACGATACACAACTGAGGTTTAGCGTTTATTGTGTTACATTGTATGTAGCAGGTAGGTTAAAAAATATGTATTTCGGTTTTAATATAATATAATGCAGTGCCGTGGACTATATTATACTATATAAATAATATAATATTTTATATTATGTTTGCTCGAGCGCGTTATTATTGTTTCACATCGACTACGATAACTGACGAGAAGATAGTACGTAAAAAGCCATACAATAGTCGTTGAAAATATTAGGTCACCATCGTCGTAATCGGTACGAAAGACAGGAATCAAATTACGATGACGTGGGTTATACACCGCCGTTTTTTCTATACTGCTTTAGGTACTAATATATGTATTAGTACTTAGCTATCATACCATTGTAGCGGTATTGTATTGAAAAAATGTATAGTAACGCAGTTAAATTTGAGGGATGCCTATGACTTTTTTCCCTTTAAGACTCAAAAAATTGGAAAAAAAATCCAATAATTCATATTCATTAAGATTGCACCATATATGTGCATAAACACGAGTTTTCTGTCAAAGCGAAGTTGCTGATTAATGTTAAATGCAAAGCTCATTTAATATACTTTAATATAGCCATTTTCCTAGTTTACACTAGGTACTAATAAGTTATAATCATTCATAATAAGCCTGCAATTATATAGTAAATAAAATTGAAAATATGATGAATAGTTACCACAGTCCACAAGTTTTGTGCTGTAATTGTGTTGTGTACCTATTAAAAAATAAGTAGGTATAAGTACAGTACATAGAACACGGACTTATAATATTTAAAAATTAATTTTGTTAAAATGATTTTAATATAAATTGATTACAAACATTTGTAATACTTTTTTACAATTTATAATTGTAACTCTAATTTCAAATAGATAGACACATTGACCAAGCTGTAAATTGTAAATAATTAATATATTATGAACGAATACTTTAGAGTCTGAGCCAGCGCCGGATAAGCAAAGTATCGGCCCACCGAGCTTTAGGGTTTTAAACGAACCACCAAGTTAAACTCGCTAATTTGCTAGCCCTATTCGGGCTTGGTCTGAGCTAAGTGAGCCATAACCTATATTTTATTCTGAATAAACGCAGAAAGATTAAAACATTTTTTATAATATACGCGGCAATGTTGCATATCTAATATCCACCTATAAAAAAAACCAAGGTTTTAGTACATAATACTGAATGGGATCGTCACCGCACTCGAGTGTCTATTATAACAACTGCAATTTATTGATTTATTGCATACGATTTTTTCCTTAAAATATTATTTGTATGCTGTAAAAATCACATAAAAATCCAATTCGAATGCGTGGATCAACCTGATATTTATCATATTATGATTTTTTCTTTCAAATTTGTGGTTTACAATATAATACATAATATATAAATATAACAATATACAGTATAGTAGGTATATGTAGGTGGTCAAAGTATAGTAAATTATATTTGATTTCAATGGTCTCTCTCGAAGAACAAATTGATATATTATGACTTGGTTGCGCAATCGGAGATAAAAACCGTATCGAGTATTATGGTCCATAAAATATGTTGGATGGGTATTGTTACACGCACCCCATGAATTATAAGTTGTAGTCGTACGTTTGTAAGATAAATTGAAATTTTTGGTAACCAGCATAAGATTATTTAAAAAAAACTGTAGGTAATGTTTTTCTAATATATTAGCTAGTGTTAAAAATATTAACTATATAATAATAACGTAAAATGGTCTATTTTAAGAAAGCTACTACATAATATGTAGGTAAATATTTAAGATTTTGAAAATAAATTATCTATAGGTACACCTATACTTTATTATTATTATATTGTATAATGCATTAAAATCCCTATGTAATATTTTTATTAATTATAAAAAGATTCCAAATTTATCTTTTGTTAATATTTAATACTATAATTTGAAATTATTGAAAAAAGTGTAGATCCTAAAATATATGTGGAATAATATGTAAATTCGTTTTATTTAGAATTCTTCAAAATGTATTTGACAATTATTACTAACTCGGTAAATTGTGAATTGTAAAAAAATGTATGCCTGCAATATGTGTCATTTTATGCATTTTGACAATAAACTTTAACAAAGTCAGTATATTTATGGATTCGTTTAAATATATTGCTTATAAAATATTTATTATTTGGTTATTTGCAGGAGTTGTGCTTAATCGGTCATTTTTACCGTAAATAAAATATAAGCATACTACTATTATATTTCATATATTCAAACACTCAGTGGGTTTGTACTCTTTGTATTACATTTTATTGTTACATTTAACGTGCAGACGGTTTTAATAACATATATATATATATATATATATATATATATATATTTTACGCACATTATTATTGAGAAGACATAGTTGACTCATCGACACACACACATACATATATGTAATATATTATGAGCATTATCCGCTATACAGTTGGTCAGTTTTTGTCCATTCACTAGGCCGAATTGTACAAGGATTTCTTTCTTGTGAAAAAAAAAATGAATGTATCGAAATTGTGATATCAAGAGCGGTATCGTTTGACACATCGGACAAAATCCTGCAGGATTCTAATAAATCAAGTTTTTTGAAGTCTAGTAATTTATTATTTTATAACGGCATCATTGATCGCGCATTATCTTGTTATAAGGGGATTGAAAGCGGCAACTTATTAAGGGGTTGTGCATTGTGTGTGTGCGTGTGTGTATGTACGTAATATAGTCAATCTTGCATTGTGCATCTATTACGCGGCGTCGTGTTTATTGTACGATGAGAAGTAAATGATTGTTTGTACGAGTAAATCGGAGTGTGGCCCACACAACGCGCAAACAATGTCATATGATAAGAGAAGGTACTGCAGTAGAATATTACAATAATAAGCGGTTTTCTACAAGAATCAGACCCATAAACCCTAATACAATTACGAATTCCTAGAATTATTCGTTTTTAACTCGGTAAAAATATTTGAGCGAATCATTCTATTTTCTGAGTTCTCGACATTATTGTGGTAGTAAAGTTTTCATTAAACATATCAGCTTGTAATTACTATTTTTATTTCATCGGTGTAAATATTCATTTATTTATTTTAGTGTCTATTAATTCATATTTTGACAAAAAAAATTACGTTTAAACATACTTTTTCTATACTTGAAACGACGAAAATCGATTTACATATTAATCTAAAAGATAATAAGTCAAATTAAAATCGGATTATCTGAAGTGCCGAGTTATAATTTTGTCAGGCTTAAGTAGAATTATAGGTCTAAATAATAACAAAAATAATTCACTTCAGAAAAAAAATTTTGTTGATAGAGTTGTTTTTATGTTTATGGATCATGTACATGGTGTTAATGAAATCCTATACTCGTATAATACTTACTCTTGTACACATTTGTTCAATTACCAGACTTATTGAGTATTTTAATAAAAGTTATTTAAGTACTTTTTATAAGGTATCTATTTTTTACATTTTTATAATACTTTTAAAGTGATTTGTATTCGACATTATTCAACATATTTTTTATATATATATATATGTCACGATAACGATAATAAAACATAGTGTACCTATAATATATTGATTTGTTCAGAACGAATAAAGAAATATTTACTGTAGCATTCTGCAGATGGTATACTACAATAAGCGGTCATATTCAAGTTTTCTTGGTACATAAGTATAACTGTTATAGGTACTTGTTTTTTATTCTGATTTCCTTGTATTTGAAACTTGAAAGTTTTCTATATACAAGTCATTTTTAATAGTTAAATGTCAACTGCTAGCTGCTACCTACCTACCTACCTACATACATACATACATACATACATACATACATACATACATACATACATACATACATACATACATACATACATACATACATACATACATACATACATACATACATACATACATACATACATACATACATACATACATACATACATATATACATACATACATACATACATACATACATACATACATACATACATACATACGTCACACACACAAACTATAACATTTAACACAATTACTATTATATTATAATCCCTACCGTGAACCATTCCCGTTATTGTATGATATTCAATAATGGTCGGAGTTCTACATTTAGATGGCGGGGCGTAAAAATATTTTCCGATTTGGCACACCCGAATTATATCTCAATATATATATATATATATATATTCTATATTATGTTGTAGGTAAAAAGAAATTTACCAGAGATAATATGATGCTGTGTGGATATACACATTATATTATAGGGCGCAATGATAAAAGGGGAAATCTTTCCAACTGTTCCGAGTCACACATAATTTTTACTTCATATTATTTGTAAAAGATTTTTTGTTGTATCAGGTTTATATAAAATAAAAATACCCCATTATTATTGCACACAAGGTGTCATGGTGTGAAATATTATAAAACAGTGGTAGGTATGACCTATTCAATAAGTCCATTCATGTTAGAACGATGTAAGTCGCTATATTTGTACAAGCAAACCGTTCAACAATAACAGTTAATGGTGGTGTGTATACTGTACATTTATTATATAGAGCAGGGATGGGCAGACACAAAACATTATTTCTTCATTGATTCACAGAAAAACTACTTGGAAAAATATATTATTAAAGTATAACTGCAGTGTACTCGGCTAATGGTGGTTTTGGTCTTTGATCGTTCTTTAAAGTACAATCAGTTTGACGGTATATTTAATAGTATAATTTAATTTCGAACATATTTAACCTGTATGGGTGTTTAAATTCAAACTATACTGTGACCCATATTGTAACAAACATTAATATTTGAAATACACGAGAATGAATTTGATATTTAATTAGCATTATTCGGATGTAGTATCATAAAGAAATATAGAACAAATATATAGTATATAGGTATCATATATGTTACTGCGAATGTTCGCAATTGGTGAATGCTGTCAGTCACCGGTTAATGTCGTCATACACCAAAGTCATTGGTGAATGTTAGCATATTGATTAAATTTGTACTGTTTGTAAAAATTTACTAGCGAATATTGACATTTATATAACGATATTGGTGAATGTTGGTAATGCCGATATTATTAATCTAATTTTATCTAAAATTTTAGTACCTATACCCATACAAGATGTAATTGCAAGACAAAGTGCACAAAAAAAAAGTGTGGTTGTAAAAATGTTGGCATTTTATGCAGTTCAAAATTTCATGACAGTTTGTCATGTTGCAATAAGTAGAACAATTTTCGCTGTTGTTTCAAAATAATAATTTTTGTACGGCAAAATAATCATAATTAATAAAAGTAACTGTTAATATTTATAACTAAACATATCATTTCTATTTTATATTATTGTCTATACTCTATAGTACTATAGATACTATAATATTATGTACGAATACGTAACCTAAGTCATTATTAACTAAAACTGTGTGTGTATGTCAACATTGACCAAAATCCTAATGTAAATTTCAACATTCACTAGTATATATCTAGGTGTATTATTTTAATTTTTCAACATACATCAATTTAGTAGGTGTATGTCGACATTCACTAGATGATTGTCAGCACTCACAAATTGTGGAAATTCACTGTAACATATACAGTCGCACACAAAAGATTTTTCCTGATACATCGGTTTGCTATAAGTTAATCATTATCACAAAACTCGTACTTTAATAAACTATTTGGTTTTTTTTTTCATTTAATATAGCACAGTATATAATCTACCACGAGTTGGGGAAAAAGTATGATTGACGGATAAGAAAAATGTCATCAACCATTCAAAATCGATAAATTTCTCTTTTAAATATTTAATTATATTATTATATATTATTTGTAAAAAATAAATTAAATTTGACTATGAAAAAGACTAGTAGATGAAATTAATCGTATTCCATTATCATAGAAAATATAAATGGAACCATTGGAACCATATATAGTACAATGTCCATGATTTATTATAATTGTAAAATTAATTTGTTATTACTATTTTATTATATGATCATACACGCATGTATAGTATATTATATTATATACTATATATAGGTAATGATCGTGGATATTGTATATTATCGGATTTTATTAAATGGTTGACACAATTCTTACAAAATTCAAACCATTGCTTTATTGCTCAACACCTCCGTTATATAAGACACACTCATACATACATACATATATATATACATATATATATATACAATATACATACACACGGCAGGAAATCGACCACCTACCTAAATCAAAATATAGAATGTACCAACGCATTTTCCCGTAATAATAGTAGGTATGCGTATAAACTGGGAAAACGCCATGAGTCGACTACCGCTGTGCGTATACAATATGGCGTTGAAGCTGTACATTATACATTTATAGTTTAACTACTATGCACTTAATTTGTTACACTACACCCATAAATAGTATGTAAGAACCGTTTCCGCAAATAATAACCGCACTCAGGCTTTACAGTCTTGGTTAAGAAACACAAAAAACGCATATGAGGTTAGTACAGAACTACAGAATACAATAATTTCCGTGTCGAATCGATTTTATTCTTTTGGCATTATCGATATACAAAAATTGTTATACAAATCTGAGTGGTTATTTTTTGCGCGAAACTGTAGTTATTACAAACAATGGGCGTGTTGCAATAGTGTACATCACAATAGGACAAAGGACTTCTAGTACTTCCATATTTGTTTTTCACAATCGCTAAACACATTACTAACTACAGATACATAATATTATTTCATGTTACGACAAATCCAAATCTGTAATTTTATATTATATATTTTGATTTTTTAGATAAATGTAGGTATGCTTATTTTTACTTTTTGAGACGTAGCTCTTTATTTTGGAGTGTTTATTGTACATTATAATAACGTTTGTCAACAAAACGACATTCTTTTATTATATAATTTAAATGCACCCGCACACAGATGAGTGTATACCAGCACAACGCATACAAAAACATAAGTACAAAAATAAAAGTTAGGTTAAGAATTTAAATACTTATACATGGTTTTTAAGCGTATACTACGTGCTTCCATATACCTAGTGTTTTTTAAGTCTACAAGTCCTCTGTCCTGGTATACACAATAATTTGATATTTTATCGGCTATTGATATTGATATATATTATGCTTACGGTGATTGAACAGGGACAACGTAGTGGAATGATGATGGTGATAGTTCTGACCAGCTGCTGTCGGGTAACAGCCCATGCTGGTCTGCAGCGTGTCCATCAGCCCGATGCTGTTGACGCTGGCGTACGGCGAAGACGCCGCAGAAGTCTTGAGGTGGTACGCAGCGGCGGCGGCCTGCATGGATGAGCCTAGTGACGGCGGTGCGCCGCCCGAGCCACCCGCGGCGGCGAACGCTGCGGCCGCGGCAGTAGCAGGGAAACCGCCCAACTCCCCGCCGCTCTCCTGGCTGCATCTGTTCGAGTGGAAAGAAAAACAGAAAAAAAATGCGAAAAACAAACGATTAATAAAAACCAGTGCTTTTACAACAACAAAAAATAGACATAGTCCATGACAATGGCATTGACGGTGCGGAGTAAAGAAATTTAAAATTATAAGAAATAAAAAATAAAAAAATAAAAACCATAGGTATATTATAATAAGAATATAATAATATTATAATATACGTATATATCGAAAGGTGGCACTGCGATGTAAAGGCGTTGATGGTTTTAGTGTCATAAAAAAAAAAACAAAATATGTTAAAAGTCAAGGCATATAAAAAACTCGACTCGGCGAAATTTATATGATATACCTATTTTCTATACCGTACACTAGTCATGAGAGGACACACTTAAACGTTTACATAATAATGATATATTATATTATAGACACACACCATAGGTATTAATGTATAATACATTGTGTAAAACGTTTTGTATATACGTATAAATACCTAATAACATTACGACTCGAATATTCGTACAAACTATTTATGAAAACCGTATCGTAATTATCTACTTAAACAACTATGTCGGTACCTAATCCTAATGGCTAATAATAACGTTAAAATTATTAATTTTATTATAGTTACCTACGACTATAATAATATTCATGCAATCGTATTTTAATACTTTGTTGAAATTCGTAGTACTGAACCAAATGATATAACCTGAGATCCAAAATTACGTCGGGCGCTTCTCAAATCCGTCATCGGTTCGTTACATCGTAACCATGATACCTCATTTCTCGTCAACAAAGCTGCAGGATACTTCCCTTATATTATATTTACACGTATATATTCTTAGTTGAAATGAGGAAATATTCTTCAACTATTACCACTTTGGTTTTTGACATTGAATAATTTTCGAGGTTTATTTAGGTGTACATCGATGGTTGCATATAGAGGTTAAAGCGACATGTACGGTCTGCCTTTTATTATCAGAAAGTGTAAATAGCTGGCTAGCTTTTCACGTGTAATTTTCTTAAAAGTTTCTTTTTGCTTGCCAAAAATTTAACGTTATAATCGAAGTTCTTCTCATGATTTTATATTTTTACCGCTTCATATATACAAAATTAACTATGTGCAATATACGTACATTTAAACTATGTAATTGAGTAATATTACTTATTATTTAACGTGAGTAATTGCAAATGATAAAACATGTACGCATTGACGCATTGTACAAAAATAAAAAATAAAAATAAAACTGATTTTATAATTATATATATATGTATATCCTTTATCCTATATACATATAGGTAGCTTGGTATAATAAAGCACTTGAATGTAAATTTACTCGCAGTGGTATTTAAAATATTATAATTTATAACATTGCCAATAAAAATAGAGTAGGTATCATAATATATTCAGAAGATGCGGAGAAATTCTTTAAACGCGTGGGATATGAGAGATTCTTCCGAATGCAGTGCAACAAACAATGGAACACACGTCATAAGACTCTACCCGATCATGGTTTTATACGGTCCGATTGAGGAACTTCGTCGGGTTTCGAGTGCAACACAGACTTGGATAAGATAACTCGACCTTCAAATTAAGAAAAGCTACCAATTTTCATTAACCGTCACAATTTTATGTTTATTTCACTAATTATTTTATTTAAATTTAAACCATTGTGTTGTATACTGCCTATTCAAATCATACGTAACATAATGTTATAATATATTAAAACAAAATTTAACTAATAACATATTTAATATTATACAGGTACAAATCGTTAGTAGAGGCATAAGACGAGCCGCTTTGCGCATTTATCCACATCGGGCTTAATTTGAAAACACATCTTTATATCCTCCGATATGGATTAGCGGCGGTCAATTTTATCGTCATAATATTATATGATTTTGGGTTGTGTTTATAGCTTATACCGTTATTGTAGTTACATGTTCAAAACAACGCATACGCATAAAAGTCGAATAATAATATTAGTCGACGTCACTGATTCGGTGATAGAACGCAACGTCACTATAGCAATCAAGGATATTAGGATTATACTATATGTTGTAAGTTCTAGATTGTTGACATTTACGTGTATAAAATAAATGTACACTGTCGCTGTTATTTTAATAAATTAATTTTCGTTTTATAATATTATTGGTATGTTAAATATTGGAGCTTTCACATATAAAATTAATAAAGTTGTAAAACACTCAGTGCATATGATTATAATATAGATATTGGGCAATGATAATAATAAAAACAATAAACGCATAAAAAAGTATTTACGAAATAGATAAAATTATCATATAAAAAAAATCTGGTATAGTTACTATTTGTATTATTTAAATACGTACCTATTAACGATTGATAATACTACAATATGGTTTAAATAATTGGTAGGCCTACATAGTAGTCCGAAAATATAATTTTGAAAAATGTATCAAATTTTATTTAAAAAAAAAAAACTTAATTGTTATCTGATTATTTTAGTTAGTTTCAAAAAAAAAAAAAAGAAAAAACTATATTTTTATTTTTAGGCAAGTATTAACAAGTAATAAATTACAAGTATGTAGTTAACATTAACAATTAATTCAGCCAGTGTAAAATATTTCAAAATAATAATATTATTAATAAAATATTACAGCGATACAATATTTACCAGATACCTATTAAACAGAACAGTACCTATTTGAAATATGTATTACGTACATGACGAAAATTATTATTAATTGATAAAAATTTGTAATAACATAACAGTTTTAATTAATAAACATTATTATAAATATCGAAACAAGGAAAAATTACAAAATTTAATTCATTGGTAGGTACCTATAATATGTATAGTAGGTAATAAGCTAAAAGAAATGCATCATTTTATTCCAAAATCCATAGTCCTGCTTATTATCAAAATATACTTCAAAGATGTAATGGAATTATTTTAAATGTTTTTTTTTTAATGATTATTCAAAATGAATTGGCGCAAAATTTTTGCATTCTTAATTTTAATACAATTAATGAGCAGAAAACTCGCTATTTGGTGTATTACTATTGCTATTATATATTTAAGCGCTTAAAAAAATCGAGTTATCTTAACAAAATCCAAAAGAAACAAAAATCTATGTTTAAAGATAGTTTGACAAAACATAACAAAGGTATCATAATTCATAATCAATCGAGTGTATTAGGTACGTGAAAAATTAAGCGACTAACCAATAAGTTGCACTCGTTGAAACGGTTTAGGAAAAAAACTGATAAAAATAATATACGTAAAATATATGCACGTTGGATCCGAGAAACATAATATATATCGATGGTGACGATTAGGTGTGTACAGATTTTGATTTTCGATGCGTATTACTTTTACGGTACAATATAATAATATTATACAAACGGGCCGCGCCAACGTGTCTGCCGCGTGAACGAAAAGCGAGGGCGACCGTCGTCGGCACTGCAGCATAATAATATAATATTATTATGTTCGGCGTACATAGACAAATAGTATATTATCACATATATATACCGCCAGTATACTCATATACCTACCTATTATAATATACACCTTAACCGTACGCAATACTTCTCAATGGCCGACGCACAAGTCGGGTATGCGCGTGATATACACATTGGATATTATTATAATGTACGGACTCGGCCGAACAAACATATTATTTATAGTTGCGTGCGTGAGCGGTGGTCATTGTTAGCGGCGAACGCGTACGTGTCTTTTCCGATATTCGGCTGCCGGCGGGTAAGGGCCCCGTCCGCGCGTCTATGCCGTGCACTGCGGCACAGCCGTGTACTCGTCCTCCGGTTAAACGGTGCATGTAATATTATGTGTAACTTGTACACACTATATATTATATACACCTACATCGTATACGTATATTTTTACCGTGCGTTTATATATAGATAGGTATAGCATTTGTGTGATTGTGACTCGAGGGCTCGGGGACCTACGGCGCTGTCAGCATCCGGACAACAAACGGTCCGGAGATCTTCTTTTTTCTTTTTCTTCCAGAGACAAGGTCCCCGCCACGAACACCCACGCGCCCGCTGTATGTACTGTACATATAGTATACTGCGGAGAAACTAGGTATATATACGTTACAGTGTTGTGTGTGTGTGTGTGTGTGTGTGTATTATTTTATATTATACATATGTGTATAGTTGAATCGCACACACACACACACTCACACAATAGTTAGGTGCATAATATGTGCACGTGTGTTAGTTTTTTACGACCACCGGAACTGTTAGGTAGGTTACCTGCACATCATTATTACACTTGTGTTTCACGCATACACATACACGCACACACGCACGCATGTAGAGCAAGAATAAGCTCGCCGACAAATAAGACCGGCGCTATATATTATAATATATACGTATATACGTGTCATGTGTCAGGCCGTGATTATCTATATCCATAGTCGCGTGAAGGCGCTATTATTGTCATTGTACGTGCCGTGATTTGATGTTTTTCCCCGTGTACCGGATTCAGTCGATTCAGATCATATAGGAATTGAACACAGCAACTGTAGTGTGCAAAAAGTTACTTTTAATTCTTCTGCTGAATCTTTCTGTTTTGCTATACGACGTTTAAGCGTTTTGTTTTCTTCAGATATTTTTTCAACGGTTCTCGGAAACCGAACAAAGTCGATTTTTTTTAAATATAATATATTGACGTTACGATACATCTTTTACGTACACGTAAAATAATCAGATATCACGAGGTCAGCAGCTAGTCCTTTAAATTTGTCCGTCTATCCCGACAACGCAGACAACAATAATTAATACCATAATTCCGTCTTGAAAGATTATGGTCATAGCACATTATCGTCTCAATAAAAAAATTAAAAAGCTTAATATAGTTTAGAAGTCAATAGCACCTTATTAAGAGGACACTACACCCGTACGTGTTGTCTCCGACTTGAGAAACGTAGGTAACTTACTAGTGGTACTACATACCAAATTTGCTTTTAGTAAAACCGATTTCAGATTGTTAGCTTTAATATTATATTATGCTGAATTGACTCACGGTCAAACTTAAAGGTAAGGATATTATTTGTTATCTCTCGATGGTTTTTCACGATATTTTAATTTTTAAGCAAGTTATGAGTATAATATGTAAAATACTTAAACGTAATTATAATCACAACTCACTTACACAAAATTAAACGTAAAATACCGACTTCTACGCGTCCTTTTAAGATTTTCGTTTTAATTGTAACCATTAAATGGCTTTTCTTCAATTACTTCAATATTATAATAATGTTTTGAAGTATACCGAATTTCCAAGAAAGTACAGGTCCTATAACAATTATACAGAATGGGTTCAAAAATCGGAAATATTAGAATCTCTTTGACTCATTCCTAGTAAATTGTACTAGATATTTATTTTATGAGTTGTCGTCGTACAGTCTGCTGCAGTATACAAACATGTTATTGTAACATAAATGTAGTACGCGATATGATATTAAGATTGTACTGTTGGGATGGCTTGGGTCCTAGACCTAGTGGCGTGACATTTTCATTGTCACACTATATTATAATATATTATATTGTTATATTATTGTTGTAAAAAGGACCGATCGTCCGAATCTCTAACGACGGTTTTTTTTGTACAGCGCACGTACCAGCAAGATGAATGACAATAAACCCGAGTTTACGTTTATTATTATTATTGGTAAATGTATTATTATTATTATTATTATTATTATTATTATTATTATTATTATTATTTGAAAAACACTCAGGTTTGAACGAAATGCGTCTTTTACATACGATCAATAATAATAATATTGTATATTTTATTATATACGTTACCGACAATGGCGGATGTATAATAACACATTACCACTGCTACAGTAAAATAACAAGAGCGCGTCGGTACCGGATTTTGGAGAGAATAATCTTGAGACACAACGGGAAAAATTTAAAAATCGAATGTTTACAACGAAAATGTCGTCACGGCTATATACGCACGGAGGGGAAAAAAACTCGTACCTACAACCGCCCTTAGGTTTAATACGCGCTGCAGCTCTTCTTATTATATTGGTCACCGCCGACTATAATAATAATTATTATTGTTGTTATTATTATATCGCGTGCAGCACAATGGTCAATTGGAGGTAAACGCTTGTACTACACTACACGGTATATAATAATATTATATATGATATAATACACCGGATTCCGCGTTATTACGTCGTATATGTGCTAAACAAGACCGAACAATCGACGATACACATAATACATATACCAACGCTTATATTCAATGAAGTCATATATACTTACGGACAGCGCCGCGAGTGTCGCACTTGCCACCGATATCGTCGCCAAACTCGCGCGCGTTAAACAATGAAATTTACAACGCGTGATAACGAATATACAATATATTATAAATACGGTTGATAGGTACACTACCCCGAGCAGTAGGCGTGCCTATAATTGGTATATAAGTCCGTGTTTAGGGGTACGTTTATCGTGTGTATACATATACGATATTGTTGACGCACACGAACACAATATGCGCGGACAGAAAAAATAATATTTAACACGGCTGTATGATAATGATAATAATAATAATAATAATAATAACATAAAACTTACCCAGATGACAGGCTATTTGGCCACATAAGATGTCGATGACACCTGTAACAGAACAAAAATAAAAAAAAAACTGTTAATATTGGTATTCCGATGCATAGATCCTATATAATAATATTTAAGCAGTGACGAGGGCCCCGAAACGCGTTTTTTACGCCGAGCGATCATGGACGCGCGCAGACGATATAATCGAATTTCATCTGCGCTACCCGCGATAATAATCAAAAAAAAAAACCATAAGAGACCTGTACATCACACACGCACACGTACATTGGATTTGTCGACTCACCGCGTCTCGATACCGTATATATTATTATCACTATACCGCGATCAACCGACGATACCTATATGATATTATTATACGCGTATTATTACACTTGCAGCGCTCTGTAGGCGCGAGAGTCCGCAGGCAATGGGTAAACCGTCGCGTAGACATAAAAACCGTCGAGTACAAAAGTCGAGTACTCGTGCTACATGGGCACGCGGAGATTATGTAGGCATTACACGCTATATACTTATTATTATTACTATTATATACCTATTACTAGATTTACAACTGTTACAGGTACTACACAAGCTATGATATTATATACCGTACGGGTACACCACTTTGCAGCACTCGTCAAATCCGTTGTATATTATAATTTATAACAGCGCCCGTGCAGATATATTGTAATACAATAAACACGTACGTCAATCGCTGTACGATGACGTCAATGAGAGCGGTCGCGGTCGAGTGTCGGCGCGATTATCGTGTACAATAATAATAATTATACTAGTGTACCTATGTATATATATATATATATATATATATATATTCCGTTAATGCACATCACGAATATAATAGTAATATTATTAATACATAATATTATAACGATGGCAATGTAGTAATACAGGTGCACGCACTAGTGCACTACAAACCCGAGCAGACCGCTGGCGAGTGATGGACAACACGACACCGTCATCGTATATATAGTAATAATTATTATCGTCGTTAAGCCGTACGACTCGGCGATAGCTGCAATAATATAAATATAATTATAATCCGTATATACGCATATACGTTATAGGCACCCGCGTTGACGGCTATACTCGATATTATAAAATACATAATATTATATTGAAAGGCGTGCGTACGTTATTACAATAACGCGTGTCCCCCGGTGTCGATTGTGTGCACACAGCAGTTATATTATATTATTTGCTCGGTCCGAAACGTTTAGCGGCGGGGTGTGTTGCCGCCGTCCGACATGTCGGACGTACATCATCGTCGTCGCGGTTGTACGAGATGAAATAAAATCGTCGACGAGGGGGCGGATGCTGCGAGAACGGCTCTATAATATACGCGTACGCGTAGAGTACATCGCTGCCGCTATACAGAGGGAACACTGTATATGCTCGTTATTATCACGAAAAAACACTACAAATTCACCGAGGCGACTCGGCGGGCATTGTCCTGCGCGTATATATATACAGCGAGTACCTGTCACCGGCGTGAACCTTCTCGGAACGCATTTTTGGAAAGAAAAAATAATAATAATAATAAAAGAGATTTTTATTTGATTTTAACGCGCGCGCGCGCGTTCCGTCTATATAATGATGTACAATAAGATTCCGGTGTCCAGCTATTGCAGGCGTGTCACGCGTTTTTGTTGTTAGCGGTGCGGCATCGCCCTCACCTGCGGTGACATAAATGTCATATCTATTATTAGGTGGTACATCATTGCAATCAAAAATGATTTGACGAGGCGTTTTGTGATCTGGGGACGAAAAGGGTTCTTTTATATTGTTTTTTTTCCTAATATTGTTACACGTTTCCGGTGTAGAAATTTTAAGATTAATTTGATGATCTTTATCTGTCAAGGTTCGTAAAGAAAACATACAGAGATTTGTTAAAATATTTTTAAAAAATACAAAATAATTTATCAATACGTAGCGTATTTCAAAAGCTTAAAGAGATTCATTATTTTTAAATGTTCACTTTAAAATTAAACCTATATAATATACTATAATAAAATTTGTTAAATAATAGAAAAATCGCTATGAAATAGATATAGGTTTTATATGATTTACATAATATTGTATATTGTTTTATTAAATAATAGGTATGTTAGATATAAATTAAACTTATTTTATATTTACCTTCATTTACATAATATATTTACAAATTATATATATATATATATACTATATTCGATTGGAAAATCGTAGGCTATTCGAGTGTTTTATATAGTATATATGTGTGTGATGTGTCAACAATCGGTATTAACAATGCTCGGTGTTTTCGATAGTGACTCGAGTGTCAATGCGGTTTATCGCGGTAGCTCGAGCATTTTACCTATAACTTTCGAGAGGACAGCAAACACGAAAAATACGATTGTTATCACTTTGATAACGTGAAATTTTTTCATACGAAGTACATCACGACAAACGGATGGCGTCGACGACCGTTTTAGATTGAAGAAATATATTTTTTAAAAAACCTAATCGCTATAGAGTTTTATATTATATTAATGATATACCTATATTATAAAATACCTTGTTAAAAATAAAACAAACTGTCGGATGTGATATCATTGTTGCACATTCACTTTGCAGTTACGAAAAAGTAATAACTGCTGCTGCAATATTGGCAGAGTGTAAAAATTATAATATGTTTAAGTCTATATATTTACTGTAGAGTCTATATGTTTATTAATCGCGGATAGTCAGAAACCTATATAGAGTAAAGTTCATATTTCGTGCGAATATTTTAGTACCTTTTTTATAACGTATTATTGTTTGTAATTAAACAAAATTAGATACCATTATCATAAGTTGCACTAAAATATTAGCACTAAGAGTTAAGACCTTAAGAACAAAACCGCGCGTATATCTATAAATAGAGCAATACATTCAATTTATCATGTTTATTAGTTTTTTACAATATGTTTACACCGAAGACGTAATTATTTATAAGCATTATATTATATTAACGATCCGTACGGGTAAACGATAATTGTATACGTCTGCAAGGTAGATATAGTTGCGATTATATAGGAGGCGTGTAAACTAAATATATATAATCATAAAATAATAAAGCGCCTCTGCGTGAACCGTATAGTTTAGAGCTATACCTGGCTGTAAAGCTTCGTGTATACACTTTCCATTAAAACGACTCCGTGATGCCCTCGTCCGCGAGGGACAGACGAGAGGCGGTTCCCTCTTATAACCGAGTTTCGGGAGCCGCGTTTCTTGTACTGCATTTTACTCCGTCAATAAATGATGAACGCGGCGAACGGGTGCGGAGTGTAATATGTATAATATACAACCGTGAAAGCGGTCCTACTTAAATATTCCACGGTTGCTGTTCGGTGTATATATATATATATATACGATACAAAAGAGGGGAAAAACTATATCTGAAAACATTGCAATAAGCTTTGTGCTTGTGCTCGTAATTTCGCAATCGTATATATATATATATAATATACACCTACCTGCTGCCAGCTGCAGTGAACAATATATTTTTATAGATACACGAGTATTTGCTCGATAACCACGGGCAGTCGAACGTGATGAATAATAATAAGAAAAAAAACGAACGGGAGACCGACTTCGCGGCGAACGGCGCGCATTGATGCGCGAGCAACGCGATTATAATATTTTTTTTCCGCATAATATATATATTATACTGTGTGAGTATACATAATAAAAGGTACCGCCCAGGGTATTTATTTATTTTTTCGCTTTGTTTTTTAAACGGGTTTTCGTCGTTTTTGACGGAGTTTTTGTTTCAGAAAACGTATAGAAACACGAATTTTAACAACCCCGCGCGCCCGCCATATTTCACGTAATATACATAATTTCGATAATATCATATAATATATTATTATTATATCGCCGACGCTCTTGCTGTGCTAATGTTTTATGTACCGCTGTACCGCGGCTGCCGTCGAGGCGTCCGCCATCACGATGCCGCCGCCATCATCATCGAGTCGACTGACTGCGCGAACCCGGGCGGCGGCGGCGGGGTGGGGGGGGGAGAGGTAGGGGGACCGGGCGCGAGAGGGGAAATTTTCCCTTATTGTGTGTGCTCGTCGTATCGGAGCGGCTATTGTCGTTGTTATTGTTTCGTTTCGGGTTTTTTTACTAACACCGGCCCCCTAGTTTTATAGGAGAAAAAAAAATTAGCCATCTATATAAGCAGCTGCCATTTACGCGCCAACAATGGGTTTGCGCATTATACACATAATATTATATCGACTAGGCAGTATATACACAATATGCACGTATTATATAATATATTATATGACGTGATGATCGGCATCGCGGGGGAAAACGCGCGTGTGTAACTTCTCGTCGAACGCGCGCGCCAGCGCGTCATATACATATAATAATATAATATAATATTATTAGGTATATTGTTATTGTCGCGGACCCGGGCGAAACGAGCCGGCGGTAACGGTTCGGGCGCGCGTTGCACATTGTACACGGTCAATATTATATTTTATGCGCTCGCCACCGCGCGGGCAGTCGCGGCCGTCATGATGATAATATTATAATATTTACCATCACACGTGGAACCCCCCCCCCCCCGCGGGGGCCCGTTTCGGTTTTTTCTATACACTATTATATACGCGCTAGTATAGGTATATATAATATTATGTCTATCAATATTATTATATTATTTTATTATGATGGTACAACGCCGCAGAGCGACTATATACCTATACCTATATACCATCAAAACGGCCAAAAATCACCGTTGTCGAGTGCAAAAAAATAATTTATCGAAATGTACGGTAGGCACTAGGCATATTTCATATCACTACGTACATTATATGATATTGTCGGTTATTAATTTGGTAATATAATTTTTTCGCTATAGCGTTTCGTACACGTTGCATTTCTTGTTTGTCTCAAGTAACGAGAAGGCGTTTATTATAAACATAAGTTTACCATACATATATATTAACAAATTAAAAACAATACATTTTATATGCATATGTAAAGGGACGCAGCGTATAGGTATATTATTAATTCAGAAAATAATGTAATAGAACATTTAAAGCGAGACCATAATATAATATAAATATGAGCAGTGGCTACTGTTCTATACTGTGATAATCCGAAAATGTACAGATACTAAACAAAACACGCATAAAGTCATACGTTTCTATGTATTGATACAGGGTTATACAGCCGCCTGTCTATTGATGTCAGCTGTTCGGAAAAAGTTATTATTATTGTCCCGTTATCCTGGTTGTGTTGTTTATTGTGCACACAAAAGCTGCGAAACGCCGTGTCCCCCCACCCCTAGAGATTTTCGTAGAACAACCCCGACGCGTTCATTCGTCGCGTACAGCTCGTGAGTATAATACGCATCACGCATAAATTATCGCGACCCGGACAGAATGGTAAGTATACGTACACACTCGTCGAAGTAACCCTTATTTTTTTTTTTTTTTTTACCTGCACCGCGCTAGAACGCAGCAGCGTATAAAAGGGACGTACAGCACATACGACGTATGGGGAGGCGGTTCGGAAAGGGTTGATTTTCACGCGTAGAGGGGGACAGAATTAGAGACGAAAAAAAAACCGTCGTCGTTAATACAATATATAATAATAATAATAGCAATTTATAACGGTCGGAATAAAAATATATATATATATAAATAGAATTAAAAATTAATTAACACTTACAACATTAGGTATACGTCGCGAAGTTTACGGATGTCGGCAGCTGTATGTAGGTATATATAGATCGCGTATGTGTATGCACGGGATATATATATATTACAAGTTATCAAAGAATACGACGTTCGAACTTGATCTTACGCGGCCGAGTATAATATATTATAATATTATTGAAACAGTCGTGATTTATTATAATATTATCATAGAAGACGGGACGACAACGGTTGTACGAGCGATGTGTGTCGTTATTAGCGGTGCTTCATCGACGACCATCACAAAACTCGACGCGAATGTACTACACGCGACAAGTGACAACATCGATATATATATATATAATATACATTATACGGTCCCGCGCCGTCGTTTCGCAACACTCGTCTATCGCCCCCCTCTCCCCCCTCATTCGACTACAACACAACGCACACTGCCGTATTATTATGTTCCACCTCACGTGGCGACGGCGTAGTCGTTATCGGTCACCGTAGTTTTTCGAGATAATTTCGGCTCGCAATCTCAACTACCTACGCTCGAACACCACAACGACAGTATATAACATTTATTAACATGCCAACAATTAAACTATTTGAACGCGACACAAACACTTGTAACGTCGAGGGGAACAACACGAACACGGCAAATTCGATCCGACGACGCTACCACCGTTGCAGAGATTATAAATTACTTGCCGCAGTTAACGTCCGACGCTCGTATATTACCTAGTATTTCCATCGATATTCATTTACGATGACAGCCAAAACCCGTCAAAAAATGTAATTTCCGAGGTGTGATGATGTATATTATTTTATAGAAAAAAGAACGTTTACATCATAATACGTCTGATTATCTATATAAAGTTCTTGTGGTGTCTAAACAACAGTTTAAATAAGATAATATAGCTTTGTAAACCGTGATTATTCTATTGCAAAATAGAATTATTATTATAAACAATATAGATACATTTTTAGCACCGTCACACGATTTTTGTCTCGATAAAACGTTGAAACATAATAAAATCATAAATTTAAAATCAAGTTCATATCGCGCAAATGTGTTGTACTCCAAAATTGATTGTGGCTTCAATATAAAAGTTATACAGATAATATAATATATACCTAACAATTAGTATTTTCTCGTACCTGATTAATTTTTTTTTTATATTACTAATACTGTAAATATATTTTGAA
This sequence comes from Schizaphis graminum, assembly GCA_020882235.1. NCBI lineage: Eukaryota > Metazoa > Arthropoda > Insecta > Hemiptera > Aphididae > Schizaphis > Schizaphis graminum. The sequence goes on along the minus strand of CM037033.1, from coordinate 13,437,922 downwards.
TATTCTCTGATTGAAGTAATTTTAATAATGATCAAATATCTAATATAATATGTTAACTTTTTATACATAGCAATATTATCAATAGAAAAAATAACTCAATTTCGAGTTAACCAAGTTTGACTGTAACTGTAGCTAGGTATAGATTCTTGATTAATTTTCTATACTTTGGTAAATCTGTTCTACGGCGGCTATAGACGTAACGCCAAAATAGATGACAAACATACCAGTGCAAAGAAAAGTATAAATAAATAGAAAAGCCACTCATCAAATATATTTATGACTGATTTCAGACAATTTTACTTAATTTATTCTTTCTTCCAATTGAATTTGTTTTGTCAAACGTCAATCCAAATAGATTGAACCTATAGACATGAAAAAAAACTAATCGCATATAGAAAAAATTAGAAATCACTGCTGTTACCACCGTTAATTATATGACTTTATTATAATAAAATCTTATTATTTACTTGCAAAATGATTACTATTATAGACTTGTGGGGCGGAAACATTGTCGTCGTCGGATGCGGTCGTGGTATCGTGATATAATATTATAGCGGAATTCACAACGGCGGCGGACAACAACGAACGACGATTGTTTATGCTTATATTATTATTATATACAGGTCGATAGGCGATAATTAATGTTATTTTTTAGATGTTATTAATTGTTTACATTTTTTTTAACGATGCATCCGGTCAGACGCAGTTTTGCTATACCTGCTGCTGGTTGCAAGGCTAACTATAATAGCAGCAGCAGAAATATTCTTATCGTGAATTACTTCCGTTAGTGTCGTTGACTTCTGATGGCACGCGTTTCTACAGATAAGCAGCTAAAACCACAGAGTATAAATACGGCGGCCATACTAAAAGCTAATTGCAATTTTCCGCCGGGAACCTGACCGGAGTCAAATCATGTTTAATTTCAAATGCTCACAAGTCACAATACAAAATGTACAGACTGTATAATATTACCACACGTCATATAGATACGCTTATAACAAGAGCACAAAATATATTTACAGTTTGTATATAGGTACTAACAAAGATTTAAAAATATATAAATATTATGTTATCATCGTCTATCATAAATAAAATATCGAAATAGATCACAAGCCAATATTATGATATCATCATTTATCAAAGTTATCAGTACAAAACGTACTTAATTAAAATTTTTATTATCGTTTAGGTATAACTAACTATCTTTATATTATTGTACCAATTATATGTACTTGAGCATCTAATTTTTTTAAGCATTATACGATGACTATGACTAATGTTGTCAACTAAAAGAAAAATTTTATTTTTAGGTTTATTTCTATGCTAATATTATATTATATACAAATCGCAAAATGTTTGGGGATGATGTTTCATAATAATTATTTATGAAATAATGAGATAATGATATAGGTATGAAATGTATGAGATAATCATTATCGCACATTGCGACGAATTAATGAAATTGGAATGAAGTTTTGAAAACACATTTTCTCAGATTATCGACCGAACTGTTTTATCGTAGTAAATTTTTTCGCTACAGTCATCGCTTCGTCCCAAACTCGTATAATAATAAATAATAGTCTATAGAGAAAAAGCCTTATATAGAATAAACCGGACAATAACATGCGTTTCCCTTATTATGCTGAATTATAATACAAACACTACTTATACGGCTATACGCCTTACATGTATCCTATACTATGTGAAATATAAAATAAATTTTAAAAATCTAAACAATAACTGTTCACGTGTTGTAATACCTGAACATCATAACTTATTATTATCAATTGACAGTTAATATGTTAAGTATTTGTAAATACAAGAGGTATATACCTATATAGGTACCTATATGCATGTTATATATTATGTACCTAAATTATACCTATTATATAATATTAAATAATATGATTGATACGTACTGAAGAAACATCAGAAATATTAATTGAAAAAGTTTATTATAAATACATTATGTGTATTATGACACATTGTCACCATCGCGACGGTTCCTGATCAGGCTCAGATTGAGCCGGCGAGCTATACTAATAAGAAAATCTCGGCGGACCACTCAAAATAACAACTAGTTATGAGTGTTAAATCCTTATTTTATTTTTTTTTTTTTAATAAGGTGATTATAGTTAATATAATAGACATTAGCGGAAAATATAATTGAATCTAATTGTTAAACTATTAGTTTGTAGCTGTAATCAGGCTTTATAAATCCTAACACTCGGTAGGCCGATACTCTTTGCATGGCTAATTCGTGCAGCTCTAGAAAACCATCTAGCAATAATCTTATGACATAATAATTTTACTATATTTATTTTATTAAATAGGTTTAACCGCCTCAAAAATGTATCACATAATTTAATGTAAAAATTCGTTAAACCGTACGAATACTTGCAAGAAATCTAAGCAGCTAATATTATTGTCTTAAATTAATAGCGCAAGCAATAACGGAGCAGCGAGAATGATATATGTATATATATATACGAAACCTCATCATAACTGCATATACGAGTATGTCATGTTTTTCAGAATGTCAACGGGTCAGATGTCATTATATATGACACGCGTAAATGTATTATATTATAAGTCTCTGTTTGGTATAACGCATAATATTATACCGGATGAGAACCTATGTGCAGAGCGACTGTATAATATTATATATTATATAATATTTACGAAACGATAACCGTCGACACGTAAACAAGTTTTTTGATCGACGCGCGCCGTTACATGACCGACGACATCCGTCTCTTACGTCGTACACACATCGCTTACTACATATAGGTACTTCAATTATATACCTACTTGTACACTAGACGTGTCTGCAGTGCACAAAACTTGTGTAAGTCGTTACACGGCAGTGCGTTATTTTACGATATGATATATTGCAGATAATTATTATAATATTATATTACGAGCCTATCAACCGTGACGATAGGTACCTATATATATATATTATGTACTATAATACAGACGAGACTCACCCCGTACAGTTTGCAGTCGTCGGTCAGATGTTCAGTCGGAACGACAGCGGCGGCGGCTACTACGACCAGTAAGTCCTGCGGGGCGAACCGGCGGCGGACAGCGGCAGCGCGGTACAGATTCGGCGGCGGCGACGTCGGCTGCCGACCACGGCGGCGTCGTGACTACAGCGCCGTGCTGCAGTTGACATCGGCTGACGACGCGGCGGCGGACGAACGGGAGCTGTCTCGGGCCGTCTGCGGTTATTTGATTGTGTCGTAAACAGCGGGTCGTGTGGCGCCGGTGTCAGAAAAAGGGCAAAGGACGCGTCGCGTCGTGTGTATACGCAGTCGAGTGGGCGGCGGCGACGACACGGAATAATTATCGTTGTGTGTCAGTCGAATCGTTTTTAAAATTTTTATTATTTTCCTCTCGTACTCGATAAAAAAAAAAAAAAAATCAAAATATATATTATTAATATTACGACGTTGTGAAAACCGTCTTCGAGGTATAACGCGACAACGACAGGCGGCGGCGGCGACGACGACGACTACGAGGACGACGACGACGACGACGACGTGATTCTACGGGCCGATCGCTGTAAACTGTTCACCGTAATGCGCGGTTTGCTGCTGCTGCTGCTGCCGCTGTCGTTCTGCGGCGGCGGCGGTGATTGCGCCCTGTCGGCCGAAAGCGGTACTACGGCGACCAACGCCTCGACGGGCGTGGGGCGGAGCTGGCCGGCGCGCGCCCGGTGATGCGGTGGCGGTGGCGGCGGCGGCGGTTCCGTGCACCGCGCGCGCGGTTCCCGATGGGGCTGCCACGGTATATACGCGCGTCGTTCACCTGGTGCTGCCGCCGCCGCCGCCGCCGCCGTCCTTGCCCCCTCACCGCCACGGTGACGGTCGGCGCTCTTGCGGCCGGACCAATCGCGGAGCTCGGGTCACGCCCACCCACGCCGCACAGCTCCATACGTAAATAACAGTAATAATATAGCAAATAATAATAACAGCGATGGTAAAAAATCAAAAAATCAAAAATTCTCGAAAGGAAGCGTTCCTAAAGAGAAATTGATATGTACATATTATATATATATATATATGATATATGATAATAATATAATATAATAGTATATACGATACACGTAGGATACTTTATATATAATATATATATGTGTGTAATGCGTGTGCAGTTGAATTATGTTGCAGGCATGCATGTCATGACAGTGGCGTATATTTAGAAATTATTTTCACTATGGGCCAATTTACCCACACCATAGCTATAACTAGAAATTTTTAAGGGAACGGGTGATTTTAATTATGAGATAAATGATACAAATATAGAAATTTAAGTTTATTAATATATAATTATTATTAAATAAGATACTTAAAATTTTTGTCTTAATATTATATAAAATTCATTTTTCTTTTTTTTTTCACTATGGGTCCGGGCCTAGGGGGCCCCTCCCCTATATACGCCACTGATGTATACCTATATTATATATTATTATATATATATATATATATATAGGTAGAATTATATGCAATGTTATATGTATATACATTGTATACATATATTTGGGTATAACAGTTTAGGTATAAATACATACCTGCTATATGTATATGATATTATACAATAATATCTGTATCACTTTATAGTATATATAATATATGTATAGGTACTGCAGGTGGTAGGTATAATTAATATGATATACACAATTTTGTATTATTTTAACTGTGCCTATATATCAATATTATATGTGTTCTGTTCAATTCATATAATAATAATATATGTTTTATTGTTTGTTTATTAGAGGGAAACGTGTTTTGTATTTCAAAGCCCGTTTCACATGGACGCGTTTCGGTTTATATATTATTGGTACGCGCAATATATATTTTATAATAACTTCATAAACGCACCGTTACGACGAAGGAAATGCGTCGACGTGCCGGAATGGCACGTATACATGAACTTAAACAATATAAACCGAAACGCGCGCGTATACGAAACACACGTGAATAATACACGGTTCATACGCGTCCATGTGAAACGGCCTTATTCCGTCTCGTGTCAGTATAATATATACAAATATATGCTATATATAGTGAGATAATGTGAAATAAACTATGTAGATACTCCCAAAACTATCGACGTGATAAACTTAAACATACAATAAATTCAATGAATGATATTAGTAAATAGTTGAACAATATAATATATAATAAATTAAAATGATTATAATAATTATCAACTGAGAGATTATGTTGTTAAATGTTGTGATAGTGAACAATTTATTTCAAAAACTATTCATGTGCTGCAAAACATAAAACCTTATTGTAACGTTTGTCTGTATTTATCGATTATATACGGCTATAACTTATATGTATACCATTTATAAATACCTATAGGTATTATAATATATAGAAGTAACGGCTCCATATAACAGTGTTTAATTGGGAAGAAGGGATCAGAGCATAATTACATAGTTATATTTATTTTTAAGTTATACTTTTTGGAATTTACTCAGTGATGGTTTTATATAGAAGCTGAACTTCCACTCCTCTCCCTCATAATCGCCACTGCCATATAGATAACTTTTACGTTTTTTATATTATAATATATACCTACACATGCGTAAAATATAGTATTTATATGTTTAATGAATTTGGAATCACGTCGATGTTTTTATTTCTCATTTAATTCAATATCACTATTCACTATATTTAGTATTTTCTATCAATTTTAGCGGATATCTAATACGTAAATTCTATATATACTATAATAGCCTATGTATATTATTATAATATAGAACATATAATTACTGCATATAAATATTACCAATATATAGGTTTCAAAATTCCGTCAGTCCAGTATATGAAATACTCAAAAATAAATTTCACATCATTTTACGCTCGATATATTGCACGCGTTTCACGTCACGTCGTCACGTATGACACGCATTTTCAATAAGTCATTGTTAAATATTGAAATATTATTAAGTTATTATTTTTTTTTCTCGTCGTCGATATATTTATTAGTGGATAAACCAAAACGTTATAACGTTTTATATATATATATATATATATATAATATATACTTAAGTACACAACCAGCCCTTATTATTATTTTTGACTAAAGTTCCATCACATTGCATTATTACAGGATGGATCTTTCACTTAAGTCGTCAGTCTTTTTAAAATGTGGCTAATTTATAAAATAAATAATTGAGGTTATATAACCTTGTAAACGTCATTTTTGCTTATTATAAAAAAGATATTTACAGATTTCACAAACTCTAAACTAAAAACAAACAAAATATTTATATATATTATACTGTGAATCAATATTATTATGCGATATGGATTTCTCATAGTTTGTTTTATTATACTTAAACGTATATACTTGATAATCCATGGTTTATAAATATTTTCAATAAAACATTTTAGTATAATGAAAATATGCTAAAATATCTCATCTAAAGTTACAAAACTCTATGCAAACTACATATGCAGTTTGGTTACTATTTAAAAAGTCTCGAAGAAATCGAGAAGAAATTGATTATAGTTAAGCATAGCTGCAGATTTTCTAATGCCATTGATATAACACGGTCGCAACTGAATATAAAAAATAAAAAAAATATACACATATATAATGTAGTATATGCGTATATTATATTGGTAGGTACCTATACTGCACATAATAAACCATTTCAATCCACCCCGCGCGTAAAAAAACCGTCCGTTCTAATGTATAGTTGAAAACGTTCTAAAAATAATATGGACTGTAAAAGAAAAATACACACATTTTCACGCATTTTAGTCGGTAGATATTATTACAATACATCTATTATATATATATTATGTCTGCTTACTTTTATTCCATAACATTTCCACGCGGAAAGCCGCAGCTGCATAGAGACGATTAATATCATAATCGTCGAGATAAAAGAAAAAAAACAAAAACAACAACCCGTCGTAGGTATATAATATTATAATAGTCTGCAGTCGTCAAATCGTGATTATTATTATTTCTCTGTTTTTTTATTATTATTATTATTATTATTATTGTTTTCGTACCGGCTGCTCCGGGCGCGACGATGCTTAACCAAACAACAACGTCGAATATAATAATATAATATAATATGTGTACGTGTGCAAGTCTGTTCCCGGTATAACAATAATAATATGTATCCCACCTATATATATATATATATATATATGTAATACATAGTTAAATATATAACAGCACTGCAACGCGGCAGCTAATGTTATATTATGTATGATGAATATTGTTCGTATATTGCGATGAAAAAATACTTATACCTACCGTTTACCACCCATCCCGCATGCATATATATATATATTTTCAAACGAAAAAAAAAACCCATGGAAATAAAGACATAATATAATATTTATATATATATGTGCGAGAAGAAAATTTTGCCAACAATATATGAGCTGCAGCTTCGGGCGTAGTACCTACGAGGGAGAAAAGATCCTCGTTTTCGAGTGGTGATACGAGATTCAATACACGTGTACTTATATATATATATATATATACATAACGAAGAGGACGACAGATCAAACGCGCTAATCCCTCGAGTATATATATATATATGTATAGAGAGAGAGAGAGTCAGAGACCTCGGGCAGTTGGCTATAGTATATATTATATTATATATCCTACATATACATATATATATATATATTATATACATGTTCACATGGCTAGTGCTACAGAGGGACCCCCACAGAAAACCCTTTTCGTTGCCGTACATACCTACTTTTAATATCTATACATACGCGCACTTGTAAAGCGCAGACAATAAGAACAAATTGTCCGCGTTTAATTTTTTTTTTTTTGTAATCGAGAAAATGCGCGTAATTACACCATTACCTATTGCATATTATATTATACGTGATGTGTGTGTATTATATACGTCCTATATAGGTATATTATATATGTTTTCCCGTTTTCTCATTCAACTAACCCTGTTGCGGGAAAACGAGAAAACGCTATGGGCCATATATACCTGTATAATGTCACGTTACACGTTATATTAAACTATAGATAGGTGTACCTAATATATTTTAGTGTCTGGATAATTGACCAATTCAACAGTTGAACGATACATCGACGTCTCCCCGATAGTAATATAGGTATACCGCACTTTCTTATGGGTTGTATATTCCCATTGGCGTCGTCATGCAATATACATTGCCTAATCGTCTATATGGCCTTCATATATACAGTATTTTTCGATTCTTCTATAGGTCTCACTGCGACCGCAATAGAGGCGAGTACGTACATCATATTGTACATCATCATTCGATTATTTCCATTGTCATTGGTAATGCCGTACACGCACTTATAACAATGCCGTCGAATGTTGCACAGGTATTCGAGTGTGTGTACACCTACCTGCTGCAGCAGCAGTGAATATCATCACAAAAATCGATTTCGCATCGACGTGCGCGCGGGCTCGCCCAGTCATCGCCGGACGATTTGTCACCCGGCGCGTAGGTGCACACCGTATTCGTGCGTGTATATACGCGGCATACCCGTGTACAAATGTATTATAGTCGCACGTCGCGGTCCCCCGAGATATGGTTATTTATTTTGTATTATTGTGGGTACGTATCGCGCGCGACTTGATGGATCGCCGTCCGGGGACACGTCGTTATTTTGACGTCGATAATATTATATTATTGTTATTATCACAATATAATATGTATATGTGCGTCGGCCGCAGCTCATCGGCACGTACCGCGGCGGATCGTCGTCGCGCGAGATCGTCATCGTCGTACGAGGAGGTTATATACCCGACTCTGTATAGCGCGTACAAGTCGTCGGGCTCCCACGACCACGTCGATTTTTATACGACCGTTTGTTTCTCCGACCATCGTCGTTATACGTATTTTATATAATATAATCTATACCTTATACTCCACCGTAATACACACGCACACACATGCGCAGCTATCGATCGATAATCGCGTCAAAAATTATGATACAGCTACTTTGAAGTTTGAAAATACTATACATATATATATACGTGTGTATGTACGTTCGTTACGTGTACCCGTGTGCAGGTTTCGGGTGCGCGTTTATATATTATATTATATTATGTGATGTATATCAAACACGTAATATATCAACTATACGTACGAGGTAGCGGCAGGAGATACGCGGTGGCGGTAGACACTAATCGCTCGGGCCCGGGATCGATTAGGTACAGATAACGCGCGCGTGATTTATTATCCGCGTGTGCACGCCTGAACCGCCGCCGCGCGACGTTGTTTAGGTACGTATTTATATTATTATTATTATTATTATTATTATATTACGAGTATTGTGTATAGTCGGGTGTCCAGAAACGAAATCATTCAAACGCGCGCGCACGACGAGAATACGTTACATACGAATATGAATAAATATTAGATATTATACGCGTGTTTATATTATAATAATAAGTATATATATATATATATATATATATATATGTATGTGTACAGCGAAGGGGAGTCGCCGATGTGTATACAGATAGACGCGTATAATAATATACATCTCGGTGCGGAAAACAATGACATTTCAATTTGTACGCGTGGTGTACGCGCGGGTGAACGGCGGGTGAATCCGATTCATAAATTAGGATTAAAACCGGTGGCGGCGGCGGTGCCGGGTCAGCGGGAACCGACCGTCGACCGCCCGCTCCTCCCCCCCAAACTGTGCCCCGCAAGCGGCTAAAGCCCGTCCGCGTTCCCCCCACTTCCCGCCAAAGTCCGCGCGTCGTTGTTTTTATACATTGCTATCGCTGGACGGTTGGGCTGTACCTATTGTAATAATATAATATAATAACAATAATAATACATACATATTATATTATATTATACACATTATACCTAATACGCGTACGTGTATACACTATGCGCGTGTGATATTATATATTTTTTTTATTTTACCGATCAGGTACGGCCGGGAGTTTGGGTATTTTTTCGGTCGGGATTACACGGTTCACACATATACATTCTGTCGTGTGGGCGTGCGACGTATATGTCTTAGCATATATGTATATATGATAATAATATATTAATTCTAGATGCGTATATATATATATATGGGAGACTGCACGCCGCCGCCGCGAGTACCTACTATATATACTCTGGGAACGGAGACCCGCCACCGTCTTCGCGGCGTAGTTAAATCCTTTTATCCGAAACGTTTATCGATTTTTTACACCCGAAAAAAGCCGACGAGAAGCATCGCGAGGAAGAGCAACAACTTTGATCGTCGCATACGCATATACATACCTATTACACATATACATATCTCGTTGTATTATGCATTACAATGCGTACGTGCCCGCCAAGGCATAATGCGCATAGGTATACATAGTATATATATATACATTATACACGCACATTATATATTATGCATTTATTATAGTTTATATAGTTTTAAACACAACGAAAACACGAAACGTTTTTAGCTCTGTCCTTCCTCGTGATACATTATATATTATATTATTATTATATCTACACACGTAGAGGGGCATCGTTCGCACGATTGTTTTTTTCACTTTCTTCTATACGCGCCTGAGACTGCTGTAGTTTTGCTATAGTATATGCACTCACTAAATTTATGCGTTTATATCAATCATCAAACCAAAGTCATCATTCATAACTAAATACTTTCTAAATGATTATACTTTAAAAAAATGATGTAGTACTGTGAAAATCAACATTAAGTGTAGGTAATATGATATGACTATATGAGACACTCGAGAAGCTGAAAAATTGATCAGACATCAATAATTGGGTATACTAAAATTAATAATTGGATTTATAGTATAGTTACTATGTCATAATTATGACTTTAATAATATTACTAATTTACAACTAACCTAGCTGTCGAGTACCTACTCGAGTCAGAAATTTAATTATTACTGCAGTTGTAGGTACAATATTATATAATGCGCAGTATATTGTATTATTGTGTAATATTAACCCTGTCGTTCGGAACTTGCGGTAGTTATATGATATCTTCGGTCAATTACTCAAAGAAAAAGTTTAACTGATATAAAATATAAAATATAATTAAATACGCAAATACCTACATTAAATATACAACGAAATCGGTTAACTATATAATTACAATAAACATAAAAATAATCATATATTATTAAAAATGAAAATATAAAAACTAAATTACTCCAAGACTATGGTTGGTGAGGTTTATCATTTTAAATATAACGGGTATATCGTATATATATTATATAACTGTATTTAATAATTTAATAAACATTTTAAAATGTTATATTGCTATAACTAGCTTATAAATACTACTTAAGGTAGGGCTATACGTTACGTTTTACGTCATATTTTGTAAGCTTCGTTTATTGCCACATTTTTTACTCATATATAAAACAATGAACACGGAAAATGAAACTGAATTCTTCGTAAGGAATACGACAAAAACATGTACCTATAATATATATAAGATATCAAAGAAATTTGCACTCATTAGAGTGGAGGTTTTCTGATGATAACGTTTTTGATATTTTGATTTTTTTATTATGCACATCCATCCTTTAATATGTGAGACATGAAAAATAAAATCTTCAATCAAGTAAATTATTTTACCAATTATTACCATTTAAAGTAATTTGATATACGATGATATGCCTAATGAAGCTGAATTATGGTATACATAATAAGATAATCATTGGAAAATACTAAATCTGATTAAAGGTAATTTAACATTAAAAATGAGCAAAGTAATAGAACTGTAATAGGTTTAGATAATTATTTTCAAAAACAAATTAAAATTTTTCTGTAGTTTATAATACATATTATACGTAAAAAAAATTAATTTAGAGGTAATTTATTAGTACATTATTAGAAAGGATAAATATGTGATTGCTGTATTTTACTAGGTATACATAATATAGTAATATAATATATACTATATAATATAATGACTGGAAATCATACGTATATGAATAGTAAATTAAAATAATTTTACGATATCAACGCAAATGAGATTTATAAAATAATAAGCAATTTAAATTATTTCAGCCATTATCTGCATGTTAAGAGTGTGCATAGAGTAATAATTTATAGTTCTTCAAACAAATGAGAAACGTTACAAGAAACGCTAAACAAATTTTCTGGGACCTCCGATGGTTTGCATTAGTATGTAATGGGGGAATACGTTTGGGCGCATTTACCCAAAGCAGAACACTTGAATGGCGTAAATCCATACAACGTTTAGGCGTAATTATATTTCCCTTCATAATAGCACGTTTGAGCAAATATATTTTTTGCATATATTAGAATGTTATACTAAATCTGAGCCTATTAGCTTAACTCAGAAGACGCCACGAGGTGGTTGGTTCAAAATTATTCCAAAAGTATTTAAAGATTTATTTTTTTAAATGCCCTAATGCAATTTTGTATATAGGTAACTAGTTCATTATTTAGTAATAATATTATTGTATATTATAATATTTTCTATTAGGTAATTTTTTTTTTTTACCGCAAACCTGGTTCTATTTTTTTTTACATAATTTACTAATTTATATTTTTAAAATTTTTTTTTAAACTTCATAAGTTTCCTAATATTTTTTAACAAACTTTTGTTTTTTCAGATTAGATTACACAAGACTTTTGATTACTAGTTATTCAATATTTAATATTGTGTCCAAAAATGTTTTCATAAATGCGCCCAATAACGTGTTAACAATTTTCTGGTAATTTTTTTAAACTGCGCTCAAACGGGTTATGACCGTATGTAGAAATATTTTGTGCTTGATTATTTAAGCGTATAATAATAAAAATATTATAATAAATAGTTATACATTAATTTATGATGCATATTAAATAATAATTTATTTTAGTATCCATATATAATGCACACTGCATGTATACGAATTAATGAACAATTTACTTTTATATATTATTCTATATAAAAACGTTATTTTTGTCCAAATGTCATTCGCTCTCCTCTGCGAGTACGAAGCATATCGTCAAGGGAAATCTGTTATAATAGATATATAATGATGTTGGCGTATATAGTATATTATATTATGCATATTAGTTGGTTCAACTTGGGTCAAAAGTATTTGGCTGACAGTGTCCAACTGCCGACCAGCAGATATATCGAGAAATTGAAGGTACGCAAAAGTACAGTATTAGTTTTGGCCGTCCGTCAAAGAAATCTAATCCTATACTCGAGAGTACAGCACATTCACGCGCTCGTGGACATGAACATATGAATGGTATAATAATTAAAGTTTTTTTTTCTTATCGATTATTATATAGCCGCAGCGTTGAAGCCGTATAACTATGCGGGGTAACTTCCACAACGCGGTCACCTAGCACGCAGCAGTATATATACCTAATATAATAATATATAGTTCATATAATATATAGGAGGTGATTGTGGGGCTTCTTCAGTTGTATGTGTACATCGTATAATATCATATCCATATATATGTATATATATATATGTATATATATATTATAGGAGAAATGATAGCGCGAACATTGCTAATATATATAAATCGAGTGTATAATATTCATCTTATTATTGTACGTTCCTGCATTTTATTCGCGTTGATTTTCATAAAACTTGGGGAACAATAAATCTTTAGCAAAACGTCAAAAATTCAAATCTACCTAAACACGTAAAAAAATACTATGTGTACTCGTGCTGTCATTATAACGACAACATATAATAAGATATGGGAACAAAAACTAAGCCAACAATTTGAATATATTTTTGAGCCATATAGAAATAATAATGACGATATAACCTTTAAAATATATATTATAATGTTTATAGGCACTAAGCGCAGCGTCGTCGAAGATTATACCTATAAAGCTTTCAATACTTGAGTTTTTGTCTCATTCGCCAAATTAAACTTTGTGTTTCTAAAAATGTAAATGTATACTGCAAATACTTGTGATTTTACGTATAAACTGCTTTAATAATTCTATTTATAGATCATTGAACGATTTTTTCATTGACCAATTAACAAATATTGGTATATAATATACTCAATAAAAACTATTTTGTGAATATATATAGTATATATTATCCAACACTGGGTTGCACGTGACAATTATAATGCCAGTAGATTTATTCTGTTTATAACTCCGTTAAATGATAACTACACACTTTTTTAACATTAATTTGAATAGTAGTTTTGACCAAATACAAAATAGATACAACTGGCATAGGTCATTAAAATTTTTTGTAACACATTAATTACACGATAGACTTGTGAGTTGTAGGTGTGTATTAAAATTGAGAGTTATAAATAATTTGAATGCAGGTACACGTAGAATAATTAGGTTTCATTATAGTTATGCTTGATCTACGAATAAAAATTATAAATTCAAAATAAAATATGTCAAGACTAATAAAAGTTAAAAAAAAAAAAAAAACAAGACAAAGTTCATAGATTTTTGAGCGGATAAGTAATTGGATAAGTTTAAAATTCATGCAAATGCGATTTTACATAATATAATAATAATTAATAATGTATAATATGCATTACTTGCCTTATTTGTTCCACAGTGGCGGCGTTATACATGACGATTGATGGTGTATTTAAGTATTTTTATGTATAGTTAGTAGTCATACGTGTTAATGTATTATGATATTATTTTATGGTGTTAAGTGATGGAGCGGGTTCTTTGTTCTAAAGTACAACAGCCACTGAAAAGTGTACGACGTCCTTTTAATCTTAAATTGAAAAAATCTGAAAAAAAAATAAAATTTTTTTACAATCGTTTCAAGATTTTCTAAACAGAGTAATCAATGTATTCATTTTAGTATTTTACAATAATATATACGGTTTTTATACATCTGAAGACATATTTTATAGAAGAAAAATAGCTTTCATGTTTGATATTGATTATTGACGATATAATTACTGATTTTGTTGTTTGCAAATTGGATTTATATCACGAACATAATATATTATTCATTCTAAATTATCGTCTATAAACTTAAGTATATAATACATTTTATTTGATCAAATATTAAAATAATTATAATATAAAATATATGAAGATTTTACGATAATAATTTTATTATAAATTAGTCCAAGTTTAACCTACCAACCATCATATAACTTTTAACATTTTTTTTGTAGTTTACATATGCTTAAAAAAAACCCCTTAAATATACACCGTCTCTGTTCAGATTCAGTTTTTCTTCCAATGAATACCTAATTATTAAATTAAAATGTATTAACTCATCCAGTATTATTGATTTATTCAATAATAAAGTAAGTAAACCCAAAAACGGCCGAAACCTAGTATAGTAACTAGTCTATAAGAAGATAGTCCCATGCAGATTTATGTCATTACAATATGTTATTATTGTAAATAAATTGTTATCGTTTAAAACGTGTTTATCCTAGCAAGGCATTCCTTCGAGTTTACAATATTACAAGATTTCAGCCTATATCCTAATAATATATATAGTTTTATATGTATATAAACATATGAATATTATTGTGTAAAAAAATTACATAATATATGATAGACATACCTATTAGTATTATTTCCACATAATTATATCGTTTATGTACCGATTACTAAGTATAGGTACCTACAGTGTTATAGAAACAATATTATTATCATAAAGAATAAACACTATTTTGCATTGCAGTTTTTATATATTATAATGAACTATTATTAGTAATAATTTATTCAATATAATAATCGATAATATGTAGTGCACTGCAATTATATATTGATTTAACATATAATATGTGCATAATAAGTATACAAGTGTACGACACATATAGTGTATAATGTATATAGTATATACTATATATAGGCATTGCACAGGTATATTACTTGTACAACCGTAGGTACATATATTATGTGTGATGTAGATATACGACTGTAACATGATATGCCCATTGCCCATATTATTATCGTGGTCTAAATCTTGTATACAAATATGAAGTATTTATACATAACGTAGTGATGCAAACGCTAGTATGCCTATTGTCAGGTAGGTATGAGTATATAAGTGATGAAATGTACTTGTTAATTTTGCTCAAAATGCTAAAACGCACACAGCATGGTATACCCTATATTGTATGTTGTACGCGCGATAATAAATACAAATTTTATCTGATTTGCAATACCTGTGACGTATATAACTGCAGACAGTTCAACACTACATCATATTAAACTGAATACCATAATTTATGGCCAGCAAGAACGGCAAAACTTCTTTCCTCTTTCGGCAAGCTCCCTTTTTGCCAGTGTATAGACCCGAAACAATCGACAGTAAATCTATTCAAATATTTCAAACTTTCAAATCAGCTAGTACCACAAAATATAAAATTGTAATGTAATTTATATATCTTATATTATTTTAACCTAATTATATACTAGCTGTATTTTGTTACCTCAAATTATATTTATATGGTTATAACTCTGTTTAATAAAAACAAATTTGAATTATTTTATATTTATATGTATATAACATAATTACATAGCTTGCAGCTGCAGATATAACAGCATATTTTTATCATCACACGTGAGTTTATCGTCAGATGGGTTCGTAATTATAATAAATAAAAATTAATATTGTTTATCAGTTGTCATTTCTCATTGTATATAATACCTATTATTTATATATATATAAGTACTATTAGCAAGGCTGAAGTATTTTACGTTGAAAAAACATGAAATATATAGTATACTAAAAAGAAAATTAAAAAATATGCAAAATTAACTTAATAAAATAAAATTTTAATTACAAATAAAAAATAAATATATGTTTGATAAAATATTTTTATCGAAATAATTTATGTAAAACAATCTTTCTATTTAAAATATCTTTTTTTAAATATTATGTGTGAATTTACCTATCAAATCTGGCTAAACATTTGTCCACAAAATATTCGCAATAATATATAGCAGGGGTGGCCAAACTTTTTTTGGCCGCGATCTACTAACATTATACTTGACCTTTGAGGATCAACTTCCATAAAAAATCTAACCACCATGATTAATTTTCGTGTGCGTAGCCTAAAAATAAATTTTAACACGATCGACTTTAAAATCATTTGCGATCGACCGTTTGGCCGCCCCTGATATATAGATATAAAAAAACAGTATGATAAACCTACATTTATAATATTAATAGTATTGACTCTAAAATATGCAAATATATGCAGCAATAAACCTACAATTTTGTGTTTATAAAATGGTAACTTCTTGATTATTTTAATTAAATTTGTATTTCATTAATTTTTAATTCAGAATGAAATATATTATTGATATGCAAATAATTTTTTGTTTTATAACCGCACAGCCCTTATTATTATAAGTTATAAATTATAACTTTTATATATTTATTAATTTCTTCAAAATACACACCGGAATAATAAGCCGATTACATAATCATATGGGTGTATATTATAATAGACTTTAAGGCGATAAAATGTTTCTGTATAATACAATATGAGTTAATAAATATTTTTTCAAATATTTTAACTGCCAAATCACTTGGATAATTATTTTTAATTTAATTTAAATGCATTTATGCTATCATACACAATACACTGGGTATAACTTATAATGAAATATATAACAAAGCAGATTGACTATAATCGCTCACAGTCGGGGGAGTTATATTTGCCATAATTACATCATAATGTGACTGCCTGCTGGCTGCTGTTGAGGGTAAAAGTATCGTGGTTAAGTGAAACGTTTCAACTGAAACAACCTTGAAACAGATAGTATTTATTCAACTTTTAATAAATTTAAAATAAACTTTATTATATGTATATTATAACTTATAATTTATTAGTCAACTGTATTAATAATATTTTTAACTATACAAATTGATATATATGTGATGTAATGCTGTGTAAAAAACTATAATATATTTTTATTTTTATTAAGTAGATATTTATATTATTTATATGTAGTTATATAGTTATATACGTTACTTTGAGAACCAATTCGTGATCGGACACAACGGGATACTATTATATATTTAGGACGCAATAGAGGGCTACCAAAATTCGAGCCGCAATTGGATATCGCCGATAATAGTATTGGTATACCTACGTTCGAATCACAGCAGTATAGTAAACTCGGAGGTAAGACGAGTAAAAAAAAAAAAAAAAGAAAGAAAACGGTTTCCGCTCTAAATCTCGATTTGGGTGGCAAACGGCAATTCATAGGTTATAATATGACACAATAACATATAGGTACTAACTAATATCGGTAACATTATACTCCTGTTATACTCAATATACATGTGACATATACTACCAAAGCGAAAAAAGTATATAAAAATAATATGATTTGCACTGTAACGTTAATCTTTTATACTGCTGCAATATCATAGTATTTAACAGTGTTGTTAAAGTTCCTTTTATATAGGAACTCGTTCAATTCCTCGTTCCTCTAGCATAAATAGGAATTCGTTCAGTTCCTCGTTCATTTAATATTAAAAGGAACTCGTTCAATTCCTCATTCCTATAATAAAAGGAACTCGTTCTTTTCCTTGTTCCTCTAAAAAAGTATCTGGTTCTTACCTTGGTTTATATTAATACTTTATACAATTATTTTAATATTCATCCTACATATTTTAATTTTAAGTACAATTGATGTGTACAAAATATGATTTTAAATATTTCTCAATAAGTAAATATATATTATATACATTACTTGTATACCTAAAATGTACTTAAAACCCTAACATTCATTTTTTTTATTACATAAATACTAATTAATGCAAATTTCAATATACTTTATGGTTTATTATGATAAATAAGTATTATTTATAGAGTATTTCGTTATCACTTTATCAGTCGTCTATTGACTATTATATTATAGATTCAAAATTAGAAAAGTAAACAAAATTTTTCTCACTAAATGTTTTTTAAAACATTTCTGAAAAGAACAAAAGAATTATAATATTTACTACGTTCCTATTCCTAAAAATAAGGAATTAATTCACGTTCCTATTCCTTTAAAAAATAATGGAATTAATTAATTTCTTCGTTCCTCTAAAATGGAATCAATTCCAGGAATCGTTCCTTAACAACACTGGTATTTAAATCGTCAATAATCGACCGCGGCAAAACGAAATAATGTACATAATGTACAGCTGCAGTTATATATATATACCGCAATATAGACCAGATAATAATATTATAATGTTATCATACTCAATTATTTGTACCTATATAATGTACCGGCGCGACGACGATGCAGACCTAAATCATCATCATAATAATATTATATTCTATATATTATTATTATTATATACAATAGACGACACTATATATATACGCATATAATAATATAATGAATACACGATATACGCGCGTGTGTAATATTATTATAATGGACCATATGTCGCGCCCCCCGCTGCAACCGCAGTACATATTATAATATAAGCCCCGAGTGCGCACACGATTTCTATTAGTATAATATTATATATATTATGTATACTGCAGCTCTTTCGCTGCGACTACGCGGTCAAGTCCGCGATAGCTGATATTACGCGACGACCCTCACCGCGACGCCGCCGCCGCCGCCGCCGCCGCGTGCACCAGTCTCCGGAACACTATATACAGCACACACGCCGGTAATACGATACTCCTGGTCGCGGCGTAACCAATTGGGAATACGCCGCACCCGCACACACACAAAACAAAATAATAATACGATATATATATATATATATATATAATGATAATGATAATGACGATAATAATAAAATAATAATATCTCATTGTTGTGTGTATATATAATGTATTATACGCGCGATGCGTTTACGTGCAGTGTGCGCGCGACTCGGCCGATGCGTTGTGCTAATTGCGGACGGGCGACGGGGGCGAAATATAATCCCGCGCATTAAGGAGGCGGCGGCGAGGGAAAAAAACGCGGCCGAGTTTAATGTATTGTATATGTTATTATTAAAATGCTGTTATCGCGTCGTCGTCCTCGTCGTCGCTAATTGATTCGCGCCGTAAACCGAAACGGAAAACTATAAAAAATATCGTAAAAAAAAATGTGGCAAACGTCGTCGTGCGACATAGGTACCTATTATTCTCGTGTGTTGTAAAATCGTGTTCACATATTATCATCATGATATTTTATTTATCGTCGTCGTCGCAGTTTGACCGGTCGAATGACGGAGATCGCCATGCACTATACATATTTATTTTGTCCTCCCCCACGACCGTCGCGGAGAGTATAGCAAAAATAATAATAGCAATAAAAACTTACGAGTGCGCTCGTGTCGGTATGTGTGTGAGCGGCGTGTAGTAGGTATGTGCGGGCGCGCGCGTGTGTGTGTGTGTGTGCGTGTGGAGAGAGAAATATATTGATCCCGGCGGCGGCGGCGGCGGCAGCGGCGGCCATTTTGTTACCACACTCGTACACACGCGCGCATTCCCGAACACACACACACACACACGTCGACGACGACGACACGAAGACGACGACGTAAAGAGGTTTTTCGGCGGCGGCAGCGGTGGCGGCGGTGAGCTGGGAAAAACTTCACGGCGGAAACGCTTCCCGTTTTCCGATCCGCACACCGCACACAATATATATATATATATATATATATATATGTATACACGATAAGGCATGATATTCTAATATAATATGAATATATGACAATATCATTTAATATATTACATATATTATATACGTATATGGTTTGGGAATTATACAATAACATATTATATTATAATATTATTAATCGTGTGTGTCTGCGCGGGCGACGCGATATTTTCGTCATCGTTATTATTATTATATTTAATATATATATATTATTACACCCGCGCGTACCTATATTATATATATATACGCATTACGATTGCTGCGGTATAACAATAATAATAATAATATTAACATACGATACAGTCGCTCTCGGTTTTCGGTTTATTTCCAACGTCGCGTGTTTTTCCGGGAAAACTCATCTCCGCCGCCGTATTTACTGCTACACTGCGTATAATAATGCACATAACACCTATCCTCGTCGCACGGCATCATATTATATATACCTATACGCGTATACAATAATATATATAGGATGAAGTCGCGCCGGATCCGCAGCAGCTGTCGCTATAAACCTTTTTTCTTCCGCGAGCGCATATAATAATAATAATACACGTAGTAATATTATGTACTGTCGCGCGTATATTATATCATAATATTTTTATATAATATATATATGTATTATCAAACGAATATACTTTTGTTTTCAATTTTTTTCATCCGTTTTCGGTCGAAACGTCGAATCCGTGAATTTACGAACTCGATGCAAATGATATTATGTCCGCGAGTGTTCCTACGTTTATATATATAGTGTACAAAATATGACTCAGCTGATGGGACTTTTTACCGTATACACGATCATCGATAGAAATCAGCGACCTCAGCCTGTTCCGGTCGAAACTGATTACTGATATACCTATAAGGCTATAACTATATATATACGCGTTCAAATTATTATTTATTAGATATTATTATTCTCTGTGACGTTATTCTCATCGTCTTACAGTGTAAAACCGAATTTAATGAAAAAGAACTAACTGAATTTTGGTTAAGACGACAGCAAGAGTATATCCAGTGATTTCTTTCGCATCGACAAATCTTTGTGAAACTGCATTTCCATAACTTCAAATTATAAAAAATCAACGGTTTTATATTAAATTTGGGGGCCCTGCAAGACAAAAAAGTTTGAGAAACACTGTTTTACACGACGATCAAATAATATGTCGATGTCCGCAAACATTTTTATATAAACGACGATATTTATTTTAACCCGATTTATGACATTGTCTTACTACAATAAACCGACTCGACTAATAAATTCTATACTTGCAGTTATATATAATATACAGTCAGTACGGCATATAAGTAATTTAGA
Organism: Schizaphis graminum; assembly: GCA_020882235.1. Classification (NCBI taxonomy): domain Eukaryota; kingdom Metazoa; phylum Arthropoda; class Insecta; order Hemiptera; family Aphididae; genus Schizaphis; species Schizaphis graminum. The sequence continues at coordinate 13,416,019 of CM037033.1, read as the reverse complement.
ATAAAATACAAAAAGGTATTTTTCCAAACAAAATCCTCCCCTCATAATATATTAATATACCTTACCGTCTACAATGTATAAGGGTAAATTCTGAAAGATTAAAATTTAACTTTTAACAAGGTAGCTTTTCAAAATATTTGATATTTTGAAATGTATTGTTATATATATCAGAGATAAATATTTTTTGGTGTTTCATTTTCAATAGTATATAGAAATAATATATATGGAATTGTATTCGCGGCTTAATTTAACAAAAAAAAAAAAACAACAACAACAATAACAACAACAAATAAATAAATAAATATGTACAGTAATAGCTGTGAACATTTGCACTAACTATACTATATGTATATTGTATATAGTACTGAAATATCATTAGTATTTTGAGTTTCAGATTAATTATGAATTAAAACGTATAAAACATGAGGATATAATAAAAAATCCTCATGTTTTATATACCTATGTCCTATAATAATTATAGAAATCAAAAACATTTTACAATTATATCCGTGATTTTAACATAATACCTATGCACATTACATGCATAATATATACTATATACATAAATATGTTAAATATGTATGTTATTATTGTTATTAGTGATTATCATTGGTGGTTTTAACACAACTATATAGACTACTTAGTTAGTCATTTGTTGGTATGTTTTAGAAACTGATATAAGTTTATACATATTCGTATTGTCATCTGACTTTTGAGTTTATTATCCGCTCGTTAACGTCGTCTGATTGATAAGACACAATCGAAACAATGGCATCTAAATTATGGTGGTGGTGAGACGCAATAATCGATCTCGAAGAGAGAGAAAATAATATATTGTTATATACATATAACATATTATACATTTATATGCGCGTTTAATTATTCATATATACCTATAAATAATACTGGGAATATATAACATAATATTATGTGAATATAATATGATAATTATATTATACTCATAATGTTCCAAGTTTTTATAGTTATTCCTTATTTCTGAATTACAGTGAAAAAACAAAATTAATTTTATCCAAAACTGGTATTATCTATATAAATAATTACATTTTATTTTACTTTTAACCTCCAAATTACTATCCAAAAAGATTTCAAAAATTACTCTCCAAGTTGATAGTATGGCATTTTTTCTTTTAAAAAAAATTAAAAAATGTCTTTAGATATCACACGCAAAAAAACTTGCTCTACTCGAGATATAATTATTTATTCATCTATGTACGTATAATATCATATATTTTGGTCGTAAAAATAAAATTCTAAAATATTTAAAACTACATTTTGTAATTAATATCCAAACTGAAATCGTGAAAATTCTATTTTTTTTTTTTAAATATTAGATTTATTAAACTAGAAAAATAATATTGGTATATATTATTACTTAAAAAAAGTTTAATTTTCAAAAGGTTTTGATATTTATATAAGTAATATACTAATTCAATAAAATACCGGACTACGTTGAAAATAAATAGGTAATGTCATTGCAGACGATCGGACTGAACCATAGCTGCGTTCGGCGTCGACGACAGTTTCGCGAAATCTCTCGTTTTTTTATTACGACACGACCCTGCCGGGTAGCTCTTTCGACAAATAAATTATTTCACGAGCAAACCCGTCGCTCGCCCGCCCATCTGCAGCGTGTGAGCTTAGGAAAACAAACACGCGTCGTGTACATTTGTCACACACTGCACTCGCAGAACCTTACACAGGTGCACCGTCGGTAGTCGGTACTGTCGCCGACTTGAAGCAAACATTATAATATATAATATGTGTATACAGTTTTTAAACATTTTTATTTCGTTTTTAATCCTTTGTCGTCGTTAAATGTTATTATTATTATTATAATCCAACCGCTACGGATACATCAGTTACGAGCGCGCGCGTATATAAGTTATCATTATTGTATTATATTTTTATGATATACTTAAATATTATATCGCGTGCGTTTATAATGTATACAATAACAATATTTGTCTTCTATTTATAAATTATAATAAATATTATGGATGTGGCGCGTACGACGTTATTAAAATAATATTTATTCACACACACGATATTATAATATAGGTACGCGCGTTGTTGGATAATACATAATATATATAATAATATATACATATTATATAATATATATAGGTGTATAGTATTGCAGGAAGGAACGGTATAATAACGCGTGATACATAGAAAACGATGGCCGGTTGGTGGAAACGAGGGGAACTCGGAACCTGGAGAAGGAGATGATAATAATCGTATATTTTCAGTTGACACTCGGCAGCGATATTCACTATATATAATATACTAAACAGCGGAATATATTATAGGTACGTATAGTAAGAACATAATATAATGTATATTGTTTTTCATGGGTATTTTATGTTTTAATTTATCGTGTAAGTACACACCGTGCATATGATGAACCTATATATATATAATATATAGACTAGGATAACATATTTTACAATACTATTTTATATTATATCATTTACGATTAACGATTGTATTCAATATGTTATATATAGGTGGAACTACACAGAGATTTCTTATATTTGTTCGAATAGCAATACATAATAATTAATAATACATATCGCGCTGAGTGCTTACTTTTTATAGATTCTATAATACAATATGTTTGCTTGTGCTAAACCTATTTCCATATATACCTAACATACATTTTCTGCTGCTAAGAGACTGCAGTGCTTATGAGAAATAGTCAAAATATGTTCAACGATTTTTTCTGGAATATATACCGTTTGCATTCAATATATAGATACACGTCATAGTGATATTTATTTATATTAGTCACATTAGTGATATAATAAAGTTAGATCAATTTGAAAAGAGCTATTATTGATTGAATGATTAAATTAATTATCTAGTTTAATTAATTATCTTTATCTTATTTAGATAATTTAAAAAATTTTTATATGATGCGTCATCTTAGATAAATAATCACGTCATCTTAACTAAACATCTAGAAAAAAAAATTAATAATGTTTTTTTAAATATAAGTATCCACCTACTAAATAAAATATGAGAATAAAATAATAGTTACAAAATAAAAATGCATATGTATCAGATTATTGAAATTGGAAATTTGAATAGTTTTCAAAAGTTTACATGGCTAAACCGTAAAAATATTATTATAATGTTTTACGCCTTGTGTTTACTGTTTAGACAAGGATATCCGATGCACAGAGCAGTCTGCAGTCACGCATATACGTCCTCACAATATTGATAATGTTATTGCATAAAAATTAATAAATAATAGTAATTTGGTAGCCGGTAGGTCTATTCACTATTGATTATTGCCGTTATTGGTATAAATGTACAATAAAATGTATAATAACATCGAAATTATTTGTTTTGTACACATCAATAATGGTACTTTAATATAATATTATAATGTATTAATAAAAATGAATCTTTTTCTATCTTCTACATTATTTAACCAAAAATATATGCAATAACATTTTTAATCATTACTTTGTAGGTATTTAACTTTATAATAATTAATAAGATTATAGCTTTAAAATAATTGTATTATTTATTTTATTATTTTATCTAGATAAATATTTAATTATCTTTGCAGGTGGCTCACCAGGTGAGTAGTTGAAAGTCAGAAACACATGAAACTATTGCCGTATTCGAATGAATCGCTATAACAAAAAGATTAGACGAAAACTTTCTACTGTAGCGTGAATTTCCATATTTTTAACAGCTACAAAGTTCAAACAGTTTCAAATGTACAACCTTAGATGGCGACCATGAAATATGAATTATTTACATATACAGAGCATGCTAAATAAACCTATAACTTTTCTAATTGGCAGCGTACAGCATAGTTATTTATTTTTTTTTAATATAATAAAACACATATCAATTACAGAAATAAAATGCTCTGTGTTCAGAGAAAAATCAACGGTTTATGTAACAAGCTAGCAGTGCAGTTAAAGTGTATCATCTTAAAATATGATATGAATTTGATATAAATTGTGTTTTTCGCGTATCCACTATATAATATTGCAGTTAACTGATATTGTAGTATTGTACTATGAGTTACAAATTGACATGCAGAACTTGACATTTTAATTAGACTGGGCCATTCATGAGAGTCATTTTGCACCTATCATACCCAAAAAAAAAGGGTGGAGGACCCTGGATTGATGTCATAAATTTAAAATTGTATCACTTTTAAATTAAATTTAAATCTTACATGTGAAATTATAATACGGATACTAAATATTTTTTAAATATTTAAACTATTTATTTACAATTAATTTTTCAAATTATTTTTGCATTTATACCTAATTTATTTCATTACATTTAAAATAATATGTTCTTAGCAAATGCATACATTATACGGAGCCGATTAGCCTGGGCTATGGCCCAGTCGACCCAGGCCGTAGTTCTGCCTATGATTGGGTACCTCCTAAATAAGAATTGCGTTTGTAATACTCAAAATTCATATTTACACACAAAGACGTGTATATCATATGTGATTTAAACTACACGGTCGTGATTACTACCGTTATCGATTCCGCGTCATTGCTATTGTCCATACTTGTATAACTGCACCCTGCAACTATACTATCGCGCTATACTCTTGTAATCGTGTGTACATTATATAAATCGTATTTATTTGTTTTACGCGTCAATCGGTTGCCGCGGGTCGCTCGGCTTATTGCGCTGAACGCGTCTGCGCGCGATAATCTACCGCGGGAAAAAAGCCAAGTTGTATTATGGTTATGTTGTTGCTGTTATTATTGTTGTTGTTACGGCGGCGGCATTAGGAGGATATCAAAATATTTTTGGCCACGGCGAGACCTATGCATATACCTACATATATATATATATATTATATAGTGCATAATAATTTATATTTTAAACACGCGTACTGCGCGCGCGGTGCTGGTTTTATAGCGCATTATCCTCGAGGAGCTCATTTGCACCTCCCGCGACTGTACACCGCGATTTACCAAAATTTAACTACTTATAAGGATTTCGTCGTACACTGCGGACGACGCCGCCGCTAAGAGGATTGGGTAAAGGTGTACGGGCGCGTGCAAAGCAATTTAGTGACGCCGCCGAAATCGAATTACACACTTAAACTGCACTAGTCCAATTACACGTCGTCGCGCACGCACGTGCCGCGGTGCGATCATCCGCTCCAGTGTGTGTGTGTGTGTGTGTGTGTGTGTGGTGGGATGTGCCGTACTGCCGCGGCTGCAGCGGCTATAGGGTCTTAAATAAAATTATTAATTACTCGACCACCACCGCCACGCCGGCAATCGGCCCGTATAATACCCGTAGAACACACACCTATATATTATTATAACGGTTATAATACTAATTTTATAATATGCGCGTAGGGCCCAAGACCTTTTACAGTTTTTCGCGATTTGAGTAGGTGTAACACGTATAATTATATACGACTCAAATATAACGCACGGAAACACGGGTGTTGGTCATCTGAATCGGACCACTTTATACCTATGCGTATTATATATACACATTCGTGTCGGGGTTAGGTCAGATACGTTCATGTTATTCGAATAAAATATGACGAAGAGGTCGAAATAACATTGCAATTGGTAAATTATAATTAATAAATCAAACGAAATGTGTTATGATAATATATAGGTCTTGAAAAATCTAATTTCTTGTAAAATTGGACATCACTCAAATAATTGTATTGTAAATAATTTAATGTGAAAATAATAGTGTAAAAACCATAATTAGATTTGCATGCTTATTTTGTTATTCAAACAAAAGGTAATACATACATGAGCTAAGTGTGTCTTATAACTTAAAATATAATTTATTCAATATATTAATATTTTAATATTGAACAGAAAAATACTATTTATTTTATGTATAATATTATATTGTATAATCATGTGCAACTTCGTTTAATTTAATTTATTTAGTTAAATAGTTATGAAATTGCGGGGCCTTCTATAGTCTATACCTACATATAGTTTAATCAAACTTTTTAAATTCAGTATTTAATTTATCTTATAGGTACTCTTTCTATCTCGAGATAAACATATTAAATTATAATAATTGCTTATTATACAAAGCCTTGCTTTTATAATTGTATACTCCTTATAAAATATTAATCTCATCACGTTAGAGGCGTGCACAGATTTTTTAAAGGTAGACTGCATTTTTGACTATTTTCAGACCAGGTTATAAATATTGAAAACGTGAATTTTTGTTTAACAATAAATGATGAGAAATCAATATATACAAAAATACTGCACTCCTAAAGAGAAAGGCAGTAAACGCCAAATTTGAAAAAATGAGATTATTTGATATTCCTATTAAATAGCAAATTACGCATCTTTTTTATTAAGACAAAATACAGTAAAAACCATTTTAAATGGCTTTAAAAGCGATTCTAAATATAGTATCTCACAATTTATTTTAAAATATTGTCCAAAACTAAGAAAAACTGCAGTATGTAACATAATATACCTACTAGATAAAAACGCAGTAAACGCCATGGTTAATACTGCGTTTGTTCTTAGTATTATGATTTCCCTTAACACATACTGCATATTTACCTAGTATCATAGCTAAAATTAATTGCAAGTTGCAGTATGTTGAATGTCTTTAAAAACATTTAACATATTATACATCATCTGTTTATAATATTATAATAGACCTGATAATAGTATTATTCCATTACAAATTATTTACTATGGTAAATACCGCAATAAAATAGTTATCATACAAATGATTACCATGGTTGTAGACAATATGTGATATAATGATATTATGTACAACCGTTATCATAGGTACAAAAATTTAGTTATCATTGTTTTTGAATATAAATTATTACCTATTACAAATTAGAATAATACTTTTTTATTTAATTACTTACAACAATGATTTAAAAATAACGTATTAAAAAGATAATAATTAAATAATAATACTATTTTATACTTAATATATTAATGTAGTTAAAAACATTCAATGTACAACTAGCATCAAAATTATATGTAATGGAGATACTGCATTTGTAAAAATTAACTTTTTATTTATGTATTGTCATACTAAAGTAAAATGCAGTATCTCCTAAAAAGTCAATTTAAAGGTGAAAATAATCAATTAAGTTAAAAAATAATAACAATAATAAACAGTATGCTAATTTAACGTATAAAGTGAAAATAAAAATTAATGAAATCTGATTATTTTAAGGTAAAAAATGAAGAAATCGAAAAACTCATTTTCCCCACATTTTAGTTTTTGGAGATACTGCCTTTCTCTTTAGGAGGGCAGAATAGGCATGTACAGTATATGCTACTAAATGAGGTATTGACTATTGTCATACCCTTTCCCCCGTGAGCTCGCCACTGTCATACATATTACATATATATTTATGTTAAAGCATAGAAGTCTCCGGGTTAACAGCACCTTTGCTCCCCTCCTCATATACTTTTGATTGGCTCTGGTTTTATTTAAAACTTGTTTTACGAAATTGTACTGCCCTATAGGCACAAATAGTGTACAATATTTAACAATGGTCCTAAAAATAATAATGCCAAATATACCAGTATACCTACTTCTGTGACCCAATTAAGTGCATACATGTTTATTCGTATAAAATTATAAACTAAAACTTATAGAGTGTTATTATACCATATAAAAATAAAATCTGTTATTGTATATCTATAACTGTTATACTCATAGTTTATACACATATATGTGTACCGTATCACTCGTGAGAACTCATTGCTGTTAACAGCCGTTATTTTTTCGATTACGAATGCCGATAAATATACTTACTTGTAGAATTGTGCATAATTGATAAACTAAGGCTTATTTATTTTTAATATGCATTATTAATTCATAGATTACGGTTAAATTTAAAACAAAAAGAATAAGAAATTTAGTAAGCTCTTATATAACCTAAGCTTACACCAGCTTACAATTAGTGTATAAGAGACTATATACATATACTAATTTTTTTTTTATAAAGATGCATCAAGTTATATAATATAGTAACTACAAGTTTAAATCTACATATACCTATTATAGAACGTGTGGGAAGTTGATCTTCAAGTGACTAACTTTTTATAAGTACAGTAAGTATACGGTAGTCTGCACAATGTGTGAATTTTTAGTATATAATATATAAAATAGGCATCACGGGACGTGGAGTAAGAGATTATTGGTGCGAATTTAAGTTTATCAAAAAATTATTATTATATTAATATATGTCATAAATAATATGGATGGGTCAGTTTTTCGTAATCTATAATATAATATATTCAAGTTTTCAACATACAACATGTATAAACCATGGTCTATATACAAGAAGAAAATTCTATTTACCTTGCAATTGAGTATTCAAGATCTACAAGAATATCGCAAAGGACGGGTAAAGAACTCACAAGAATTGAATTGACTAACATCCGTAGTATATTTTTACATCATCGATATTGATTATGTTATAGACTATAATATATAAATGTATATTTAGGCAACTGCGACCTATATCTTCTTTAAACATTTTTTTTAACTTTTCAATGTAGGTACCTACATTTAAATTATTTTCAACGAAATCGCCGTCGTACAAATCATAACTTTATACAACTATCATACACGAGTACGATTATGTACAATGTACGTACATATATATATATATATATATAGGTGATGTCCAGCGGCAGTAGCGAGTTTACGACGTTTCGCGAGGAAATAATAATTAATTATAAAACGGATGCTACCTATGTGCGCCGCATATACGTTTTAGAAATGCATATTCAACACATATACACACATATAATTTATATTATAATATACACATGTATGACATATATATTATAAATCGCAAAAACGGATGCGCGCAGCACACCTACACGAGACCCATTCCCGCCGCTCACACCTTCCCCGACAGCTCGTCGCTAATACTTTGAGTAAATACGCCGTCGTCGTGTGACACACGCGCTAGCACTCGCGCGCAACGCACACACACACACACACACACACACACACACACACACACACATGCTCACGCGTACACGACAATACGCATACATTTTACAAAGAGAATCGTTTATTTTAGTTGCGGACCTTTTGTGTTCCGGTATAGCTGTATAAAATCACTGTATTCAGTACACACACACACACACACATAAATGCGCAAATGTGTGTGTGAGTGTACCGGCTGCAAACGGAAACGACCATTATTTTTTATTTATTTATACATATATATATATATATATGAATTTTTTTTTGCGAAACGACACGGGGGAATTCATATGTACCTACATGCACACACACACACACACACACAAACACGTATACACATACGTCTGCGTGTATGTATAAAGCGCAGTTTTTATTTTTTTTACATTATTAATGTTGTTATTTTTTGCTGCCACTTGGGGATCCCTAAGCTCCTGCTGCTGCCGCCGCCGCCGACGCTGTTGTATTCGCCTCCGTTTACGTTTACCGGAGGCAATGCGTGCGTGTATAATAAAACTTGATAGTTGGTATATACGCGTGTGTGTATGACGTATACTTACTAACCTTTAGGTACACACTTTACGGCATCGTTCCTGTATTATACATTATATTATTCTGTCTGCGTGTATATGCATTTGTGCCATTACGTCTCATTAATCCGTAAAAGATAATTGCAAGATTCTTCCACCACCGGTACCACGCCCTAACACGATATTATAATAATTTTCAATTGTTATATAACATAACTCGAATGAGTATAATTACAATAAATATAACTCATTTTGGAAAATCCTTTATTATTTGTGAATTTCCATCGAACATGCATTAGTTTTTATCTATAAAACTGTAACATAGGTATATACGTATCTATATTATATTTAGTGAACATTTCTAATATTTAAAAAAATTCCTTTTTAAATTATAGTGAAAAAGGTATTGTTGAAAATCGTTAATACGTAAATATTCCAGTTTCTCAGTAGTTTTTTCCAATTATTATGAAAATTCATAATAACATCCTTTTTTCAACACTTCAAAGTACTACTATTCCCACATAAAATTCTCCACCAGTAACTATAACTATACCTGTCTTCAATATTAATCCATATAGATGTTCCCAGACTGTATTGATAGTTTATGTGGAATACAAAACATCTTTGAATGACTTCTAAGTCCAATTAAACGCAATTTATATCAATTTTTTTGTTAGTTCCTTTAAAAAATATATATTTATTGTTCAAATCAAAGTATAAGCAGCACAATATTGGTTTAAAATATGAACTATTATAACAGTTTATACTTCTTTAATAGAGGCCAATTTTTTAATACCAAATTTTAAGATAATTGTAATATTGAGTTATTAAATACAAAATTACTTTTCAAAAGGATATAAATGTTAAATTTCCAAGAGTTCGAATTTTCAGTGGCATACTTTGATGCATCTACAATTAAATCAAAATTTTTGTTCGTATTATGTGTTGAGACACAATACCTTTACAATCGTAAAACACATCATTGTAAAACGATTTATATCTATACTTTTTTCACTGAGCTTAGTATCAAAAATAATATTGTTTCTATGTCATAAGAATAGTTTATTATGTTCCACGTACGTCAAACAATATTATACAATATACATATACTAGGGCTCAGGGCATGTGTTATATGTTTTTATAATAATAATAAATTAGACAGTTAATAGAAAATCGCATTGAAACTGCGGCGATATTTATACATTTGTATCGTCGACATTTAGAGTCATCGTCAGATTTCTTATCTTCCTATATTAAGGGTACTTTTTTAATTAAAAGTTCACCATTATAATAGGATGTTGGACTTGTAGTGAGCGTTGGTAAAGTTCAATATATGTAATTTATATTGTGGAACACCTATATAGGTTATGAATTATGATATTGATCGAAATGTATTGCGGTACCTAATAAAATGAGAACTTGCATACTGAAATAACTTCAAGTTAAAATACAAAAAAATAGTGCGAATTTTGCGCTCGTATAAACGTGTATATGGTATATACTATATAATCATTGGATAGGTATCCTATTATTTGTCCTGTATAAAATACGGATAAATACCAAAAACGTATAGCTTATCTTAAACGCAAGAAAATCCTAACTCACTATATATATATAGTCACATTAGTGGTAATAATGAACGGAACGGTTCCGATCCGGACTGGTTACCGCGGTTATATCACGGCTCATCGTGGCTCAACAGTCAACGGCTACGAAACGTGTGGAATGTTTTCATCGCGCTAAAATTATGGGCACAGGGAGATAATAATAAATTGTGGTATTCCTATATAATAAGTATGAGTAAAAACAGTATGCACAGCTGGACGGCAATCGTTTGATTTTATTCGTTTGACTAGTGTGATATAGACCAAATCAAAATCGAAATTCCGTCGATTACCTTATATTATAAGTGCATGCGATTTCGGTTTTCGCGCTACGCTACACTGTGTCGTTTGCAATATTCACCGCCGTCGGAGACAACGACGACAACGATATGGGTAAAAATAACAATTATAATAAATTTCGCGCAATACCATATACGCGTATACAACGAAATAGTTAATATTATATAGTACCTAACGCACTGCTATAATAATATCATCACGTCATCGTACAGCGTAGGTACATAATATTATACACAACACATCGTCGAGCGACGACGACCTGTGCGGATGACGAGAGAGTAGGTACCTATACTGCAGATGTGCAGACGGGCAACGGCGGCTTATACAACGCGATATATATGATAATAATAATACGTACGGCGGGCGCACGGCGAACAGTTGTTCGTATACATATATACGCGCGGTCATTAACGAGAAAACCTCCGCGGAGGAGCCCTCTCGGGGATTCGCGTCGTAATGTACATGTGCGGCTCTGTGCGCGTGCGTGCGACGGCCGCGGCGGGCGGTGGTCGGCGGCGCGGCCAGTGTGCGGCAGCAGCAGCAGCAGCAGCAGTACTTCAAAGTTTAGATTAGACACACGGCGGGCCGAGCACCGCACAAGACGCGATTTTCCGGCACGTTGGTTTTGAATGCCGAAAAAGGGATCGTCTCTCCCCCGAGCCCGCCGCCGCCGCGCGGACTTTTCTCTATGGCACTTGCGTGCGCGGTTTAGCGGTGCGGTTTACTCTCTCTCACTCTCTCTCACACACACACACACACACTCTCTCTCTCTCCGTCTTTCTTTTTAATAATAAAGCTCCCCAACACACACACACAGACACACGCATAAATGCACATAAATGCACACACTCACGTCGGCGACGGAGCAATGAATTTCTAATAAAATATATATATATTATATTTTATTACACGCGCACACTGTTGTGCGCTCTCGACCGCGGCGGTTAGGGGAAAGTATATATAATATGACGTGTATTACGCGCGCGTATAACGTTACACGGAGGGAACGAGGCGGAAAAAAAAAGCCACTACACTATTATAGATCGCGTATATATATATGTATAGGTCCCCGTCATATCGGATGCCGTAGGTACCTATATACACGCGCACACGCACGCCAAAATGCGTTCGTATATACAGTATATAATAACGTATACATATAATACGTATACATTTTCCGGGCGCTTGTGTGTGCTATGTGCAGTGTTCTTGACGCGGCGGCGGCGGCGGCGGCGATGAAAAGGATTTGCGGCTATATAATTCGGCGCGGGGGAGGTGCGCGCGGAGCATGGCGTGCGGTTTGACAGGGTCCCGCCGAACAAATCCCTGTAGGATTTCCGATATTAATTTACCGGCCCTCTTGGTGCAGTGCATCATATACATGTACGCGCGTTTTTGCCACGCCGCCTTTCCGCTATACCACATAATATATACGTATATATAGTATAATGGCGTTTGTAAGTTTTTTATCTCGTCCGAACCGTTATACGTCGCCGCACCCCGCCGGGGCCGGGGCACAAGACCGATTTCTCCGAACCTGCAGCAGCGCCGGCATTCCGGGGTCCCGTGGCGAGTTACATATACATATAATACATAGTTTGACGTATAACGGCCGGAGATTAAATCCGTATGTGTGTCATCATAGTAATAATAATATATAGCGTTCGCACCAAAATCCGCGTCACATAGGCGCCAATGTGTAACATCGTATACAGACTATTGACTATTATACCTATAAGTCATAAAAACATATATCACGATCACCCACTGGGTATAATATCAATTGTAGGTGAGTACAGTGGCGGCTCCAGGGGCCAGGGCCCCCCAGGTCCGTATTTCTGAAAAATTGTGTACCTGTTTAAAAAAAAAAAAACTTACAAATGAAATAACATATTATACTATACACACTCGTATATCACAAACACCTATACCATTATGTAGTGTTGACAGAAGTATGCCGGTATGTACTTGCTATCTATATTATGTATATTATGAAAAACCTACAGAAAAACGTACAGCTATAATAATAAATGAAAATACTATATGGCGGGGGTGGCCAAATTGCGGCTCGCGAGCCGCATGTGGCTCTCTTCAGTCTTAATCGACGTATGCGGCTCGCGGTCTTATTTACAAAAAACAATAATTTTAATTTTTTCGCATAAATAAATTTACGAGAAAAAAATGTTATTAATATTATTTTATAATTTAATATTTCGTAATTTGATATGTTTATCGGATGTTAGCTATCATTGTTACTTTTGTGGTATAAAAGTACAGATTAGATAATTTGGCTCTTGATATAATTGCATTAATATATGTGACTCATGTACATAGTCATGTTGGCCACCCTTGTACTATAGTATGATATTATTCTATTATATTTAAAAGATCAACTGCGCGTAGCACATTTATCTGTATGGACTAAGGAAATACTAAAAATAATAAGAAAAATTAAAACTAAGGCCCCCTCAACAAAGTAAGTATACTACTAATAAGTATAATATAATATATTACTAAGTATACCTACTAAAAACCAAAAAACAAAATTATTTATTTATCGATTGGAGATAAAGTTAAATTATAAATATTACCCACTTATACATCAAGCTAGGTATAAATACAACTATTATTTTAGATTCAATTCATATTTTAAGCTTATTACGATTATTATCTTATTAAAATGAGATACCACATTCTTTCACTATACCCATTTTCTTCCACAAAAAAGATTAGTTGTCATTTTACTCAAAATATTTTAATATTTAACCGATATTTTAGCTGATACCAGTGTTGAGTGTAGTAACTAGTAATACTGTTGTTTACCGAGTTTTAATGGAGAGTATCATACAATGTGCTTTTTATAAGTCGCCAATTCTGTTCTGGTCTCATATCCACAGTTATAAGAAGGAAATCATAAAAAAAATACAAAAAAGAAAAATCATTATTTATGTGTCTAATATTTATTTTTTTTAATGCATATTTATTTGTTGCTGTAGTGTACTATATTATTGCAAAAAGTATAATAGTTAATAACTTATAGGTAATATAATACCTATAATCTATATATATTTATTTATTTTTTTTTTGTTTGTTAATATAATGTGACTTGAAAATACATCTTTTATATTTTTATCCCTTATTGGAGAAAAATGGTTACATTTTTTCTTTATTATTTTTTTTTTCTGAAATAAAGTGGTTACGGTCTTTTTGAATGAAAATTACGTATAATACAGTTCTGGGTTTGAAATGTTGAATGAAACACAATATATATTAATATGTACCTGGGGGGCCTGGAATTTGACGCTTTAATACGGTACTGTTTATTTCCTCCTCAGGTATCTGCAATCTTTGGTGCTTATGTCAACCACCACCACCATCACCACCACTTCCACAGCGGGCGCAAAAATTCCGGGTAACCGATAAACATTCATCTCAAGCCGTTGATTAATTGCAGCTCGTATACCGATATAATAATGACGGTGACGACAATACAACAAAATATATGATATTGTGCACACCGCCGCTTTGTGAAACGATGGCGACGACAATGGTATGGTTGTGCAATATATATGGGTACGTCCGGGGACCATTGTCGAATCTCGGTTTTGTGTAATATATGTGTATATGGCTCAGCACGCAAACGCACTTGCGAGCTGGTCGCGCACCACCGTCGCGCGGCCACGTACTATTTTTTTTTATCATTATTATTATTGTTATTATTATATTTTTTTAACGGTACCTCCGTCCGTTTCGTTTCGTTATTGTTGGAATTAAATTTATCGGTGGCTTACCGCGGACGGGCGGACGAACAGCACAACAACAATGAACGACGGGAAAAAGGAACCAAAACGTACACACATGGTCGTTACTTATTATACCTATATAGGCAGACTTAAAATACACAAACGAGTAAAAAAAAAAAATAGTAAAAAAAGGAATAACTCGGTTATATGCTTCTGTATGATATAATATCTTCGGTGATGATATAGGTGTATATAATATATATATATATATATACGATTATTACAGTAACTTGTATATAATAATATGACTTATAATATATAATATATATGTATATATAGGTATGTGGTGCGGCCGGTAATCGTTTTCTAAATAATAATATTATAATAAAGTTACACACATATACCCGTCGTATATAATATATTATGTAAGTTACACCATATACAATATAATATTATAATTTTATATTATTATTATGCAGATACGGTTGTGGAACGCGTAATATGGTGCGGCATTTGATGGGCTTCTCCGTGGCTGGGTGTCTGTTTATTGTACAAACACCGCACTAGCTGATGCAGTGCGTTTACGCGCATCGTATAATATTTCAGATTATTCCCGTTATGTTTAATAATTTTCCTGCTATTTTTTACTAGGAAATTCAAGTGATTGATGCTATTGATGCAATCAAATTTCTAAGTGAGTTTTATGTTTTTTTATTTGCAGTAAATGGTTATATTACGACAATGGTATAAACCGTAATTTATTCAATAATAAGACTTATTAAATATAAATTTCTAGTTTTCTAAATAGTTTATAAAAAAATATGTTTTTATTAATTTAGTCTTACGCGTATACAGGCTCCAAAATTACAACTTATAATGGAACAATAATAACTGATCAGATCATTTGTATGATAAGATTTGTACACCTAAATGGATTATATATTATATCGTTTAAACCGTATACTAAGCCTTTTATTCATCAATAAGAATGTTCGTTGTTGATAAAATATGCTGAACATTAGTTAATTTATAATAATAATTCTATTATAATTTCGGTTCATTGGTATTCTTTACAAGTTCAGTACATATTTTATGTGTATATTTTGTACAAAAATAAATATTATCTGAAAAATATATGACTTCATTAGTACCTGTAGGTATATAGAGTTTAGGTTAGTTTTTTTTTATTCTTATAGCTTAACGCTTTACAAATCTCGTAATATTCATAATAATTCTGCAAGTTATATATTCTTAAAAACAATTTAAACGAGAATTACAAACGTTACAATTTCAAAACCTCTGATAATGAAACGTTTTTACTAATTAAAAAAGTTAGCTCGATATGCTTATAACAATTTTACATTGTTGTAAATTAAATCCACTCGTCTGGTAAATTAATACGAAACCACTTAATGTATATAATAATATCATAGTGTTAGAGTTACAATATTTAGGTATACATTTCACTTATGCATTTTGTTGGTGTATTATACTTAGTAAATGTGATTTATGATCTAAAATACGTTCTATTGTACTATACCATTTCGTGTAGGGAAGTATTCGACTTATTTCAACCTGACAATAATCTTTATTTTTTTTCATTGGAATTTGCTACGCCTTCACCAATTTGGTCGATTTTTTCTAAAGCTTATATATATATATACCCATATACCTATATACTACTGGAGCCTAACCTACATGTAGTACATTATATTATGCCATTTGTATTTGTGTGCGACATCATATTGTTGTATCGCGTTTTCAATCCCGAAAAAACACAATATAGCGGTATACATTTTGAAAACAAGAATATTATTTTATCATATAATAGATCGATAATCGCAAAATACACCCGATAGACGATATGAGTATATGTATAATATACTAATATAGTGATGTAAAATATTTTAAGTGAATCAATATATAGATCGTGCAAATAGTGATCTAAACGGTCGTTATACGGACGACGGGTTTGCAATAATCGATAAATCAAAAACCCACCCCTCATGTACACATAACGTTATTAAACCATCGCGTCTGCCTATATACATATATGACGCCTAATATTTGAGCGCGAAACGTGTGCGGTACGGTCGTGTATTTCGTTGCTGCGCGTGGTTTTTTTTCTCATCGGCGGAGAGGGATTGCTGGTTCGTACCTATATATAGCTAGTATATTATATATATATATATATAGGTACAGCGAAGTATAGCGGTCACGGGGCGGTCGGGATTCCTGATGTGGAGGGGAGGTGGGGAGGAATATAATATTATAACGAAAGAGAAAATTAATATAATATAACGGCGGCGGCCCTCGCAACTCGCGCGAAGGTATTATGGCTCGCGGTCGAACGGACGCCGTAATGGGAAAATTACCGTAGCGTAGCGGCGGTGCAGGAGTGTACCCGAAAATTTTCCGTCGACATGCGGGACTGCGGCGCTATAGGGGAGGGGAACTTTCGAAAATCCCCGAGCTGCGCGTCCAGTTCCTCCTGCCGCCGCCGACGAAACGGTATATATATATATATATATTATATATATATATATATTATAATATTATAGCGACGCGCGGAGAGTAGTGACCGCCGTCGCCGCCGCTATACCACCACCGCCGCCGCCGTCGTCGTCGTCGTCGTCGCCATCGCCACATCGTCGTCGGTTATCATCGGTCGTGTACCTGCTGCACAAGCGAAACAATAATATCGCCGGCTGTGCGAGATTCCGCCGCCGCCGATGTTTTTTTTATTTTAAAGAAGTACGAGTACGTCGTTTTTCCCACGCGACAGTCTGCTCGTCGCATTGTGTGCGTGTGTGTGTGTGTGTGTCGACAACGGCGTATTATTATTAAATAATAATATTACCCGTATATATATATATATGTAATATAGCCACGGTTGAGAGCATATCGTTGGGTATATATATCGTCGTTTATTTGTGTGTACGCTGTCGTCATAATATTTCGCGGTAAGCCGCGAGCAGGAAACTCGGTCTCGGCTGTTGCAGTCGCGGAACCGAGAGACGGCGTGCACGAGGGAAGAGCAGGACGACGACCGGGAGAAAAAAAACCGAGACGCGAAATGTTTCCGTGGAAACGATGGTCGTCGCCGCCGCCGCCGTACCTATCCGCAACATCCGTTCTCTTACTATATAATATTGTATATATACCTATGCGCGGCGTGGGCGGTGGCGGCGGTGGACGGCGTACAGCGCGATGGCGGGAAGAGGGAAAGAATCGCGCGTGCATCGTCGCCCGCCGCCGCCAGGTTCTCTCCGGTTATTGTTTCCGCATTATATTTCTTTATTGTTTTATACTTCCCATACACAGATATACTGCATCTGGTTGTAGCTGCAGTCATATATCGCGGTCTACGCACGTCATCACAGCTCGCCGCCGCCGAACGATATTATTATCTCATATTATATAGCTATATGATGGCTGACCGGTGGTCGGCGTCAATAAGACAAGTCGAATACATTCCACGCGGTTTCGACGAGTTTGTGTTGCGTAAAATCGTGTCCGGAAGTCCGCCGTCGAATGTATTATGAATGACTGCTGCAGTGTATTATAACGGATGAAATGAATTGACTTGTCTCCGGCGCCACCTGACTGCGCGGAACAAAAGAATAATCGTATAAACATGGTCGGAGACCATAATAATATATATATAATATATATAGGTCGTGAGATCTGGCCCACATGCTATGCGATATACGATCTATATACTATTGTAATACAACATTTATACGTGTACGATTGACGTGGACCGCGGAGAGAGGCGTGTCCTGCACGTGTCTCGAGAACGAGTCGGTGGCGACTATATAGCGGACACTCCCTTATTGCATTGTCTTAGCGGCGTCCCCACCGATTCGATCAACCGTATACGTCTGCAGAGAACATTATATATATATATACGCATGCATCAACCCATATATAAATATTATTTTATAAAAATTGTTGTGTACCGTCGACGTGGTATTATATGAAATTGGTTTCCGATCGACCAACCGATATATTAAACTATATAGGCTAGCTATATTATGTCTATATAGAGCATTGCAGAATCTCGCGGGAACGATGACGTCGTATGGCTATTTACTCTTTAACGTCGAAAATTGGTCCCGATAACCATCGTATTGTTCGTTGTCGTCAACTATTACAGTCTGTATAATACGAGTACATTATATGAGTTATGATGACGTTGTGACATTTTTCTCGTTATACCTATTTGTTTGTTGTCCGGTTTAAATTCGAGAGGTTTTTCTAATCACCTCTTCTGCAAGCAAGCCCTTTTAGCTTTCAATATTAATTATGTAGTAATAAGCCCTCATCGAGAGTATAGGCTTGTTAAGTTTTACGGATCTGATGGTCTTATATCAGCCGCAGATTCAGTGGCGGGGCTATATGGGCGCTCTGGCACCCCCTGTCGTCTAAGCCACCAATAGGGATATTATTTAAATTACTCAAGAGGAAGTTGTAGAAGAATTATATGTGTAACAATATAATATTTTGTAAGAAATTAATGTAATTTTTAAATTAATATTAAATAAATTCTGATTTTTGAAAAAAAAGTTAGCTCTAATAAATTAAATTAGAAAGTAGAAAGGAATAACATTATTTTTTTTCAAGCACCCCCTGTTAAAATTTTCTTGATCCGTACCTATTTTATAATATGACGAAACACAGTGATCAAGCCCAAGCGTATAGTGATGACCAGCAAACCACAATTCAGCTCTGTATTATCGTATAGGTTGGCGATGCATTTAGAGTTATTTTACTTGAACAAATGTAATAATAGTTTTAGGGAAAAAAAGGTAATATATAGTATATAATAGTAATTATTGTATTATCATTAAACAATGTTTTGCCATTGATCTAATTAAGTATTTGTAAGGCGTGATAATATGCAACTTTTATGATGTACCTTGTACCTATATATGTCTATAATCATACAAACAATTCTTTATAAAAATACAAAAGGAAGCCATAGTAACCTTTTTCAACAAATAATATACAATATAAAATCGTATTTTCGGTTACCCTATACAATACAAGTATAGGTATTATACATATAAATTATTCTCAACGTAATAAAGTTTACTTGCAATATGTCTTACATATCCCATTTCACATAACATAAGAAATAAGATTTTTGATCAACATTATCGACAACTCTATTATTGAAAAACTGATACATTTTTACAATAAAATAATGTTACACGTTACATTAATACAATTAAATATTTCAGAAGTTTTGACAAATAATAAGATACATGCATTGTATATTATCTTCCGACTTGCAACATTTTGAAAAATGACGTTTTTTTAAAAAAAATGCATGTATACATTTAAGTATGTAACATAGATTCAAATCAACGTGAAAACTAACGTCAAATCCTTTTTGTTAACTATATCATACCTATATATAATTCAGTCGGTATGTACGACGTTACTAATAAGTAGGTATAAACAACCCGCGTAAAGACTTAAAACCCATTCGTTAATTAACTGCAGCAAAGTAAAAGTCTACAACTACCTTCCATTTTACTCAAAGTTAAAATATCCTATCCTCGGAAATCCGCAATGCCCCATCAAAAACGCTCAAATAAGACTAATTTTATACGAACTGTGTTCATGAACTTGCAAACTTTTAATCGAACGTAATATTAATTTATTTTGACGTAAATAATTAATAATTATTTACATAATTTTATTTTTATTAATGTATATCTATAGTTAAATTTGTCTAAGAAGATAAACCTATCAGAGCAGAACAAGGACTGTGCTGAAATATTATTATTATAAACAATTTAGTAATAAATTTTATTAAAACAATATTTTAAAACACTCATCAATAAAAATATTTTCTAAATTTAGTAATGAAGAGGAAGAAAATTGAATTAAATAAAAAAGCTACCCAATTAAAACACCTGGTTACGCCACTGACCGATACTTTATCAATCGGGTTTTTTGTTATAAATTATAATTATAATTGGATTTTCATCGACACGTTAGACCTTACGAGGTAAAACGGTTAGATTAATAGCATGATAACTATTAAGTACAATGATAATTACTAATCTTAAAATATAAAATAATATACAAAGATATACATTTTACACATGAACAATTGAATATAAAGCGTATATGAAATGATGAAAGAAAAGTATATTTTTATATATAAAATAAAATGATGTTTATAATATTAATAAATGGTATTAAAATGTACAGCTTAATATATATTGTTATAATATATTACTGTAGAAGTGAATCTGTACAACAGTATTTTATTTAGTGGGGGGATCATGATGGTATATACACGTCTGCGCTGCGGCAGTGTTGACAAAAATGCCAATATAATTTTTTTAATTTCTTTATGAAAATCGGCACGAAAAACGCGGAAAAAAACCGTCGACGTGTTTTTCACTGCGAATCGCTGTAGTACACGACGCCGCGTAATCCGTCCGACATAAAATAATATACATACCTACCCTAATGTATATATAATATAATGACGACGACGAGACATTATCTGCTCTGCTGCTGTACATAATTGTGTTAAAACTCACCCCTCGGCTATTTCGAACGAATAAAAACGCCAATACCGAAAACGGATTTCCGTCCCTTTATATTCATCTAATTCGATTATTATTACTCCGATGCAGTGTGTTCGAGTGCTGCGCCGTCAAATGTATAATGTACATAATTTGTTTGATAATAATATATAACAGTATAATATTATGTACGGTGTTTTCGTTTTGTGTGTAATTTTTTTTCCCCGTCCACGCCGACGGCATTAGATTTAAACGAATTTTCCGCGGTCATGAATCCGTGGCAATGGGTTAGGGTAACCCGAGACTTTGCCGTCGATTGGCTTCCTTCGTCAATGCCACCACGTGCACGTCGTACGGCAGTTGTAAAGTTGTAGGTATATATATATGCGTGACTGTGTATTATATATGTTATATTGGTTATAATTTATATTATATATATACCTACACTACCTATATATGGTCGTCGTATTTTTTCCGTCACGGTCAGCGGCGGCGGCGGCTGCAAATCGAATTATAATTCGACGGTGAAAATATCGATTTGTCGCCGCGTCCGAGTGTATAATAATGTATAATATAATGCAGTCGCTATTAGACTGTATATAGACACGGACGGAATGTGTAGGTCATGTATGATGTAACGATTCCATCGCCCAACTAAAGGTTGCCGTAAATATATTGTTAATTACATACACATATTATCCTATATACGTCCCACACGCACGAAAATCCTCGCCGAATAATAATAGAAAAATACGAAATGAAAACGCGCGACACGAGACTTGTATATTGTAAGTCAAATACAAGTCGACAATCCGGGCTTTCCGTGCGCGTATAATATAGCAATCCGCCCCCGTCAAATTGCAGCTTATGCCGCGATCCCTGCGGGGAGGAAAATTATTATTACCGCGCGAAGACCGCGCAAAATCCCGCAGTACTTTTTCTTTCATGCTAAAATAAAAAAAATCTCGCCGTCATCCCTATATATAATATATAATATATATATATAATATAATTAAACGAGCTCCCTGATAAAATATCAATCAAAACTTTCATTTATCGATTGATAAAGCTTAGTATTATATTCAGCCGTTAAATATAGGTACAGTAGGTATATATAGTATTATAGTATTATTATTATCGATTTTATATATTGTATGTTGTTGTCACACTATAGGTACGGTTCAGATGCTGAAAATGTGTTCATTTTAATTTTTAACATTGTGTGTGATATTTTCTATTAATTTTTTATCTATTTTTATGCTAGACGACGTAGATACTTGAAATTTCATTAAATATTTACACTAAAAGATTCTAGGTATTATACAATTGGAAATATTTAGGCATCTTTCGATTTAATTATAAATTTATAAACATTCTTAAGTTTTAGATTCTGAACGGAGTAATGAATGTATTGATTTTACAATGATGTGTGTTTTTTTTTTTTGTTTTTGTGTCTGTGTACAGCATAACTAGTCGAAATAATGCTTCAATTTCAAACTTTGGGGTGGTTTCCGATGGCAAAGTGGATATCCTTGGTGCATTATAGAGATGAAAAGTAAACATTTTCCAACAGTTTTCAAAAAAATCGAAAAAAACAAAAAAAAAATGACAGAAAAACGGGAATTTTTACGCAAAATCAATTTTCGACAAAATCGAATTTTTTATTTTGCTAAAACTCAAAAACTAATCAATGTAAATACTTGAAATTTTCACGAAATGTTTATGTTAGTGTTCTCTATACACTGTTAAATTTTCAAAGTATTTTGACTTTTTTTGAGCAATTAATAGACAATTGAAATTTTTAATTTTTTTTAGTATTTTATTTTAAAATAACGATAAAAAAATTTTGGGTGGCCAGAAAATCTTGAAAATTTAATACAAGGTTTCTTATAAGTTGATATTAAAGTGATAAAAAAAAATCCGAAATCGTTAGTCACAATTTTTTTTTATAAGTGCTTAAAGTTCGAATTTATACGAAATATGTCAAAATTGCGAAAATTGGCAAGTAATTTTGTGGTTGAAAAATCGTAAAAATTTTTTCTTTTATAACTAAGATTTGAAAATTTGGTACAAGGTTCTCCATAAATTTTTCTTCAACTATCTGCAAAAAAAACTCTACTGGACTATGACAAAAAAATTTTATGAGTGATTGAAATTTAAATTTTTACAAAACCGCGTTAAATAACGGTTTAGCCTCAAACGATTTTTGATATTTGTTGTTATTCAAATAGTATAAGTCGTAAATACTTGAAAATTTTACCAGTTATTTAGATTGCCATTTTATTTACGTGATTTGATTTTCAAAACATTTTGACTTTTTTTGAGCTATTTATAGACAATTGAAATTTTCAATTTTTTTTTATTTTTTTTTTATAAATGTTGATAAAAAAAATTAAGCTGGGACAAATTACTTGACAATTTAATTGAAGGGTCCACATAACTTGTTCTAACTCTCATTCAAAAATTATAAAAATACATAGGCACAATTTTTTTTTATTAGCATTTGAAGTTCAAATATTGACAAAAATTCGTCAAAATCATGAATATTTTTCACTATTTGGTAGTTAAAAATTTATAAATATTTTTCTATCAAAAGCTAAGAATTGAAAATTTAATACTATGCTGTCCATAAGTTAAGCTTAGAATAATTATAAAAAAGTTTGAGGATTGTTCAATTTAAAAAATTTTACGAGTGTTTAAAGTTTTAATTTTAATTTGAAATTAAAAATAAACGTGTAAAATAACTTTTTACTAATAAATAATTTTCGATTTTTAAAAAATTACTAAACGTAAGATCTTGAAACTTTTACTTAAATGTTTGAATTAGTTTCAAAGTAGAATATATTACAATATTTAAGTATTATATATCCTAGACTGACAAATCATCTCCGTTCAGAATCGTTTTTCGTATACAATGATACCTATCATTGCATTCAAATTTAACCTACCTTAGACCGAGATCCACCTCACCCCCTAATGTACAGCAGAACGATACTCACATACCCGCTTTTTTTTATTGATGTATGTTGTTAAAATATTGATTTCTCGTTAAAAAAAAAATAATAACTTTATTATATTCCTCATACGCAATTCTCGGGGAAGTTAAAAAAATATGGATATTCCAAGACATTTATAACTTTTGTAATGACCGTAAAATTAAATATCAAATTTAATATGCAAAAGTTACGAATATTTGCAAATTATTTTGTCTTGTCGAGGGAAGTGCATAAAATGTTCAATTTTAACAACTAAGGCTTGAAAATTGACAATATATAAGACACGAGATTTTTAAACCTTATTTGTTTTTAAATTAAAAATGCCAAAAATAAATAGATTACATTTTTTATAAGAACCTATTTTAAGTTCAAGTTGGAAATTTTGAATTTAAAATAATAATTTTTTTTTATGTTGTACCTATATTGTTGGTAAGTATTTTGTTGTAATTAAAAAAATATACGAGTCATAGAAACTTGACGCTTTTCACTATTACGTTAAGATATATAATACCTATGTTATTTATGTTAAAATACATATAGATTAGGTATTATTAATTAAAATATAAATATAATAACATAGATCATAAATTATTCTTGGAATGTAAGGAGAGAATAAGGAGCGAATAACAAAAAATTAATTCGTTAAGATCGGCACTAATTTTAAATAAAATGAGGAAGAAAAAGCTTAGATCGTTTGATCACAACATGAGAAGAAGTATAATTACATAACAACGACGAAATAAGTGACTATAAAAATGATTGTAAATGGAAAAAAGAGGAAATTTTAAGCGACCGCATTGAAAACATTACGACATAACCAACAACCAAATATTTGTAAATCGCAAGCTCATCAGAATTCCGATAAAAATTTTTTTAATGTTATATGGTTTTTAATTTAATTTTTATATCACAAAACACACATCAAACGATCATATTCTGTCTTCTGCGACAAGGTGAATAACAATTATAAGTAGGTAAATATTGCCAACTTTAATTATACTTTAATTGTAATGATAATTTTATATTTCACACGAAAGCAGAAAAATAATTATACCTATACCGTTAAAATGGACACAAATTTCGTTTTCGACAGTGTAATACCTTTTCATTTTTAATAACATATAAGGTTTGGAATAATATAATCATTTTTGTAAAATTGTATAATTTTTCAGTTTTTGTTTACAATTTTGCAAAACTATTTATTGACACAGTGATAAATATATATATATTATTTTACAATTCATATTATTATTGTTTTCTAAACAATGTTCATTATTATCATTACATTGCACCGTTGCAGTAAATTTAATATTGTAACTATTATATTATATACATATATTATCATCGTTTGTATTTGGAAAACAAAAATACCGATTATTCATTGTGCATTATAATAGTATTAATGTAATAAACAACGCCGGAATGGCGAATGATGAATATTTTACTTTATATTATATACTCAGGTATAAATGCTATTCATAAAGCATGAACTTTTCAAAAAGTTTTCAAAAATCAATATTATTATACGTTTTCGTCGTAAAATCCTTTAATAATTTATTGTCATATAGGTACGTTTTAATTTATAATATACGTAAATATGCCCATGCGTCTTCTCTGTCGCATGAGTCGTCCCCGTTGTATCTTTATGTATATTATAGAAATATTAGATCAATAAAATGTTTCCGTGTAAATAACATATATTTTAATACCTATATGCAGGGAAATCGACGGTAAACAAATTCAGTGTTTGTGTATGGAATTAAAATCATTCTTTAATTATTGAGTTTAATACTCGCTGCCTTCGTCGAATCACTGTGTGACAGTGTGAGTACCTATACATTGTATAATATTATGTGCAGTAAGTCGTTTTCCTTTAATTAAATCGAGCACGACTTTATGCGTTATAGTTCAGTATAATATATAATACATTATACGATATACGATATTATATGTATACTTTTTTTATTGGTAATATATATTACTTTGATAGTTACTGCAAAAGAGTACTAAGTTGGTATTTTACGGGCGTGGACCGAGAAAACAGAAGATAAAAATACTCCAGTTATGTTTATAATTAGGAAAAG
The DNA here is from genome assembly GCA_020882235.1 of Schizaphis graminum. Taxonomy (NCBI): domain Eukaryota; kingdom Metazoa; phylum Arthropoda; class Insecta; order Hemiptera; family Aphididae; genus Schizaphis; species Schizaphis graminum. The sequence goes on along the minus strand of CM037033.1, from coordinate 13,389,226 downwards.
TCATAATATTGAAGTATAATACACTTCAGAATATGCCATTCGCCGAGTTTTTGTCAGTCTTTAATTAATTTTTTAATCAATATAGTTTGAAACATTATATTTGGTAAAATGAACTGTGTATTATTGTATCGGATAAGTAGTTGATAGCCATAAGCCCATAAATATTATAACTCAAAGTACTTATTTAAGACCGGAAATTTTTTCAATTCATGACATTTAAATTCAATGATAGGTATATAAATCTAAATATTACGTTAAAGTTCAAGTTAACAGATTTATAATAATTTAACTAATCAACAATTTTTTACTAGTTTAATTTTTTAAATAAATATTATATTATTGTATATTTCATATGGTCAATGTTGTCAAAAAATATAATTTTTTTTTTTTATTTTTGCAAAATTATTTAAATAAACACTCGTAGTTATTGATATTTTAGAATTTTGACACACAAAAAAGTCAATCATAAACCACCCTTCTATAAAAAGTATCTTTACTTTTCAAAAAATTAAACCAAAACGGAAAGTGGCTTTATTATGTGGATTACAGAAAAAACGATATTCACAAAAAAAAAATATTGTTAAACATAATACATGTTAGTATTTATGCAAAAAATATAGATATCCAATATAAAATTAGAAATATGTGATAAAGTAATCATTATAGTGTTATGAAGGGTTAGGGCCATTTTAAGGAACTCTTTAACATAATAATTAATAATACTCAAACAAAGTGTAGTCATTATACTTAGCTTGAATAGAAGGGTATTATTATTAGTATAAGGTAACTATTCCGTTAGGTAGGTATTTAATACAAAACAGTATTAACAATGAGCGGACCTTGGTACTTAGTCAATCATAGATGAGTTAAAAAGCCTTATATTTAGAGTTCCAATAGTAAAGACATTTGATTGGAAGTTATCCATTGTTATTTAGACTGCAGATACATCAATAGAAAGTAAAGAAGTCGTTTCTTTAAATGAAAAATGATCATGTTAAAGCAAATATGTTAAAAAGTTTAAGTTGCACTGTAAAACGCTTTAGATAAAAATTTAAAATTAAATGCTTGCCATATGTTTTTCATAGAATAAATTTCAGAAAATTAAAATTCGAAGAAAAATACTAATACTGCAATCTTATTATACGCTATTTAAAAAAAAAACTACATAAAATTCACATGCACACACGCCACATTGAGTTAAGAATTAAGACAATTAAAGTATAAGTTAACTGAATACATATAAGGACATTTCATGCAAGGAAATATATACAATAGCGACTCACATTACTCTTAATATTATGAGTTAATAGTTGTGGAAAATTGAATATATTCAAACAAAAATATATCTGTAGGGAATGTAGTGAATCTTGTAAAAAAAAAAACAAGTTGCTATCTAGTTGTCTGACATATGTGTCTTTGTTCGACTAATGGACGTAGCCGTTTATACGTGGGGGCAATTGGACTTAAAAGAATATATATATAAATCAAACAATATAAATATTTGTAATAAAATTGAAAAAAAAATATTATTATCATATGCCCGATAGATCAGTATTAAAATATATAAAGAGGACGTCATACCCGCATATATTGCTTCCGTCTTATTATTAGTACCTAATTTTCGTTCAGCGGAATCAATTTTATGCTATTATAGGTTTAATATAATAAGAGTCGATTTACATATTATTATCAAACTTAAAGGTAACAATATTATTAAGGGCATCTCATCAGCTTCTATTAATATTTTAATGTTCAAGTGTAATGTGTAATATACTTTTTTTGACTTCCGATTGTCCCTAAGTCTATTTGTCTTGGATCGATCTTAGTTAGAGTATGCGGAAACGCACCTATACAGTTTTGGAATATCATTTGTAAAGTTGTTGATGTCAAGGCAATCAAAAGATTTTACCTAGTTGCTCTTGAAGTTGCCACTGTTAGACGTTAGTATACCACTACTTATCTTAATCCTAAATTAATTATGTAGATAGGAAAAAGTAATAACTGACTTAAATTATAAGAAAATAATGCAAAGTATTATTACAAGCGTCATTCGGTTGCTTTTAAATAATTTATATAAATCTGCTAAACAAATATCGTGTTTCTAAGAATCAATGAATGAACTCTGGTGTTCAATTCAACAAAAGTGCTCTAATGCCTTACTTGATTGTTCACAGTAATGATAAACAGTTAAAAAGCACTAGCTATAGTACCTATACATACTATTTAAGAATTATAGAAAGTTATTGAAAAGACTAAAGAGTATTCTAAGAAAAAATAACTACCGTCTCCTTTAAACACTATTTCAACATATTTTCAAAGAACAAAATAAGTTGTTGGTCCAACTAATTGTGCTATAAGATAGAAACTGAATTCCGACCGTAACAAAGATTTTCTTTATTATCAAAAATTAAAAATAAATAATGTTCTTGGTGCATGCATTATTATAATTATACACTTTGTATTGTCATAAATTATTATAAAAAAAGGAATATTTCTGTTTATTATATTCGGTGTTATTAGTTTATTCAATACTATTTGAATTAACGTTGTTATTTTTTTATCATTTAATTATTTTGTAAGTACTTCTTATGAGTTATATATCTATTTTATGATTATATTGTTTGATCATTGATTATGCTGTTGTTGTTAAGTCTATTGAATCTTGTAAGATCGAATAAAGTAAAAGTAGAAAGGTATTACGATGGACTGAATTTTTAACGTTTAATCAACAATCAAATGATAATAAATTATATGTTTGTGGCTATCAGTATTTCACAAGCTGCAAATACATCATATCGGTTAAAATAAAATAACAATAAATAAAACTGTACTTATTAATTAAATAAAACTGAGTTGTTCTAAAATATTTTAATGTGTCATTTGAAAAATTGAAATATAACAATACCTGCTACAATATATTATGTATATTAAAGAAGAATATTTTTATTAATTACCTAATTTAAAATACAATTTTCAACTTGAATTCCCTAATTATAACTATCTAAATAAACAATACTAAGTAGGTACAACTTAAAAACGGAGTTTATGTATTAATACCGAGTTTTTGAAATCGATGAGAAAATATTTTTAAACTTTCTGGAAATCATTTTAATAAAATATTATTTCAATAAAGATAAATGTTAAAGTAAATTTTTATTAAATAATATAAGTAAATATGTCTCTATTATTAACTTCACAATGGGTAACATTTTCATAAGATGTGACTACAGTATTAAGCCATATTTAAAATTTCAGTTTTATAGAATAATAGTATAATTTTATTATGTCTATGAAATTGAATCCGACAATTAACAATTAAATTTAACTAAAAAGTATAAAAAAAATATGCCTTTAAATTAAATATTAAATAATAAAGTATTTCAGTTATTAAAATTACATACCTACTTACGCATAAACTTCTTAGAAGTAAAAATGTATGATTTCATTTTATTTTTAGTATTCAATTATTTCAACTCCAGTTATTGACTATTTCAAGCTGCACTCTAGCATTTGTAAATTATTCATGTAAAATAATGAATATTGTTATAGAATAGCCATACTTAACATCGAATTATTTTTTATCTTTTATTGTTATCTTTTGCTATTTTTTTTTTCTCATAAAATTTGTTCTGCTACTAAAAATTACTTACACATAGGTGATAGGTATTTAAAAGTAATATTTATTTTTCGATTGAATTGTTTTTAAGCTTTAGGGTAAGTACGGAATTGAAATTACGTCCAGTAAGTCTCATATTGTAAAATTGTTATCTAAAGTTGATGTACGGAGCCATTAGGATTACATTAAGTTCTGTAAGTTGAAAATGAAAATCGAATAATAAAGATAGATAATTTATAACTTATAAGTATATAGTAACCAATCAATGTTCAAGTTGATAATAATCAATTAATAAATCATTAAATTAATGTATGTAACATTGTTGTGTGTACATTAATAGGTATAATAATAATTATTTGTTTTATTTAAAATTAACTTTTCCTAAAAAATTGAAAAAACTGAAATATTTAATTAACTTATTAAATATATTTAATTCATTTATTGTATAGAATGGTACTTGTTGGCTGATCATAGGGTTTTAAAATGTCATACAATTTTTGTTCTTGAATATTTAATTTCAATGAAAAATAAAAAATAGTATTATACCTCAAAAAGTTCATAGTCTTGTCAATTTGCACGTGAAAATTGTTTAAAGTTGGTAAATTATACGAAACAAAGAAAATATTAATAGCCAATAAGGACCCAATTAATAATTGATAAGGGGCCTAGTGCTCGGAAGTTGTTGTGTTTGTATGTTTTTTTTTGGACTATTAGATTTATTGCTTAGTGAGCTAGTAATCCATTACTAGAAACTAAGGGTCTACAAACAAAATATCAACAGCATAAATAAAAAATAAATACATTCATATTAAAATGTCTTACTAGACATTCTTGTATTAATTTTTTTTAAATTTCTTTTTGACATAAAAAGTTATGTTTTGCCCATAATGAATATATAATAGTCATAACTACAATTTGTAGTTATATTTAATATATGTATAATATACAATAAAAGCCACTACGATTATTTTAGGAAAATTATTCAATGAATATTGTTGATATAGCATAATAAACCTACCCTTAAGATTACATGATGAATATTATTGTCAATCATCTCGACTAATATGTCCACAGAAATATTCTACAAATAAATTGATTTTATTCCTAGAACACTTTTAAATCTATTTATAAACTTAATTTAATTTTTTTTCAATTTTTATTTCTTTGCTTTTTACTATATTATTTACTGTTTAATAAAATATTTTCACAAATAATAATTTTGTGTAAAAAAAAAATATAAGTGTATAATTTTAAAGTATATTTGTACTTTTTTAAGCGTATAACTGCATAAGCGCAAGCAAATTTAGTAGGTACTTTTTAAGAGCCTTAAGTTTCGAGCTCTAGGTCTGATAACAAATAATGAATACCAATATGGCAATATAAGATATTTTAAATAGTTGATAAAATTAATTTATAACTATTAACATAATATTATAGTAAAAGCCTTATTGGTTGATAACTAGTAAGTTATTCATTATCAGTATTTTCTGTGTGTAATCAATATAATATTGTTTATCGTCTGACGTCTATAATCGAACACGTTTAAAAGTAGAAAAAATATTTTTAAATATCTCGATGAAATATTTCGATACGACTGAATTTTTAAATTTTTAAAAATTTCAAGTAAAATATTTTAAATATGAACCCTAGCCGGTTATTTTATTATGACAAATGGTCGTAAACCGGGATTATTGGGTACACATATTTACACCTATGAAATACAATGCACAGTCTACAAACACACAAGAAAGTTGATAGTAACTTACCCATATAATTATATGGGTATAAAACTAGAAACATTCAATACATAATGTGGAATGTAATGCATCACAAAAATTGATTATGCAGTCACCTAAGTGCAGTGCACTTAATCCGTTGACAGTTTTGTATTTCTTAAAACCAACATTTGTATTTTAAAGCAATATCTGTTTGGACTCAAATTACATAGGTATGTTCTCATATTTAGAAATCAACTGTCTCCGACTCTGCTACAACTAATTTACGCACAATTTACAAACAGTGAAAATCTTTTTTAAAAGAAATTTCACAACATAATCATAAGGTGTACTAGGTACATAACCTGTGTAGCTAAACATTTTTTTAATTTATTACTATACCGATGATGGAAAATTATTATAATTATAGGTATATAATACCTTTTTCTTCATTCTGTATAAGTATAAGGATTTTCTGTCTAATTATATTCTGTTGTCGTCATAGATCAAGTTTAATTAATTTAACTCTTGGCATTGTTTGGACGCGTATGCTGCAAATAATTCCTCGCCTTTCTATTTTACAAATACAAACAATTTCTCCTTACAATTTGTAATTTGTAATTTTCTATTGATTCGTCCTGATTTAAATATGAATCATGTTTATATGCTCCGAATTATAATCGATTGTCAGATTGATTGCTTATACTTACAATTACACTAGCATCAGTACTAATTATTACTATATAATGAAAATTGAAATTGAAATTTTCATTTTTTTTTTTTTTCATTTTCTTTACTCGTGAAATTTCAAATTATTCAATATTATTCATTGTTATTTCTACGTGTTAAACTGATGCCGTTCATTAGTGCTAAATCGCAATCGGACTAATCGGAGCCTATACTAAAATTGTAATTTGTAAATGAGATCTGAGTGAAAAACGATTCATCACCTTCCAAAAAAAAATATATGAGCTTTGAGATTTAACTACGTATAAAGTTTGCAGAAGTTTGTCCCGTAAAACACGCGCGTACTCGGAGTAATGACGGTTATTACTTTACCTACGTATAGACGACAAACCGAGTCCTATCTGGTGTGGTACCAGCCTAAGACAATATAAATACTTATGTGATAACAGTGTATGCGCCAAATCTTAGTGGTTGTACGCACACAAGACGCATAGTGACTATACAGTCTGGTTTTCATTGCGTGTACGAGAACACGAGTTTCCAACATATCCGGTCGTCCTCTACGGTCGCATAATATTATAAATCATTATTAATTATTATCATACGCGGTTTTCTTTCACTCGTTTCACAACTGTTCGAATTTTCCTGCTGGCGGTTATCGATATTATTACGATATATTTATACATATTATTTATAGGTACCCTCTCAACATATTGCATAGTTCATCACAAAATATCATTGTTATTGCAACAATGTGATATTATTAATATCATCATCATCATCATCATCATCATCATCATCATCGTCGTCGACGGTCCGTCGGCATTTCGCCGGGCGCGCTCGGAGACTGACGTCGGTGCGCGCGCGGCGAGTAGAGGAACACCGGGCGGCGGCGGCGGCGGCGGCCAATAATCATCGACCCGACGCGAAACGGCGCGGCGGCACGTGCGCCGCCGGGCACGTGCGTCGCGTATATAATATTATGATGATATTTTTCAATTTTCACCGCAATCCGCTCGCGATGGCTTCCGCGGTGGCCGGCCGGCAGCGCGCACAAAAGACTCTTTGCGCGCGCGGCGTGCGTGCGTGTGCGCGCGCGGAACAACTCGCCGCCGCCGCCGCTTATTTATTATTATTATTATTATTATTATCATTATCATTATTATTACTATTACTATTACCGTATTTATTTGGGTTTTTCTTCCAAACGAAATACCCGGTCGCGTTTTAATACCCGAGGGACTCGACGACCGCCGCCGCCGCCGCCGCTTAGGTAATTGGCCGGGGCCCGCGCGCGTGCACGAAAACTAATGATGGCAAAACACACACACACACACACACAACACGCACCCGGGGGGTCGGATATCAGAAAACGGTACACATACATATTGTATTATGTGTACGGAGAGAGATAAATCAAACGCGCAACGTCGTCGTCGTCGTCGTCGTCGTTTGTCACCGTTTTATGTGTATGACGCGCGCGCCATTACCGTTATTAGTATGATTATATTAATATTACATATATATTATATATATATAATAATAATAATTGAAACGAGATGAAATCGTTTGTGGTATTTACCACATCCCTCCGCCCTTTTTCTCCGGGGGGTTACAACGCCCCCTCTGCACTGCAGCATCGTCATCATATCGTGTATATATATATATATATAGTATACCGAACGCGGTATATACGAGATTTTAGATAAATAATATTATATAATTAATAACGTTATATAATAAAGTATTATTATTAATATTGTCATATCGCACGCGTGTATATTATTATTATTATTATTATTATTATTATCTGATAACGGAAATCGTATAAAGACGCATACATTTTGGTTTCATCCGGACCGGAGACAGTCGTGCTGCATTCTCGGCGTGGATATGCTCGTGACGGGGATCCCAAATTTCTGAGCCATATATTAGAACGAATTTGGAGTGAAATATAGCACTTTTAAACTATTTGAATTATTGAATTCCCAAAAACAGCTATAGTAGCGGTGTATAAGCTCAAATGTATAAACAGAAAACTTTATTAGGTACACGTTATTTATATGATTGCTAAACATTACTTCATAAAATACATTTAACGCGATATTTATGTCGTTTTATTCTTTGTATAAATTTATCCAGTAAAAACTTTGTAAAGTTATTATTCATATCGTAGTAATTTTCTATATTAAAATATTAATACAAAATGTTCGTATACAATCATGATTAGTATAGAGTCTGCTAAGATATACTCTGCCACTTGGATAGGAGAGGACAGGACAGGATCCGCCATGGGATAATATTTTCTAATATCACAACGTTAATGATTTTGTTTAATGTATTGTTTGATAATACTAGATCAAATTCTGTAAGTTCTGTATTTAGTAAGTTATTTAATTGACAGAAATGTAAAGAAGTAAAATAACAGCTAATTAATTGTGAGCATTTTAAAATATGGCCGCTGCATAATGTACCTATAATAAGCCAATATTATTGTTCATATAAAACGAACATGAGATAAATTATAATCGATATAAATATGATGTATTAAGTTCATTTCGAATGAAAATGTATTTAGTAACCATTCAACTGTCTCATTTTGTATACTACAAGTAGTACAAGTGCTAGTTTGACTACCAGGTGAAAAATAATAAATAATAATAATAAATTTAAAATTATTTTACCAATACCTGCTCATATATTATCTTGTTGTACAATTAATAACTACAGTATCAAAACTTCTATCTACTAAGAAAACAATACGGTATAGCCTATACCACCTCATATACTATATAGTATATAATATATATACTATATTATACTATATAATATACTATATATACTATATATTATATACTTATTACTCCTATTTTTACCAATTATACTATAACAGTATAACGGTTAAAGTCTAATTTAGAGTCAAAAATATTAGTAGGTACTCGACTCGGTTTCAATAAATTATAAAAAATAAGTAATAACCATATACATAAATAATGGAGTAACCTAACCTTAAAACATTTAGTTTAATGCGTAAACCTCTAACGTTTTGGTAATAACCACGTATTGATTTTTTTAATTAACTAATTTTTTTTTTACAGTTATGACATATAACTACTAATATTCAACTTACATTCGAAACACGAGCAACATAATAAGCCATGAACTTTTTGGTTAGATATGATAAACTAGTTTTTGGATAGACTATTGAAACACACTTTTAATATATTATATAATAATTGAACTGTTGAAGTTGAATCGTCATCCGGCATCTGTATATTTCTGACGTGAAATATATTTTATTGTTTTTATTTGAATTTGTTGGTTATACGAGTATCTATAATATTATATGATTATCCGAAATTTTCTCCACTTATATCGAATAAGTAAATATATTATTTATATTTTAATAGTGTTTTAGCATTGAAAGCATTATCGAATTCTATTATACTAACAAACAACGGTCACCCAATAAAACGTGTTTAACCTATACCTACATAGTATTGTTCAAGCTAAGCGTAATTCAAATTAAGAGTAAAATAAAATATAATTTATCTTTAACAAACTTGTTAGGTGATTATGTTAAATTGAATACAGTAGCATTGTTAATTAATAATTCTTTTCGATGCTTCAGTTATTCTTCATGAAACTATAAATTATTAAATAAATAAGTGAAATTTCAAGTTTTTATTCTTGCTACTATTTGTTTAATTATAAAAAAAAAATGGGGATATTCTACTTTTGATCCTCTTAAAAACCAATTACATCTAAATTCCAGAATATCTGGAGCTTTCTTTCTGCTTCAAAAAGCGAGTGTCGCTATAAAAAAAATAAAAACGCCATTGTAAATAATCTTTACGATCAGTATTCGAAACTGAGCCTACTTCTTCAAAAAAAAAAATTACAGGAATATATATATACCTAATTTTTTTCTTTCATGTCTACATTAAAAACTTTTTATAAAAAATAATTATTGACTAAAGTTCTATTTGACGTTTTATCAATAATTCATAAGTGTTTTTATTTGAACTCGGATAGAATTTCCTAAGTCAGTTCAGTTTCGGAGTCACAGAGTATACATATATTGACATACCTTGAATTTATGATATACCCCATACACGTGTGGCATACCTATTGCTTATATATTTCAATGTTTTGAAATCTCTCCAAGTTTATTATTAGCCCAATTTCGTAATTCCAATGTCATCAATCGCTTTTTAATTTCTAATAAAATATACTGTATATAAGCATATAGCATCTCTACACCCTATAATCACCTTAAAAATACTCTTAGCACTTTTATTTATTCAATAAAAAAAAAACCTAGTATATTTTGATTAGATAAGCATACACAATGTGTCAATATAGTATCAACACATGAAATATTGTTTTCATACTATAAATTGAGTTGAGTTATATCTTATACTTATTTAGCCGTAAATAAATTACTGTAGACTATTTTTTATTTTTATTTATGTACGTTTTATAAATTATATTACATTAAAGGTTTTGTATTTTGCGTATAATACAAATTATAGCAAAACTTGATTAGATACCTCAATAAATGATTAATCAGAATTATTATTTAGAACTTTTACAATAGGTACAGTAAATAACAATAATAAATTAAAATCTATAAGTTTAAGATGAACGTTAATAATACATTATAAAAATAAAGACAATAAATACAAAATGCGTATTGTGTATAATATGTGTATATTATATAGTATATATCTATACTGTATTATGTGTACCAGTAGTTGTTAAATCGATTTTAATATCACAAGTGTAGTAAGCTTATTATCAGCTTTAAGATTACGGTTAGGTACTGATGAAGCGAATCCAAGTTTTTGTTATCAGTTATAAAAGAACATCATAATCTAATTATTATCTATCTATTTAAAATCTATAAATGCATTTGTATAATATGATATATTATTTACAAATTGATACATTTATATAAAAAATCGGTCATTAGACAGTAATACTCTAAAGTCTAAACGGTATTTTTTCATACGTAATAATATACGTGTTGATGGTTGTCATGCTCTCGTCAACTCCCCTCTCATCACCATACGCATCCATTCATCAATACATACATGTTTTTTCTATATACATAATAATTTTATGAATTTAGCGCAGCTGCCGGTTAATTTGTATTTTATACACATACCTATAACATTAGCATGAACGCAATGTAAATACAACGCATATATATTTTGTATAACAATTTGAGTGCACCCATCATGTCGTATAAATTTAAAAATGTTATAGAACAATTTAGAAGGATAATAATCTCGCCTTGTATTCAAACCCGCTACCTCTTGATAGTTCTCTCTAATTTCAAATTGTATGCAAAAACAAAACACATATATTATGTCATCCATGGATCGCATTCTAAAAACGACTTACGTTCATCACACGATTCGTACAAAGATTTTACGAATGCGAAAGTGAGAAAAAAACCGCACGTCCTGCAATGAGAGAAATATACATTAAAAATAATAATATTATAATGTGCGTACAGTATTATATTATGATATAGTGTTGAATGTATAATATACATACGATGTACATTATGCGTAGCGTACTATATAATATACGCGACTGTTCGAGCATAAAATATACGCCATTATAATATATTATATATTATGCATATTACTATTATGTGGGTATAGTGTTTTGATCTCGGTCGCGTTTAAGACGGGAACGTACCCATCATATACCTTCATATGTATTATATAGGTATAATAGATATATACATAAAAAAAAAATGTAATAATAATAATGCGTGCGCATATAATACAATACAAAATACGTAATATATCAAAGTGGGCGAGTCGCACAAAGAAAAACGCGGTTGCCGCCGCCGACATCGTCGTGCACCGTGTGCTCCGGGCAATGTCTTTCTGGTGGTTTCTTTTTTCTTTTTTTTTTCCCCCCGAGGAAAGAGTAGATTTCGGCGGGTATGACTACACACACACACACGTGCGCATAAATAAAATGAAGTTATGTACAATATAATATATTATGTAGGCGAGTGCCGAGTATATACGACGACGTTTGATCCTCGGCCCCCGGGCTTGCGTTCAGTTCCTGCTGCACTGCGCCGGGGGTGATGATCATCACCATCACCGTAGTGTCTCTCTTTCGGTGGATTTAATAGCGACGCCGGAACGGTCGTCTGCGGGTACGACCCCGCGAAAACGGTCTTCGAATGAAAGTCGTCGAACCACCCCTATATACATAGCGAGCGCGAACGACCGGCACACAGCAGACGCAGCACTCGGCTGCGTACCATTAGGCTAATCGCAAATGATGGTGTGTGTGTGTGTGTGTGTATTGTAGTGGAGTATAATACATCATACAGCCCTCGTTATAGTGATTTTATTATTATTAAATCATAATCCACACTATAGTAAATGTGCAGGCCAGTCGATAGGGGGTAGGAGGAAAGGTAGGATTCCTACCGGGCCCGAACGTTTTAAGGAACCCTAAAAAAGAGGTACCGTAATTAATTATATAGTATATAGTATACATCATTTGAACGATTTTTTTTTCGCTTATTTACAAATTTTAGCTAACTGTTTGTTAACCAATTGATAAAATAATATAATTCTCTGTGGCGGCTCCTGCAGGAACCACCACTAATAGGAGCCCTTAAGCATTTTCTTCCCGGGTCTGAACTTTTCATTCTACGACCCTGTAAATGTGCAATGCGTGCAGTCAAGTCTAATATGGTTCTGAAAACTGTAGCTATTAAATGTATGATTTTAAAAAGGGCCGAGATTGGTCGGCTAGCGAAAAACGAATATGTGGTATTTGTTTATATAAGGTTGCCGTTGAACAGAATGATTTAAGACTTGCGTATTTTATGCGTATCGCCCAGATGATGAATATGTTTAAAAATATGTGTAACTTAAATTTAACGGAATAAAACCGTCGGCATTATTTAATTTGTATAGCCGTCCAGGATCAGCTAGTGTAGTGAAATCTTGATGAGGGCATACGCCAATGAGTTTACGATAGAATAATTTATGTAAATACGTACATAGAAAGTATTATAATTCAATTAGTTAACATTACAGTACGTGTTGCTAAAAAGTCGAGCATCATACATACTAAAAAAATCTCAACGATAATCAAAGCATCATCGGTGACAGCTGACAGGACTTAGTATACGAAAATCAACGCTTTTTTGTATTAATAAGGTGTACCTTGCTGGTCTGATGAAAGATTATTTTTTATTTTGACATTGATTTTCGTTGTATCACTTATTCAAACGATTGGTTTTTGTGATAGACGTGTTTTTTCAAGTACTAAACATATTTTACAGTAATTATATGTATGAATAATAAGAATAAAATAAATTATATACTTGTGACTGCAGCCGCTGATTATTGTTAATGAATACTACTAAAAATCAAATAAATGAGTAGGTATAGATGGTATATAGTTTATAGTAAAGAATAATAAAATATTTATTTTAAACAATTTTTTTCTTTGATTTTTTTTTCCGTTTAGTCGTTTAGTTAATTGAATTTAGGACAATTTAAACAGCACGTATAACGACGTCGGTTAGGTAGCAAAGGAACGAAGTTAACCGTATAATATCGCATCATACAATTGATCTTATAATAAAGTAATCTACTTAAATCAATCGCGTTTGTGCGATGAATGGGAAAGTATAGGGGTAGTTGACCCCGCTCGGGCAATTTTTACCAATACTGCATTCGTTTCATCTGTACGGTGTTTTAGATCATTGGTCATAGTAATACTAGTTTAATAAACAATATTCAATTTATGAACATATATTTTTATTTTTATTTTTTAGTTACGCAGGTCTATTAAAATTAAATAAGATTGCAGACCGTGAGAATCCATATAGCATTCAGCGTGTGTTCACGTCGTAATTATATATTACAGGGTGTCCCACTAAGATCTGACAAATGAAATAACTTTTGTTCTAATTAATATTTTTAAAAAGTTTCTTTTAAATATAATTTATAGACCATTGCGCCAAATTGTTATTATACAATTTTATTTTTTATTTTTTAAAACTGAAAAAAAATTTTAAAAATATTAATTAGAACAAAAGTTATTTCATTTGTCAGATATCAGTGGGACACTCTGTATATATACCGTCCTAGAAAATATATTTGCTGATGTATATTATATTAAATACATATTATAATATGTATAGTAAAAAAAAATGTTTGCGCCCTTCCCCACCTTAAAACATTTCTGCGAACACTTCAATAAAATATTATGTCCACTTTCGTATTTCTCATATCGTGAAACGAATATTCAGATTTATAAATAGCATAATATAAGAACGCACTTAACTATATCGAATCGTATATTTAATTTGTTTACTTTCGACATTCAGCGTATTCATATCAAATGCCATTTGTAAATAAATTAAACTATTATTCTGTGTGTCATATATTTCAATAATATGATATTACCTAATACATTATATATTTTTATATTTATATATATACAAGAGAAAAATCAATTGAAGTCGCCTCATATAATTAAAAAAAAAATCTATTTATAGAACAACAAAAGTTCCCGAAAGTTTTCATAAAATGTACAACAGCTAAATTCCTAGTATACCCCCCTCCCCAAATACATACCTCGTAATATGAGATCTATATTAATGAAGATTAAGTAAAAATAAAAATGTATCGCAATAAATGATCATAATTTATTTATAATCAAAATGGCTCTATCCTACTTATGTGGTATTTAAAACGTATGAAAGCTATATTTCCTTAACTTACGACTATTTTTAACATGTTATTTAGTATTTTGATGGAAACCAGAAAAAAATACAGCTTTGAATATTGAAATATATAAAAACATTTTAAATAATAAGACGCTTTCAAAACAAAAAGGGGGGTTGGCAATACCCACTAGAATCCTTATGATATAAATTATGAATTAAAAAAAAAAAGCATTTAAATAATGTATAGCAATAAATAATAATAATCATACATTATTCATTCACAAATGCGCAATGCGTCTTATATTATTGTAGTCAGAGGAATTTTTTCGAAACCTAGTGATGCTGTGACGTCATTGACAATAAAAATGTAATCGCACTTACTTTTTTTTTTCGTGAACTTAACATGACAACTGCGAGTGCTAAGAGCTTTCCACTTGCGTCTCACGTCAGTGTCGCCGTCAGAAGCTTTTCGATTCATCGGTTCATTCAATTCACGTGTAAAACAATCAGAACGTTTCCGTTTGGGCAACTATGTGTAGGTAAATATTAACGCCATTTGCAAAAACATTTAAAATGAATTCATGTTTGTCTAAACGAATTTACAAATGGCATCAAATACGATTGATTCAATTTTTCACGTTTTTGAAATATTGAGATTACCGTGCACGGCACAAAAATCCGTACTCAACAACGTTCTACACTCGGCCACTCTAAAATTAAATATACATACATACAAGATAATATGCGTGTGGTTTCAATTCGACAGGAGCGTATGCGAGATATTATTCGTCTTTATATATTGTGTGACTGGAATTTATTTAATTATTTAACAGGATGAATGGTAAATACGTTGTCTCACCTTATTGTTTTACTCGTACGCTAAGATATGCACACACCCGTTTTGTATAACGTGCAACATTAATTCACCTATAGACGTAGTAGATATTTTGTTCTGCATGAACTTTAAGACTCATCCCTAAATCATTAATTTGAATTTTAAAGTATGTGCATAAATCAACTGATTAAATTACTTATCTCAGACTTTTAAACATTTTAATATTTAATTTTTAGTTTATAATTGTTGTTTTCTAATGTGATATTATATATAGAATAATTTTCTAAAATCATACTAAAAAAAAAAAATTTCAATTATAGAAAAAAAGTTATTGACGTGGTCAGATTACGAATGTCGTATAATAATATTTAAGTGAATTCATTAAAACACTCCTTTCCTGGTTGAAATCTTACTTAACCGATATAATAATACAGCAAGTAAAAATGTTTGGAGTTAAGTCATCTAAGTTTTCCGTTCGCTCTGGCGTTGAGCCCGATAAAACCTGTCACTAAACCTTTATTATCTTTAATTGTAAATAATATAAATAGTTTTTAGAGCTTTATACAAGTTCTAATGTTTTGCTGATGTTGAAGACGTATTCGTTTATATTGTTTTTACGACTATATTCACGAACTTAGTTTCAAATTTACTAAACGCCTAAACCTAAAACCATATTATGTTGTAGAACATTATTTTAACATTAATTCAAGTGTTTTTAGTTTAATAATGAGACTTTCTAAAGAATTACAGCTTTAAGTGTCAATTATAAAGTAAATAAGACGGGTACGACCAACCTCGTGGAGTAAAGGTTCAATGAATATTTCCAATATTTGTTAGGTTCATTCAGAAGATTTCTCATACGTGGCGACTGTCCGTTTATTCTATCTCCATTGACGTACCTATAATGATAATGATAATGTCAACCAAAAATGTATAAGTGGTCTAGTGTAGCTGTCTAATACATTGATTCTGAAACTCATAATATTACTTGATTTTAGAGTATCTCCTCATCATAACCGATAGAATAGTCCATTCCAATTTTACCATACGTTTTAATAATAATTAACAAATGTGTACCTATACTGTACCTATATAGGGTAATGGTATCAACTGATTTGAAACCTTTTTACTGATCGCGGTGGCTTAAAATTGCTATAATGCATATTCGTGTAAATCAATTATTATAAAATAATTTATTTTTATACTGCACATATTTGCACTAAAAAAGGGGTTCGCCTGTATAAATAGAATAAATAAATAAAAACAGTTTAAGATCGCCGCGGGGACCGAAGACGTTGCGCTCCGGCCCTCTGACTATTTATTTTTTATTTTTGTTTTGATAGCTGCTTTCAAGTCTCAACAGCAGTTTCCGTTCGATTGTGCGAATTCTAAGAGCCGTCAAACGAATGACGACCCAATTTGTGTTTCGAAAATCGCAAAGTGAGGGCTGATGTGACGTACGCGATTCATACGATATTATAATATTGTCATTTGTCACCTGGGACGTGTGCTCTATTCTCGCCGTATGCATCATTTGTTGCGATGTCATGACCGATGCCGCGACACACTAACATTCCCTCAGACTTACCCGTACCGTATCGTTATTATTATTATTATTGTTGTTATTATTATTTACGAACAGTAATAATACGACACGCCCGCCGGTCGATTATAATATTTTCCAAAGTAATAATATTGTTGTATACGCAATCGACCGACCACACGCTACACGGCTACAGTGATTGTACCTACATGCCCTACATCATAATAATAATAATAATAATAATAATAATAATATAAACTATACCTATACGTATTAATATCATAATATTTATAACATCCTATCTGTCTTCGAATATTACAATATAATGTATATGACACGTTATGTGCATGAAATGTGTTGGACGTACGAATTTCATCATGACGTTATATTATTTATATTATGATAGATAAAACTAAATTATATTAATATATGTCGAGTGTCACTGCTGGGTGCCTGGGTGAGTTATTCGCCTCAAGCATTCAAGCCCATACCTATACCTTGTCGCGCTCATATGCTTATTGTAAACTGTTATATTTCTATTAAATGTTAAAAAATATATATATTAATATAATACTAGCAATTCATCGAGATCGACCTTTCGTTGACCTTTGCTCTCGAGTGTCGTCTCCTCGACACCGCGTATAGGTACGCATTATAGCCTGTATGTATAGGTGTTCGCATGTAAATGCCGCGTTATAACGTGACGAATAAAATTACGTAACAATCCTCTCTGCATTACGTGAGCGTGTGCTATCGTTTTTCGATATTGATTTTAATTGTACACGGTAATATCTATCGCCGACAAAATTCCATCGTTTCGGTTTTTTCTTGCTCACTCGAGGCCGGATTAAACCGAAAAGTAATCCCGAGAAAATTCGTTTTTTCTTAGTCTGGAACAAAACTCAATTCAAAATGTATTTTTTTAAGTCTAAATACGGTAAGTACACGGCCAACAATTTATACCGTATACCACTGTGGTCAGTCTGTCGGCCAGGTAAAAATATTCCTACGGAGAGTATTCAGTATTCACAAATATAAAAACGTCTGTTAATTAAAAATATCTAATTTAAAATTTAAATAATAAATAATAATACGTTTTTGTACAGTTGAATAATCATATTATGAGGATTGATATAATAATATGCTGAATTATTATGATTTTAATTTTTAAGAATTTTAACAAAAACCGTATATTTTTGTTTATAATATCTATTTATATGTACATATATATAATGTAACTACAAGTATTTCTTGATTGTGTACTGTCATCTGAGAAATGTATATACTTCCTATGAACTATCACCTTTTAGTTATTACTAAAGTTTATTTCACGAAAAACTACAATCTAATACAAATACAAATTACAACTCTCAACTAACTTCCAGAACACTCCCGGACAATCGCCAACTATTATACGTATCTCAAACGCAGAGACCTAACTACTTAACACGTACGACTCAAATGTAAAAGGTGACTTTTCTGTGTCTTTCCACAAGAAATGTCACAGTATTTTTTTATTGTGTTTCTCAAACGTACTTAATGTACAAAAGTATAAAATATTGTAAACATCAAATTGATGGGGTTAGCTTACATAGAATTATTTACTCGAATTATCTATTTATAGATTGATTTATTAACACCTGAAAATGGTCCGATTGTTCCACATGTCGATAATACCTCTGACAATAAAATATATTGTATTACGATACAAACAGTACTACATAGTTCAATAGTTGTATTAATTATATAATATAATAACTATAATACTATGTATTATGAAGATGCGGAACGATCAAAACGTTTTGCAATACGGTCGCGGACGATCGCTCTCGTCCTACTACAGTATATCCTCCAATTATTTATAAACACTGTGTATTTATATTTTTTCATATAACACGACACGACGCGTAGACACGTTGTCGAGATGCCTTTACATTATATTATAAATACACACATAATATGTATAATATTATATAATAAATTATGTGAATAATCGCACCGTTCCTAAATGTGAATTTGCAGCCTTGCAGTGATATATATATATATTAAACACTCGTCGTCATTTCAGCGGTGGCTGTTGTATAATAATGATGATAATAACAATATGTTAAAAGGGTCTTTTTATTGTTATTTTTATTATTTATTTTTTTTTTGTCCCACCACAAAAGGAGTCTGGATACGGTAAAAAAAGACTGAGAAAAGGCGGTCGCGTGGTGATGAACACTTAACGATATACACTCACACATTACTGCGACGTTATGTATAGTCTTACACACTTGATATCAGATGCGAGATGATATGCGTATTGCGGTCGCGGGACTTGAGTGGTTTTCGGGCGTTACACATTTTTCGAGCGACCCTCGAGATGCGCGTTCGACGGCCCGTATAAACAGACCGCCACTGTATTATTACACATTATTGTGCACACGTCGGATCGACGGAGCGTTATCTCACGACACTACGATAGTTGCTTTCTCTCTAAATACGCAACAGTATAATAACAGTGGTGTTGAAAAAGCGTCAAGGAATTTAGTAAGTGCTATAACGCACGTTAACAAAATATGTGAAAAAAAAATTATTTCAATTCTCTTGCCAAGTCTATAATATCGGCTATATGCTATTATATCTACTTGAGTTTTATTTTCGTTATGTTTAATATTTCAGTACTGTTAAAAATGTCCATAAACTATCGCATTAAATTTTAGAATTCGTCAAGTCCCAAGGGAAACCCATTTCTTTCCTTCAAAACTACCATTGATACGAAAAATAATTTTACGAATTCGTTTATAATAACGTTCAATCCGAATGAGAAAATAGGTCATACGTATAATAATCAAAATTTTAAAAATAATAATAACTACAGTAAATATACATCGACCATTATACCTGAATATAATATGTATTAACAAAAGCCAAATATCATCTGTATTACCGACGCAACATATTGTACTATTTATTATATAATATAATATTTTATACAATTTCAATGATTTATATTTTTAATTTTATAGGTATGATGAAAAAAACATTTTTAATCATACTTGTTGTTCCATAAAAGCATGGGTATAGGTAGTCCTAAGGAAAATTTAATAATTTTGTGTTATACCTAATTTCGAAGTGCGTCATCAAATATTATCTAAGTTCATCATATGCTATATGATATTCTTGATAAGTATAATTTAATGATACGAATAACAATTATTAAGATAAACGTAATAAATAATAATACCAATTAAAAAATTAAAATTCTAACCAAATTTACATACGCCAAAATTGTGTATTCGTCAAATGATTGTCTTGCGCCGAACGAATCGCGTTCAAATGATTGCGATCATCACATCCAATGATGCGGGATGACAACTATAAGAATTTCGTAAAAACCAATATAAATTACAAATATACCTTAGGATTTACGACCTTTCAATTCAGGTCACTATATATATCCGTTTTATCCCTTCAACTGATGTAATTTCTTCTGTACCTATACTTACACATATACATAAAACGTTAACATATAGCCAGATAGATAATAATCAATACAGTGAAACTTCTAAATGCCAGACACTCTCGATCGCTGAAATTATGTACACTATTCAGAGAGAGTTGCCAGCTACTTAAAGATTAAAAACAATATTATAAATTATAATATAATATCAGGAGAACGACGATGCGATCCGATATGTTCTTGTATCGCGCGACCTCTATGGTGGGCTTCGCGCATTTAAATGACACTTTGGGCATTACGCGATAAAAAATCGTATTCTGAAGTATCGCCTAAAACAAATTGCCCCAGACTTCGCTGTACCTTAAGCCTTAAGGCCGGCTATGGTATTGTGAAATAACTACTATAATACATTTCTGTGGTGCGTTTTCGTCGTTTATTTTTATAAACATTCGACATAAAAAATCTAAAATTTTATGATGTTCATGGGGAATTTGTTTAAGTTGGCAACACATTTGACAAAGTTGTATTTTATTTTTATGCTTTCTGGGAAAGAGCATTTTTTAATCGTCAGAAGTCAGACCGAAAAAATGTTCCAGCGGCAAGACATGAAGAAAAAAAAATTTAAATGGTCGCAATCGAATTAAACGGCGAAACAGTATAAGCAAAAAAAAAGTCACTAAATAACAGACAAAGAAACAAAAACATAAAACAATTCGTCTTAACTACCGAATTATGTAGTAGTTGAATTTGGTAAATTTAAAGTTATTTTATTTTAGAGGCGGAGACAAAATTTGATGAATATTTATTACCTATTAAGCTTAAAAATATAGCGGTGTTGATGATGACGCCCTTTTAACCCCAAAATTACTTATAATAAATCTATAATTCTATATGTTAATACATTACCCAGAAGTTTTGTTAAGTTAGAAAAATTTGAAAATATCTCAAGTGTGCAGGTATTATCGGTAATATCCATATTATTATTTTAAATGCCTGGTAACCTATAGGTACACTTATAATATATAAATATTTTAATGGCTAATTTATTATTATAATATGTAAAACACAAATGTACAGAGAAAAATAAAATTCAAACATAAAGCATTTGAAAAAAAATATTTTTTAATATACAATACATTAAAACCAAAAACAAGGGGAGAGGGCAACAACACCTTAGCTCTCAGTCTATCACTATTTAATTTCGGTGACCACTTCCCCCTTGTACCCTTCCAAGATTACACCTATAAATTCGCGTATACCTACTTATTTATAATATGCATTTATAATTTAAAAACAAATCACCTTTTATTCAATGACAGATTACGATTTGATTAATAGATGCAATTGCTGTTACATTTGAATGTATAAATCTACAGAAATCAGAAACATATCATAATGATGAAAAAAATATAAAATCAGATCCCGAAATCACACGTGAACTTATGGTGGATTGTGGGGATATAGTTCTCGTCTACCTTCAAATTTTTAAAGAGTTCAAACGTTTTATATATTGTTAAATTCGAAATAATTACAAAAAACCTCTTTTTTTTTTTTTATAAATTATAGATATAAATTGATATATATAAATGAATTACTTATCGGTTATCTCTATATCGGTGTACAAAATACAAGAATACAACTCTTACGAGAAAACTTCAAGTCGAAAAATGATGACAGACAAAACTAAAAGAACTAACAAATAATTATAACTATAATAATCACCATTAAGTATAAATATACATCCTCACTTGGCTGGCGATATAACATAAAAATGTATTCTGCACTTTGAAAGACTTATTCTTAAATACATTTACAAAGCGGATGAAATCTCTTTATGGTCTATTGTAGAGAAATATTATGCTGAAATTAAGAAGAAAACTTGTAAGAAACTTTCTATACAAAGTTTCTAAACAATACGTAACGACTATATGCGACGATCTATAAAATACCGTTCTTGTCTTTAGAAATAACAACGGGTCAACGTTTCTAAATAAAGTTTCTATGTTTTATAGTTTTGTCATTCCATACTACACGAGTACGGCGGAGTACTTGACTATTGATTACAAAACATCTAAATATATATTATTATTGCATACGCGTACAAGCCTATAACGAAGTTTGTACATTCTGCGAAGGATTCGCGTTCGTTCACAGTTATTATAAAATATGATATACGTAGTAGTACGCGTATATCTACTACGGTTTTGGCTATAAACAATATACGAGTACGGAGAACGACTATTTAATGTTTATTACGTGCAAAACCAAATCCTCGTTTCCGGTAAACTTTAAATAATAATATACAACCGTACAAAGTAGTAAGTACATTTGTACATCGTACCCTAATACCTGTATATATTATATTACATACCGTTTTATAGAAGGTAATTTATGTGCTGTTTCGCCTGCGGAAGACTATTTTGAATTTTCGTTCGCAATCACTACGGTTCGGCAAAACTATAAATTGGATTGTTATATGTATAGTAGTGGTTTTCGAAAAGCTCGTTCGACGCTGTTCATCGAGTGTATTGTGCAGGACGTGCGTTTCGTACGCTATATATATACATTATACACGTATATGTAGACAGGCGGAAGTAATTCCGGCACGTTTCGACCACCGTATATATATATATATATGTATATATATATACGGCGGGGGGATAAGCGTTCGCCATCGGGATTATTATCGTCATCGACGTAAGTTTTATTCAAACCCTGAAAAATCGTTCAAGGCCGGCTCATTAGCTCGGCAAATAATAGCCCCGCGCACGAGGGGTCGTTTAATGATAAGACTAAGTATTATATATATATATATATATATATATATATATATATATATATGATATACTACGTCAGACTCGATGAAAATTTAAAAGATATATAAATATAAATATATTATTTTCTATAGGATATTATGCGCACACGTGACACGCACGTTCGAAACGGTATAATTATATATATATAGGTACACAGACGTTAAGTCGTTAAGTGATGTAAACGCCATCGCCGCCGCCGCCGTCCGTAAAACATTTTAATCGTTCGCGAGCTGCACATGATGCATTATTATTTATTGTTATTATCACGTACGGGTCACGATGATGATGATAATAATACAATATAACACACGCACACGCACACACACATTCGCTTATGTAGGTACAGGTTAGTCAGCGCATTGTAAATTGGCGGCGGATTCACCATCACTCGATTTTAATGATTACCTCCTATTCAAATACATAGGTACATCTAGTCATAGGTATACCAATACGCATATAAAAGAGGGAGATCGAGTCGTTTATTATCCGTGATCGCGGACCGACCGCCCCTCGCGCCGGCGCACGTGCCTCAAAACGGAGGCGTATACACGCATCGTCATAATATAATAATATACACGAGGCGATAATATTATAATGACGAACGCTTCCAAGTGCTGCAGGTATACGCAGGAAGCTGCGGCGGCACTCGGTACTCGGTATAAGTATATTATTATTATATACCTAGTATTAGCATACCGGCTACCGTGAGTTTTTTAGTCGTCGTTTATGTATAATACACACACACACACACACCGGAACCCCGGTGTAATCGTATTGTATGTACCGATGTTGATAACATTTCGTTTTTCCGGTCTAATTGCCCCCGCGCGCGCTCGGAGAAGATTGCATTGCGCCGATAACGACGACGGCGACGACTGCTGCAGTCGGAGTGTGTATACCTATACCTCCTATTTATTATATTATATTATTATTATGACTACGACGACAGGGACGCCGCCCTCGTATGCACGGCATTATTATAATAATACGCGTACACGTTACACACACTCTTTGTGTATAATATGTACAGTATAATATATAGTACAATACGTATGTGCGTATACGCCGCCGAGCATAATATCAAATAATATTATATGCACCGTAATCGGATAATCTGTTACTGCGTTGTGCGGCGACGACGACGACGAGCGGAGGGCTGCGACGAAAATAAAAGCGATCTCGACGTTAATAGTAATCATACGCTGTTTTGTGCGCCCACGCTTCCGTTTTAATGTAATACGGTCAAACGCGGAACGACCCCGCCGTCGTCGTTGTTGGCACAGTTCTGCAACAACAACAATATACTCGATAACAATATGCGATGACGACTATATGCAACGATATGGGTGCACCTACGCTAACACGCGAATTATAGCCGTATCGCGCGACCGTCGGAGATGCATATTATAATATATATACACTCACTGCAAACGACTGGCACCTGCAGCTTTGATCTACTATATACATATATAGGCAAGCCCGTATGCAGCGGGGTTTTAGGAGTTCAACTCCCCCACCCGGAAATTTTTAAAGTAGAATCATTTTTTTATCGTTAAAAGGCTGTTGAAAGCGGGTCGTTTTTTCGTCATTTTTTGGTGTGTTTAGAGTGTTTGGACCAATAAGCGAAAGAAAAATTCACCCAGTACCAAAAGTCCGATTTTAATTTTAAAAACATATTTGAATTCCTTATTCTCTTTTCTAGGTTATGTAGGAAATGGATTTTCGATTTTTTTTTTTAAGTAACACTAAAGTAATGTGAATTTTGAAAAAAAATTATTTATAAATATAATTAATTTGTTACTATATAGTAATTAAACAAAACAAAAAATCCAAAATCCATTTCCTACATAACCTAGTATAGAGAATAAGGAATTCAAATATGTTTTTAAAATTAAAATCGGACTTTTGGTACTGGGTGAATTTTTCTTCCACTTTTTGGGATTTTCATGTAAAAACTTTTTTTATCGTAAAATTTAGTGACGTGTGACTGCGCGTTTGTACGATACTGATTTCCAAGAATCTTAGTCATAGTTTATCTTTAATTACACAAAGCGTTCGGGGAACTCACGCACACTAATGATCAGTTACAACACACAAAGTTACACATAACTCACGATGGATATCGAATATTGCCTAAATACAACCCCTTAAAAATGGTTCGCTTTCAACAGCCTTAAAATAATGTATTTTTAATTCATGCATTAGACATATTTTAACCCCCACCCCTGCCCACCAACAATGATCTTTAATACGTGCTTTTATATAAGTCGGAACTATAGTCGCCGATGCAGTCGCCATCGCTCGGACGAGTTGTTGGTACGTGTATGATGTGTACGTGTATACCCTACAGTCGTTATAGCGTTAGCTTTTACGCATCTGCCGCAGAAAATATATATTACAGACTATACTTCGATCGGCTCCGGCGATATATTTTAATAATTCTGACCACGGCCGCGCGTATCTAAAGCGTCTTCGTCGGTTTTAAAATCACGTTAACTGTCGTTGTATTACGTAATCAAAGGCCCGCGCTTAAAATGTTTCGTGTGCGTATTCAATCGCTCGTACATAACAAATAAAATTGTGTTTGGACCGAATACACACGGATTACATACAGCGAAAAGTGTGTGTGAACACTTCAAAATTTTATTGTTTCGCGAGTGAAATGTAGACAATTAACGCGTATCACTGGCCGCTGGTTTTTATTTTATAAGAGCCCTAATTTTAATATACGGCCACCTATATAATATGTACCTATATGTATACTATAATAGCATAATATATTAAATATATTATATATATTACCAATGTTACTACAAATAGACTTTTCGACATTTCGATTATGTATACTTAAATTCATTATGCAAAAAAGACTTTGGAGAAAGGAGATAGCTGCAGGTATACGCCTCATATAATACGGCTTGTTGGTTGATATCTCAATATATTGATGTATAATCATGGGCTATGAGGAAGACCCATATACTGTATACTGAATTGGTTTTAATAATAAAATGTATATTTATACACGTTATAAATAAATTATAATATAGTTTAATAGTTATATATTTTGTTCGAAATATAACAATTATTATACATTATTCCGTATATATTAGACAGAAAAATCAATGATATACTACTGTGAGATTAACAATAACAATTATAAAATAAATAAAAACAGATAACTTATTAATTAGGACAATACATATTGTATTAATAACAATAATAATACAACCAATATATATTACTAATCGTATTGTTACGAATGTATAATATTGGATTTATATATTTGTATTGTAATATTCTCATATAATTTGTTTCGATATAATAATGCTAATTCGTTGTATGAAATTTCATACCGGTAATTGATAAACATCACAATGTTCAACTTTAGAAACGATCAAGCAAAAATAAAATCAAACACTACGATGTATAATAAATAAGCCACCTACGTGCCCCATCACAATATTTACTATCTATTATATACATTATATTGTGCATGTTATATATTGAATATTAACCATATTACCATAGACTTTATGAGTATAAGATCTATGCATATTACGGACAATTGTTAGAAATTAATTTGACAAATTTAAAAAAAAAAGGGGGTCATACCTATACGGTTTGAAACAATATACTAGCTCGGCTTTTATATTTAATTACTTTTATTATCAATATATATTATCTTTCTTATTAGGACTCAACATGTTTAATATATTTTTGATCATAAACTTTACATTGAGGTATAATTTTAGGACAGTTTTAATTGATATTTTTTTACCCTCCCCCATTTACCTCTTTTAGACTTTGTTCATACTCACTCAAGACACAACTTCGGTAAAAGAGAACCCAAATATTATTATTTTACCAGTCATACTTTTGCTTAGTTTTTGAATTAACATAATATTACTCGAATTATGATATTTTGGAATTTAAACCATAGAGCGAACAAATAATTTACTTTATTATAAATAGATAGCAACAAAGTGGTGAATTAATGAAATTTATTTTTAGTGGAAATGTGCTAAATGTATTATAATATTATATACTTCCATTTTACCTGGCTCGTTGTTGTTGTATATGTTTATAATGAAACTTTGATAATCCGATTAGAAACCACAGAGTTAGTGAGTTACCTATTATTAATATGATTAATACTTATTTGTATGACAAAATGTATTTTGTTGTACACGTAATCAAATAACGATCAGGGCCAAGTATTTAAACACACTATATAAATTAAGAAAACCTTATTAAAATTACCATCCTATTATTATTATTATCCTGCAAAAATTTTGTCTTATCGCGTTATAAATCGTTTAATTAATATACGCCCTTGCAGAACGGACGACTCATTATTTTTTTAACTTATAAATTCATGAATGATATACACAATTATACTTAACAAAACCGTCTAAATAACTTTTGTTTGGGGAGACATTTTATAATGATAAATGATAATCTTCGTACTAGAATTTGAGAACTGTGGTTGCCTTCAAAAATTGTGCTAAAGACATAAAGTTAGTTATCAAACTATGCGTAAGTCTAATTAATTCCACTTTATTAATAAATCGTATTATACATGGTTTATAAAATTTCAAAACTTATTTATAAAATAATAATCTAATATAGATAAAATTGATTCAACAACTTTAATATCACAAGACGTAGTACTTTTACTTCTGACTGAGTCAATATAAGTTTAATAATTACGAATACCCATGTGTATTATACTATTTATTGTAAGATGTAAGTGATGTAACACAATAACTTCTTAACCTAACCTAATTTTTTCTCTGTAAGTCATTACCATATCATTTATCCTATAGTTCATACTATCCGAATAACAATAACGTACCTAACTGTAACATTTAAATTAAACAGTGAAGTAAACGAATACGCGTCATTTAAGCACACTGAAATTTCATGGAGTAATACATATATATTATAAAACTAAATAAGAATATTAAGTAAAAAATTATTCAAAATATACAAACTCAGACGTACAAACATTTCGGTCATTTAATTTTCCTCTAAGTATAAAATATGTAATTTAAATGTAATTCGAATGAACTCATGAACTCACGAGTACTTATATAAAATATTATAAACACTTTTTTAAATATTCCATAAAGAATAGGCTTCATTCGAATATTTATAATAATTACAATTTACATAATATATAAAAGTTATACAATGTTCATGATATAATATAATATAATATAATTTAATATTGTAACGTACTGTTGTAAAATATTTACAATGTGTAATAAAATTATTTATCTAAAAATTTGTTTCACGAAACATTTGTAATCCTATAAAATAGATGACCATTTGTTCCCCATTCCATTACAAATCTAATAAATATTGAAAGACAATTTTTTTTATTAAATACGGACAATGTATGGTCATTATACATGACTAAAAATGTCCCTTTTTTTAAGGCTCAGCGTACTGCAGATAAAGGAAAAACTACAAAAAAAAAGCCACGTCCGCAGCAAATGTTCAAAATGAATAGTTTTGTTTTTCTCGGAATCTATCAATCCACTTGTCCAATCAAAGCTGAGCGCTATGAAATGTAGTTATTGTGTAGGGCAAGAGGCTTATTATTATAACTTAAAAACAAGCTTTTTAAATCATCCCATTAAACTATGTGATATTTGGATTTCGGACTTCGGGATCCTAACTATATATATCTCCGAGTTTTATCTTGTTAAAAATTAGTTTAAATTATTTTAAAATTATATGATGATGCAATGACAATTTTATTTTTTTTTGTAAAAGTATGGTTAAGTATAATAATAATAAATCGGTAGGCAATTATAAATCCTCCTCATTTATTTCATCTCTCTGCACCTCCCCCAAACAATTTTGGCCACAATGTCAGATAAGCCCGCTTAAAAAAAAAAAGAGGTTAGAAAACCCCTGGCGTAGGGTATTATAGTGTATGAATATATTTATACAGATAAAGCTCGTATGCTGTGAACGCATTTTAATATCCAAAAAATAAATACTACTAATCTTGAGATAATATTATTGTTATTCATAAATGTAATATAGAAATTATACTAAAACAAAGTCGATCGCTATTTTTTTAGTCCGTTGTAATATAGTTGACGGGAGTGCGTGCTGAGATCGGTTAGATAGGTCCTACCGTATATATATATATATATACGCCAATTGCAGCGTTCATTGCGTATAGGTATAATATACCTGCAAGTCTCGTGGTCGATTTCGGCGTATTATTAACGTGCATTATATAAACAACAATGTTGCGCCGGAAGCGCATCGATGCAAGACGCGAATTTTCGTCGATATATTTTATAATAATATGCTATCAGCTATATTAATATAATTTATACATTTTTTTTTTTAACCGTCATGCGTATAATCGACGGATTAACGGTGCGAAAACCAAAAAAAAAAAAACAATAACAACAACAACAAAAAATAACGAAAATAATAAACAAACAAATAATAATATCATACAAAACATTTCACACGGAACGGAGCGCGCGGATGTTCGATATACAGACATCTCCGTCGATATATTCGCGCCCGCGACCGGTGTCGCCCCGATACATATACATATATATATATATATATATATATATATGTATATACAGGAAATGTATAAAGTATATAATGTGCTTAGCGCCGACAAACGAAAGTATTTACAAACAACCGACGAGCCGGATAATTTCATCATCCGTCGTGCTCGCGCCGTCCGCGACAACCGACGACGTTATATACGGAAAGGGGGCCGGCGCGGTATAGTATAATATATGTATATAATATAAAATAATGATATAACAATATAAAGCAGCGCCTAATGTGCAAATCCGATATAAGACTAAGGACCGTGATCGTCGGCGGGGCGAGGGGTGCAAGTGAATCGGAATAACTGTAATATTGCCCCGCGCGCACGGGGCGCGATGACGGTGACGGGGTCATCGATTCGGCGCCGTCGTAATTTATTGCCACGTACAATACATAATATATCACGCATTATCATAATAGCACGTTATATTTACCGTGCAAACGATTTGTACGATGTTGTATCGTGTTTTTAAACGGTTGTTTTGTTTTTAAGTAAAGATTTTGACGGGAGAGCGGCCGTCGCGAGGATCGAGTCTCACCGTTTTCCGCTGTCTTATGTAGTTATAATAACATGGTATTATGTCGGTGTAAGTACATGTATGCCGATTACATATTATTATGTTCGTTAGTGCATTGTAACGAATATATACTGAATACTTCTATATTGAATAAATTGCACATAATATAAATTATAGTCTGGGTCACGTGGCGTGCGTATCACCAAAACGATGGACTAAATTTCGCAATGACAATATAATATAGTATAGGGCTCGCGGGAGTTTATGACCTTAAAAACATTAAAAGATTACCTTAAAAATATGCTTTTATTAAATTGTAAAATTCTATATACCTTTATCAAATAAGCTTACAAATTACTCAAAATATGACATAAAAATGATAAAAAAAGTCCTTAAGAATTAAATAAAAAAGCGGGTAAGTGGGTATCGCTCTGCTGTATATTAGGGGGTGGGGTGGACCTCGGACTATGGTAGGTTAAATTTGAATGCAATGATAGGTATCATTGTATACGAAAAACGATTCTGAACGAAGATGATTTGTCAGTTTAGGATATATTATATTTAAATATTGTCATATATTCTATTTTGAAACAAATAGTATAGTTTTTATATGTTACTATGGTTACTTTATAGTATCTGTTTATTAATAAAAAAAATATTAGGCAACATACGCATAATGAGAGTATGAAATTTAATTTAAATTTTGAAATATTTCGTATAAATTCAATAAACTTTAAGCACTTATAAAAAAAAATTGTGACTAACGATTTCGGATTTTTTTTTATCAATTTAAGAACAACTTATAAGAAACCTTGTATTAAATTTTCAAGACTTTCTGGCCACCCAAAAAATTTTTATCGGCATTTGAAGAAAAAAAACTTAGAAAAGTCGAAAATTTCAATTGTCTATAAGTAGCTTAAAAATGGTCAAAATATTTTGAAAATTTAACTGTAAAGAGATAACCATAATATTAACATTTGGTGAAAATTTCAAGTATTTACAATGATTGGTTTTTGAGTTACAGCAAAATCAAAAAATTTATTTTGTCGAAAAGTGGTTTTTCGTAAATGTCTCGTTTTTCTGTCATTTTTTTTTTGTTTTTCTCGATTTTTTTGAAAACTATTTGAAAATTTTAATTTTGTCCCCCCCAAAGTACCATCTAGATTCAATTTCCTATTCAAAGAGGGGCTGAAGTCAAAAATCGGAGCATTATTACTGCTTCAAATGTTGTCGTTAGACACAAAAAAAAAAAAAACACACATCATTGTAAAAGCAATACATTCTTCACTCCGTTCAGAATCTAAAATTACAAATATAGTAGACGTTTTAAGTAAGTTATCGGCATAATGATCGACAAGAAACAATAAGAAGTGAACTAATGTGAAATCAGTAAAAATTACTAATAATGTAGAGAAATTACCTAAAAATGTCAAAAAATGATTTGAAACGCAATCACCAAAAAATGCAAAATAAAAATTAATTGTTAAGATTTACATACTAATGAAACACATTTGTGGCCAGGAGAGCATCGTCTAAAAAGTTCAAAAAAAAAAAAAAATGCAAAATGCATCAAATTCTGAGCCCCAAATTAATATATAATGGTATACGACGCACTTGCTCATAACACATACTTAGTCGAAGTAGTATAGATTTATTTTGTTTTAGAGCTTGAAAAATAATTTTATTTTAAATAGAATTTTACTGATTGGATCAGCCATTGTGTAAGACCAAAACGTCACTACGGTCTGCGAATAAAACTCATCAATAGCATATATGAATATATTATAATATTAATTATTAAAATGTTTTCGAACGCGACTGATGCGGGTGCGATGGATGGCGTGTCTTCGTATTTTCCAGTGGACATGAAACGTGACGTACGTTTCACCCCCCCCCCCCCATATAGAAATCTAAGATTTAAAATCTTTATTTTTCGACCATGAGGGGGGTTTATTGATAATATATCATTTAATATTATCATGCAAATTAAGTTAATACTCTTGCCAATTCATGCTAATTTTTAGTGCAAAAAAAATCTTAGATTTCTATATGGGGGGGGGAGGGGCCGGCAAAACGTACCTTGAAACGTAATGTTCACGGCTTCCGCACCACGAATGAGTGTCATTCTCACGACTTGGGAGATATGAATATAATTCTGTGATATGTTACGTAATTATCATTGTAAATAAGTATACGTCATGAATTACTGTCTGGTAAAAGCTTATAAGACGTATAGGTACGTACATTGAACTATTTCTGGATGTACATACCCAAATCGCGATGTAAAAAAATATTAAAGTTTCAACGACGATTTGATTGCGGTCTCGATTGTATAACGATAGTGAGAGGGGCTGGGGGCGTAATCTATATAATAATAAATTATTATTATTTAATATTATAATAATATAATATATTATATATCATATGTATAACAACTACTCTGTATAATTTTAATATTGACAAGAATTGTATTATATATTGTAAAGCTTATATTATACATAAAAAAAGACAACTGCTGCAGAGACGGAGCTGCACCACTTTTCGGCACGACGGCGGAGCGGAGTAAATTCGATAGTTTTACGTGGGAATAGACGTGGGCGGTGCAGGTCTGAGAGCGGAATTGACTCGAACCTCTGCCAAAACAATATCAATACGTCGTATTATTATACGATTATGTATGTACATATTGTGATGTACATGTGGATATGTCATTATTGGTATAGATGGATAATTCAATTCGGATGAAACAATATAGAGCGGAAATTTTGCAATGAATATTTTATTTTCTATTACCTCTGCCAGAAAAAAAAAATGAAATATATCGCAAAAATAAAACTGTAGCAATACAATATTATACCCACTGTATATTTTATACCTATACGATAATATTATAATGACTTGACCTACATGTTGTCCTGCAGGTTTTTTAAATAATTGGAATGATTGGCGATGGGAATTAAGTATATTTTGCTTTAATTTTTCTCTTTCATTTATTACATTTATCATCGAATAACTCATTGTTCTGATATATATATATATAAATATTAGGTATATGTAACGGATTGAGTATAATAAAAAAAAATGTACAATTTTAAATTTAAATAAATCGAACATTTAAATATTGACTTTCTATCTCTCTCTCTCTATATATATATATATACATATATATTCCGCTTGTATATATTATCATTAGTTAATTTGGATGTAAGTAGATGAAAGACTTTTTAAAACTTTCGTTCATTCATGAAAATGTTGTAGTGTCTTAGTATTATATAACTGCACGTGTATAAGACACTATAAGTCAATAACGACAGCTTTCGAACATCTGCTCTTTGAGTTAAAATGCTAATTTCTTCTTGCACATAAAAAACGTTGATTACAATTTAGTTTCATTAATTAAACGTTTTTTTCCTAATATTCTTATAAACCGTTAGAGCTTTATTATACGACGAATATTACATTGATATTAATTTTTTTTTTTTTAATTATAATATTGCTAAGTTCATAAAACGAGTAATTGAAATAATTGTTCATTACTAAACGTTTAAAAATTATAATAATACTATTACTCTCGTACAACAATATATAATAATAGGATATGTTTTTAAAATATTTCATGTATAACCGTAAAGGGAGCGCAGGAAACAAGTCTTACTTAAGTACCTATTCTACCTGGAAAATAATATTTGAACTGCCTGAATTCTGCAGTTACCAGTCCGACCGGGTATTCGTTTCTTTCGTTTAAAAGTAGGTTTAGTCAATAATATTTGACCGTACAGCTGAGACCGGAAAGCGATCGATGTCGTGATATCTGTATAATTTATAGCATTTATATACATATATATTATTATTTTTGTATATATTTCCGTTGTCGCGATCACTATATATATTATTATTCTATGCGTTTCTTCTCAGCCGTTCGTTTTAACGATGATCCGTTCTCAAATACATATTATGTATAATGCATATGTATCTGCAGCGACGCAAACATCTAACATCGGCCGTCGTAATATTATCATATTATACTCACATCCCATCGCCAGATGCGTTCGATCGGTCGCAGACTCGGCTGCAGCACAAGCCGAAGTTCAGCGCTGAAAACGTTTAGCGCCCGCGAAGCGAAGCGCCGCAATTTTATATATTTTCATTTCGTCGTGGGAGTTTTTTCGTTTATATTTTGTTTCACTTTCTCTCTCGTCCTCTCCTCTCCCGCTGCCGAGTAACCTCCCCTCCGCGCAGCGTCCCTCAGCCAGACCCCCTCGCCACTCCCTACCCCCCGGGCCAATCGCCATATTCGACACGGCACGCACGCGCACTCGCGGGATGCGTTCGACCCGCAGCACCTAAGCGGCTCGCCGTTTTTCACGAAAATATATTATATTTTGGCGCCACCGTCGTAGTTGCGCCGCTGCCGCGGGCCGTGTGTGTATACGATATATTTTCGCGCGCGCGCGCGCTCGCGCGTGTGTGTGTGTGTGTATGTTATGCACCGCGGGAAAGCACCAAACTTTCGGGCCGTAAGCGCGCACGCCCCCTCGACCTTACCACATCTACCACCCCATCAAGCCGCCCGTCCGACCGCTGTAAGTCTAACTCCCTTGCCCTCCTCCCACCCCCTCTCGCCGCGACCGCCGCCGCAGCCGTCGCACGGCACTATCGCGCCTCCGACAGACCGACCGCCCCGCGCACCGCCACCGCCGCCCCCCCACCGCCCCACCGCCGCCAGTAGCCTCCGGCATCCATCACTCGCGACACTGCAGCACGCCTACACTGTATATACGCGCGTTATACCCGCACATCAACCGTCTCCGCTAAATCCGCCCCGCCAGCGGCCGCGCACGGCCACCATCGTACACTCGCGAACACGCGCACACATTATATCCTATATACATTTCCTCCGCTTCCGGTACCGTTTTCGCCACCGCCGCCGCCGTACCCGCCGCGACCACGTTTCGTCGTCGTATTATTATTATTATTATTATTATATATTGTTATTGCGGAGTGCGCGTGCGCGCGTGTAAAACGCCGGCGGACCGGACGGGCGCGCGCGGCGGCGGGCGGCGGCGGAGGAGGAGGGTCGCCGCCGCGTTATCGAATAAACACTGTGGTACGGCTTAAAATCTGCGATGTGTTTTGTGTGTGCGCGCGCGTGTGTGTTTTGTGTTGGCGCACACGCGTGTGTTTCGCGCCCGCTGGAGTGTGTGTGTGTGTGTGTGTGTGTGCTCACGTGAGCGTGTTTGCGTATACGCGCGTGTGTGAAAACGCTCAGCTGCCGTCGCCGCCGTGACGACGTGATGTCTGATGTGCCGTCACACGGTTTCAAAGTTGACGGAGCGCGGCGGCTCGATTAATTAATCGCGGGCGGGAGGGTCCGCCGGGCGGCGGCGTCGACGGCACGCGCGTCATACCGCCGCCACGGCCTCGAGAGATTAATAATAATAATATTGTTATTGTCGGGAAAAAAGCGTGTCTGTCATTCCAGCCGCCGCCGCCGCCGCCGACTAATCACAAGTCTAAACGCGACCGAACCGCCGCCGTCCTGCGTGTATATATCGTATTTATGTATTTATAATAATATTATTGTCGTATCGCTCGTTATTATAAGCATAAAAACCTACATCCGTCTTACCTCATCCGCACTCTCGAACCATATATTATATAGTCATAAATGACCTTAAACACAAAAATTAATTTGACCGACACCGCGTTGACTTAGGTACCTGCACTGAAGTACGACGACATTATATTATGATATAAAAGTTTTTCGGTTCTATACGCTCGTCGCGTTCCCTTATTATTTCATACGTTGACGACTCAAAGGTCTGTATTATATACCGTATAGCCCATCATGCCCACGCTTTCCCTGTTGGGAAGGACGTCGTTAACGACTCAGCGGTTACCCTGGCCTGGATAGGTCCTCAAGGGTTGAACGTAAATAAACGATTGCAAGGATAAAGCGCGCGTCGCACAGCCGTTTGAAACATGGTTGTCATTAGAACACTAATAGATAGAACACTGTTGAGGTCCTGTTAGTGTGACGCCCGTTCGCCTCTCCGCGTATACGATCGCCACAGTCGTCAATCCTGTACAAAACTCCCGTCGAGCTTCACGACAGCAGCGGTGGGCGTTAAATGATATAATTTTATGTTGCCTCGGCACGTTTACTTCACGGACTTTACCCGTGTCAGCAGTGTAATA
This sequence comes from Schizaphis graminum, assembly GCA_020882235.1. Taxonomy (NCBI): domain Eukaryota; kingdom Metazoa; phylum Arthropoda; class Insecta; order Hemiptera; family Aphididae; genus Schizaphis; species Schizaphis graminum. The sequence goes on along the minus strand of CM037033.1, from coordinate 13,352,528 downwards.
ACGTAAATATAGAAGAATTCAAGAATTAGTGTATAAGTATGGAATTATCTTTAATTTGAGTTAATTCTACATCATAAAACTAAAATAGAATATAATTAAAAGGTCACAAGACTTTGGGTTGATGTTACCAAGTCTGTGGGGAGAATAAAACCACCTTCTATGTATTAATATAAATTCTTACGCAATCGCTTTCCTTCTGATCGTCGGAGGCCTCTCGAGGTCGTGTACTCAAGAATCTAATCAAGTACGCTGTGTACAGAATGTACGTCTAAATTATAATATTATTATGCACCTTACCTGGTTCGCCGAAATATATGTATGTATATATATTATATTATTATATTATAATATGTATTAAATAAATTATAATAATAATTATTACCTATGTATTCTTATAAGATACATATTGTACTTATATCATATTGTAATGTTTATAATTTATATATTTAATCGCCTATGCTGTGCGACATTATCATATGATTAAATGGATTCAAATGATCCGTGTGCATATAATAATAATAATATTTATTCAAATAAATGTGAATAAAACGGGACAATACATTTTTATGACTAATACACATTACGTATAATATGTATAATATTATTATACATTTATGCACAGATAGTAAACAAAACGACAGTAAATTAAGAATATTATACAAACCAGTGATATTAGTAACTAAAGTTAACTAAAAGCACAATTAGAATTTAAAATCTTAAATAAATGCGAAAAAAAAATCGATGTCAGGGCTTTGTGACAAAGTGCCAATGCACTTGGTAGGGAGGTCAGGGAGGAGTTAGAAAGATAGTTTGTGGCGTTTGTGCTGTAGGACGAAATATAAAAAGTGGAACAGATTGGTTGTTTTATGAAGGAGCGTTAAAGGGGATAGAGTAATAGAGTTCAGAAAAGGAGGAGAACAAATATGACCATTATTTAATTTATATATAAAATTCATGTCTGATACTTTGCGACGTAATAATAAGGTTTTAATATATTCATTGTAATCGTGTTTAATAATACAGTTAATTTCAGTTTGGATGTAATGCAGCATTTGAAAAAGCGGTTTTGAACGCACTCAATAACTGTGAATATCTGATTTAATGGATCTAACTAACGCATTATAAAATAATAAGAATGAATATTGATTTTAAAATCAAATTAATGACGTTTTACAAAACTCAATATCTTTAGAATTTTATACCAATACTATATTATCGTGACGAAAATTTCAATTAAACGTAAACGTTTATCTTTGATGTGCGCAACGGATTTGAGTAAATTATTATTTATGTAGAATAATCAAATTTTATAGACAATCGAGACCCATATAAAAACTCATCGAGAAACAATTAGAAATATTAAGACATGTCTCATTTTTGGGTATAAATAAAACAGTCATCATAGAGGAAACACTAGTATATATATATATATATTTTATAATATATATATCATTATACATATGTATACATTGTGCACTATATGTTATGTATTTCTAGATTCTTTCGTTCCCTTCTCCGTCATTGCATATCGTCAAAATAATTTATCGATATCGTCAACATTCAACAATCCATCGAACATTGTTCATTCATCACTGTATAATGTTATGACGTGTACCTATGTATAATATATATATGCTCATGCGTATAATACATAATATTATGTAAATTGTTTTCCCGGTTTAAGCCACCGACCGCGCACGCAAAGTTTTATAACTCGTATATAATTAAATGTAATATTTTCTAATAATATACGAGTATATACCTATATAAACTTGAAATACACATTCGCAGAGATTCGTCGCAGGCATAAATGCTCACCCTCTATCGTTGTTTCCTTTTAAGATGGCTTTATTCAAATGCTGATTTCCGGAATATTGTCGAATGTTATACATACACATACACACATAAACATACTTTAAATCGTTAAAAACCATATTTTCAAGTACATAATACATTTTACGTATAGGTAATTTATGACGATATTTTTAAAGAGTAGAACCATCACCTCTCTAACTATATATACGTACCTATTATATACTATTACCATTCGTTTTACAAATGAAAATTGCTTTTTTTTTTGTATATTTATATGAATTTATGATTATGTGAGGATTGTAAATTAAAACAATTATTATTATTAATATAAAAATATATCACCTAGCAATTAACATTTTATAATTTGTAAAAGTTGTTCCGAGTACTGAGCAGTATTATAAAAGTACTACTTAGACATATATATATTTGATGTAAAATAATATCATTATTAAATAAGGACTATTATCCTATTATATAGTATACCTACATAACATTTAATAAGTAAGAAACTCCTCGTTCGAATTTTGATTTAGGACGCCTCAACATTTTTAAAAAAAAAAAAAAAATCACAAATAGGTACCTTTGGGAATTTCGGAATAAAAATACCAGTAATATAATATTTTATTGAGGATTTTTGGATTTTTTCTTGGGGTCAGGGATTTTTTTGTTCTGGGGATTGTTATTACGATTTCCACTCCGAGAAATACCTAATGTATATTATAATAATATACCGTTTGCATAAATCTACTCTCGTACTATGTATATCACTAGAGAAAATAATATGATATTATTATATCATATTATAATAATAGCTTACACACGACGGGTGAAATCGCTCTCTTAAAGTCAGTGTTTTATCCGTCTGCAGTCGTTGTATGTTACGATAAGTTTATGACCTATAGGTACGTCGTACGCATATAATATAATGTCCATTAAACTATATATATAGGCATATCACACGTGTATTGTGTGTATCATCAACGCGATATTAATAATGGGAGTAAACCAAGGGCGTATTTATATCCGTGTCGGACGTGTAAGGGGGTGACTGGAATTTGTTCAATTCAACAACACGAACGGTGTAATATATAATGTGTATACCTCTACAAATGCATATACACGCGATAACAGATATATAATTCACGTAATGCAATAACATGTGCACTATAATACAACAACGCATTACTACAAATGACCGTTTCCTTTAAATAATTATTATTATACCAGCTATATCATTGTGACATTCGTGATTCAAGTTGTAAAGGAAATACCTAAATATCACATTTATTACGTATAGGTACCTACCTAGTAGAAATCATGCGTTATACTATAACTATAATACAGGATATAAAATAAAATATGCTTATATTACTTATACGTTTTGTATTCATATAATTTGTATGATAATAGGTCATACATACCTATATATAATATATTATAATTATATCATAAAATACGACAAAAGAAAATGTACTATAAAATGTATGTATTATATAATTGATAGTAGCTATACATATTGGTACATACCTATAGTGTATCCTGCGGTAGTGTTACGAACAGTTCGATTTTTGAACTAAACCGAGTAACTCGTCTGCATATTGTATTTCTGTTCGACTTATGATTAAACACATTAAATTCATAATTTATTTTGCACTTAAATACTTGATTTACCTAATTCGATGATGTAAGTTAAAATAAAATATTAAGCTAAACAACAATTTTAAAATTTTAAATGATCACAGTTCACTTTTCTCTTAAAAAGTATGGATTGCAACCTGACTTGACTGACCTTAAGACTATATTATATATTATAGTATACAATTATTACCTATAGCAAGTACAAATGAATTTTACTCCGCTAACCTTCACATATAGAATAATATAATAATGGTGCATTATGAAAACTTAAATACGACAAATATCGCATTTGAAAAACGATTTTGATTTTTAAGTGCTGTAGATCTGTGTTTAGTTTAAACAGTTTTATACTTTTATTCTATTTGTTAGCTTGTTCGAAAAATATATGTAGGTACTTACCAACATGTTTTCTTGATTTATTCGTGGAATTTTGCTGTTATTGTAAGACGTCTTTTCGTAATCCTTTTCCTGGAAAAGTTTGAAATAAAAATCCCATTTCAAAAAATTACATCGCACGTAAAAACCTATAAATTGTTATAGGTGTACGCTATGTATGATATTATTTATAGTTGGCGTTGGGAAAATTCGAATAACGTTTTGGAGACAAATGATCTTTCCTGCGGGCCATACGGTTGCAGAGAAAAACTACTTAGAAATCTAAAAGAATGATATAATACCACATTTCTCGTTCGACCAAATAAATACATCACCCTATGTACAATAAAAGACGATATTATATCATATATTATATCGAAATGCGTTGAGCTTTTTGTGTTTAAGAATATATGCATAGGAAAATTATACCGACGGCGGTCGTCTTTGAATTTGGACTTCACGACCAAACTACAGCAGCAATTTCGTATATTCAAGAGGACGTTATATACACGCGCATGTGTTGTCTCCGCCTTACTATAATATAACGTAAATCATATCAAATTTGCGTTAAGCAGAACACATTTTTTATGATGTTAGCTTTATAATAGTACAGTAAATTTATCTATCATGAAATTTAAAGGTAAGAATATTGTCTAGACAATGTCATATTATGCTTTTATCGATATTATCTTTTTAAAGCGATCTTTAGCTGTGTAAAATACTACAATTTTAAAACGATCAACATTATCCTGACAATATTCTTACCTTTAAATTTGATGATAGGTAAATTTACTGTATAATATTAAAGGTAACATAAAAAAATGTGTTCTGCTGAACGCACATTTGCAACGATGACGTACGTTATAGTAAGACAGAGACAACACGTACCCGCACGATCTCTAAGAACAATAACTGCAATTGCAGTTGCATCGCATAACACTCGCGATAATATTATATACGGACCAATGTACATAGACACGCGACGTGACTTTTTTTCCACACTGGCGCATACGCGCAGCCTTTGCTGGGGCGACGCGCGTTCGGTCGTGGATATAATATAATATATATATATATATATATGTACATAACGATGCATTATAATGCACGCGGGCGCACGTCTTATTTGCACACGTATTATAGTCAGTGGCGGTGGCGGCGATGAGGGTGTCGGCTCGGCCGTGTTTATTTGTTTAGCTAACGGCGGCGGCGGCAGCAGTGGCAACTGATTCCATTTGTTCTGGTTAATTGAACGCGCGCGCGCGCGACGTCGGTACACGGGCGGCGAGAGCAGCACCACTTTCGGACCGGCGGCGGCGGCGGCGGAGAGGAGAAAAGTGCTCTCTCGACGTGCGGCGGGGGAAGAGTGAAAAAAAAAACCGTCAGCACGTGTTGTTTACGACACGCGCGCAGAGTGCTAACCGATGTCGGACCGACCGACGATGTCGTGTGCGGGACCGGAGCGGGTCCGCCGGACCCCAAAATTTCGCCGCCGACTACGACTGCGGCGGCGGCGGCGACGACGACGACGACGACACTGAATAAACACGATATATATATATATTATACAAACCCACTAAAAACAACTGTGGCCATATATATATATATACATAATATTATATACACATCGAGACGCCACTGCCAACGCGCACCCTATACAACATCACGTACTTTGACGCATATATATGTGTGTGTGTAAATGTGCACGTGGGTGTGAACTGTGAGTGTATATGTATATCATATATATTATTGTTTGTACGATTGTTGTTGGTTGTTTTACGCCGCCTTGGTGATGGGGGAGACTATATACATATATTATCGAAGAGTAGCGATCGCTTTTTAATGGTTTTTTCACTCGATGCTTTGTATGAACGCATTTGAGGAGCGGAGCGCGAGGAGACCGACGAACATATCATATATGCCTCTAAGTTTCAAAAAAAAGAATATTTTAACGTTGTATACCACGTCTTGTAATGATGCTCAGTATATATACTGCAGGGGCAGCCAAACTTTTTTTTGGCAGCGATCCACTAAAAATATACTTCATGTTTGAGGATCGACTTCCGTAAAAAAACCTAACCCCCACGATTAATTGTCGTGTGCGTGGCCTAAAAATAAATTCTAATACGATCGACTTTGGAATTGTTTGCGATCGATCGGTAGATCGCGATCGACCGTTTGGCCTCCCCTGCTGTATACTGTGGTCGATGAGACGTACCTATATAATATATATCGTCTGCAGATACTCGCGGACTATAAGTTTTTTTGTGCCGTCTGATTTTTCGGAAATTCGAAAACGCTGTTTAGAAAAATCGCATCCGGGCAAACGACATTATGCTCGTTTTTTATTATTCTTCTATTTATATCGTTGCGTAATCTACAGCTTCTATCGTGAGTATACCTTATTCTATTCAAAATATTATTGTTTCAATCGATATAGTATTAGTATACCGAACATAATATACATAATTGTATAATACTGAGGTCATCCCAATTCATAAAAGTCTATAGTATAAATGTGATTTTTTCACATAATTCCATTGTATCGACGACATTTATTGCATTTTATTCGATCTCATAAATTATACAATCATCAAGATCTCTGCTCCCCTAAAGCTATAGAAAGCTATTAATCGTGCCTACATATCACCGACTAAATGTATACAGCATTAATATTTGCGCGTATGGATGTTTTAAATAATATTTTCAGGCACATCGTATTCTATTTATTTATTTTTTTTTTTGTGGTGTATAACGCGAAAACGCTCTCATCGTCGCAGGCTGTACGACTGTTCTTCATTATTAGGTATATATCTGCATTTGGTCAGTCTTTCTAGTTTATACGCAATCGCTATTATTTCCAATTTTTTGTTCTTTATGTGTAGGTAGTGCCCAGATTTAAATACCCTTAAATTTAAAAGCATATAAATATGCTCTAGAAAAAAATAGCAAAAAATAGCCTCAAAAAATGCCTTATAATTTTTTATATAATTTAAAAATATAGAAATAAGATGTAATTATTATTTTATTAAAATAAAACTGACTAATTATTTTTTTATTTATCCGAGTGCGGGGGATGCTTCACATTCGATAACAAAGACGAGATAAAAATTGAATCGAATGATTGACAACGATGTGTATGGAAAAACTCGATAAACCTATTAAACGAAAACAACTTAAACATCAAGAAAACAATTTATCTTGAGATAATATTTTGAATAGGCTAAATTTATATAGTATATTAAACAAATATATGCATTAAAATAACCAACAAAATAACCCGATAATGTTGAAAAAAATGCAAAATACGTCAAGATGTGCAAAATAAAAGTTTCAGCTTTGAAGCATCACTCGTTGTATACGAAGCGAATATAATGTTTACTTGAAAAGCATTATCGTCTGAGATCAACCAAAAAAAAAAAAAAATAAATAAAAAGATGCACTTTTCATCGAAATCCGGACCCCGCCTATACGTGACGACGGTAGGTATACACATTATTTCAGTATTTCTATCGGCCACCGCCGAGATAAAACTATGGCAATCCACGCCAATAAAGGTACGCCGTTGTAACACCTCCACAGAATAAACAATGTATGTGGGCGTGTGTGTGTGTGTATACATGTACGCAGCCTCTCGACATTGTACACTATACGAATCGATCGACCGTCCGAAACGGACCGCGCGCCGCCGCCGCCGTCACTTCCGCAGCCGCGCGCCGTTGTGTGTTTTTGGAGGACCGACGCCGCCGCCGGCGACCGTTTCGCGCGCATGTGTTGTGTGTAAACAACCGGCGGCCGCCGGCGTATACGCACTCGACTTTCGGCACCACTCGACTTTCAGACGGGCCGCACTGCGGTTCACGGCGGCACGTGCTCGCACGTCCGGATCACAATATTAAGTACAGAACGTGGCGTATAAAATATTTATGATTATTATAACGTATATGATTGTTATTTTACACTATGACGGGCCACGACGAATTCTTGAAAAACTCAATCGCCCGTGGCCGATATATAATATAGTCGACCTGTTATACGCGATTGCATAATATTTATGCGGGAATAAAATAATATTGGCGAAGAGTTGAACGTTAATGCATTTATTATATATATTATCTTTTTTCTTGTACATAAGAAAAAAAAATGCAAAACTTTAATGACGAAAATAGGATTTTAGCCTAGATAAAGTTTAGTGCACCACAAAATATCGGCAATGAAGTAAAAGGCAATATCATTAGAGATTTACTGACCTGTCCATATTTTGTATACCCAGACAAGTATTTAGGTATAACGGCATTTATGATAATAATTCTTAGATTTGCTACGTATACCACCGAACTAAACTCGTTACAGCGCTATTCTTTGATCTATTACTACCAAGTACTAGGTCATCGTTAAACTATAATATATAATGTATAGGTACATTTTATACCGAATACCAACGTTAAATTGTACTCGATATAATATAGTGTTTTATGTAATATAATCAAATTGTACTCGATAATATAGTGTTTTACGTAATATAAAATCAACATAAAAATCCTCTAAATTTGTCGTGTTCCGACGAAATATTTCACCATTCCAGAGGTAGACAACGTTTTAATATAGTTAATATAGGTACTTTAATATAGTTCAGAATCTCTTATTTTCTACAGTATTTGGAGTCTGTTTAGTATATTGTATAAACGGGTTATTTTACTAGGACGTTGTATAGCTATGTATATATTATTATATAATTGTAGCAATAATCTATTTATTTTTTAACACTGTGTAGGGACTTTAAAATGAATTCTTATAATATTTTGACCTACCAATAAAAACAAAATTAATAATAAATAGATATATCCAATAGAAGAAAATAGTCAATACAAATTCTTTGACTATTCTATAAATTTCATTCCGTACGGTTTCACACAGGTTTTTATTCGAGACATTTTTTTAACATCGCAGTGTAGTTCATGAGCATATATTCAATCGAATTCTAAAACATAAAACAATATAGCATAACTCATTAAGGTAACTATAGGAGGAGATAAGTGATGCTATTAAATATAATCATGGCCGGATTAATGGCAGAGAATACCGAAAGACTTTTAAAAACTTTATTCGTATACCTTTACGTAATGATTTATAATATTGAATTAAAATTTAACACGCCGTGACAAGACTGCGCTGAACGATGAAATACACTTGAAACCTTTATATCTAATAAACGGCAACAGGGCAAAATTGTCGGCTTTTTCGTGATGACTTAATTATACATAACTTCTATAAATTTTATAAAATCTAAAGTTATTTATTTACCTACTAGTTATAATACAATAAAATAATATTTTTATATTTAATACCAACCACGGTTTGACTTAAGTAGTATAGGTACTTTTACTATATGTGAAAACTGAAAGCATAAATATTTAAAAAAATATATTGGTCTATTTTATAAAGTGTTAACCATTATCCATTACGTTGTTTTTGTGAGCGCTATAAATAAATAGTTTTATTAACAAATATATTTTTGTCAAATAATTTTTTTATAATTTTAATATTACCTATATCAATAATAATTGAAATAATTCACCCATTTTTATTGACAGGCCTGCTACAATAGCACATAAAATAATATTTTTTTTGAGTGCAAGACGCATGCAATAAGAATAATATTTAGTCAACGAAAGAAATTAAAAAACAATCGTTAATAATAATAATAATCGATCCGAATAATCCGTAATCTGAGTCTGATGAATTTGACGTCGGATAAGTTTGTTTTCACTTTCCGAAAATCGAAACCGAACAACGAATAAGGGACAGTTTTATTTCATGTAGCCGTCAATGAAGAGATTATATTAATGGAAGGGCAATGTGGCAGACGAATGAAATGGGGTGCGGGACAAAATGTTGTTTAAAAAGTTTTCAAGTCGATGAAACTCGATTCAAAGTATGTATTATGGTATTATATATAATATATATATGTATACGGGAATAAAGTATATAATGTATTAACATGTATAGGCTTATAATAATATATATATTATATACGTTTACTATTATATTTTAATATATAAATATCGTTAGTTACACTGCATCGAATCTCTTATGATATAATTAAAGAACATTTTTTCACATTACGAACAAATATATAATGTATATCATTAAGTTTAACGTAAACAAGCAATAGCACAATTATTGGAACAAAAAATTGGATAAGATTTATTTTAAGCTAACTATATAGGTATATATTTTAAAAATATATAAATCATTAAACTTTACTTTTTTGATGAGAAAATGTATAGGTACTGCTTACAATATAGTTAAAATGTAATTGTTTAACCAATTCTGTTTTAATTCTAAATACTGCTAATGCACTTACAGATTTTCTTCCTTTATAATTGACCTCAAATAGGATTTTACTCTTTTGAAAACAGTAGATAGGTAATTGGATTTTCGCCTGAACAGTTTGAAACCATTGTACTAATATAGATACACATAATTATTTTTAAAAATTTGGAAACATCACTCTAGTTCGTTAATCTCGATAAACTTATAATTTAATTATTAATAATTAATAATTAATTTTAATTTTTTAACATATTTTACACTTTTATCTGTAGAGATAAATTTAAATAAAAGATTATACTCATCTACAATATTAACTCGAATTTTTAACACCATCAATAACAGAACTTGGTCAACTAACCACTGTAACCGACGTACATATATGTATAGTCCATTGACCGTATAACATGTGCTACACTGCCACGTCAGAATTGGCAAAACTAAAATAAACGCACAAACGTATCTTGAGCATAATTAGCACTGTGTGATTATGGTATTTTGTATATAAAACACAATCGTGCTGCAGACGAAACCGTAACCCACTGCAAATTATATTTTGTAGTACGAATATAATTATATAATATACGTATATTGTAATATTCAACCATTCAAATTGAATTCGACTAGATATTTTTGGGTATCGACGAGATCGACGAGACGTAGACGAGGTTTACATAATATTATGTTTTCCATATAGGCGAGCTATAGAAATATTTGTACAACCGAGAGCTATTGCATATATAATATAATCTCTACGCGTTACCTATATATTATGTGTATATACCATAGACGATATGGTCGTTTTTGGAACAGTATAGCACTACGTCATCAACAACATGTGTACGGTTTATCTCGTTTGGTGTCTCTATTTCAGCGTGCCGCATAATATTTTTAAGGATACATATAATATCATTCGAAATAAATTTATTTAGCGCGCACGTGATAATAGGTCTACGTTAAATCATGTTGTTATATTACACGCGTGTCATTTTTGTGATTTTCTGGGCGGGGGTGGGGTTCCGGTCGATGGGGTGCGAGCCCCAAACTTCGATGCGTTTGACTAGAATATTTCTGTATCGTGTGTACCACGATAGATCGGAATAGCCGCAACCGTATATACGAGTAATATATGAAAATATATACGTATAGGCTATACAATATATGCGATACAATATATATGATATGTTATTGGTGTTATTGTTCGGTGACTTTGTTTAGGGGACACGTTTTATATATTATTATATTATATTATATCATTATAATAAAATATTATCAGTGCGTATCAGAATATCCCGTATAATATGTATATGTATAGGGTGAAGGGTATGAAACAGCCTCGATAAATAGGGGTTTCCGGTGCGGTGGAAGTAGTAGTAGTGGTGTGGCGATGCTGCTGCGTTGTGGATAAGGACGACAATCCCCTAAAAGTTACACGTCCCGGTTGTTATATATACAGACGACGGCTATAATATATAATATATTAATATACCAAAGCACAATGCGCACGCTGCAACGCTATTTTTTCTCGAGTTAATAATATATATCAGTGAGACGCGTGTATATATATATATATATATATACGCACGCTTATACGTTGTTATTGTCGAAGTGCGTTATTTAATCGAGTCCGACTGGCTCTCAGTCACGAGACTGTAATATGTTGAAATAAACTACCTATAACTATTATCGTATTATATCATTTTTGTTTCTCTCACGTTTAAATAATTTTACTTTTCAACACTCTTAGGTATTATAATAAGTTACGATAATACTGCAAATTCGACACGAGTTGTTACGATTTCTAGTCTGCCGCCGGCGCGGCGAGAATATATAATAATATGTATCTCTATCAGGGTGTCCCACTGGGATCTGACAAATGAAATAACTTTTGTTCTAATTAATATTTTTAAAAAATTTCTTTTAAATATAATTCATAGACAATTGAGCTACATTGTTAGTATACATTTTTTATTTTTTAATACTGAAGAAATTTTTTAAAAATATTAATTAGAACAAAAGTTATTTCATTTGTCAGATCTCAGTGGGACACCCTGATCTCTATATTATAATCACTTGGTATACCGTTGTCTTATTACTCTTATTACCGACTCAACGCCGTCTTTGCATTTTAATTAAACAATACTGTATTAGAGTCAATACTCGAATAGCTTAATGCACATAATACATTATAATCTCTAAAGCTCTATATGTATATTGTAGCCTGTGCGGTGTACCTGTTGTCTGTGACTTGTTATAATAAGGGGTACTTTTCTATGCGTATACCGTTCGATCTTGACTATGCATAACCCCGGAGGTGTGATATCACTTACAAAATATATAATAAGATACAAAATTGAACAAATAGATATATTTTTTACAAGGTTTTCAACAGTAGGAATGTGTACGCCGTGCTTATCATATAACCTATTTACTGCTACGCTCACCGTTGGTTTATCTGCAATTATTATGGATGTACATCTCATTATTGAACCGAAGTCGGTGCACAGGAACGGAGTCATTCTTTTTCTATATACAAAATATTTATTCGCAACCCTTTTAATATATTTTATCCCGATCAATAAAATATTTAAATACTTATAAGGTATAGCTAGGTATAGGCAAATTATTTTTTGCACTTTGATATCACCCTTTGAATTGTTTCCCAATTCGAGCACTCCGTAGATCGTAGGTTGATATAATTGATTTGGGATACCGCTTGAATTATTAACGAACTACGTCCACGTCGTAATTATACTATACATTATTGATTGTACCCTACTCGCATGATCTCGTATAATTGATTTTTATTTATGTCTGGTATACGTTTTCAAAGCGTATAATAATCATAAAATAAGCAATAGCGTACGCCGTACAAACACGAAACGAATATTATATACACACGCCACACGCGTTATAGGTATAAATTGCAGACAGTCATCGGTGCGTATTGTTTATGTTCGTTCGAATCGCATAATACGTATTTATACAGACGACAACGACGATAATAATAATAAAGAACGGATTACCATGTCAATTACTCGAGTTGTCGAAACCAGTTCACTTTACTCTTGAACGTATAGTATTTTCTCGTCGGTAAATAATGCGGCAGATTTCAAAACTCGAAAAGACGACTATATTATTGTTTGAATTATACATTATACTTATACAATTATATACGGAGACTGTGGTAAGTTGACGAATTTATAATGTTCAAGCGGTTCTATACAATCATAAAAATATTGAATGAAAAACATCGTAAATGTTTTCAAGTTTACAACACCCGGTATGATTATCGAGAATAACTGCAGTGATCAGCGAAAGTCTCAAAGTTTAGTGTATAGAGTTTGAGACTTATATACACCAAGATCCCGAAAAAAAAATTAAATAATTTGTCATTTAACCATAATATTATACACTGGGGCAAGTGGACGTTTGGTTAGAGTAGGTTGAACAAAAAAATCATGTTCGTTCATGTCACAGTAGGCACTATACCTGTACTCGAAAATTGGGGTTTTTAACTTTTTCTAACTGAACGGAAACTGTTCGCGTCACGAACTCGATTACCTATAGATTTTACATTCATGCACTATTTCAAACATGATATACATTATATTATTCGTTATTTAGACTAAAAAGACTTTGTAGGGGTCTAAGAAGTCGGACAAATTCGACAAACTTATGCAACAACTGCAGCAAAAAATCTACAGACGACCGTATACAACGACGGATTAAGAGTTAAAGACGCCGGGGGAAAAATAAATTGTCCAAATAATAGGTTATTATTTGTATTAAAAATACCTAGTTGATGCTTTTCTTAACAAATGAAAATTATGACGTCGGGGGCTGTCGTCCCCTTTACCCCCCGTTAGACATGGCTCTGACCCTATTAGCTAGACGAGCACCTCCCGGGCCGGACGCCGCTGCGGTGCTGCAGAGGTCGCGCACGAGCATATTTACGCGAGCATAATATAATATTAAAATAGTCATACGACACCGGTAATCTCCTTGTATGCGCGACTCGCGCCTGACCGAGACGATCGTCGGGGCCAGGACGGACGGGTTATTACGGGTAATCTTCAGGCGGCGGCCATTTTGTTTTGTTTTTTGTATTTTTTACATTTATTTTTTTTTAAATAATGTTTTTTATTTTTTCCCACTATATGCGTCGTCGGTCGCTGCGAGTACGTCGCCGCCGCCGCCGGTCACCCGAGATTCCTACAGGTGTGGTCTTCTCCGTCCGCGTCCGCGCGACCCGCAACAGATTAACGCGGTTGACGAGCGCTCCGGTCCGTATATCTACGTAATACACACACACACACACGCGCGCGCGCGCGGATGCCGTAGGTACGGAATAATGATATAAGGTGTCAACTACGACAGCAGTGTGTCGTTTCGCTTTTTTTTTGTATTTCAACTCCCCCCCGCCCCTCCCCAACGGCCGTCACCGGATCGAATATACAATAATATAATATATTTCCCACGTCTTTATCGTTATATATATTATACTGTATATACCTACATACATTATGATAATATCGTCTCGTTCGTAATATTATATATCCGTCGACTCTTCTATATTATATACGTGTACACAATAATACACATTATCGGCCGGTCGAGTATATAATATATATATATATTTTTTTATTAAGATTTTTCCTTTTTTTCATTCTTTCGTTTTTAATTTTTCCGGTTTGTCACCTCCGCTGCGCCCGACAACCCGTCGTCCCTACACGTCGACCAGTCTATACATGCGCGCGTATATACTATGAGGTCCGTCCCATATATATATATATATATCTATATACCACACGACACGGTAATAATAATCATTATGGCGTGTATATTATAATATATATAATATTATATGACGTTATTAATGCGCATGTCGTGCGTATATTATATTTCTTCCCATTGTTTTGGTTTTTTTTTTCGTCCTCTTCTTTGCAGTCGCGGTCACCACCTCGTATAGCGTGCAGGCGATTCGCATCATCCACGGTCTGCTCCGTTCTCGGATTACGGGGGCGCGGCTAGCGGGAAAACGTTCACCCCGCCGCCGGCGATCCATAAACAAATAACTTTCTCGTCCGCAATACCGCGTCTGCATACAATATTATATTTTATCCGACATATCGCACGGTTGTATCGAAATCAAAGCGGACAAAGTATACGACCTAACCCGTGTACCTATACACTCTGCAGTACACACCCATTGTGCGTAAATTGTATGAGGTTGGGGAAACTGAATTATGATATTGGTTATCCGGGGAAGGATTTTTATTGTTTATTTCTATATCAGTTTTCCATATAAATATGCAAACGTTTTTCATATCGATAATAAAAAAAACTTCCCAACGATAGATATAAGCGATATTCAGATCATAAAACATAGACGTGCGCAGACTTTAATTTCCGGTCGAGCCTGGAAAAATTAGTGCCTCAATACTTGGACAGTGCCCCAACATTTTTTTAACACATCAACATACTACATATTCTAATCGTAAATTTAAAACCGTATAAAATTTATATATACTTATACAAATAGAATCGAGTTGTACGTGCACACAACACTAATGTATAGGTACTAGACATAGTTAGGTACTTGTATAATTTCGAAGTTAAAAATAAAATACATATTATATTAATACATACCTATACCTAATGTATATTTTTATATGCAACTATACATATAAACTTAGTAGGTAATACATAAATGTATAATTATGTAATAGGTAATATTGATAAATTAATTTTCCTATTTCTTGTAGGCGATAGGCCATTGTCTGTACTAAATATGGAGTATAGACTCTTTTTAGTACTTCTATAGTCATATTAGGTACATATTTTGATTTTTTGTGCACAATATTTTAGTCAGATAAATAAATCAATAAAAATTATGTAGCGGTACACAAATAATTTTAATTTTATTTCACTATTACGACAAATACAATTTTCGTGGTCTCCACGAATATAATGATAGAGTTAATATAATAGGTACACAAATTTGAAATTTTACTATGTCCTTAAAAAGATTCCGTTCGAGCTCCGTGCGTACGCCTATATTGTCATAAAATGTACATTATTTATGATGAAGCTCATTAAAAATGTACTTATAACTTATATATATATATATATATAAATATTTACTTATGTTTGTGAATTACTAATATAACGATTTATAGGTATATGTAACTATACTAAACAGTGACGTTTTAGATACGCCCAAGATGAAGAGCCACAGTACTTTTAATATGACGCATAAGCAAAAAAGAAAACCCGAAAAATATTTTTTTTTTTTTCATCAAACGAAGACTTGAAAAGTTAATCTTATAATAAGTATATTACAATGTTTAAGTAAAACAATTTTAAATACATTTTGTAAGTCGTAAATTATTATTATTATATATTTATTAGCTTTTATAAAATTAGATCGTTTTTAGCATCACTATTAAATATTTATAATAATAATTTAATTTCTGTGTTTCACGGAGAACCCAAGTTTTACGCCACGTCATTGGTACTATTTATCGTTTTCGACTAACATCATTGTTTATTACGCCTAAGTTTCACCGTCCATCCGTCCGTCCCCATTTATACATATTACAGTTTTGAATACCACTCGGCAACAGAATATAATGACTTTAGACGATTAATTTTATCGGTAAAAAAATCACCTCGGTCTCATTATATTTTGTTTATTCGTACACATGTCAATCGTATACAATAAAACTGGGCCGACAAATTATTTCCGTTTGCGAGAATATTCGAGTGGGCACACAACCCTCTATAATCTACGGCCCCGAATGTTCATCGCGATATATATCGGGGGAGGGTTGCGTATATATATTTTGAGCGCGTTATAACAATGATACACACAAATACACTGTGCACAATGCCTTCGTGCGAGCCATTTCACGTGTCTTTATAATATTGCTTAGTAAAATACGTGATAGCGCATTAGAGTCGGGACTGGATTTAAGGAGGAGGGCTACGGCCTCTCTGGTACCCTGATCACGCGATTTTGTAATTATTTGACAATTAATTCAGATTGACCGCAAAAATATTATCAAATTAGTTTCCAAATTACATTGTATGTGACGGTTATCGCGGTATACATATTTCCATATGTGCGTATACGCAGTTTGAAAATTCTGTAAGTATATTAGTATATACCTAATCACATAAAAAATTTAAATAATTATTAGATTAATGTTATCGGTAATATTAACCATAATTATTATGACAAACTATTACAGCTGTGAATTTGTAAAAAAAAAACATGTTAATGAATTCAATTTTTAAACTTCTATTTTGCTATTTTGTTAATTTTTTTAGCATTATTGATGTAATAGGTATGCATTTTATTTTTATTTGTACTTTTTTTAATTATTTTAATAATTTTCGTAAATCAAACTTTTTTTGCACAGATTTAATGAATAATTTTTATTTATTTAAATTTGTTTGCATATCGCATTAAATTAATAACAATTTTAATTTAAAATATTTAACACTTGAGATACTTTAGGATGATTAAATGTATTTAATTTACAGTATTAATTATAATAATTATTACTAATTACTTTTTGTACAAATAATGTTCATATACAAAATTTGTACGCCAAAGATATTCTAATAGTGGTTGCATATTTACAAAATATAAATTATATTCCTAAGATACTGAAAATATAAAAATACTAATAATGTGGTAACAATAATAAAAAAACAACTGAAGGAAAGGAAAATTATTTTGTTGTTATACTTAAAATTTTAAATTAAATATATCATATTATATTTATAATTGTCATTATATTTATTGTTAATGACAAGCCGTTAGATTTATTGAGAATTTGAATTAAATTATAGGCATCAATTGTCCAATACATTAGATCACGTTTTTATCTTAATATCGACAAGCAAAATTTTTTTTATGAACATGTATTTTAGTAAATATAATTAGTGAATATAACGTCTTGAATTAATATTTTATAATTGATTTGGCGTTTTTATAATTTTCGGATATAATTTTCTATACGCTTATGTCTTAAATACTTCGTACTCTACGACTTATAAGCCGTTCACCACAACTATTTGATACATTTATTACTTAGTACATACCTACTGCAACCTACGTATAGTCGAATACACAATAAATTGGGTACTTATTGAAATTACAGCTAAACTATTTTTAATTCTCCTTGAATTTGCAGTCCACTTATTCTTACGTGTATTTCTTTTTTCGACATTTCTTTTGATATCCAAACTTTGTATGATATATTGAAAAGTCGACAGTTTACAGATAATTGTTAAGTGGTCAATATTATACATTTATTTTTGCATTGTGTTACATAGATGTCTTCTCCTATTGAGTTCTTGATTGCATAAATACTCTGTAAGTGACACATTCGAAAAATCGATTTGATTTATTATTTGTAAATAATACATTTTTTTGTTATCTGAGTTTAACATTAATTGCACTAGTGTGAATATATTAAAATATTGATATCAACTTTAGTTATTCTTCTACGTATTAAAAAGTTTATTTTACTATATTATAACATGCTATTATTTAAATCTTGTTTTCTATATTTCAGCCTATAGAACTCTATCATTATTTATAGATTATAAAAAAATTATTTTTTAACTATCCACCTATATAAAATATATTATATTTAATTGTCACAAAAGTCAAAAATAAACAAGACTTGTAGTATGGTAAAATATAAATGAAATATATATCATTTTAACTGGTAATTTTATTTTAATTTGCTTTTACTAAGACTTTTTACATGTTTTAACTTAAATTTATTATATATATATATATATATATATATAATATATAGGAAAGTATATTGTATATTGTTATACTTATTTATTAATTATATTAATTTTATTAAAAAGTCAGTTTAAATTCAACGACGTTAACTTTTATTTTTAATCTTACTTAAATAAATTGGAATAAAAAAAAGTAGATTTACGTAATTGAGGCATTATTAATTATTTTAATACTGATATTTAAAATTATATACCTTAAGGCTAAGTGTATTAAAGAAATACGGAATGACAACGTACTTATTATGAATTTTAACTCATATTAAATTGATATAATAAACGATATACTGCAGATGCCAGATATTTCACTGTTTAATAAAATCATATTACTCGTATTATGTATGTACTCGTACTTACGACCATGTAACTTTATTGTTTTAAAATTATACTTACCAAATCCAATATAAATCGTCTTACTTCAAATCATATCCCAGACAAACCATCGCAAGGAAGTTAAAAAGTAAAAGATATATGTAAACACGCCATTCTTAAAGTACAAATTGGGTACTATAAGCTCCAACGGGTACTCTGCTCCTACGTTATGTCTATTTCATACAAATAATTATTTTTATTTTTATTTTTAATCACTATTTTGAGCATATTTGTATAGTTGTACATTTTATTTTACCAAAAAAAAAAATATATATATATATATATACCTACACAACCATCATATTTAACTTTAATATATATATAATAATTCATAGTTATATTATTATTGTTATTATTATTATTATATATATATCGTGAAAGATAGTTGGTCTTCACCGTATATACAAGTACACGATGATCGATGTATATATACGAGGATGACGGTGGACCACTCGCGTTGCCTCTTTCTCCTCGTCACCGTAAGTAGTCCTTTAGCGAGTAGACGGAAAGATTGAAGGGGGGGGGGGGGGTGCGCGCGCGCGCTCATACACACACACACACACACATACACGCGCACAAACACAGCGAAAGAGAGAGAGTTATATTGAGAGCGAGTGAGCAGCCGACGGTGCAAGTTGATCCGCTTAGTGTATTGGGAGACGGCGGCGATGTACTCGTGTACGCTCTTCCAAAATCCAGACCCCCTCACGCACACCTCTCCCCGGCAGCCCCGCCGTATATACCACATCAACCGATGTCGACGTTCCTTGTAAAAACGAATTTCTTTTTGCTTTTTTTTTCGCTCGCATTTCCCTTTGGGGACTACTCTCTCTGTCTCTCTCTATGTCTGTCTCTCCGCCCGACAGTCCTGACGACGTCGAGTACAAATGGGAAAGGGAGCGCGCGCGCGCACGTATATATATATACACGTACGCATCATTAGTGACGGCAGCGGTGGCGGTGGAGGTGGTGGTGGCGAGAGGGCTGCTGTGCAGTGGACGTATGGCGGCGAGAAGAGCTGAGGATTTTGTTGAGAAGAAGAGACGAGACGAGAGAGGACTATTCGAGGGGGTGGTAGACGGAAAGCACGCCCTCGTTTATACCTGCGGCCGCGTCGGGGTCGAGTAGTATACGATATAACAACCACGCAATTGTTTTACCGTCCCGCAGCGAATCTTCCGAATTTAATATTATATTATATTGAATTTTGCCTCTTCGAGAAAAGCTGTCTGTTTTACATGATTTATACATTTGATAATTGCAATGCGTTTTGTTGATGTTCCTTCATGAGTGGATAAGTGTATCCGTGTATAATATAATATTGGAAATCGATTGGCAATTGTGTTTTCGTAAACTTCGACACTGTTAACGTAGAATTTCGGTTTATGGCGCGATGCTGAGAAATTGAGCATTTGGAATGTTATTATATATATTATTTTGGAAAATCGTTATTTTGTCGTTTTTTTTTTTAAATAAATACATTTTGACGTCGATTGGATGTAAACATATAATATAATCATAAATTATGAACTACGAGTGTAAATATTTGTGTAATATATACGTATAGTGAATACTTATTATCACTTATGTCATCCATATATAATGTGTCACTATATATAACATGATAATATTATTATATCGTATACTCTATCTCACATTATTCGGTTGTTAGAGTTTTAAATTAAAAAAGTGACCTCTCAAAAGTTGATAGGAATGTCGTTCGTACACCATCGCCGACTCTGATAATATAATATTATGTCCAAACTATTTCTAGGCGGGTGACGGTACTAACGAGTTAAGATTTAGAACAGCGCATGTCGTAGTCCTACTGCCGTTATTGTAACCAAATTGTTTACATCACGACCATCAGTGTACCAAATCGCATATTATGATACACAGTACATACGTAGATGTGTGACCATGTCGTCACTTTCGGTACGCAAACACTGAGATTATCGATTAGTCTACGTCTTTGCTATACATATTGTATAGTGCGATCGCGTAGCGTAGACGAATATATAACTACCTCTTCGGCTTTTCTCGACTTTTCCCTAGGCATTTTCTCTCGCCGAAAACCTATCGCTAGTAAAATTATATTGTCGTCTTCGACTGCAATCGTGTGCATTGTCTTTCAACCGTTACCGAGTCACACTGCTGAGGGACTGGCCGTGGCTAGCAATTATATTAGTATATACATAAATTATATTATATCTGCGCTTTATCTTAAAACAATGGGACCGACCGCCGTGTATTGTAAATAATACGCATTGGTTGTGTGTGGGTTGCTGCCCCGGTTGCGTTGCTCTGCATTTATTAATAATAATATTTGAAAAATACGCGTATATACCTATTATATAAGTATAATGCGTAATAATCTCGAGTGCCCGGGCCCGCGTATTTGCATTGTGAAGAAAATAACGGGTCGGGTTACGCCGAGTTGTATGAAAAGAACAACGTCGGCGATACAAAACCAATATTTATCACTATTATATAGGTATAATATACATGTATATGTGTATAGGTATATATATATATAAATATTATATTGATATTTATTATACATTTACAATAATAAAACCCGTTGTGGGAGTCTATTGCTGCGTATAAGATTTGTTGGGCACTCGAGAATCATGTAAATATTTCGATTCTCAGTCTCAATTCCGAACAAATGCTACCCGCGAAATGAGTAATATAAAAGTCTAAAATCGTGTTTTATCTCTATCATAATATTCTAGTCTAAAACAATCTTATTAGGTACGTATACGCCATAAAATAGCAATAATTGTACCTTTGTGTTGTATGATGTTACTGAAAACACGTATATGTATATACAGTATAGAAAACCGTGACAATATAATACAATATTCAATACAGAATGAAGAGTATCATTGTACATACCTGGTAAAATTTTTATCATTTTTACGGATTTAGCAAGAAATTACCATTACTCATTAGTTAAGTATTTTTTCGGTTCATAAATTAATTGATTCCACGATTGAAAAGCGAAAAGTATGTACTAATATCGGATTCAGCAAATTTTAGTTAAAAATAAAATTCTTTAATGGGGAGTATTGGATTTTATTTTTTATTTTATATGCGTTTTATTGCATATTTCTATAATAGATCTGATTGCAGAAATTCAGTGCAAATACTTAGTAAAGACTGAATTAGAACATTTTTTTTAATTATTATTATTATTATGATTAATAGTTCTATCGCACCTCGGTGTAAGCGAATCTCATTTCAGTCGGGAATACCCTTATAAAGTGTTGATATGACATCAACATGAGTTTCAAATGATAAGTTAATATCATGAGTACTAAAAGTGTCATAAAATGCAAATAGATTGTGTACTGCTAATTAATTGAAAACGGATGTGGTCACTGATGGTCGGGACCTCAGGTGGTGGAATCAACCTGCGGTGCATAAGACATGGCATCTATATACAGGTACTTACTACGGTTTAAATGTGTCTTGGTCAGAGGGAAATTCGGTTCAGATGTGTGTTCATGGGCAAATCATATTTGGGGACGAGGGCAATCTACCTACAAAGCACACACTATATAGTACACTACTATGTATAACTAACAATGTATATATACAGTCGATGATAGCACATTTAATATAAAAATAAAATGCACAGGTAACGGGTACGGATAAAAATTTCGATAATGTTTCCTAATCTACTACGGAAATGTTAAAAAAGTCAACCGCTGTGTTTCATTATACAGCATTTATTTTACCTAATATGCTCTCTCGTATGGGTATATGTGTGTTTGTGTTCACATGCACGCGCACGCGCCTATTCGGAAACGATTAACGGATCTACCCGCCGATAATAATACACCGGGGGAGTATAATGTATATAAGTAAATATTATTTTTTATTAATATTTTGTTCCCCCGTCGCGATGATAAGTGACTTGAAAAACGTATTAAACGAGAACACCGCTGTGAACGCTGCCGGTCGCATATAATAATAATAATAATAATATAATATTTGTCGTACAATGTACATACAAACAATACTGTATAGTGCAGTAATAATGCCATAAATGGTATAATGGTTATATATTATAGTATAATTGTGAAAGGTATAATTAGTAATATTATTATTATGATTTTAGTGACATAGTATAGAATTAGACAACAGTCATAAACACGAGCAACGCTGCAGGCCAACACTGGTGTATTGTATAATATATAATATTATAAAAAGTCAATCGTTTGTTAGTATTATTTAGGTATAGTGAACAATAATTGAAGTAAAACGATTATAAAAATAATTATTTATTTAATGCCTTATTAATAAATAACACTGTTAACATTGTGATAACAATTGTTATCCACAATTTAATAAGATGACATTAATTAATAAAAAAAATGTTATACAATTATAATAGCAATAATAGCATGTAATACTTTTAAATGTATTTCAAAAATTAAAAAATAATGATTTATCGATAATAGTTTTACTTGAAAACTTTTGATTTATTTAATATTATGACTGATGAACAGACGTTTTTACAACATTAACATTTTCCCGAATATGTCGTGGGGAAATTATTATAAAAATCATATAGGTACAAAACTAGTAAGACCAACAATTATTTTAACTATTTTTTTTTGATTATAGACGAGTTACATACTGCAACTATACAAGGAAATACAAACATATGAACATTTTATGGTTTCTATATCTATATATAGGTACCTATATATGAGTCTTGGGCGTAGGTAGGAAATATTTTCGGAGAGGGTTTTTGTCTAAATCTATATTAATATTATAATAAATAATTTATTTGTATGTATTAAATAATAAAATTTTTTTATTTGATTTCGGGGGGTGTTAAATATTTTTTAATCATGATTTTAAACTTTTGTCTTTTGACTATATTGTACAAAATATAATCACTATATGTATATAATACATAAATTAGAATAATATTACATTATACATTTAATTTGTTATTATTTTGATCTCGAAACATCATATTATATAGCTATAATTTTACCTAAACATGTTATGACAAGACAAAAATCGCCATTTTATATATAAAAAATTATAGATTAAATTATTATTAAATTATATTAATATAGCTATAGGTATATATTGAAGGTAATAGTACCTAATTCAATATTTTAGTAATTCACACTACAATTATTGTATAGGCTAGTACAGTTGTAGCCCCCATTTCCCATCCTATTTACTTTCCGAATAGATTATTGAACCCTTTAACAACGAAATAAGGTTTTTTGTTCTATTATGGTAAGTATTATTCATTAATCCTATATGCCATGTGCGCAATTAGATACCTACACAGCTTTGATACTAAACATGCATAAATATATATATATATATATATGTGTATGTATATATGAATTATGAACATCTACCGCATCCTGTCATCCTAAATATGCAAGTACCTATACATTGGGTATTATTAAATATGCACATAGAATCCAAATTGCACAAACAGAGGTACAGATTATGTTTTATGTCATCTTAAACGCTATATACTATACCACTACTGTAGTTTCACTGTCAGGTATAATAGTGAGCGAGATATTATGTATATTGCATAATATATACACAATAAGCACTAGATTTAGTGGTGACATTATAATAATAGCTAGTATACATCGTAATATAGTATTATAGTAGTATTATTTCCCACAAATAAAAATATTATTTAATTATAATTATGATGTTGGAATGTCAAGCAATATACTCTTATTTCAAAATAAATTAACATTTTTGAAACAATTTCTTTTTACTTAATTTTCAGTCGATACAAAACGAATATTTTAATATTTTTCATTGTTATAGTTTTTGATTTTTTTTTTAATGACAACATATATTTATAATTTCATGTTCTAAAGCAAAATATATTAATAAACCAATACATAAAAATTGAAATTTGGACTAGAAGTTTATAAGTTAAAAGTATTCTGCAAAGTTTAGGTAAGAGTATAATGATGGTGATAAAGTAATGATTGTTTGATAAAAGAATCACCCAATATATTATTTTTATTTATATAAAAACCTTTTAAATAACTTTTTAATTAATTTTTTTTATTTATGTGAAAAGTATGCGTAACTACTATTGTATTATAAAAATCTACTACATGCAAGTATCCAAAATCTAGTTCTCATCATGTACACATAAATACATGTATGTTAGTCTATTTATATGCATACAAATGTGTAGCTATTTAAATTAAATCTATACAAATATATATTATAGTCATAATATCGAGTGAAAAATATTTTTGATCCTTTTTTTTATTACAACAATATTTTCTCATACCCGTGGAATACACGCATATACGTTATTACATATATACATAAATGATACATATAATTATTATGAAAAGTCTAGACTATATATATATAGGTACATACACGCTGAATACAGAGAAACGTACAATAATAATTTTAAATATAGAGCCGGCGGAGCAACGGTTAAAAAGTATATACGCATGTATTATAAATATTATATTATTATCGTCTCTCCTCCTCTCTCTCACTCTTTCAAAAATGAATATGAACTGAAAGAGAATATGTATTATTTAAATATATATATAGATAGACTTATCATTCCAACATGTGCTTACCTATACCTTAACTCTCTCTCTATATATATAGGTATATATATAGCTATTACACACACATATACACACGCTTACATATAGGTATATATACCACGTATATAGAGCGCGTATACTGTTCTCCCAGTACAGTTGTAGTGATGCACAGATGAGTATAGTATACCTATAAATATATATTTACAAGGGCGGTATACTTTTTATATATGTTTATATAAGTATATATGCAAATGACACGAGTTTTATTACTCTGACGAGTATAACTTTTCATCTCATATATACATACTTTTATCGTGTAAATGTGTATATATATATATATAGGTAATATACGTATTGAATATAGGACAACGTATACCTACACAACATATATATATAATACGCGGACGGTCGGTCTCGCGGGCGAAAAGTCGAATTTGTTTAACGACGAATGGTGTAGTGCGTATATGTATCGGAGGTGCAGTAGAAACACACCCCCGCACGACGCCGTCGTAACCGAGTATATGTATGTATATATATATCTTCCGGGGTCGTCGCGTGTGTGTATATATAACGTATATATATATCATATATCATGTATATACACGCAATATAGGTAGGTATATAAGTATAAGTATAAGTATATAAGTATGTGTGTGTGTGTGTGTGCGCGCACCTTTCAGGGCCGCGTATATATAAAATATGTATATGTGTATATGTTGAACGAGAGCGCGAGAGGACACGTCCCGAAAAATGAATAAAAAAATTGTACAAAAGAGGAGTGAAAAATATACATAAAATCGTCGTCGCGTCGACTCCACGTGTATATAATACATATATAGGTATACAATATATATACACACACACACACACATACACATACACACTTTCATACACACACTCGCACAAATGAAAGGAAGGCGGAACCAGATCGGATCGACCGCCGGCGCGGGCCCGCCCATCAATTAACCAGCCACGCCCGCCCGGGTGCGCGGTGTTATCGATTATATTACTATACCTACCTCTTCGTCGTCGTTATCCGCTGTACGCCGACGACCGACGACCGACGAACGACGACGACGAGACAAGGAGCGGGAACGTCGCACGTCGTTCCGGCGGTCTGCGAACGACGAAAGAGCTGAAAAACACCGGGAAACGAAGACAGAGAGAGAGAGAGAGAGAGAGAGAGAGAGAGGAGAGGCAGTGAAGGAGAGAACACGCGAACTCGATAGTCGGTTAGACGAAAGAGACAAACACTTGCACACGAATAGCGAACAAAAAAACACACACGCCCCAGAAGCGGAGAGCAAAACAAAACCTCATTATTCTTGCACACAACGACGGCGGCGGTGGCAGCGGCAACAGTAATAACGTCGCAGTGTTTACCATTGTCGTCCTTATATAGTGTGTATATATATATATATATATATATATTTATATATAATACATACACTCGTATACATTATATATACACACATATATACAAACGTCTAATAATGTTAAATATACATTTTCAATTTTTCCACTCGCGTTTTCCGAGTCATACTTACATCGTACACGTACGTATCCAATAAGTCGCACGCAAATATGTATATGAAAAAATATAAGTATATGATATAACATAAAAATGTATCATAATATTATATCGAATTGTATAGCTGCGTTGTGCTCGCTTGTGACCCCGTGAACGAGACGTGAACAATGTGCTTCTGCTGCTGCTGCTACTGCAACGCTTAAAAAGTTCCGGATCCCACGCCCGTAGCGCCGCCCGTTTACATTCGCCGTATTGTCTTTTATACCAGAAAAGACCCCAAGATAGAAATTTGACACACATTATAATATTATCTTTTGACAATAAACGCTAGCTATACATCATATACATATATACATATATATATATATATATATATTACCAAACCTGTAGCGATTTTTAGTTGTTATAGATTTGATATTATAAAACGAATTGTATAGATCTGCTATAAAACTTAATAATGTAAGAGACTAACTCACTAACATATGTATCTATTTTAATGTTAGTCTAATGCGATATTACAATTTAAAAATGTCCATAACTAACTTACAATAACAACACAAAGTTTACATACGAGTATAATGAACGCAACTTAACGATGACTTACATAATATGTTATACTCCTATATAACGCGTCCTCTTGACATTATTGCTTTTGTCAAATTGTCGAGTTACACTCTGTATAGTGTTTATCCTGATACAATATTTAACCTTCGATGATGCATTGGTTTATAAAATTAATTCTTAAGTAGTATTAAATAACGATGAGCCAGTGTCTATATACATAGATAGATACCTACTTATGGATTAGCAGTGTCAGTAACTTAATTGATTTGTCATAGACGAGAAGAGGAGGAGGAAGAAGAGATGAGCTAACAAGATAAAAATAATGAAATATATAAAATCTTCCAATATCAACCTAAAACCATTATAATACATGTATATATCGTATGTATATATATATATATATATGTTATCCTTGTTTTACTCAGACTACAAATTTGTATAAAGCGAATTTTCAATGCATTTAAATGTATATTTGGAGTGTCAGAGAACATTAATATTCATAATGTATAAAATTAAAATAAGATTATTTATTAATGTAACAAGATAAAACAACTAATTTTTTAAATTCTAGATTTTACAAAAATACATTTATTGAAAGTTATTTTTCGTTTATTATAAGATGCTAAAATGAATGACCAATCGGTCAAAATGTCAAGTCTATTATATAGAATTGTTATTTTATATGAATTACAAAACCGTACCAATCGATTTGGGTCAAAACGGGTTTTCCGGGTTATCTGCAGCTATCACGAGAGCTGCAGAAGAGAATATTCCCGTAACACTTCACATTATATGCGCGCGCGCTCGCGCGTTGCACTTTATTTTGATATTTTTATTGAAGAAAGCAAATAATTAACTCGATCGAACGTCATTAAAATGTCGTACGCAATATTTGGAATGTTGAAATCAAGAAAATTTAACGCTGTAGTAATCAATATATTATTATAAAAAATATATCTATTTACCATTTGCGATCCATATGGATACGTAGGTATTATATAGCTACATGTATAACCAGTAAGCATATATGTATAGGTACATAACTCATAGATGTACGATGATAATAACTGCGACGTGTAAGACACAACAATACGAGTGTGGCGGTGGAAAGGAAGATTAAACGAGGGACACTATATAGTTACTATACATACATATATATATTTATAATAATATAATACCTGATTGCAGTCCAACCTAACCAAAAACAAATATCATTCTATTCATTTTATTATTTTAAACACTATACGTTTCACTATCATCGTACAATATTGTTGTAAATATAGTGATTATTGCGAAGTCATTGAAATTCGTATCGCACAGCCTCCTATACTCTGGAGCAAATGTCATATATTTTTTTATGTAGCATAATATTAAATACGATGGTATAAACGCCATGCTATACGACTAGTCGTAGTAATCACTATACCGGTGTCTTAATGTCTATGAAGTCTAAAATTCAATCAGCGATAATATATTGTATTATAATAAATAATAATATTACGAATGGGTGCACTGCAGTTGAATTTTGTTTATACGACCCACTCTGTACTATCTCTATTATATTTATGTACGACGTATCGGCATCGCCGTCGTATTATCATAATATAATTACATTGTGCAACCGTGTAGGCAGTAAATACTTTAGTATAATAATATAATACAATACACATATACGCCGCCGCATTGTATTGTAATTCATAATATGATATAAGCGCGCGGCGCCTGCAGCGGACAGCAGCGTTTTGGCCGCGAAGACAGATATTATCGCGGCTTTCGATTTCGCCGCCGCGCGACAATAAATAAAATATTATAATACTTACTAAATATAATATGTTCGTAAAATATATATAAAGACTCCCCGCGACGTCGAAAGAACACGCATAAGTAGCCGGCGCTCTCAACGCGACAAGTAGGCACTCACTCGTACTATACGCACTCCAGCGACACAGCAGCAGACTTTTTAATATATATAATAAGTACACACATACATATATTGAAAACCGCGTATTATAAAAATCGATTTCCGTCCCTATAATGTATACAGAGAATATTTATTTACGTATACTATACAGTTATTTATTATATATAATATATATATAACTAGCACCGCTGTACGTAAATCAACGGGCTCTGAAAATATGGCTATGTGAGTATACTCCAGAAGTCATTAGTCTATGCATATAATAATAGATATGTACACTGGGAACAAAGACATAACGCAGTTTAATATAACAATATATTTCAGCGACCTGCAAAGTTGTTTTGAAAAAATTGTGCAACTACTAAACACCCTGCAGACGAGAGTGTGTACCTAACTATATATTAACCTGCAGGACTTTATTATATTATGGCGTTTATGTAAATAGTTTGAACTTTGAATACATTTTTATTACTTGTACAACAATTGTGTCAAATTTTTAATTGTTAATGATTAGACACTATGTGGTATAAAATAGAAAATTATTTTATAGTATGTTTAAGAATATATTAAAAATTTAAAAGTAATACATTTATCGTTCAGAATCTAAAATAATAATAATATATAATAATATATAGAATAAGAATCATATAGTCGGATGAACTTCGACAAGAATAATATGAAAATTAAAGTTATATACTTGCACATAATATAGTATTATTATAACGAAACATTTTTATGAAAAAATATTGCTATGCCGAATTACATTTATTCATCGCTCGATGAGTCGATTAAAAACGAATTAAAAAAAAACAATTTCATTATACGACTGACTGTAAAATATTTTGGTAAATATTTAAACAATTCCATAATATAAAAGTATTCTAAGTCTGTCACAGTAATAAAAATCATGTTTAAACAATAATTAACTAAAAATTAAATAATTTATTTGGATTTTATTCAGTTTCTATGAATGACCAATGTACGGGTTAAAAGCCACGAATACACAGGTAGTATTACACAGCGATAATAATATTACAAGGCTCTTAATATTCCAAAATGTCTTGCAAAAGTCGTTTGAATTTGTAGTTAAGGAACCGCGACTAAAACTTTTTCCATCAAAAATATTCTAAAAATAATTGTATTCGTCGAATTGATAAAAAATACACTTTAGAATTAGCTCAACCGTCTTTGCGCAAATCATTGCATGCGTGATGATAATATACACACACACACAAACGCACACACACAAGGCCATAATCAGATAATACATAATAGGATAATACATAATACATAATATTTATGACAAGTTTATACCCACTTACAAATCACATTAATGGTACGTATATGCGTGTCTCGTTTGAATGAGCGTATATAGCTATTTGTTTTTAATAATAAGCCCGCATTTTCATCACGGGCATTTAGGAGAGTTTATAGCGAATATATACGGCGTTTACCTATACCATAACACGCATTTGTTTTTTTTGCACGTGTCGAAAATTATATTAAATAATAAATCCATGATCAACAATAATAAAAAAAAAAAAAAAACCAATACCATAATACTGAGGACGTATAATATTTACCTGCAGATTAAAATAAATGGAAATATTTAAAAGCATGTACCTATAATTTGTAGGGTATATATATATATATATATATCAGTTGATTATAATAGATATAGTACATTGTTATTATATTATCATTCCCATTGTCTTTGTTATCAAATTTAAAAGATCTGCACCGGAGCTTTATGTGATAAAATATTACCATATTGTGTGGTTATAACTCAGGTACATATACATATAATTATATATATATATATATATTACGATCAATTGTATATGATAACTATAGTGTCGTAATGGAGCAAAAGTGTTTATGCGAAATAACAGTTTGTACAACGAACCGTGTGAATAACCCCTGGCTGCAGGTTTGGACGAAAATCGAATTAATACATTTAAAGCTTACAAAAAGTGTATATCGTTGATTTGTATGGTTTTAAAATGTTTTACACAATAAAGAAAAGTAGGTACCTAAACGTCCACCGTTGTTTTATCGATAACTATATAGCTGATAATTAATTATTTTTACAATATTCTAATATTTTTCAAAAGTATAAGGCTCAAAATATTCCCGCAATCACACAATTTTAATATAAAAATAGTTTAATAAATTTGTTCACATGCAAAGTTCGGTTTGGTTCCGAATGAAAATATATAATATCCACTATATAGTTGACAGATCACGGGATCGGGCTAATGGTAATAACTCGTCCACCACAATCAACATAATATACAGTTAGGTTATATACTATTAGTAATGTACTATATATTATATTTCATTATACGTCCTGCAGCCTGCACCCTCGACCGCGTGGTTATCAAATATAGAAATCGCAACAATATAATATATTATTATTGTTATCATGTGATTAACGATGAGCTGGCCCTCGGGCAGTTTGCTATATAATATAATATATACACAGCATTATTATATACACATCACACGCAATAACAGACACTGCGGCGGCGACACCTATTGTGCCCGCGATTTACACGCGAAAATAATATTATATATAATATAACGCACGGGTATATAATGCATTGTATATTATACATATTAAATGCAAACATCCTGCGTTATTTGCTGGTGTACAATATCGTTATGTGCGTACCTAAATTATTATGAACGTGATGTACCCGCGGTGTTTCGCGTACCTAATGGAAAAATAACAATATATTATATATGGTATATTAAACGGCTATTGCTTCGGGCTATCTGACGAGATATTACTATAATATATACGATATGTATACGGCCACCGCAACGGTCCGCACGTATAGACAGATTGACGACGTCAATATAAGGCGCGGGAAAAATAGAATGGGTTTAATGAAACGAGTCGATATAAAACCACATTCAACACCCTTGTAAAGCATAATGAGACCTCCGTCAACCTATTCAGAATACGACGCACACGCCCCGTTCATATATATATATATATATATATATGTATATTGTATACCTATATGTATTTAATAAAGAGAGGAGACCCTTCCTATTTCTCGTACTCCGATAGTCCGGTATCTCTATCACAGTCAAATACATCTAAACGTACGGGATAAAGATACTCGACGAGTAGAAAATTCAGAAACGCCTAGTCCATTAGCCCACTGCCAAACTTGGAAAAATGAAAAGAAAAAAGAAAAGTAAGAAGAGTAATCCAAAAAAGCGGGTAAGTGAGTATCGCCCTGCTGTACATTAGGGGGTGGGGTGGACCTCGGACTAGGGTAGGTTAAATTTGAATGCAATGATAGGTATCATTCTATACGAAAAACGATTCTGAACGGAGATGATTTGTCAGTCTAGGATATATTATATTTAAAATTTAAAATATTGTCATGTACCTATTCTATTTTGAAACGAATTCAAACATTTAAGTAAAAGTCTCAAGATCCTACGTTTGGTAATTTTTTAAAAATTGAATAATCCTCAAACTTTTTTATAATTATTCTAAGCTATTACCCCATGGACAGCATAGTATTAAATTTTCAATTCTTAACTTTTGATAGTAAAATATTTATAAATTTTTAACTATCAAATAGTAAAAATATTCATGATTTTAACGAATTTTTGTCAATATTTGAACTTCAAATGTTAATAAAAAAAAATTGTGCATATGTATTTTTATAATTTTTGAATGAGAGTTAGAAAAACTTATGTGGACCCTTCTATTAAATTTTCAAATAATTTGTCCCAGCTAAATTTTTTTTATCAACATTTATAAAAAAAAAATAAAAAAAAATTGAAAATTTCAATTGTCTATAAATAGCTCAAAAAAAGTCAAAATATTTTGAAAATTAAATCACGTAAAGAAAATGGCAATCTAAATAACTGGTAGAATTTTCAAGTATTTACGACTTATGCTTTTTGAATAACAACAAATATCAAAAACCGTTTGAGGCTAAACCGTTATTTTATGCGGTTTTGTAAAAATTTAAATTTCAAACACTCATAAAAATGTTTTGTCTGAATCCGGTAGAGTTTTTTTTACCGATAGTTGAAGAAAAATGTATGGAGAATCTTGTACCAAATTTTCAAAACTTAGTTTTAAAAGAAAAAATTTTTACGATTTTTCAACCACAAAATTACTTGCAAATTTTCGCAATTTTGACATATTTCGTATAAATTCGAACTTTGAGCACTTATAAAAAAAATTGTGACTAACGATTTCGGATTTTTTTTATCTCTTTAAGAACAACTTATAAGAAACCTTGCATTAAATTTTCAAGATTTTCTGGCTGGCCAAAAAATTTTTATCGTTATTTTAAAAAAAAATTCTCATAAAAATCGAAAATTTCAGTGGTCTATAAATAACTCAAAAAAATTACAGTAAGTTATAAATAACTCAAAATTTTTTGAAAATTTAACTGTATATAGATAACACTAACATAAACATTTGGTGAAAATTTCAAGTATTTGCAGTGATTAGTTTTCGAATAACTAATACATTAGAAAATCGATTTGGTCGAAAACTGGTTTTGCGTAAAAATTCCCGTTTTTCTGTCATTTTTTTTTTGTTTTTCTCGATTTTTTTGAAAATTGTTAGAAAATGTTTACTTTTCACCTCTATAATGCGCCAAGGATATCCACTTTGCCATCGGAAATCACCCCCAAATTTTGAAATTGAAGCATAATTTCGACTAGTTATGCTGTACACAGACAAAAATAAAAACACACATCATTGTAAAATCAATAAATTCATCACTCCGTTCAGAATCTAAAATGAATACATTGTCGTACAAAAAGGTAAACATTTTAAAATAAATAGAAAAATATATATTTTAAATTACATTAATAGTTTTTAAAGTATAACGAATGGCTATGATAAAAAAAAAATCATCGGCCTGTGTACATAATAATCTTATGATATTAAAATACAGTCTGTCGTTTTTTTTCAGTCAGATACGTAGGTACCCTATAACTGAATATCGCACAATTTACCTATACCTATTTATAATATGTGTACAATATTATAATATATATATATATGTATAGAGCCGCATCATAGGTATATAGACCTCTGACCTATACGTCATTATAACATGGTTTAACAGTATATATATAAATATAATACGAGCGGCGGTATCTGCATGGAGCAGTGTATAGAGCTGCAATAGGACTAGACCCTTTGACTGTTGTAACGATGTACTGGTGGGCGAAGGGGTGCAGAGGAGTTTTATTCCTATACGGGAAAAAATAAAATTACCCGCCGAGGGCTCGGTCGGCGGGAAAAAAATAAAGCGAAATACCGTCTATATACGCATGTATGTATAGTATGTATAGATAATACATATATGATATACATATTACATAACATTATATTTATGTATTATATTGGAGATAGAAAGAAAGGCTATATATACGTACGCTATTTCTATACGCAGGTACCTATAGGTACTTCATATATTATTATATTTTATAAAATGCTTTTTTTTTTAATGGAAAAGAAAATAAAACCCATATCATATATGTATATGATTATATATGCAGTACAGCATCACACACACACACACACACACACATATATTATATACGTAGTATATTATACGTATCGCGAGATACCTTATTGTGTATAAATGGTACAGCTATACCGCGTGCGAAATACCCTGCATATCATATATATTAAACTGCTACAAGTGTAAACGATGAAGTCTCTCGCGGATCATTAGACTCTCTGTGCAACAATAATAACACGCAATACATGTGCCTATATAATACGAGTGGGCATGTATAATATATACAATAAACACTTAAATATTCTGTAGGTATACTCGCGGGGCAATGTGTGGAGCCGGTACCTGACACGCGTTTTTGTTCGGGGCCATCATCGCGCGTATATACGAACAAATAGGAGGTACTTATATATATTATAATGTATATATTATACATTATAATGTAATATATATCTTAGGCGATCGTGGCAATAACAGTTGATTGAGCGGAACGAACACGCACAATATCATCGCCATACACAATTATTATTTCGCAACAAATATATGTATCGCCGTGCGGGCGCTGCGCATTGAATTTTTTGCGTTTTATCTTTTCGGATTTTATTATTTTTTATTTTATTTTTTATCGCGTTTTTTATTGCCGACTTACGCGTTTTTAATTCGTTACATTGTTGTGCGCGCACAATATATATCTGCAGTTCGCTGCACAATGCGGCGGCGATAGAGAATTTCGTATGAATATAATAATATGTTCTATATATATGTGTGTGTGTGTGTGTGTGTGTACAATATAATGGGTACCGCTGCTCCGTTTATTATTATTAATATTTATTTATTTTTTTTTTTGATTCGACGACGGGTAGAGGGTAAAAAAACCCACTTATCGTCTTGTATAGTTCTAATAAAACACTCGACTGCAGCAGAAGTACTTACCTATTATATAATATGACCTGCAACGCGCACGAAGACCAACTTACCTATATATTATACATAGGTACCTATATGTATTATAATATTATATATTATATACCGGTGTCGGTGAAGCGATGTCCGCTCGCGTCTGATGTAAAGTAAAATTTCGTATTATTGCAATGATTATTATTACTACTCGAGTTCGTATTGAAAAATGTTTTCTTCGTACGATAGGTTTTAGGAAATAAATTATTTTTTATTCCTCTGCTCCGGACAGCGGCCGACAGCACGACAATAAATTCAATATACATAGTATAGTTATGCGATACCGATGACGAAAATAGAGGAGCTTATTGGGAGGATTTAGCTTTCGTGTCTTTTCACGCCGATTTTTCGGTGAGCATTATCAACGATATATTCGTGTCAATCATGTCAAGTCCACCTCTGCACATCCTTTACGCCGATCTCGTTTCTCTTCACCGCCGAGGTTAAGTATAAATAAAGTATAAATCAAGAAAATTATTAAGTATAAGTGTCCGGCTCCAAATTATAGAATGGGAAAATCTCAAACCTCTCAAACCGCGGTGATGATATACAACTGTGGCTTTCGGCATTATAATTTAATAGTCCAGATATCACTTTCTGCAGATTCATATTACACATATCTTTTTCTTCTTTTTTCACCATTTTTTTTTTTAGTCGATGCTCATCTATATATCCTTTAATCCT
Organism: Schizaphis graminum; assembly: GCA_020882235.1. NCBI lineage: Eukaryota > Metazoa > Arthropoda > Insecta > Hemiptera > Aphididae > Schizaphis > Schizaphis graminum. The sequence goes on along the minus strand of CM037033.1, from coordinate 13,315,409 downwards.
TTATAAAGTCATCCTATAATTAAATATATTATATCAATTGCATATTCTTATTGGGCTTAGAATGCGTTTCAAAATGATTATGTTCAACTTCTATACATAAATAGTTAGAATGCAGTAATATTAAACAAAACATATTTTTTTTAAATTTAAATTTAAAAAAAAAAAAAATTTAAATACATATTATGTTTTACAATTTAATAGCCCACCAAATAATTCAATACATATATATATATATAATTATAAATTAACTCTTCTGTAGAAAAGCAAATAACAGTTTGAATTAAAATATTTTTATATTACCTATGTATCATTTTTATTTTATTGAAACTTAAACAATATGTTTTCGCATAGAACTCAAGTATGGGTTTTATCAAGTTATACCTTTGTCGTTTCTCAATATTTAATTTTTTTTTTTTTTTATTCTTCTTAATTATTTCTTGATATACGTTGACAGGTTTTATTCGACTGACAACGTACCTATGGGTAATACACTAAAAACGGAGTGGCTATACCAACGTACATTTGAAAGTATTATTATACTGTTAGAGGAACAATGATGCACGTTTTCGGACCACTCGTCGCATTATTCTAACCAAAACCGCTGCAACGGGCGCCCCGCCGAAACACGTGTCGAACGATTTTATAATATTATATATTATATTTACTCCGCCTCGCAAGGAAACTGGTGACGTTTCGTCGTCACTTTTTTTTTTCTTAGTCTCCATCGAAAATAATTATAATTTCCAAACACCATCGCACCAATCCACAACAGTCGTGTTTTTTAGTACACGAGCTGCATCAGCAGTATACTACCTCACATACATAATAATACGGACTACGGCGGTGGTCATCTACCGATTCGTTTCGGGACGCGTATACGCTCCGTCTCGTATGATATCGTTGTTGGCGGGTAAGCGCGCGAGCACACAAACACACACACACACATCACACAATATTATCTTACACTACACACACACGAAAATTCATTACTGTGACGCGACGGCTTCTGTCGCTGCTGAATGACTGGTCTACCACCCGTGTGCGCGAGTGTGTGCGGATTTCCGAGAAATACATTATTTTTTTTTACATATACATATATACACTGTGTATGTATACCTGCGCGTGTATAATATAATATAATAACGACGACGGGTTTTTGGACTGACAGTGACGGCGGCGGCCTCCCCGGGGAATGCGGCTGCCGCCGCCGTCGCCGCGAAGGCGATAGAACCACCTTCGTCGAAAAGGTGACACGACACGACGACGTGTGTCGAACTAAAAGATAAAATAAAAAAAAAATAAAACACTCGACGTTACCATAATATTATAATATTATTATGCGTGCTGCGGCCTCGTCGAACATATTTACATGGAAAACGAAACGCACACCTATAGAGCCACTACCTAATATTAATATAAATAACAGTACCTATGTGTGTAATGTGTATAGGCGAAATTGTAAAACAACATCTCGAGTCGGACGATTGGCGAAGACTGGTCCGTGGCCGCGACGGCGGTAGTGTTTTCGGACGTACGTTTTCTGATAAAAATTTACCTATTTATAGCGATTATCTATTCTTCTAATCGCGTCTGTCAGTGTGTTTTTTTATATCTCTTTTCGTTTATCTATAATATATTTCGCGAATTTGTTAGTATTTTCACAGAATAATAATAATAATATAATTATATATATAATATATAATATTAATATTTTTATTTTATATATTATATTATTATATTATTTTATTATTTTATTATTAATAATAATAATAATATTGTTTTATGGTATTTTGTCCGTGAGTATTTTGAGCGATTTCAGGATGTCTGAGTCCTCTCGCAACACGAGGCCATAATGCACTGTATCTGTGCTGCAAATCTAATGTTATTAAATTATTGAATTATGTACGAGGTTTTAACAATATTATACAAATGTATCAAAATACGACGACGAGTCTGCAGTGTTTGAATTTTTGACATTTTACAATTGAATGGCCGGAATTCCGGAAAACACTGAATAGTCACAGAAAAATATTTTTGCATGGTGTACAATATGAACTTATCCCCCACTATTCAGTCAACTTTTACGTTTAATACATACCTATTATAGACAAAAAGTTTGTGCGACTTCAATATATAATTCCCTACAGACGAATTTTAATGATTTATACGCGTCTTGTATACTATTAAACGACGATATATAATTATGTCGGTGGTCGATAAAAATCTTAAATTCGAAAAAATACCAATAAGTTCGTGTATAGTACCTATACGAATTCGGATGGCCTCAATAAAAATACAAGTGTACGCGGATAAGATACACACGATGAAATGTATCGTAATAACACATCATCACGAAAATCCCAACAAGTATATTCGCGGTTATTATATCGAGTATACGTCGTTCACCGAGACGCGTACTTACGATAATGACGATGACCAGTGGTGTAAATAGCAATTAATTTCAAGGAGGGTTAAAAAAAAATTTCCATTCTTAAATTCCAATTACATAAACAATCAAAACCAATGCCCGTACCAACCATTCATTTCAGGGGGGGGGTGAACCCCTAACCCCCTTAAATACACCACTGATAAACACAATGATATTATTGTAATAGTGTCGTCACGCAAGACGTAGGGGTGCGCGTTCCGTAAATCGGCGACGGTGTGAGACTTCCATGCATCACGGTCGTGTCATATCATACAATATACCTATAAACATTAGATAATCGTCTCGTAAATCGTACAGTTTATTAATATTATTATTATTATTTTCACCACGCTCCACCGCTGCTGCCGCCACTGTCCGCTCGCCACTCGGCCGGTGGACGAAGCAATTACGCGTTACTGTCACGAGGTGTAGGTACCTGTATGTGTGTGTCTGTGTATAAATATATAATATTATATTATACGACGCGCACCGGACAAAGACCGCGGACGGGCTCTGCCGCAGCATCGGCAGAAGTGTTGTACACGAGCACGACGACGATGACTGGGAATGGTGGAACTCGTTTGTGTACCGGCACGTTTACATTCGATTCGATTATTATTTTCGCCGTGAACCCGACGTCGTCGTCAGAGCAACCGGTTTTTAAACGAGATACGACGACGACGACGACGACGACGACGGTGAAAACTATATAATATTATTATTATTATTATTATTATGTATATTGTATATTATTATTATTATTATGGTATATTATAATATAAAACTACAAATTTCATTGCCCCCGCCGACCGGGTACTTGCTACCGGGCACCGCCACCGCCGCCGCCGCCGCCAAGAAGTTATTCAACGCGACCCGCGATAATGACGTAGTGTACCTTACCTTGGCTGCCTATAATATCTGCCTATACGCGCGCACCTAACTCCCGGTTCACCTGCCCGCCCGAGCGCTGCCCTTTGTACGGTCGTAGGTGAGTATAAATAATATTAGGTATTTTATTATACGGAGCGCGAGAGATATAATGGCTGAGAGCCGTAAACGTCGTCGATAGTTGTCATCCAATCTCATAATAATACGTGATATGGTCTTGTAGGAAACTTTTTTCGTTTTTTCCCGCGGTTATACCTCTGCGTTAATGCGGTGTTTAATTTTCAAAACAAAATTACATGTTGGCAATATAAAATTTTCACACGCGCATATACGTGTTTAATAACATTTTAATAACATTACGGACTTTATGTAAACAAAATAGGCTAATTTATATGCCCATAAAGTTCTTTGTTTTCGAAAGATAAAAATATTTATAAATTTAAAATTTCATTTTCAAATGGCACCGGAATGGAATGGATGAGTTATATAGAAAAGTTTAAAATGCTATAAACATATATTTTTTTGCAGATAATTACAAATTAATTATAACAATTTTTCAATCGAATGCCAATAATTTGAGATTTTATTTTTATATTTTTTTAGGAGGAATGACCTAATTTTTTACTTATCCTGCCTATGAAGTCCACGAACGTTGTAGAAAACTATATATATTACTAATACTACTGCTGCTACTATTTATATTAATATGCAACACGCGCCCTATCGTCTAACACCAATTTTCGTAATATTTAATGAAGACATTAAAAAGAAGACACACGTACCTACAACTCCTACAACACTCCAAAACATATTGTGAAATTTAAGCCCTTGTAAAATATGACAAATAACACTTTTCCTTCAGTGGAACCATTAGAATTAGATTAGTTTCCCTAGCTTTTGACTATACTATTTACTATAGCTCATCGTCGTAAACTCTGTCGTGGTCACATCACTGCAAATACTCGTATATATATATATAGTTAACTACCTATAGTATTTTAACTGTACTATTTTTATGCGTCGTCGTACAACGGGGGGTAATAGCAAGTCAATTTCACTACAACGTCTATGACGGACTTGATAAATAATAATATATAAATTATAATATCATAATAATATGATGATGGTATATCGGTATGTAAATCCATTTTTACGGATTACCTAAAAACTCGTTATATATGCCACGCATTTCGATGTAATCAAGTATGGTATAAGTAGTAGGTATAATAGTATACTGAGTACCTAATTAAAAATGGTTTCCTTAATATTCGAGTACGTATATATGTATATACATGATTTTGACGTCGTAGGTCGTAGTAGAAACGTGTTAAAAACATGTCATAATAATTTTAATTCGGGAATCCGTTCGATTACCAACGTTGCTTTCGAAAATATTATATTAATATGTCCGTTATTCCACTCAGAAGCATGCCTAAGCAAAACAGCACTGGTATGTATATTAAATTAAGTATATTACAGCGCCATTCCGTCTACAGGATCTAAGTGATATACACGCGTTGCTGCATAATATTTATTATAGACTATTATACTCCGAGAATAAACTACGTATATTTATTAATCTTTCCCGTTACCCAAGTCATCCAATATCACAGTAACAGCACTCATGGTTTCGTTTCCATGTGGATCGATCATAGTTTTTTTATTTTTTATTTTTCAGAATCTGTAATTTGGTCACAATTTTGACCATAAGTGCAATATTAGTTTTAAATTTTCATGTATATGTACTTGGTGTAAGTATGCTCCCTGAGATATATGAAAGTAGAAAGGGGGGTATATAAATAAACCATTTTTGGGGGATTCTAATGGGCTATGGTTGATTTTGAGGGGGCTTAGCCCCCCAAGCCACCCTCAATTGCGCTTATACTTTTGACGCAAATCAAACTTTGGTGAACACATAAAATCGAAATTTTATGGACGTGTCAGACGGGCTTCTGTTTTCCCCGCCAAATTGTGTCGCTTGTATACGATCGGTACAATTTATGGCATATTCATTAGCAGCCGCAGCGGCAGGTCTCTTTTAGTCGACATACGCGCGAGAGCACAAAGCGCACGATACTGTTAATAGCGACCGTAATATTTGCGGGTCAGACGGCGACGTGCACTATTATTAGTAATACATTATTTTAACGTGTAAAATGTATCAGTGAATTCGCGGGGGCGGTTTGTGAGCTCGTGTTTACGCGCCATCGAATCCGTTCTATGGGCGAAATTCAAGAATTTAATTACAACACCGCCCTCTTGGCTGCAGTCGATCACACATACACAAACGCGCTGCACACATGCACAACCACACGAGCACATGAACACAGAAGAGCCCGACGACGACGACGATAATAACAATAATAAAAATAATAATAAGTATGCTCAATACGCCGCGGCGAACACAATGGTCTCTTGACTGGATTGCGGTACGGGGTCGTATGTGTGGACGATATATATATGTGTGTGTGTGTACGTATATAATGTACATATTATATAGGTGATACATGCGTATATAAAAAAAAAGAAATAAAAGGAAGGAAAATATAACCGAGCACAATGCGATATATTATTCGCTCGGCAGACGGGCTGGAACCTTTGGGCAAACAAAAAAAAAAAAAATTGTGCGCTCACATACACACACACACACACATACAAACACACGCTCGCTGTCGTCAATATATAGTAAGGTACACATAGATATATACAATATATATAATGTAGGGAACCCACGACATATTATTACAACAAAAAGAGGAAAAAATTGGAAGAAATGCAGCGCAGGCGGAAAGAGATCGGCAACAATGGGCCCGAGGAAAAATGTCACATTGTTGCCCCCTCGAATCCCCACAAACTCCCCCGCCCCCACCCACTGAACAATCGACTGTGTCGTTCTCTCGGGGGGGTGCAATGAGGTCATTACACGGTTTGATGGATACGCGTTTTGTCCGCGGCGGCGAAGATTATTTTTATAATATTTCGTATTCCCCCTCATCGGTGGCGGCGGTGGCGGCGGGGACCGAAAGGGCGCGCGCGTGAAACGCTGCCCAAAGACCGAACGAACCGTAAACAGTTTCCATTACTACCTTATGTATGCGCCCTGCGAGAAAAGTGTGAATGGAATCAATCACTCGGACCGAACATCGAACATTTATATATACATGTATAATAATATGTATATAATATTATATTGAATTTCTCATCTGCTGCTCGTCCGGCCGTTATTATACAACGGTCCGGAGAATATAATAATAATAATAATAATAATAATAATATATTGTATGCAAACTCTGCAGCACATGCATTTTAGATAATATTGTAATGTTGCATTGTCGTCGGAATGTATATAATAATATATTCGATAATAATTGACTATAGAACTATATCTGCAGGACCTGGCCAGATACACGACTATATATATACCAATAATATAAAATGTGTTATTTGATGGATAAACTGCACCACTTTCGCTCGCCATCATTTTTCGGATGGTACAATATGGCTGCAGCGAATAACGACTGCAATGCTATATAGACTGCATCTAGAGAGAATTTTACAACATATAATGTAGTCGCGTGCGGAGAAGAGTCGGCGAATTTTGATTCTGTTCGGAAACCGGCGTTTATGCTGCAGAAATAAAAATATATATTATAAACGTTAAAACACATCATAAAGTATAATATTTATATTTCAGTATTATATTATATAGTAACTATATATAATATTATGTCTATTGCCACGTGTACGTGGTTTGGCGTTTGGATAGAATGACGGTATCCGTGGGGGACCTGAAGTTTTTTGTATTTCTAAGTACTCGTGGCTCGAAGAGCATCGTTATATATGAACGTCTAGCAAGTAAGATAAAATGTGATTGCCACCGCTTTAGTTTGTACGGCCGAAAATCGACGATAATATCAAAGAAAAAGCGAAAAGTTGTTAAAATCACTGTTTTTAAAACGCGTTAGATCGGATCTATACGGTCGGAACGGTATTATATATAACTATATAGGTATATAAATTATAAGTATATAGACGAGCCGGGTATGTATTAATATGTTTACGGTCGTAATCGATTGAGAATATATGTACACAGCGAGTATTATGACGTCTGGTAAAACAGCTGCAGCGTAATAATTATAGGAAACTAATATATGTATAATGTATATAATAATATATATATATAATCCGTGTCCGGTGACACAATGAAAACGAATTCGGCAGTAAATAAATTATCATCCACAATTGTCATTTGTCAAACAGATTAATGTCGAAAGAGAAATCTCATGGCTTAAGGACGCATCTCGACGGCCATAACATGATATATTATAATGTGATTATTTTACCATAACATTAAATATGTTTATATAGTTTATATATATACGTACAATTTATATATATATATACACGTATGTGTACGTTGTATGGAAAATATCAGTGTGTATATGTATAAAATCTAAATGTTTTTTTTCACTTTTAAACTAAATATATATTATGAAACTATTATTATTCTCGTCTAAATAATAATGTGTTTAAAATCAAATTTGCGTGAATAGTGTGTGTCGAGTGTGAGAGACGATTTTTTATACTGCGGACGGACTATAGTTTTCGTTTCAAAACAATTGACCCGATTTAGAAGAAAATTCCAGATCGGGCAAACGTTTTCGTTGGTTAAAAATTCGACATCAGTTATTATATAATATAATAATATTATGTATGCACACATGCATCATTACGATTAAATGTAGGTAAGTACTTGTTTTAACTGCAGACGGCCATCGACATATATACAGCAGGCGTATACATTTCGAAAACAGTCGTAAATTCAACCCGCGGGGCTTATAAGATTTAATTTTCTACCAGTAAATACTACTAAACAGTATATATTGTTTTCGGTGCATGTGTGTGTGTAAAGAAATAGAAAAAATGTGAAAAAAATAAATATATGCGTGAATAAATATTCGTGATAAATTTACAAAATATATTGAATTTCAGCAACTACACAGACAGACCACAGACGGTTATAAATTATAATATATCTCGCGCACTCGACGACTGCAGTACGCGCGTAAATACTAAAAGCAACGTGTGACGCTATCATCTTGTCAAATTTACTATATTATATTATATACATAGCGAATGGTCGCAATTCGCACGAAAAAATTCGTTTTATATAAGCGTTTATATAGACATGCACACTACTATCACGAACTCGCCCCAATAACGCTTGGTCCCGCGCGCAGAACCGTTTCTCATATTATGCGCATATAACGAGGATATACACAGGCGTCTTTTCATAAATCGTGCGGTAAATGTTAAGGAAATCTGTTGAAAACCGACGGACGATAGACTCGCGGCTAACGAGTCGCAATGACGCACGAGAAAAAAAATTTGAATCTCACTCGACAATAATAATAATAATAATAATAATAACAACGCGGCGACGAGAAAAGACGCGCCCGCTATATAATATATATATATATATGTACGATGACGAATATATAAGTATTATATACATGTACCTACGTAGAACCGACCACTATGTATATATATTATACACACACGCGCGAGACCTAACCGGCCGGTTGATTGTGCGTGTACGACTCACGCAGGCGCGCATGCGCGTTAATAGACGTAGATACCTATATATATATTAGCATTATGCAGTGGGTACATTATAATATATTATCATTATTATTATTATTATTATTATCATCGTCATTATTATTATTATGTATACCTAATATAATACATATAATATATATAATAATATGATATACGCCGCGGCGGCGCAATAATCGAGTCGGCGTGCACACGACAACTCCTCGCACGGCCCGTGAAGAAGATTCACTGCTGCTGCTGCTGCGGCGGTGGCGGCGGAGAACGCCGACGGATTCGTCGCCGCCGCCGCCGCCGGCCGTCGTAATCGTAAATCATTTTTGAAGTGTCTGCTACTCAAACATTATTCCGGCGGATGATTAATGAGCCGGCCGGCTACTGTGCGAGCGCGTAATCAGTTTTTAACCCTCGTCATACACATACACACACACACACACACACACACACATACGCGCGCACGCGCACACACATACACAAAACGGACATTTTCTTACACAGCACTAATTCCTTGTACTATAATAATATTATAATATATATTTATATATATAAAATATAAATATGTGTGTGTGTGTGTGACGGTGTAATAGCAGTAGTTATATACATATTATATTAGTCGGTATATATATATATATACGTATAAACGGCATATATATCACCGTATAAGTATACTATGCGATATGCACGCACACGCACGCACGCGGTGTATGTATTATATTTTTCTGTAATATATTATTATAAACTATATTATACGCGTATACACAATATAATTATGCACACACGCGGAGGAACGACGACTGAAAAAATAGACTTGCGCGCACAACGTTTTACTGTACAGAGCGAGTCCCGTGCGCGAGATTATTTCTCTCGAACTATCATAATATAATAATATTATATTATATATCCATTTACAGTCGAGTCACGTTGTTAACTCGAAGTTGAATGGAGATAAAAATTAACTCCGAGATATCTAATTCGAATTTATATTAATTTATATAAAATTTATATTTCTGGGGGGATAAAAAAAAATCGAGTTGTCAAGTTTTTCGAGTTATCGAGGTTCAAGTTAATGCGAATCGACTATTTATATAATATATTATAATACGATGTGTGGGCGTAATTCAATTACTTATTAACGTTTATATATATGTCATAACGTTATTTTCGCGGAAAACGTAAGACGCCATCACACAAATATCTGTATACAACGTACAATTAAATTATAATATTGTGTAAAGCCGCACGCACACACACATATATATATGTATTATATAAGTCATCTGTGATTGCATTTGAATCGTATTTGTTTTGACGATCATTTGAGGTGCTTAACACAATATATTTTGTAAATGGTGTGTTATATAGATATCTTATTTATTGCATAAGTATCTTGAATTTTGAATACGTTTTGTTTTATTCTATTAATAAATATTTAATTACAATATATTATACATGCGTATTAAACGCATTTCGTCGCATTAAAGTACATAAATTCTGTGGAGGGTCCACTCCCTCTCATATTATGCATCTACTGTCTATGAGTCCTGTGTAATTCTGCTTAATGCATAAGAGTTGTTTTTTTTATTAATAAATTGATTTAGCATTAATGTTTAAAGTATTTTAATGAGTATATAAACTATTTTAGAGCAATATCCAATTAGAACCAAGTTTTTCGTTTCTTCGCTTGTCAATTGTCATTACTACAGTCTACAGTACATATTATATTATTGTAAATGCTAACAGAAATTCAAATTAAACACATTTATAGTTGGATGCTCATTTGTAGAAACTGATTAAATCATATTTTTCATTTTCAATGCGTACAAATTGAAAATACCTTTACGTGTCAAAAACCGTATAAAATATTTTTTTTATACAATATAATATTACAATGTAGTTATATAACAACACTACTACATACTATATAAATTAAATATACTAACATATTTAATATATGGTATCCTATACTGTCTATACTACAGTATCAGTATTTATACTAAAAATAACATAAATTAACATATTATATAATGCCTGTATACGGTATACCTATATATATACAGCCATCATCACTCATTAACCTGTAAAATTAATTAATTTATCATTTATTGAAATCAATACATATATTGTATTTAATATTTTAATTAGAATAACGGAATAATATTTGTGTTTTCTTTGAAATCCATGAACAATAATAGATAAAATGCATTTTTCACCTATTGGATAAATTATAGAACATAATATTTTTCATTCTTATCATAATCGGTCTAGATAACAGAAATAAAATAAAAAATGATTTGTTATAAGTTTTGTCTATGTTGAACGTGAGCCAGAAAGAAAAAAATATAGTACTACATTACATCTTAATAAAAATCTATATTTTGTAGCATTGTAAGTTATCTAGAAAATTTTAAATTGTCCTGTTATACATGATATGGTAAAATAAGTCTGTCTGTAGACAATAGATATTAAAAACGAAATTAAAAATTTAAAACACTTGTTCTAATAAAAACAATATAAAATTACCGAATATTGGGCGCGTGTAATATTATATAAAATAAATACATTTCATGCCCGACGATCTGAACTGCATCCAATTGATAAATTGATTTGACAGAATTATTGTCACATCACACAATAGAACGTTCAAATTTGTCAAACGCGATGAGTGAGGACTTTTTGAACAGTTGTACGTACGTCCAATAATATGAGAGTTTATTATTTGGAAAATTCGACGATTGTTCATTAAAAATGTTTTAATTATTATTCAGATACACCCTGTATATCTGTATAATAATGTTTTGATTATACTGGTATTTATTATTATTATTATTATTATTATTATACGAGTAACAGTTTTACTTTTATTATTTTCCCGGTTTTGTTCTATCGCGTACATAAATCCTAGCCCTAGTTATTAATATCGCCTGACGGTGTGGCGAGTCTCATATGATATTAAATATACTTATTTAATCCTCCGCCGCAAGGACGACTTTCGGTTTCGTTCTGGTCGGAGGCGGACGGTCATCATTGTATTTACGACCCGACCGACCTTGAGCGCTATCTGCTGTCACCGGTATCGGTATGTGGAGCTTTTTTCAGCTTTACGTTCCACCACCGGGTGGCGTAAAAGCTCCGGTCTCGATTATTATTGATTATTTCATGTCGAGGACGATGAGCGTTTCCGACCATCGAGGTTGTAGGGCGTGAAATCTAAAAAGCGGAAAAAAATGCTCGTGGATTTAAGTTGTCCACTCCCCACCTCAAAAAAAAAATCGAGGAAATAGAATCATAGTGTACCCACATGCTCTATTATATTATACCTACTTAATACATATCGAATTCGATACGCATCGGACATCAGGCAAATGGTTTATTAATCGTGACAATTTATCGCAAGAGGATTGGGGAGGGTAAACATTTTAAATCATCTATATCATGACTATTAGCTTTTCTGACCATCGACTTAATAAAATTAATAAACAATCATTATTCATCATCAAACCAATTTAGCCCGATAAAATTCAATTAATTTTTTTTTAATTTAATTGAGTTAAGTCATAAGTATATACTTATATAATATACTTATGTTATAGTTTCCACTGTACAAAACATATTCTGTTCATCATGCTGATGGTTTCTATAGAGATTTTTTTATGTTTCTACCTGCAGAATTCTGCTGCTTCTCCGATATTCTCACTTATTGTGATCGTTATTAGTCTACATACTGTAGATTATATTATATATTATTATGATTTCATAGTATATGCAGCGAACTACACAACGAAGACATTATCGCTGTGATCAACTGCGATTTGATACAGCTACCTTACGATGGAGCTACGTGTAATAGTTGCTGGTGTGGTAGCACATCAACTATATTGGCATAGGTCCACCATGCGTTTGATCGATATGAAAATGGGACATATTGTGCCAGGCGATGCCATCTTGGCGCCACCGTCTTGGCGATGTCATCTCAACAACTCATCACGACTATAGGTGAAACCAGTTTGAGCGATGACAGTTGTGTATGACACACAAAAATGTAATAAAACTCTTAAATAATTATCAGTTTTTGCAATCCGACAACGGTTGGTCAAGATAAACCCGTTAAGTATATAATGATCGTTTAGAGCAAGGACGACTATATGTCTATATATCAACTACTGCGGGAGAGCTTTGTGCAGTTATTTGATGGACGTATTCAATTTTCTGGGCAATATTCCGAAGAAAACATGATTATAATTCATTCGTGCCGAATAGTAGTGTTATTTCTCGTATAAAAAAAAACATAACAATCGTAAAATGTTGAACATAATATTAAACATAATAAATACCAAACAAATAGTAAGTATTTGAAAATTATGTATTTTTGTGGGCAGAAAAATTTGCATCTGATTACAGAAGAAATTCTTATTTTTTAAGTCACTATTTATACCTCATAAACATAACATTGATCTAGTGCACCTTTACAACATACACGTTACACGATATACGGCCATATTATAACTATATGTTGCACATTTTATCGAATTACTGCAAAATTAGATATTTGCACGACACGACAGGTAACACGAACATGTATAATTATATCACTAATACTACGTAATTTTTTATTAATTACATCATCTTGAAACCTTTTGCGGGCGGTCGTCGATCCGTTTTAATTAAATAATAAAAAATGTATAATGACGAACAGTATTCAAGATATGCTTTTTGAACATATATATATAATATATTCACTGTGTATTACACGATATTAAGGTGGGTTACCCTGGCACCCCTATGTGCGATTTTTTTATTTTTATTTTAACCATTAATTGTACTATAATTTGTACCAATTTGTACCAACAGTTTTAAAGTTTGTATCTAAATATTTCCACGGGAAAAACTAGTTTTTTCGCTGAAGTGCCATGGTAACGTTACCTAAACTGGTTTTTCCGGTGGAGATATCCAGGTACAAATTTTAAAACTGTTGGTACAAATTGGTAAAAATTATAGTACAATTAATGGTTAAAAAAAATAAAAAAATCGAACATAGGGGTGCTAGAGTAACCCACCTATGATATTATAGTATATTATAATATATTATAGTGTATTTTCCGAATACATTGGTACAAATAATTCCCTCTTAATGAGTTTATCTGCATGTTTTAGGGCATTTTTCTCTGGTAATTTAAATTATATATTTCCAGTGTATTTAGTGTAATAGATATGTAGTCTAATAAGTCCAGAACTCAATAACCGTTTTATAATATGATAAATAAATAAATAAATATGATGCATAAAATCAAAACCAAACGACGACAGACGGTGAAAACGCTGGCCCGGCGTCCGGGCTGCGTGTTCGATTAGAACGAAATTGCGTTTTCCGGTATCGATCTCGACGGATGAAAAAAAAAAAAAACAAGAATAATAACGATAGAAAAATAAATAAACAATAGCGAGGACGGTCCGAAAACGAGCGCGCGCGCGCGCGACAACAACAATATATACGCGTCGTATCGCAGAATACTACAATAATACTATCATATTATATTATATTATATACGTTACGAGTGTACAAAATAATATGATAATAATAATAATATAATATACTTAGTCCGTGGATCACACACTCCGCCGGCGGATGCTAATTGAAACGTTATCGCCGATGTTCGGGCGGCACGCGCGCGACCGTCACCGAACGTCTGTCGAAATACGATAGCCACTGCGTCGGGGTTACACGCACACACCCACACAAACACACACACACGCAAACACGTCATATATATCGCGCTAAGTACAGATAGGCGGCGAATTCGGTCCCCTCGACGCGACGACATAATACAATAACGTATAGACACACGCATATATACACATACCTATATCTATCGTACGCGGCTAATAATAGCGTTGTGCGCGAGTGGTGGACGATGTTGAATGGGAAGCTGTGTAGATGGTTTTTTTCATCTTTCTCTCTCTCTTTTTTTTTTCTTTTTTTTTTTGTTAGCGAATAATCACCGCCGCCGTGCGACCGACCCTGTCGACAAAGGCCAAAAGGGATGAGCGCCCTCCGCAGAGCTATACATATATGTATATATATATATATATAATATATTATATATGAAATGCCCGCACGCGGTAATGGACGTAAAACCCGCGAGCGACGTCGCTACGGGTCGGCCGAAAACCGTGTACTTATTTATATATAATATACACGTATGTGTTTGTGTGTATGTGTGTGTGTGTGTGTGTGTGTTCGCTCCGCGACGATACTAACAATCTCGCTGTTGTGTTTTGTGGTGTTTTCTCGGGGGAAATGTGATTTCGGAGAATTGCAGTTTTTTTTTTTTTTTTTTGAAAATCTGTTACGTTTCGCTGACGACAATATAATGACGAAAGGCATTATTATTATTATTGTACGGTAACTGCAAGGGACGATGTTAATAGTATATTTGTATAGTAATAACATCATGCACTGGCAACCGTTTTTGGATTAATTACTTGCTAGTTGCTACTGCAGAAACAGTGATTGAATTTCTCGTTTTTACATGTTATATAACTATATCGTATTATAACGCTACAATAACGGCGCCCCATTAACATTATAATATTATATTGTACTGCAGGGTCTCACTTTAAATTACATTATTTATTATCGTGCACAGTATTGATTATATATAATATGAGAAAATATTCTTCTTAGTTCAATTTTATGTCTTAAATAAAAACAGTAATTTGGTAAAAAACAATTATATTTTTATATTATATAGGTAATATATATTTTATCATTATTTTTTTATGTTTCCTCTTTTAAAGTACATCAAATTATATTTTTCATTTCAAATTTCGAAGTAGAATATTTCTGCAAGAATCTGGATATCTAGTACATTTTGAATGACTATTATTAAATAATACAGTCGTATAGGTATATACCATTAAAACCATTGTAATTAATACTTAATAATTAATTTTGTGATAAGCGTTGTTTTGTTTTTAGGCACTTATAAGTTAAAATAATTTAAAAACAAATTAATACTTTTCGAGATTACACGGATAGCAGATATACCAAATATGATGTTATTGATGTTATATTATTTTATTTCTCTGTGAAATAACGGATTAACACAACAGGTATTAGACAACAAATAAAATTGAGTCAACCATTTTGTGGGAGAGGGGTGCTAATGATATTAAAATTACTGGTAGTCGCTAAGTTCATATCCTATTTGAAGAAGAGTAAGTACTAAGCAATAACAAATATAAATATTGTTAACTTATTATAGTTATTACTATATTTACTTATGTAAACATACATATTATCATTGAGTATATATAGTACACTATATATACTCAATGGTATTATGTATAATATACTATTATGATTTAATCACGCTGAAAATCCTCAATGGTGATTTTGAATTTTGTATTCAATATTACTATGCGAGTGTTTTTGTTTATTTTCTGTTAAAAATTAACAATAATTCGACACCACATTTTAAACACGGTCTATAGCTCTTAATACAGGTGGACAGCGACATTAACAATAAATATCCTGTGACATTGATAGACAGATGATAAAATATATGTCAATTTTTATTTTTTTTTCTTTGTATGATATACAGACGTATTTGGTATTTCGTATTCCGTGTGTACATAAGTGTATTATATTTACTGCTTACTGCAATGCTGCGATTTCTTTCGGAGCACCTGCAATATATCTATATATATTAATATGAATTATATGACATTTGACAATAGCGTAACCGAATGCAACTGCAATTATTGAGAACAGGCAACTTACTGTCTGAATACACCTAATCAGAAAGTGCACCGTTGCATATGGGTGACGCACGATTTTAATTAACTAATATAATACTTTCACTACCTACGTATATATATTACATAATTCAAATTCATACCCAATAATACCTTACATTTACAAATATTTACTATTTTTTTTATATGTATATATAGCTGATGATGTTCTAGTAATAACAATTGTGTGTTATGTGATTTTTAAACTTTTAAGTATCATCTATATAGAACAATATGAGATCTTATTTTTTTTCATACTTCCTCACTCCCCCCCCTCATCTAATCACCAAAAAAAATCGTAAATACGATCATGTAAATAACTAATGTTAATAACGTTATTTAATATTTTTGAATAAATTACCTAATTCAAAAATATTTTAACATAATATGCATTTCGCAAATCAAAGTATTACACATATTATAATGCCTAGCCTATAAAGCGTATAACATATATTATCTATTTATATATTATATATATACATTATACATAGTTTACTGCAAGTTGACCAATACATAGAAAATTATAATATTGTGTACAATATACATGTACTAGGTATTTGCATCGTGGTCAGTATGAATATCAAAGTCAATAATTATAATATTCATGAAGACTGTGTGAGGAAAATTTAATTGTGCGAAGCTGTTCCAGTAGCTTTTGAGTTGAACATTTAATAAATCTATGTAGTATGTACATCAAATAACCTTTTAAAGCTGCATGCTTTGGTTATTTTAAATAATCTATTCTAATAATTATAACTCTCCATTATTCAATTAGTATTATAGAGGGAAACATACATTATGAAGCTTCTTCATTACAACACATCAAAGTGAAATACCTATATTATACATGCATCATACACCATACATCACTTGTTTGTATTATTTGATAATAATTAATTAATTATAACAAAAAGTTATTAAATACAATTAGTATCCATTATACTTTTCTGTCGATATTTTAATATCGTTTCACTTCCCACAGTGAATTATGATGCATAGTCCAATTTAATTAGTATTATAACGGCGTATTACTTATATAACATGTATTATTATTATCCATACGCGTTTGAAAATTTTTAATTATAGAATTAATCATGATTTCATTATTTTACAAATTAAAAATTGCATTCATAATAATCATAAAATTTGTCTAAACATTATTGTCACAACTCACAGTCGACAATTTTTAGAACCTAATAACCGATAAGGTACACGAAGAATGATTGATTTTATATAAGTTGTTTTCATTTTTATTCTTTACCGTAATTAGGTACACAGAAAAAGTATAGTTGTAAGAAGAATGTTATATTTTTTATAGGCTTGAATTCTCCATGAATTATTATTTTAAAATACTATTTTATGTTATTCGTTATACACAACTGTGTTGTGATGTACTAATGTATATACACATCATTATCTATTTTTTATTTTACTTGTTATGATACGTATATAGTATCATAAATTATAATTATACATAATATTATGAGTGTTATTTTCACGTACATTATCATATGTTTTCCGTAAAATTATAATAAAAATTAAAAATTTATTGGATTTTTCAAATCCGATTATCACGCATATATAACTATAATATGTTGTCAATATTTGATCCGCTTGCATTTTAATCTCTTGGAGTATACTCCAATATAAATAATATAATATAATGTTATTTCGCAAATTACCATAAGCGCTATTATTTGTATGCATTTCTAAATTCTACAAAATAATTTAATAAATATAGACTAAAATATAGTCAAAACATTACATTTTTTTTTCAATCGTTGTCGAATTATTTTGCGGTAGATATTTTAATTGCAACAATACCAAACATTGCATCTGCAGTTTAATCAATTTTTTTTATGCACAATTTTAAAACTCGATACAGCTGAATATTTATTTCAATATACTTTTTATAAGCTTTTTAACAGGATTTTACGAAAATTTAAAATTACTTATATTTGCTAAACATACAATAACGATCGCCCCATTTTTGGACCCTAAATTCGAAATGAGAGAAGCAGGAATATTCCCAGCACCCCCTGTACAAAATGTAAATAATATTATATTATTAATAATAATAATTTTTAACGTATAGATCACTAACGAAAAGTTAAAAACCATTAACGTGAATTGACGAAGCACAAACGATCTCTGTAGGTTTGAAGCCAAAATTTAAAATGAAAGCTATCAGGGACCTATCATTACTACTGATAAACTGCAAGATAATATAATAATCCCTGCGACAGAGTATTAATTCTAATACTCTGTCTATTTCTAGACGTTCTTCTTTTCCGTATATTGTATATACAAATAATATTTTATCAACTGTTATATATATTGACCAGGGCCGGACTGGCCCACTGTGCTACTGTGCTACAGCACAGTAGGCCGCGGCGATGAAAGAAAAAAAAATCTTTACTGAGATTACAGAATAGTGATCAGATTATCTGTTTTTATAGCACCTTGGTACCTAATTATATTTTTTAAATGTTCTCAATGCACGATTATTTTACCTATGTATAGGTATTATAAATTATATTATACAGATATCTAGTCTGAATCAACTTTTTGGCAGTAAATCTAGTATTTACCGTGCTTAATGCATATTATATATTTTCAGCGTGAGAAAGGCGTGCATAATATTTATTTTGTCTAGTATCATGGGACATGGATTATGAATAACATCAAATAATTAATCATGGTGGTTGAATATAAAGTTTATAAGAAAGTGCCTCACTCTAGGCTCTAACCTCTTTAAATCCTACCAAATATCAATTTCGTAAAACAAATACATTTGAAAATTCCAGAAATAATACATTGTGGGCAAGCCCGGATTAAGGTTAGATTAGGCCCCAGGACACCATACACTTAGTGGGCCTCCTTTCAATTTTACCTTCAAATAATTGTAACACTACATTTTAAAGACTGTATAGGTATTAGTATTATTGTTTATTTTTGTACAAAACAAAAAATAATGTTATGTATTAATTTATTGTACACATATTGAAATATTAACTACATATAGAAAACACTGTTTTTTTTTAGTTAAAAAGAATAATAGTTTAAATTTTTTTCTTGCTTTTTCTTTAACAAATATTTGAATTGCTTCATTAAAATCAATCAATATATAAATTATATGGATACCTCATGCGAATAGATCAGGAATACCTAATATCAAAGATATTATTACCATATATATTATATACGTTATCAATTATTAGAATATCATTCTAATATTTATTATCATTCATTAATTTTTCGTGATATATAATTAAGAACATAAAAATAATAAAAAATTTTTATAACTATTTTAAATGTATTAAAAACATATATTTTACAAATAAAGATGGGCCCTCAAAATCAATGGGCCCCTGGACCGTGCCCCCCTTGCCCCCCCCTTAATCCTGGCTTGATTGTGGGCCGCTTGCTTTCCTAAAATAGTAGGCCGGTACCCTCCCAGTCCGGCCCTGATATTGACCATACAAGTCGCGTACTTGCTTGTTGCGAATTATGTGATGGATAAAAACTATGTTCGTCCAATGTCAATGGAATCCCTCAAGTACCTACAACACGATTGTCAGATTACATATAATATATAATGCTTCCAAATAGACGCATTGATTCCAAACACAAACAGCAGTTGACTGTTCATCCGGTCCATTGTGATGAATGAATTATGACATATACTGTCATTTACCTGGATAAAACGAACGAACGTTGTTCGATGATAATTGAAAGGTGCTTGTCATTTGTCAATCACAATAGTAATATTATTATTACTTACAACGCATGTGGCACATATGCATCTTGCAATGAATTCGTCTCATTTTTACATTAATTTATTAAAATATTATATTAAATTTTATTTATATCAATAAAAGGCAGTTTCTATTTTATGTGTAATCCAAAGTTAAGTATATCGCACTCGTTATTCTGAAACTTGGTATATGTCATGGACATTAAATTTTGCATTTTAAAGTGTAGATGACTGACGAAAACGATAATATTCTTTTATTCTATAACCTAGGATTGCAGTAATTGATTTAAAATAAAATTTTAATTATAATTAAACTAAGTATAGTTGAAAATGTGATATGATATACTAAATAGTTGACAATGATCTGAAATATATTTAGTGAATTATATTATATTGCATTTATTGAGAGAAAAAAAGGATGCTTTAAACAGGAATTTTTTGAAGCCCTCTTCCCCTGCTACTTGATATAATAATAGTGGTGGGTGGGTATTTGGGGTATTTGTAACATGTCTCTGGAAAATTTTTAGTTAGGTTAATTAATTTGAATTAGATATTAACTCACAATAAACTATTATTTATTTTTATTTAATTATTATTGAGTATTGACAATGGTTACAGAAAATAAAACAGTATTGGTATTAATGTATTATAGTACTTATTTAATATTGTAGTATTTTATATTTGGTCAAAACCACCCGAATAACTGTGTGAATAATCTGTGTTTTATACATCTAACGGAATTTATAAGAAAAGGTATAAATCCATGGCCGTTTAATTCACATTCACGGGCATCGGTATAGCACATATTGTATAATATTGAGCAAATTCAACGACATAAAATGTTGGTCACGTTTGATATAGGCACCGAAGAAATCCTGTCTATCTGCTTGCAACCGTTATAAACGCCGGGAAATACGCGGTTTAGTTTGTGTTTAGTTCCAATATTCAAAACCGCGGTTTGGCGATGAATGATATATTGATATTAGGTAATAATCGTTTAAAACCGCGGTCACCATAGTAATAAGTAAGTACTTAGCAAAGTTTAACAATTTGTCCGGCGTCAACGAATTTCAACTAATGTATATATACTTGCCGAAGCGTCGACAACTTTATTCGGCGTTTGCCTTTTATTTTTTGTTTCGCGTATACCATAGCTGTTTGTATTAAAAATATTATGCTGTTATGCATCACTGCGGGCTAAAACGCTCGGACCGGCTACCGTTTGGACGCGTTCGCTAGCAGGTCTATCATCGTCTATATAACGCATATCGTTATTTTACACCACAAGTGCGCGTATATAACACGACACCGCCGCGTGGGCGTGTTATTTATACGAAATAATAATAGCGGCCCGGGACTACGGCGACGGCGTGAAATTCACGGTTTCCTCGCGGGACGTGAACACAATATTTTATGTGTGAGTGTGTGTGTTGGTTTATATGCACTCGTCGTCGTATAAACCCGAAACCTCGGCGCTGAGATGATATGTACGTATAGACGCGATAACGTCGACAAAACCTGTCGCCGTCGGAATGCAACATTGTAATAATAATAATTATTATTATTATTGTTATTACTATATAATATTATGTTATTATATTATCATCGTCGTCTTCGTCGGACACACGCGATACGATAATATAATGTATATAATAATAATATTACTTACCCACACACACACACACACGCCGGGGGCGGCCACGGAATACATAATAATAATATAACGATGTCTTCAATACGGGTAGTTTCTATTTTTTTTTCTCTCTACTAAAATTCAACGGGTAACCGGACACGTCGCGTCGTACCTAAATATACATATACACACACATAAATATATTATATTAAACGGCCGACGAGAGTGTCGAACACGACACGTACAACGCCTTACGCATTGTGTTTTAGTATACATAGCGCCTGTTTATGTGTGTGTGTGTGTGTGTGCGTTTAGGTAGTTTGCCCAAGAACAAGAGGGTGGTTTTTCATGGTACAAAACGCATTATATTGACGGACGGCAGCAGAGATCCTCGTATGAGATATAAATTGTACGATCGGTCGCGCGCGCGCGCTGTACAGTGCACACACACTATATTAAAGGTAGGTATATTCGTTCAGGTACACGAAAATCTGACACTGCGACTACGCGACCAGTAGTAGTAGTAGTATACCTAGTGCAGTAGTGTATATAATAATAATAATATAATGTTATGTACATATTATAATATACACCCGTTAGATATGTGGTATATACACACGAAATGTCGTCGTCGTATACGAGCACACGAAGAAAAAAAAACAAAATTAAGGTGTACGGGAAAACACCACTGTATACGGAGAACTCGTAATGGGACGACATTCTCCGGGCGGCGGGTATATGTTATATATTATTATATTATACCTATATAATATGTACGACCGCCGTCACACAATCTTGATTAATATTATTGTGTTATTTATTTTTTTTTACGTTTTTATACGACGGGTTTTCTACTACTACTACTACTACTACTACTACTACTACGACGACGACGGCTACCGTATTCCGCCGCCGCCGCACTCACCGCCGCCGCCGTCTGAAAACTCTCCGCCACCTCACTCCGACGACACTAAACATTAAATAATATAATATTATTGTTACTAACGGATTCGGTTATCCTGCACTTGAACCACATTTGCTTTTATATTATGTGTATAATATTGATGTACGCTGCAGTGCCGCAACTAAGATTTTTCAACCTCGGGACAACAGCAGAGATTACAATATTCTTAAATGGATCAAGTCAGCGTTATAATAAGCCTATATTACCTCGATAAATAATTGTGTCACTATAAATTTACCAGCACCCATTGTATATAATCATTTGTTCACCTCTACCGGCTCTACCCCACAATTGCGTGTTATTACGGCAATGCAGATTGTGATATAAATATATGTTACTGACTTATCCGATTAGTTTGTTTTTGCAGGGGGAAAAGGTATATCGTCGTCTCCTTCCAAAATGTGTTACGTTTTCATAGAATTGACTGAATTTAAGTTTTTGGAAAATCTCTTGTATTGGTTTATCAATTCCTACCCTGAAAATAAACTTCTAAATGTTAGCTTTGGGTTAATTTAAATTTCTAAAATCTTATGTCCGTAAACACTATATAAGTCTACCTGTGTTTACTTAGGACTATACTAAAAATCACGTATAATATATTATTACTATAGATACAAAATACTAATTATCCAATGCAATATTTTAGTTGCTCTATATATAAATTAATTATAGTATATCATATAATATAATATAAAATAATATGTCGTACACGTAAAATTATATTTAATAATTATCACATAATTATTACATTAATTATTACAGTTATATTACATAACTTATGTAAATATAATGTTCTTCTTATTATTATTATATTTTATTACATCAATTAACTATTAAGTATCATGTAACTTTATAAGTATAGTTTAATAAGTAGGTACCTATACATAGGAACGTATTAAAACCTCAATTCTCGCGTGTTTCAGTGACCTGCGTGAAGCGCTTACCAAACTTTTATTTCGTCAAATATCATTTGATCGGTTTTTGATCCTAAATGCTTTGTATCATTCACCAATCTATAACTATAATGCTCAGATAACAGTTTTATAATTTATATACATTTTATATACAAACGTGGTGTCGACTAAAAAATGATATGTTTACGATATTTTAATATATTTACAGTAGACGATTGTATCATGCTGGTATTAAATTGTTATTATCGTAGTCACTTCATCAACACCCCATCACTACTCAAACAGCATTTTAAAATCTATAAAAACTTGGAAACCACCCTAACTGACAGATATTACCGAATTTGTCGGTTGTCTAAACGGATGATGATGATGGGATTCGTCGATTAATGTACTGATATAAAGTTTTAAATACATTATATATTATATATTCGTAATATATTATATATTTATAAATATATGTTTCCATAAGTATTTATAACTGTTAAAATATACAAATATGAAATGTCGTAAATTCTCTTATTTAAACATTAACTGCAGTTAATTGGTAATGGTTAAATAATGAAATACACACACTAATAGTAATTCATTTAAATATTGGTCATAGTTATATTGATGTTTTAATCATTTTAAAAATACATAATAAAAATAAATAAACAAAGTATACTATTTTGCTTTGGAATATGAAATCAAAACATTGAACTCATTGAAGTTCACATTTTGACCAAGATCAACAATAAAAATTTAACAAATTAAACCATGACAATTTTCAAATTATTTCACTATAAATATTTAAAAAATCTTTAAATTTAATAGCTAATATTTAAAAATGTAATAAAACATTTTTCATAAATATAAGTATATAAATACATAATTGTTTTAATTAAATTTTTACAAATTTATACATTACAACAAAAAATAACGATTTTATAGTTATTATCTTGTAATCAAAAAAATATTATTCGTAGACAGAAGGTTTTTGCGCGAAACTACATATATTATTATTATTATTATTAAATCTATTGTACTAATGTACTACTAATAGAAAAATGTATAACTTATCAAGTATAGCAATTTAAATATTATAGGCATCTAATAAAATATCCTAAAAATATAGACTGACAAACCGACCGCTCATAATCGTTTTTCGTATGCAATGGTTTATATTTTTTATAATTGAATTCAGATCTAACACCATTACCATATTGCCCATTAAAATGGCAAGACAGACAGCAAAACTTCTATGTACAAGTATAGTGACTAGGCTGGTTTTTTAATTTACAATATTATTATTGTTTTGCATATAGTATAGATATCTATACATTTTATTAACATCTTTATGTTTTCATATTTTCTAGTTTTTATATTTTGGATTTTAAAAGTATTTATAATAAGCTCAATGCTGTTAAAATATATTATTCGTTTTACATAAATTTTAAATATGTACATTATTATTTACATGTTTCAACCTATTTAAGATAAATCGTTAAAACTTTTTTGAATTTTTAATTGCTCAAAAATGGTTTTTCAAAAATTAGACACTATTCATTTTAAAATCAAACCGAACACAACACGATAAACTACTATATAAGGTTAGGTTACTGGTCAAAAGTTACGTATATAATGTAGCGTTTTATCTAAAACAAATGTAAACGTGTTTCTGTATATGGTGACTTAAAAATATATGGATTTTAGAGAAAATACAATACTCGTGCATCTGTGCGAGTGCGACAAAGTTATACATGTGTACATCGGGTGTTTCATTGTTATTTGTACAATTTAGTAAAATAACTGTACATAACTAACCTAGGTATATAAAAAAATAGAATAAAAAGGGCGAAAATCTCGTATCTCCGTTATTATTGTGTATTGAAAATATATGATGATTAGTAATTAAACGATTTGAACCATGCTGTGTAATTAGCCATATAAAAACTGGCAGAGCTGAGTTTTGTCGAATAAGTATCGAATAAATCGCACAAATTTTCCATTAATAATAAATGCACCCAAACTAAAAAAAAAAGTTAAACTGTATGCCTAGGTACCTAACCCATGTATACGGATATATATATAGGCAGTCAGTTATAGAGGAGTGTAGATATATATCGTTGTATATTTTCCGGCTGCCGAGGGACCGGTCAAACGCTGTGAGACACCCTGTACTCTGCTGTATACACAATATCGTACATTATTATATTCAATCGCACACACACACACACACACACACACACACACAGTAGCTCGCGCATTGTGGTTCAGTCGTCGTTATCGCACTCGTTCAATTGATGCGATGAGCTGTGTGCCGGGAGCCGAGTACGTGACCTAATTGAAACGTCGAGGATTTCATCCCTGCCCCCTCCCCACACACATCGCCACGTTTTCCGTCGATCTTTACATCACACGCTGCACGCGGACCCATTATCGCGCAGCCTTCGCTATACACGTCCAAATTGCATGTATATTCTATATATATATATATAATATATATACGTACGTATGTATACAATTTACGGTGCGTGATGTGAGAGACTATATATATGACGAGTAAACGCGTCCGAATAGAGTATAGCTCGTATATGAATAGCGGTGAGGCGGCGCGACGAGAACGGCATATAACAATATATATATATATATATATTATATTATTAGATATGATATGTACAATATTTATTATGTACCTATATAGACGTACGGGATGCGGTCGGTACGGACGAGGCAATTAGCCCGGCACAGAAGGGTGGTGTCGGAAATCGCGCGGACGTTGTTTAAGAATCGAATCGACGCACACGCCGATCATTACGACCAAAACGTGCCGCGTGTCTATTATTATGTTATACAACAAACAACGGTTATTACTGTTGTTAATCATTAGGACTCAGATTTAAATACCCTAAAAATATCAAAAACATTCCCTTTCAAAAAATGCATCATGACCTAAAAACTAAAAATGGTCATAAAAAAAATGAATTTAAACATAATTAAAAATAATTTTATTTTTTTTTTTTAAAGAACAAAATTAGTGTAATGTAATAAACTAAAATTAAAATTCAGCAAAAAACAAAAAAACATGTTTGTTTTACATATTGTAAAATTGTGTATGTTTATTAATAAATATAAAAAAAATTAGTACTTAACTTAAATTAGACAAATTACGAAAAAAAATGCAAATGCATTGAAATCAGAGCCCTTAACCCTAATGATCATGATCATTATTCGATATATGAACGAAAATCTGCAGCGACGTTAGTATTTCGAAAAAGATGAGGTGAGACTGTGAGGCAGAATGATGATGGTCGTCCAAAGAGGGCCGTAGAATCATTATGATCCGAATACGTACCTATATTATGTTATGTGACCACTGACCATCATGTGTCTTAGCGTCAATATGTAATAAAATGTAAATAGTTGACTTATAAATTACTTAAATAAACACGCCAATGTATGAATTACATAATTTTGCTGTATTCAACATAACGATTAGTCAATACCGGTGGGTCTTAATCGAAACCCTTATACACATCCAATAGCAAATAATTATTTTAGTATGACTTCTTACGTCTACGGTAATATTTTAACTAAAAAATAGTATCATAACATAGTTAAATTTAATGAAGACAATTTTTCATGCAAATCTCGCGAGAAAAAACAAAAAAGCAAGGTATACAGTTTTTCAGCATTTTTTTTAATTTTTATATTTATTTATGAGCTACCAAAAATATTTTTATTTAAAAACTATATTATGTGCTGTACAATATATTATTATTTAACAGTTTATCAATTATTATAACAAGCTTTGAAAAAATAAATAAAAAATAAAATACACACTTTGTATTTTAACAAAACATTAAAAATTTTGAAGTAAAATTCTATAATTTTTTTTGGATTTATTTTTTTCAACGTAACTTGCTTAATATACCTATAATATTGCATGATCTTTAAAGTGAACTTTTGTTAAAGTTGGCCCACGGTAATCTTAATTCTTTTCAAAAAAACGCATTATATTATGCACTAATAACATCAATAAAAACCATATAATTTAAGTAAATGTCAACAAAACTCATTCTATTTGTTTTTAATTGATTTGAGTTTGTCATCTATTTTTTATGTTTAAGTCTATTTTTTGCTATTTATTAATTTAAGAATATTGAGTTGAAGAAAATGAAATAAATCATGAGTAGTTTTAAAATCTTATGTTTGATTAGTAATGTAGTTACTGCAGCGAGTAATTTGATTGTTATTTAAAAATGTTCTTCTATGTACATATTATATTATCTGCAAAGCTATAACGTAGCCCGCCCCTTATAGTTTGCTCACACGATTGTAACATGAAATGCTATTGCGTCTAAAATAACGGACAATAGCCAAGCTAAGTATGTATAAAATATATAATGTAAAATTCTCATATACACGATATAGTGTTATAGTACCGTAAAATCGAATCCGGGATATATTAATCGACCGTCTCGGACAGCATTATACCACGCCACTGCCGATCACCCCTTATGTTGTATATATAAAATGTTATACATGTATCATAGATTTTCAACAACGTCCTTCCTCACCCTCCAAAAAAGTGTTTGTTTGTTGCTGAAGCGACGGAAGTAATATTAATGTCAAGCCGTCAAATCCGGGACCATACCCCGCCCAAAAAGTCATTTACCACGGCCATTATACCTTATAACTCACATATACACCATATTATAACATTATACATGGTCGCAACCAAAACGCTATTCACCTATATATTATAATGTAAATGCGTATGAATTTATTCGATTCAATAATGTTGTGAATTTGTGATTTTCAAATAAAATGTATTATTATTATATCGAGCGGACACGGAATTATAATGCATAGGTATTAGGTAGGTATATGCACCTATATTTTCATATAATAATACTTAATAAAAATTACGGGCACGCAATTAATATTATTATATCGTTATTAACATACCTACGTACCTATATGTATAACAAGTTTAATTATTAAATACAATATTATATTATATAATATTATACATTCAATATACCTTACCTATAATACTACCGTATATACGATATTCTGAATCAATCTGACGGTATTCTGAATCAATCTGACGGTGGTTACAACCACTTGAATAATATTATACAAAACGATTAGATACTTTTTAATGAAAAACAGTGAACTGCGCTGCATTTATAGTGTATTAACACACTTATTATAATATAACGAAAAACACGTGTATCAGTAGTTTATATTTATATATTATATAGGTTTACATAATATTTAGTAGCGGGCACAGAAGCGGTTGAAGGTTCGGTATAACTATCCCTGCAGAAATTGTAGATTCCTTATTTTAATTTATTTAATTGCGAAAACAAGACCTATTTAGGTGGTTTTTATGACCAACTATAGTTTATAAACACTAGCCATATAATATAATCCGGAATAAAAGCAGGTGTGCTTATGCTAATAATATTTAGTTTTCTTTTATTAATAATATATTATAATGATCAACAAAATATATCGACGATCGTTTGCCACTACTAGATAACTTCCCCTATGGATAACTTCTAAAGTTCTACCACCTTTTGATTCCTTACCTTAATCAAATTTGCTTTTTGTATTCATTGTTTATTGTACATACAAATTGTAAATCATCATATTTTAAATTTAAAAAAAGGATCTATATTATTATTAATATATAGGTAACTATCAGTGAGTACTATTGTATACATTCAGTGTAAACTAATTTAAAACGTTATGGAATATTATAATATACAAGTACCAATGTATTATGTAACTCATAAATTTTACTATGTATATCATATTATATAGGTATTTATAAACTAAAATATATATTAGATACAATATGCTATGTATACACCATCCTACTGTCATCATGAAGGTTATATAAAGATACCTGTATTATAAATAAATACACATTAAAATAAGCATTCCTTTAATGCTTAAGAACGCATAAACACTTAAATATACATAAAAATATAGAAAAAAAAGCTTAAACATATAAATTAAGAAGTCTGTTAATTACAAAAATATATAAAATATAAAATAATTCGTTATAAAAAAAATATTCATGATTTTAATAGTAATTTAAAACAACTGTTATTTTTGATTGTGTACACAATAATTCGTATTATTATTATTATTATTATTATTATACTTCTATTTGTCCATTTAAAAACAATATATATACGTTATTACTTGTTAATATATTCTCTATCTTAAACTTGAATGGTCAATAATCATATTAATTATATTATTAGTAAGTAATTTACTATTTTGTATTATGTAAATTTGTATGATTTTAATAAAAAAATAAAATATCGGAAAACCATAGAAAAGTGCAAAAATATTCAGAAGAAAAAAATTTTATTTAAATGCGTGTTGTGATGAAAAAACGAATTTTTGTCATGGCCAGCTGTTCTGTTGATGCACTGACAAATACAGGGTGTCCCACTGAGATCTGACAAATGAAATAACTTTTGTTCTAATTAATATTTTTAAAAAAATTTTTCACTATTAAAAAATAAAAAATAAAAATTTTATAATAACAATTTAGTGCAATTGTTTATAAATTATATTTAAAAGAAATTTTTTAAAAATATTATTTAGAACAAAAGTTATTTCATTTGTCATATCTCAGTGGGACACCCTGTATATGCAAATTATAATATGAGACATCTTTTTAAACTATAAACAATTCTAAACATTACTAAAAAATATCACAATAAATTATATGTTTAAATATACGAAATCTCGCATTCTATATAATTAAATCTACTGCAGTGTATTAGTATTTTTTTTATTTTTTAATCGATTATAAATACCACGTTTTTATAATTTTATCTCGGATTCCGTCTCTCGTTTGAAAGTCGATGACATAAATACATAGTATTATATGGTATCAATATTATACACGCGTTCGATTAAGTTATATAGGTATAATTATTGAGGTGACTCGTTAGACGCTTACATTTATTGTAATATTATAATTTATTGGTACCTTTTTTAATAAATTATAAGTAGGTATATAATGATTTTATCTTCATTTATATATAATATTGTTACGTATTCTATACGAGTAGAATACATTATATTAAGCAAATCAACTGATGTCCTATGTGCATAGCGAAAAACCATACAAGTACCTAATACACCGAGATTTGACATTTTTAAAACACTAATAATTATAGTTGCAAAACTTAATCACGGGTATACTGAAATAAATTTACATAACAACATATGAGTGTAGACCTTATATCAAAAACACGTACAATTGTATTACTCAACTATTATACATGAGTGATAGACGTACCGTAGAATGTATACTGTATGTACAGGGTGTCTCACCAAGTTGGTTGTAGTGTAAATCCAATCCCCTTATTATTCATTATATCTATTATAACATACCCGTCTCGGCCCCACCCAGATTTTAATTAATAAAAACTAATTATTTACTAACTTTATCGGACTAAATTTATGCCTAAAACTGCACGACGATTGAATAAGTAGTTTTAGTTAGTTAGTTAGTTAGTTAGTTTTATCTCAAATATATCAACAAACGCTAAAATTGTATATATTAGTATAGATTAATTAAATAACTAATTCCATACTAACATTTTAGTATAAGCGAAACATTATACAGTTTAGTTAAAAACGTTAAACCAAAAAAATACAATATACAAATAGTAGATCTCAAATATCGTGTTTCAACTAAATATTAAATGAAAAAAAGATCCTTATTTAATGGAAAACAAAGCGATGGACACCCTGTATGTGGGTGCTGGTACGCACGTGACGTGAAATTCTCAGTAATTAAAATTTGTTTTCGTCACTTCGATCGGGCTTCATGCGGCGATCTGAGATCCGTGCATCGTGAACTGGCTAATAATTAACAGGCTCTTGCGGATTATGAAATATCAAATGAATAAAATAGTAAACGAGCGTATTTAATTAATGGTTCGTCGCGGCCGTCCTGCGAAACCATCGTCATATGAGTCGGTCAATCTCACCGCCGCGCTACGTACGTCTTATTTGTGTTACGTGAGAAATAAAAATAATCAAACGTCATCGGTGGAAACGAAACCATGTGCGATGTGCCTAACAAAAATTATATGTATCAAAAAAACAAGCCACGTATATTTTACTAAATAGGTTCCGTTATACCAGATGGCCGCTAAGTCAGTAGCTAATACGTCGATTACGAACGAGTCATATACAATAAATGCAAACATATATACTACATTTTTTAAAGGAAAATTTTGGATTTATGATGGATACCTGCCGGTTGCCTGCAAGGTATCATGCTTCTATCTACACTCAATAATCAACACATTGATCTCTATGCATAATATCACAACGTGCAATATTTTGGAAAACGTTAAATTTTAAAATTCGGGATGTATCGATTACAAAATTTCCAATTTTTCTTTTTCAAATCTTGTATAGCCGTAAATATCAGTTGCATGTGGCGTCTAGAGACCAGAATAATTGTTCGCACTCGGCACAGCCATCTAAATCATTGCCCTATATATATGTACTTACATAAACTTATAGGTACACACTACTTGTGACACAATATAGTATTACATTATGGTATATAATTAGATCACGAGTACGTAAATGATATACTGCAACATTATAATATTAGTATATAATAATATAATATAATTTAATATGCATAAATAATAACTATATTTATATATAATGCGTTTGGAATGTATAATATTATAATGTTGCTCGCGCTTTACAATTATTATTATTATAAACAAGCTGAGATGACAACGACGTATTATAAATATGTTGCCGTTGCCGCTAGCAACTATATAGTGCGTGCGTGCGAGCGTGTTAGATTGTTTGTGAGTGTGTGCGTGTCAGGTCACCTCGAATCGAATATGAAATGTAGTAACGACTTGTCTCTTTTTTTTCCCTATACTCGTCGTCTTCGTCGTCGTCGTCGTCGCCGTTGACAAGTTGTAAAAAGGGGAAATATACAATATATATATATGAATAATTTAAATGAAAAACTGGCAACCGGTTAATTAAACTTTAGTGTATACGACGGTGGCGGCGGCGAGTAGTAGCAAAATCGTACGTCGTCCGTCGCCGTTCGACAAACACGTTTTTATACTCACACACACACACGCATATGTTAGCGTATATGAATATGAATACGTATGACTATGTATAATATTATATCAAGATATATATACTATGCTACTCCTACTACTACTAATAATAATAATAATAAGTAAACGACATTTTAACATTATAATAGGAAGAACTATTTCACATAATAATATTATATTTGAATATAATAATATATGATATTCGTTTCCCCTTCGCACGCCGCGCATTCCACAAAAACCGCCGCCGTTGTTGGTGGTCATAATTTTTAATTCGAATCTCTCAGTCCGCCGACCGGACGCGCGCATGTACAGGTATAATACATATGTATATATTATACATAATATGATAATACAATGTATAGGCACAATATCATAACACATTACGATCATGGTAAAAAAATCAAATTCGTCCGGTAGTTTTTTTTCTTATTATAAATAATATTATTCTCTCTCTCGTTATTATTTTTTTACCTATCATATCTGTATATATATTGTGTGTGTGGCTTGGACTTGTGTGTGCACAGGTGAGCGGCGACGGAACAGGTGTGCGTCGTCTCGACCGAGATTTCGGAAGAAAAAAAAAGTCATATACCTACGACTATGACGACGGCGACAAGTTGAATGAACGACACGAAGCAATGCCGTGTGATAGGGTGGGAATAATATATACATATAAAATATATATAATATAATAATGATAATATATTCCGATAAAAAAATATGTATATAATGAAAGTAGTGTATAACTATAACAATAATAAAAAAAAATACCGATTCTTATACTTATTTTTTTTACACCACCATTCATTCGTCGTCGTTTCTTTAGAATAATATTTATCGCCGTCGTTATTATTATATTACCGTGGTAATTTCTTACTTTTTTTTCATTTCTCCCCCGAATGTATATCGTTATTTAGGTGCGCGCGTAAAAACCTGCCGAATGGGGTTCCCGAGTGTAAAGAAACGCTTCCTATATATTATGTGCATAATGCATATACCTACATATACCACATAATATTATAAATGTACATATTATATCTACAATCAAAATGCGTCCGGCCGGCATCGTTTACGACGACGATATATTATTATTATTATTATTATCATACTATTGTAATATTCCAAAAGAATTATATTATTCACCATAATAATATTATGTTCACTGAATTATTTGAAATATAGATACGATAATATAATATATATATATATATATAATTAAACCTACAGTGAAAACGGTAGCGTATAAACAGGAAAAATTACAGCGAACACATGATCGTCATTGCCGCGATGAAGGCAATAATTTTAACGCATCGTCTTCAGAATGATTCCGATCGTGAGTTTTATCGTTTTGATACATTATTATTGTAATATAAAATCCCTGATATTACCGACATTCGGTTTCCATTCCGCCGTCGAATGAATAATTTCGAAAGTTCTTTATGTGACATGACATATAATAAAGGACATATTTTGTATTTAAACAACATGATCGGAAATTCGAAGTTACATAAATGTCGAGTAATAAATAATGATGATATTTCAATCTGAATTTTAACAACGGCATTAATGCATTATATTATATTTAGTTACCTATTGTACCTGTGCAAAAGCGTCATGTACTGAGAATCAAAAAATCGAATATCAAATCCTCTCCTTTTTTTTGCTATTTAAAAACTCAAAAGTGTTTGTTATTCTTTATTGTATGAATCTCCTATATATACTCGACCATTTTAACCTCTTGCAGGTATCGTAGTTATTTCTAAAAAATTCAACTGTATTCGTGTATCATGTGCAGAACATTTTATTAATAAATAAAAATATATTATTATCAAATTCTTAAAATAAATAACTTTACGCTTTAACTCATGCATACATGTACATCGAACGATTATCCAGATAGTTGGTAAAAAATTACTATTCGTCAACATAATATGTTTTATATACCTAATCAGATATACATTTCGGTAAAGTTCGGTAAAAATAACCATCATTGTACTGCTTATTTTTATTATCAACTAAAATCTGTACTAAAGAGGTAATATTAATATAGAAGTAATAGAACCGACTGATCTACAGTTGATGTACCTACTGATACAGCAAACAAAAAAAGCGGGTAAGTGAGTATCGCTCTGCTGTACATTAGGGGGTGGGATGGACCTTGGACTAGGGAAGGTTAAATTTGAATGCAATGATAGGTATCATTGTATACGAAAAACGATTCTGAACGGAGATGATTTGTCAGTCTAGGATATATAATACTTAAATATTGTAATATATTCTACTTCGAAACTAATTCAAACATTTAAGTAAAAGTTTCAAGATCTTACGTTTAGTAATTTTTTAAAAATAACAAAAATCGAAAATTATTTATTAGTAAAAAGTTATTTTACACGTGTATTTTTAATTTCAAATTAAAATTAAAACTTTAAACACTCGTAAAATTTTTTAAATTGAACAATCCTCAAACTTTTTTATAATTATTCTAAGCTTAACTTATGGACAGCATAGTATTAAATTTTCAATTCTTAGCTTTTGATAGAAAAATATTTATAAATTTTTAACTACCAAATAGTGAAAAATATTCATGATTTTGACGAATTTTTGTCAATATTTGAACTTCAAATGCTAATAAAAAAAAATTGTGCCTATGTATTTTTATAATTTTTGAATGAGAGTTAGAACAAGTTATGTGGACCCTTCAATTAAATTTTCAAGTAATTTGTCCCAGCTAATTTTTTTTTATCAACATTTATAAAAAAAAAATTTAAAAAAATTGAAAATTTCAATTGTCTATAAATAGCTCAAAAAAAGTCAAAATGTTTTGAAAATTAAATCACGTAAAGAAAATGGCAATCTAAATAACTGGTAAAATTTTCAAGTATTTATGACTTATACTGTTTGAATAACAACAAATATCAAAAATCGTTTGAGGCTAAACCGTTATTTAACGCGGTATTGTAAAAATTTAAATTTCAAACACTCATAAAAATTTTTTGTCTGAATCCGGTTGAGTTTTTTTTACAGATAATTGAAGAAAAATGTATGGAGAACCTTGTATCAAATTTTCAAAACTTAGTTATAAAAGAAAAAAATTTTACGATTTTTCAACCACAAAATTACTTGCCAATTTTCGCAATTTTGACATATTTCGTATAAATTCGAACTTTAAGCACTTATAAAAAAATATTGTGACTAACGATTTCGGATTTTTTTTTATAACTTTAAGAACAACTTATAAGAAACCTTGTATTAAATTTTCAAGATTTTCTGGCCGGCCAAAAAATTTTTATCGTTATTTTAAAAAAAAATACTAAAAAAAATTAAAAATTTCAATTGTCTATAAATAGTTCAAAAAAAGTCAAAATTCTTTGAAAATTTAACTGTGTATGGAGAACGCTAATATAAACATTTGGTGAATATTTCAAGTATTTACATCGATTAGTTTTTGAGTTACAGCAAAATATAAAATTCGATTTGGTCGAAAACTGGTTGTGCGTAAAAAATCCCGTTTTTCCGTCATTTTTTTAAGGTTTTTCCCGACTCATGTAAAAAATATTGAAAAATTTTAACTTTTGACCCCCCAAAGTACCAACTAGATCCGATTTCCTTTTCAAAGAGGGGCTGAAGTTGAAAATCGAAGCATTTTTACTGCCCCAAATGTTGTCGACAGACACAAAAAAAAACAAAAAAAAAAAAAAAAAAAAAAAAAAACACACATCATTGTAAAATCAATACATTCATCACTCCGTTCAGAATCTAAAATATTGTATACGAAATCGTATCTGATACACGTATTTTACATGTAAGTATATATCGAGTGTAGTTTCTTGTACCATATGGTTTAATGTAAACTTATAGTCATGATTTAAATATAACTAGATTTAAAAAAAATACTTACTTATCTATATTTAACCCAAAATTTGATGATTTAAAACAATGGTTCTCATAAATTTTTATTTTTGAATTAAAAAAAAAATTTTAAAAATTGCAAAAATATTTTTTATGATCGCCTGAAATTAAAATGTTTAAAACATAATATGATATACACGCGTAAAATAATGAACTATCATCAAAACAATTTTCTTATTTTGTTGTATGTAAAAAACGAATTACTGTAGATATTTGAAATGTTTAATAAATCTTTACTTTATAATTTTCTACATAACTACAGTATAATTTTTTTAAATATTTTAACCTTTTAGATTCTGAACGGAGTGATGAATGTATTGATTTTACAATGATGTGTGTTTTTTTTTTTATTTTTTTTTTTTTTTTTTTTTTTTTTTTTTTTATTTTTGTGTCTGACGACAACATTTGGAGCAGTAAAAATGCTTCGATTTTGGACTTCAGCCCCTCTTTGAAAAGGAAATCGAATCTAGTTGGTACTTTGGGGGGTCAAAAGTTAAAATTATGAGTCGGGAAAAACATAAAAAAAATGACGGAAAAACGGGATTTTTTACGCAAAACCAGTTTTCGACAAAATCGAATTTTTTATTATGCTATAACTCAAAAACTAATAGATGAAAATACTTGAAACTTTCACCAAATGTTTATATTAGCGTTCTCCATACATAGGTAAATTTTCAAAGAATTTTGACTTTTTTTGAGTTATTTATAGACAATTGAAATTTTTAATTTTTTTTAGTATTTTTTTTTTAAATAACGATAAAAATTTTTTGGCCGGCCAGAAAATCTTGAAAATTTAATACAAGGTTTCTTATAAGTTGTTCTTAAAGTGATAAAAAAAAATCCGAAATCGTTAGTCACAATTTTTTTTTATAAGTGCTTAAAGTTCGAATTTATACGAAATACGTCAAAATTGCGAAAATTGGCAAGTAATTTTGTGGTTGAAAATTCGTAAAATTTTTTTCTTTTATAACTAAGTTTTGAAAATTTGATACAAGGTTCTCCATACATTTTTCTTCAATTATCTGTAAAAAAAACTCAACCGGATTCAGACAAAAAAATTTTATGAGTGATTGAAATTTAAATTTTTACAATACCGCGTTAAATAACGGTTTAGCCTCAAACGATTTTTGATATTTGTTGTTATTCAAACAGTATAAGTCATAAATACTTGAAAATTTTACCAGTTATTTAGATTGCCATTACCTTTACGTGATTTAATTTTCAAAACATTTTGACTTTTTTTGAGCTATTTATAGACAATTGAAATTTTCAATTTTTTTTAATTTTTTTTTTATAAATGTTGATAAAAAAAAATTAGCTGGGACAAATTACTTGAAAATTTAATAGAAGGGTCCACATAACTTGTTCTAACTCTCATTCAAAAATTATAAAAATACATAGGCACAATTTTTTTTTATTAGCATTTGAAGTTCAAATATTGACAAAAATTCGTCAAAATAATGAATATTTTTCACTATTTGGTAGTTAAAAATTTATAAATATTTTACTATCAAAAGCTAAGAATTGAAAATTTAATACTATGCTGTCCATAAGTTAAGCTTAGAATAATTATAAAAAAGTTTGAGGATTGTTCAATTTAAAAAATTTTACGAGTGTTTAAAGTTTTAATTTTAATTTGAAATTAAAAATACACGTGTAAAATAACTTTTTACTAATAAATAATTTTCGATTTTTGTTATTT
This sequence comes from Schizaphis graminum, assembly GCA_020882235.1. NCBI lineage: Eukaryota > Metazoa > Arthropoda > Insecta > Hemiptera > Aphididae > Schizaphis > Schizaphis graminum. Next base: position 13,276,676 of record CM037033.1, on the reverse strand, counting down.
TTAAAAAATTACTAAACGTAAGATCTTGAAACTTTTACTTAAATGTTTGAATTAGTTTCGAAGTAGAATATATTACAATATTTAAGTATTATATATCCTAGACTGACAAATCATCTCCGTTCAGAATCGTTTTTCGTATACAATGATACCTATCATTGCATTCAAATTTAACCTTCCCTAGTCCGAGGTCCATCCCACCCCCTAATGTACAGCAGAGCGATACTCACTTACCCGCTTTTTTAAGTTATTTATTGACATTCGACATTTTTTTAGTTTTTATTTAATTTTTTTTTAAATAAATATCGATAAACAAGTTTTCGTTTGCTGGCCTCTTTAACTAAAAATACTGTTATGGGCCTTGGAAACGGTGGTGGTGGTGATACTTATTTCCGATAAATAGAACCATAACGATTCTACTGGTCAACACATAACATAGTCTCATAATTTTACATCGAATTTATCTAGAAAAAAACAAAATATGAGCGATGAAAAAAGTGCTCCCAGTGCCGGTACTGTGAAAAAACCAGAAGGTGCCGAAAATGCAGATGGAAACACGTCTACCAACGCTGGACAAGCCGTGCATCCCATCGCGTTCTTCACGCGCATTTCCAGGATGTTCAGTCGATTTTTTCGATACCTCAGGAGTTGGCTGCCGTTTTAAAGAATTAAACCAAAGGATTGATTGCTGCTTGCCGTATTTATTTATATATATTATATACAAATATGCGCATAAGCCGTACTCACAGCAATCATAAATTTCTATGTATTATATTATGAATCACAAATAAAAAAAATTAAAATTAATAAAATCAGCTTATATATATATAGGTTTTGTGTTCAAAAAAAGGGCAACGTGTCAGTTCATTCTCCGCTTAAGATCCAATTACGACTATACCAATAGTCTTTTTATTTATGTTAAACTCTAAGCTCACTATATAAGAGCTTACACACTGCCCACCACTCTTCTTTATCGTGACCTTCGGAAACTATCATAAAATCTATCCTGGTAAGACAAAAAAATGAAGACATCATTTTATTATATCATGCCCCATAACGTATTAGTATTATTATTATAGTTACTGTATACCTACTACGTTTACATAATTACATATTACGTATATATCGGCTTACAAATCAAAATAAAATCAGGTGTAATTATTATAATGACATATACTATATTTTTTTATAAATTATATATATATGTATAATGTATATAGTACAGGGAAATAATGCAAATAAAACAATAATATAATAATATAACAATATTGTTTACAAATAACAAATTTGTAAAAATGTTATTTAGTTTAATTATTATATTTAAAAATAAAATCAATGTCAAACAGTGTCTTCCGCGCTCTATTAGCCATTTAAGGTACTGAATTTAATAGACATCACATTGACAGAACAACTCTTTAATCTCGATACAATAATATCACTATAAAACTTTCGTTAACGGATACCTAAATACCTTCTATGGTTCTATTTAACAACCATTTTTTTTTTTGTACAGCGTAAGTACATTATTATAACCTTTCAACAGTTATATGTTACTTGAAACCTATAAACTATATTAAATGTAATAAATATATATATATATATATATATATATATATATATATTATCACCTACTCATATTGATATGTGCTTGGTTATAAACTGCAGTTATAATAAATGATCTACAAACTGAGTCATCTAATTTTATAGCTTGAAATTTGTAAGAAAAACATATTTAGTGTGTAATAAAATTAAAATTATTATAATAATATATGATATAATTTAATGCCATTGTAATCATAGTACCTATATCTTTTTTATTCTATTAACAGTATAAACCTATTATGTAGAATATGTTTAATATACGCTAAATGCACATTACACATAATGCAGTTATAACAATGTTAACTGTATATATAATATATATGTATAAGAAAAATTAATTCTCCGTGACTATTGCATGACTTACTCAACATGGCACGAAACTTTATATAATGACTACAGCACAGCTATCTACTTATGTAAAACTTCGCCATAATTTGTAAGTATAATTGTTTGTAAGTCTTTAATAAACAATGCAACGTAATTAAAAAACTAAAACTGAGTCTTTCATATTTAAATAAAAGATCCTACGACCTACATCCACCAACCCTTAATTACGGTAAATATGTAGTCATGTAGAGTTTTATTATTATAAATCTTCTCCGTATATCTTATATAATAATTAATAGACCACTTTATATCACTATTATAATATATTTATATGCCAGGCACTCTGAGTAACGGCCACAATATATTATGTATAAATGTCCAAAATAGAAAAATGTTTAATTATTTTTAAATATTAACAACCGTTTATAGTTATCGTATTGAACGTATTTAAATCCATACAATAATATTCTACAATTCGTGTATGACTCCCGACCGATCAATAACATGTATTTATCATGAACACATTTTTATCTTCCAATTGAAATGATATATAAATTTCCTAAAATAAACCACACTACCTTACGTATTTTAAATAACAGATTTTGTTTATTCTTAAAACACCAATCAACAGCCAAAATTCTAATCAATGCATACAAGTATAAATTATGATATGACCTATAATATCAATACGATCAAATATAATATATAGGGTTGTGAATTCATAGGAAAGTGCATTTTTTTTTTGGTGATTGTAAAACATAGCTTTGTGAGTACATAATTTGAATTATGTAATAACAAATCCATCTATAAAACTTTTATTTTTCATATTTTTGCATTTTTTGACGTTTTTAATTTTTTAGGTCATTTTTTTCGCATTTTTAAGTCATATTTTGCTTTTTTAGTTTATTTTCTAGTATTTTTAATCAAATTCCATCAATTGACTTGTTTGAAAACATTTTTTTTTTTATTTTACACAGGCTGTATATATTATGTCAAATTTATATTTTATTAAATAATATTTTACACAAGTCACACAAAGGTACTTGTAAATAAATATCTTTAAATTTGTTTCATTATTTTAACAAAATATATACAAACGAAATTTGTTTAAATATATTTCATGTAAATAGCATTAACTTAATGCAAATGTAAATTCAAATTCAATCAACATTTTTGTTATTTTTTTTTTTTTTAAATTAACACTTTTTTGTACTAATGTTTAATATCCTGTACCCAATATTAATATAAATATACAAATCAAATTAAAAACCATGTTTAATACATTTTATACTATCATTTTTGGCATTTTATATTTCTTTTTTTTTCGCATTTTAAGTGCATATTTTGCATTTTAAGTGCATATTTTATTGCATATTTTTTACATTTTGAATGCATTTTTTAAGGTTTTTTAGTGCATTAAATTCACAGCCCTAATAATATATTATGTCAATTATATAATTATATAAATACAACTACATAAATTAAAAAAAACCTCATAAAAACACATTATATACTTAATGATATCAAACGTTCATCCAGGTTAGGTAAGACCTAACTATGACGGTATCTCCAAATCACTATGTGCAAAATTAAACGGGAACACCATAATAATTATTCTGCTGGCTTAAAAACTAAATTGACAATAAATTGTAATCGACCATCTATTAATCATTTAACGTAGGTACTTTGTATAAAAAATATAAATATGCGCAGTTACACAGCTATATTTATACATGATGTAAAGGTACTATTTATTGTTTACACATTTTTCGTCACTACAACACAATTGTCATTTGTCTAGACTACATAATAGAACTTGATTATGAATAAACTTGAAATACAATAAACTTGATTACAATTTCAAATGATTTCTTAATTTTTATTTTTATATTCTGAATATAATATTATTATCGGTGAAAGTATCTAGTTAAAATACACTAAATCAGAGCATACATATATCATCGGGTCCTAAAATTCGACAAAAGGTGTTGATCTCATATTATTATAGATTATAGAGACATGAGGTATCTTCAGGCAAAGTTCACTGGTATTATAATACTACATTATACATTTTTTGATTATAATATACGGATCGAATAATTTTGTACTAATTTTGACGTTAAGTGGTATTGTGTGAGACGTAAAAAAAACCCCTTCGATCGAACTTGTTCGAATGATACGCGTGATATAATAACTCGTATAAATATATAAATATAATATTTAAATGTGGTGAGTATTCCTCTATATATATATATTTATACATACACACACATACACTACATTCGTGGCGCAACGCGAAACCCGTTAAATGTGGAGGCGGCAGTAGCGGCGAAGGCGGCGGCGTCGAACCAGAGTGGCAATTAAGCACGCCGCTGCTAACATAACCACGGTCATAAATCATTGTCACAACGTCGCGTCGCCTGGTCGTATACTTCTATACTTCTATACCAGCTAAAACCTCTGCTTCACTGCAGTCGAGTGTAGTTATACGGTTGCCGCGTTTATATTAATATATAATAGTTATATGCTCGTCGTTGTCATTGTACACAAACACAATACACACACATTCACTTATTATAGGTAACTACTGTGTGTTTTTCGGTCGTATTTCGACTTGTGTATACGAATTTCAAGTCCTCTCGACCACGGGCATCGCCGTTTTACGTGCGTGTGTGTGCGTATATGTGTGGAAGAGCGGCGGCAAATCGTCGTGACTTCTTTTATATAATATGTGTGTGAGGTTTCCGCCACCTCTGCCCGCACCACTGCAGTTTCGATCGTTCGCGGTCACTCGTGCGAGCCAGATCCATCCGTTACAATAATAATAATAATAATATTATGTATTGTATATAGTGCACTTGGAATTCAGATCGCGATAATTATATTTTATTATTACCGTATTATTGCCGTCCGCCGTCGTTAAGGAATCGGAGAGTATAAGCTCGTGATTTCGACGAAAAAAGTATTGTTTACAGTGTTTACACTATATCCAAGTGGTTATCCATACACGCCAACACCGACGACTGCCTGCACCTAGCAGGTGCGATAAGCCGCAGCAGGTTTACAGCGACGTCGTCTGTCGTGTCGTAGTCTTGCAAAAGTTAATCTGCCCACCAACTTTGGACATTTCCCGCGGTAGATTATAATCATGGTATGGTTAGAGACTAATAGGTACCTGGCAGATTGCAACAAACAATCTTCAGGGTATAATAGAAGGCACACAAAACCACATCAGATGATGTAGCTCCCCACCAAGCATTTCGGTAGGTACCTAATACTTGTGAAGATATCTCGCTCTTGTGTGCGTAGTGTGTGTATAATGTATACTACGATATGGGGTTTTCACTGTTTTCAGTCGTAGCCAACAACGATAAAGATTTTGGCCTTGACTGCATCGGCTCGCCAAAATGTTTATTGCATTGCCTAGGTGCGGTGTCAATTATTATTTGAATTCGTCGTTATTTCGAATTCGATGGATGCAAACAGGGCTACAGGTTATAGGTAATAATATATTGGCGCGCGTCGCTTCTTTACGATCATGTATAATACACCAATGAGTTTTATGTAGCAGCAGTATAAAAATAAATATAAATAAACGTTTAGTAAATTTAAAAAAATAAATGTGTCTCATATTTTTTCTACGTTTATTATTATTATTAATTTTTTTTACAGAATATAAATTGTCATATTTGGCGGCGGTGGCGGTGTCCTAATAAAAGAGTGGCGGCCGACGCCCACCGCCGATAATAATAATAATAATATTAATGATAATAAAAAGAAGACGACGTTCTTGTTCAGTAGCTAATACTGTATATACATATATACATATATACTGCTGCTACCGGTATTTGGTGGCCCATTGTGTGTCTGTTTAATATAAGCTAATTCGATATGTGTGTTGTGTACCACTAGTTTTTTACGACCCGACTGCTACGCTACGGCTCCCATAAAAATGTGTCATTTCGTAAATGAAATATGTATTTAAATGTGTGTGTGTTTGCGTGCGTATGTGTTTGTGTGTGTGTTTGCGTGCGTATGTGTTTGTGCGTGTGTACTACATACACAGATAATATAATATAATATAATATGAATGTGTAGTATAATTTCTATAATACGTATTATTATTATTATATGCTTATGCTTGCATATAAATTATGTCAAAGGTACGGTGTGTTTGGATTCTGGACGTTCCAATGGAGCTATATTGGTTTTATGACAATGTGTATATTTTAGTTTATAAATTTTGCCCAAGGAAGTAAAGGTCCTCTAAAAATTGGATACATAAGATAAAAAAACAAAAGCTGCGGATATAGATTAATATTATTTTTTCGGTTTTTCTTCTATAGCTTTTTTATTACGAAAAAAAAGTGATAGAGATACCGTATACCTACGCTGATTTTCAACGGCGTTTCTGTTGATCATTTCTGCAGATAACTTTACTCAGAAACCAATGCGATAATAGTTTAGTATCATAAATGCAATTAAATTGAAATTAACAACTCAATACCAGATCACAAATAAAGTAGATACTAAACTCATTTAATAATAAACTTAAATATTTACATGTAGTAAACATATAGATTGTCGTTAAATCGTAATTTGTGCCCATTTGCAGTTCCATTGCAGTATTAATACTTAGTATTATTAAAATATATATCTATGTAAATTGTAAATTAATAAAAATCAGTAATAAAATCATCCACCGCACAGGAAATAAAAAAATGAATACAAACCATAAAACAATATTTAAATTTACTGTATTTCTACATTTTCTTAACAGGTTTAGAGTATCTGAGTATAGGTAATACCATCAAACCAGTTGATGGTTGTTGTTAATAATATTATAATATGCCAACATGATATTAAATTGTAAACAATTAGCAAATTGAAATGCAATTATTTTTGTAAATTAATTTCCTGTAAATTCTGAAAGTACCTATAATAGGTACAATTAACAAAATAAAATAAGAACGACGTGTTTATTGTTTTTACTATAAGAAAAAATCGTATTAATCGCATTTGCTCAAATTATTTACAATTATCACACTACATCTCTTTTATGATGATAGCAACCGCATTTTCCTACATACAGTCTATATAATCGTATATATATATTATATACATAATATACTGTACTCAAAATAAATTATGTAAAACGATTGGTGAATTGGAGACATGCATGTTTCATGGACGAATATTAGACTGTCAACAATTATTCGACGCGCGTATATTATGAACAATCCATCAATCTGACAGAAGCTGCTGTTTGAGAATTAACCAGGTACAAAATTGCTCGTAAAATTCAAATAATCGTGTCATCGGTAGACGGTAATTATTAATGAAAGGTGAGACGGGACTGAAAAACGATCAGTGTATCTACTCCTGTCGCCTGACCGGTCACGGTCTCTATCTAAGCCACCTACATGGCTACACGGCTACAATAAGGCTTACACGCTATACCTACCCACTATTATACCTATTGTTTTATATTCAACGTCATCGTCCAGGTATTGTTTTTATTTTTCGTGTATATATATATATATATATATATATATATATATATATATATATACACATCAGTATCTATCATAATGTACTCATACGTGATATTACTATTGTTGTTATTGTTATTATGATTACCTATATCGTTACCTACCTACTGTGGACGTTGATTTCAAGTATTTAGTTTATGCGGAATAAAAGCTTTCTAAAGTAGGACACATGTTTAAATAAAAAGTTTTTTTTTTTAATTCCGAGGGTACCTAATTGAAAAAATTAAAAAAATATATATGATGCATTTTTCCTCATCCTTTTCTTGACTTATTTCAGCATTTCTTTTTTCAACACTAAAAGCCTAAGTAATTTTGTCTAAATATTGTAACTATGTATTTTCGATATTTTTATATTTACATAATATAATCAAATTATGAGGAATCTTTTATTAAATGTTCTAGTATTTTTATACAGTAAATACATTTATATCAGCATTTATAAAAAAATTTTAATTTAAAAATTAAAAATGTCATAGATCTATTAATAACTCAAAAAATTCAACCTTTTTAAAAATAAAAACTAACATTAAAATACATATCTATTATATATCATACCAATATAAATTATAAATATATATATAGTTAAAAATGTTTGGTAATATAGATATCCCTATTTAGGCTAACAAACTGTCTCCATCCAGAAACTTTTTTTGTTTTTTAATTATTTATTATTGAAACATTGTGATCAACAACAGTGATCTACTCCACTGATAAGCACTCGAAACCTACTGCATGACAAAACGCTTACCTAATTGCTCTATTTTTTAATTTATGTATTACATAATTTTTGGGGAGCTTCCTGTGTTCGTTATTACTTATGACGTGTAATGTTTTACCTAACCTAACCTAACCCATCTGGAATAGATATCATACATGAAAAATGTCATATTTTTACGAAACCTTAGCGCGTCCAGTCTATTTTGAATTACTAAAGGGGCACCATAAGGAGGTGAACTGGCTTACACCACAAAAATATTTGGTTATTAATATTCATTTAATTATTTTGGTTTACATTCGTTTTTAAAATTTTGGATAAGTATAATTTAATAATATTATAATTTTTTATAATATTTTTATAATTTAATATTTATTTATTTATTTATTTATTTTTTTGTTAATTTTTCAATTCATTAATTTTTACATAATCAAATATAGATATTCGTTCAATTTGGTATTTTTTTATATTATTATCTTTAACGCATTTAGTTGTTTTCTCATTACCGAACTAATTTTTTTTAAGTTATCTAATATCTATATTACTAGAAGTTATAAAATCAAATATTTTACATTATTACTTATTACCACGAATCTATTGACACCCTTCTATTATTTTTTGAAACATAAAATAATGTTATAACTAAATATATTATAATATATTATGCTATTTGATTTTGACATAAATTATTTCAATCTACTGTATAAATAATAGAAAAATATATGTATTATAAATATTAAACATATATAATCAGCATTAGTTATCTACAACTTCTGGAAAAAAAAAACTCACGTATAAAATACTCGTATAAAAATACAACATGTGTCCTTTTACAAAGGTTAGGTTACCTATATTATTATATTGTTGCCTAAACATTTTATAGTTTTATTAATCTTCAATTATTTTTATGTGTCAACATAGTTGACAATTCCAATTATAGTTCTATATTATTCTATACATTATTATTTTTATTATTTTTTTTTTTAAAGATATTTTGTGATTAAAAATCCATTTATACAACTAATATGAGCACGTTATAGAATAACAATATTCAATATTATTTTCCTTGTTCTCTGGACATTAAATTATGAACGTTGAAAGTTACCGCGTCGTAGTCTATCCCCATCACCTACTATACTGGTCAGTGGTCACAGCAATACACCAACAAACTATTTCAACGTTATAGGTACCTATACTACCTACATACATAATAGTTTCTTTAGACCAGAGTGGAAAATTGTGTCGTTACGCCTAACGTAGTTAAACTGTACTCCAAGATTCTATATGAATGTTAAGGGGTTGGGTGGGTGACTCGAAACCATGTATAAGTTCCAAGATAATTTATTACCAATTATTGATGTCAATTACAATAACAAATAATTAAATGAATACCTGTTCACATTTATTAAACGAACAAATTAAATCAAAAATAATATTAATCATTAAAATGTCTTATAAATTATTTATATATATATTAGGTTATACTCAGTAGAAGTACATTTTTTGTACAAGTTATGTAGTAGGTATAATAGTCAGTAAATATATTTATTCATAATATGTTGAAACCGGTTTAAAATTATTAACTGATAGTAAAAAAACTTAACATGAGCGATTACCCACAACCCACTGAATATTATTCAATCATCGATCGACCTAACCTCAGTGGATCTAGTGATAAATTTATCTATTTATTTACTATATTTACTGATTAAAGACATAACTATAAATTTCGTTACCTATTACATAATCATCTTATTAACTTAATTTTATACGTTATAACTAATGCATAATACAATATATTGAACATATATTTAATTTTAATTATTTTTTTTCGTATACTTCCAGCTAAGTTTATATATCCCTGCAGTATCAATTATAATTATTAACATTTTAAAAACACACCTAAACAAAATATACTATAATTATTTGCATGTTAAAATTCTTTACATATGGACATATGGTACTATATGAAGTGTGTTCAATTTTAAAGGTAACACGAAATATTGCAAACGCATGACTTTAAATTTGATACGGAGTTTTTTACAGCGTACAGGACATATTATAATTATAAATACATCTGTTTTTGATAAATTCTAATTTTTAACTATTTTTATTAGCGCTAAAAATATGAACCACTATTTTTTATAACTGATTTTGATTGATTTATTTTTTATGAGCAACTTTAATCTTTACAGTTTTTTAATATACTCAAAATTGAATTTTTAGGACAGTGAAAAGTTTTAAATTAGGTAATTTAAATTAAAAATTAAAATTTATCAAAAACCAAATGTATTAATATGTCATGTACGCAGTAAAAAAACTCCAAACAATCTCAAAGCCATACGTTCGAAATATTTCCTGTTACTTTTAAAATTGAACACACGGTATATATATCAGTTGATTACTGATTATTATCAAAAAATATTTCGAGAACCAATAATCAAACCACCTATGAAAATACACAATATTTTATATCGTATTTTCAATTAATTTTTTTTGTAATAGCTGATGTGAGTACAGTACACAAATACCTACATTATTCTTATAATATAAAATAATAAGAAATAGTATGTGTATGTACTATGTATTAATAAAACAATATATATATATATATATATATAATATACTATCTTTATAAACCAACCTTCTCCAAGATAAAATTAACTAATATAAAATACGACACTATATTATATTGATGTGTTTTGATTTTAGTAGGTACTCAGTTTACGGGCAAATCTATATCGGTGTACCTACGTGCTACGATTTGTGAATTAATTCAACTGAGTTGTGCAATCCACCTGTGGTGGATTTAATAAATTACTTAGTATATTTTTAAATGCGGTTTAAATAAATTTCTAAACATTTCTAATATCTTAAAAAACAATCTCTGAAACTTTTGTTAAAATTGGTCAAATATTTTTTCTATAATCAATAAACATATAGAATCGTTTTATAAAAACAATAGTTGTGACAATTTTATTTTGTTATGCTGTAACTGTCTTACTAATATTAAAACAAATTATATATATGTGTACACGTATAAAATAATTGTTAATATAAAATACAGCGTGAAGAGTCTGGGGTTTGCGAATTTTCATTTAACAATTTATATTTTTACCTCGCTACTACCAAGCCTATGTTTGCTGTCAAAAAATTATTATACACATTAGAAAAAATAACATGTAAATCATTTTATACATGTAGAATCATTGAAATATATTCTTCCTAACCTAATATCTATTGTTTACTTTAAATATGATTCATAAAATTGATTTTTAGTTATTAATATTCAGAATTATCGTATATATAATCGGTAAGAGGTCTTCAGTTGCATGGTAGATATTGATCTTGTAAAATCATATGTAATTGTATAAACATGATGAGTACTAATCGTAGTTAATTTTACCATTTACCACTACGACTACTCTAAGGGACATAATGAGTGTTTGTAATACAAATCCATAAACATATACAACGTAATGCATAAATAATATTTCGTAGATCCGTAGAATATGACCTAATCTAATATATTAATAATATACAGTAGGATATTAGATATTACAAGTAGAATAATTATATAGTTGTAAGAAACAAAGTAAATTTATGGTTTGAATCTTTGAATCACTTTGAGTATAATACTCAATTCCACTACCCGATCATAAAATGACATGCTCCATATACATGTGTTGACGACATTGTAGATATTTCGTAATAGCGGCAATAACGGAATATCACGACCTAAAATTTCCCATGGAGAGGTATGTGATATGTACTTTTATTTTCTATTTTTAAAATATGTATAAATAAAAAATCAATCATTTGATAAGACAATTAGTTTAAAGTAGACCGGCCAGTACTTAATCTATTCCCACCGCATTTGTCGGATCGATATTATTTTCAAGGCAGCCTCATGCAAGAATGGGGGTGGGTATTCCAATGACTCCAGTCTCCAATATCTTAGATGGCTAGACTAGTCTATAATTTATACTCCCGTAGTCACACCTAACAACATACCTATACGGCTATAGTGCTATACCTATATAAATATTAAGTACCCTACATTATACTATTGAAAAATCGTTTAAAATATGTGAAAAAATAGTTGGGTGGGTGTTTATTTAAGGTAGTTGCTTCATAGAAAAAAATTCACGCCACCACTGGTATACTTAGTACATTTAATGGAAAAATTCGTGAGAGTAGCGCTATAATGTTATAAATTACCTTTCGTATAGGAGTTGCACCGTGGACGCATATTTGATCACGACCTTGTATAAGGGGGGAGGGGATGCTCGATATGCGCAATCACGTGGAACCTCGAGGGAGGAGCTTCTATTTCTCGGGGATAATAGAGTAAGAAAAAGTTCTCACGATATTCAACTTTAATATTATGATCTACGCTTTTCCGACGACTGTAGTACGCAAATAATTCCGTCATAAATTCATATATATAGCCTATTGCAACGTGCAATGTGCACTTACTCGATATATACTGCAAACGTTTGCGTACAAAGTTAGGAGATGAATTGCTTACCTTCAATCATGGCGACGGCTTGTGGTTCGACCATAGTCACTGCCAGACCTTTGCGATGATTTAAATCCTACTGCGCGGAAGCTCTGCACGACATGCCGCGGTCGGTTCACAAAAACCAGCGGGAAAGTGAAAATATCATTTCAAGGCGGGCACTCGCGGCGATACTATACGTTTGGCAATAACGCCACACACAAATGATTACGACGATACCGCGGTTACCGTTAGAATACCGCGACCGCGGTGACAGCGTATATGCGGTGACCGCGTGATGCAGAACCCCGCGCGATTGACTCGGACGCGCCGGGGCTGGTTTTGCGCACGATATATAGATTATAGCTAAATATACCGGTAAACGGCGACCGTTTTCCGCGGTCCGAATACCGCCGCGGCGAAACGATATTATATAATATTATAATATTATTATCGATTAACGAACCGACGAGACAATACAGTGTATAATGACGGCGTCGGACGATATATATATTTATTTAATAAATATATTACAATATTATAATGAGTTGGTCGTGACGGTTGCAGCGCGCTGTCGCTGCTCCTATGTTACTATAGAACTGCACACGAGATTATACCGTCGGCGGCGGCGGCGGCGACGTCGCGCGTTTTCCTTCTCTTTTCAACGCGTCCGCAATACCTATACAACTGTTATTACAATATATAATAAAAAATATAATATTATAACACAACACTAATAATACAACACGTATGGCGCGCTCGTATATTAAAATATATTGTATTATAAATATTTTTTACACATTTTTTTTTTTCTTCATATAATATAATATCATTACGTACAGTAATATACGTGCGAGTTTTACGCTTTCATCCGTGCGTGTGTCGGCAATTTTTTTCACACAACTCATATAATATAGGTAGTGTATAAAAAATTCCGGTTCTCGAATCGCGTGGCGACAGTGGCCTTATTCGCCATATTATTATATATGTTGTAAATATACGCGACATATAGTCAATAATATTATATTATGTATCGCGAGCTTGTGTGTGTGTGCAATAATAATAATAATATAAATGTGCGTACAAGTTTGCGCGCGGTTTTCGAGCACACTATATAATTAATGATAATGACGACGACAACCGCACGTCCGTACAAGTACCCGTACGGGTACGCTCGCGCCCGTCATGGTCGCCTTTTCACGCGCGTTCCGCCCATCGCCGCCGGCGCATATCATACTACGTATGTACGTATTACTCGTGTGATATTAATATTATTATATTATATAGGTATGCCCATACCGTCGGATCCGCGCGTGCATCATAGCCGGTGATGGTGTACGCCTACGCGGCTAGCCAAAGGCGTATTTGACTCGAATTTAAGGGGGGGGCGAACCGAGGGTAACTCAATGAGAAGGGGTGATTTAGTGCCAAGCACCTCGAGTCTTATACATTTTTTATTTTAACATTCTTATTAATAACTATTTTCTTGATAATATAGCCCCCCTCCCCCACAAAGAAAAATCAGAAGTGATCAGTTGAAACAAAAATAATATTATACTGCACTATTGCATAAATTATTTATTCATACATTAGATATTTTTTTTAAAATAATAATAATTTTATTGTAATGAGGGAAGTTTACAATACATTTTCAATAAAATCAGCACTATCTATACACATTAGTAAGATACAGCAGTTGGCTATCAACTTTATTGACATATCTGTGGTAACGACTATAATGACAATAATGATAGTACAGAAATTTATTTAAATTGGATTTACGGTAACTACTACGATAGCAAATAGTGTCAATCTTATACTATGATCCATATCCCATACAGAAAAGATAAAAAAAAAACAATTTTATAATATCTTAATAAAATATTTATTAAAAAGATAGACATTTGTGGGGGACGATCGCCCCTATCGCCCCCCCTTAAATACGCCACTATGGGTAGCTGAATAGCCGAGCCCGAGCGTACGGCGGCGGCGTATACATTTATGTTTAATCGATTATATAGACAACATATCATTATATGTTGGTGAAAAAAATATTGCCGAAAATCACTATGGATATTATAATAAAGACGGTTGATGCGCGGAACCCACGGGTATCATTTAAAGGGAAAGTTCCACGCAATCGTCCTGAGATATTCCGTTGATTCACTGCAAAAAATCAGTAGCGTGGACCCAATATTTTTAAACATTTTAGGCCTTAAGGCAGTCGATATTGTTTTTTGTGATGTATCACTATTACATTACAAGAAATAAATATTTATGATGTATTATTAGTATTATAAAACGGTACGATCTATATGTATACCTACATCGAAATATAAAACAAATTACAACAAAATGTATTTATGTATTAGGACGTTTATTACATTCGGTACTCGCCTCCAGTGACCACATAAATACATAATGCGTTATCCCCATATAATATTTAGGATTTAATAACTCAATAGCAATACCACTGACTATCAACTAACATTTTACGTCTAACGATCAACAAATTAGTGCAATGTGTCCACGTTATAATATCAGTAACTAAGATTTTATTGTTTATTTTATTTTATTGTATTTATAATAATAGTGTATGAAAAGTAAATTAAATTAAAAAAAAAAAAAACTAAACAGTTATACAGATCTGTTCTTAAATCAAAGAACACCTTATATCAACATAACTATGAAATAAATTGATTGCAAGTTATGCTTTTAACCTGGGATTGCTTTAAATATTGTTCGTAATAAAGCTCGTTTCATGCAAAAAAAATTGTTTGTACAGTTAATTATTAAAAAAGGTATTTTATATATTTTAGCATAAGCATTGATCAGTTAAAAACTTTTTAACTTTAAATTAAAATGTCATAAATTCACATTTATGGTGCTTAAAACTCGGTAGTCTTATAATGAACAGTAGCGAAAAAAACTGTTGTGTCACACCCAATTTATACTATAGGTAGACAAATTATACCTTAATATAATATAGTTACAGATACAGTTTAGGTATAATTTTTTTTGTTGACCAAAAGTTACTATATTTTTATTTTATAGAATTGAAATCCAATTTTTCTCACATCTAAATAATCATTTTTTGCCAGATTTCCAAGTCTAAATTGGTTAAAATTATTATGAGTTAAATATTATTGTATTATATTGAATCCTATATTATATTTAAATTTAGTGAAATTGGCAATTACGGTCAGTTCTTAGTTCTTACTACTTGTTATGTTCTTGCACGTTAAAAACATAAACCTATGTTGTTGAAAGTACGACAGTACAAAACCATACGCATCAAAACCATTGCCTATCGAATACTCCTAAGAAAACGACGAAAACGTGCACTTTCAACAAAGCAAAACAACAACTAAAGAAGTATGATAGACCAATGATATAACATACAAGTATAATCAAATTGAATGATATTATTCAGTCTGCAATGAATCAATTAGTCAGTTACTCAGTTCTCAGTGATTCACACATATGGTTATTAATGTAAACAACTGACAAATAATGGCTTTTTAAATTTTTATAATGAATGTTTTTAGATACATTTTTTATTTTATTTTAACATTTACGATACTAATAATCGTTGGAATTATAGTGTTATTTTTAAGTGTTATAATAGATGTTACAAATTATCATTTTACTAAGCGATTGACGATATAATTTTAAAAAACGACATTTATGATTTTTAAATTAAAAATGAATTATTGTATAATATAAGCAGACATGCGGAAGGCATGATAAGCACATTTTATTACATAATTTTACTGTGCATCGTATATATTACAATTTATAGGTATGACATAATAATATTGTGTTCGATCATTCGGTGTTTGTGTTTCAGACTTTTACACGAGTACACACATTTTCGTTTACAAACCAACCTTTTTCGACTGGTCGCACGCTTGGAATGATTAATCGTTCGGTTACGCTGTACCTACCCACCTATACTTACGTGCACGTAAACACGATATGATCGTGCGGTGGTGTTTCGATTTCTTTTGAAAATATCATCATACATAACGAAATACAATATACCTATACACATGTATACAGACTCCCCGCGCGGTCCCTGCGCGCAAGTATTCAGCAGCAGTGTTATTTATTATTATTAAATAATACATATCGTAGTCGGGTGTTTTATTCATACGACCCTTGTCTACCGTCTCATTCCCGAGAATTCGATCGCAGTTCTGCATATTATTCGGGTTCTTGTGTAATCGTGTAACATACCATAATTTATATTGTACAACAGTGTGTTTATAATGCGCGCACGATGGAGCGTCTTACCGATATGCATACTAATATATTACAGAGATTTTTCGTCATCGTCGTAAGGCGTGAGACTCGGGTAAAACTTTCGGAAACGCACGTGCGGCTGAATTATATTATTATCATTACAACAGCCGTCTTGCCTTTTAAAGAAAATGATTGTACGCAGCTGCGGCGGAACAACTATGCGCGTAGAGTATAACTTTTCGCGTTGCAACTATAATATATAGTAGTAACGATCACGAGTACGCCACCGCCCCTACCACCACCACCACCACCACCGTCACAAATAAACGAATTCCTAAATAATATATTAAAATGGAAATAAATATAATAATATGTACATTCAAATCCCGTCAACGTCGTCGTCGTCAATTGTCACAATATATATCGTAAACATTATAATAGCGAATATAATAATAATATATTATACAGATGAAAAGGGGATGTTCTGCTCACATCGTTCGACATCAGCGACAACAAAAACACTCTCGATAAAAACGAAATGTCATCGTCGTCGCGTATAATATATATAATATTATAATAGTTGTACGGCACCGATATTGTTATGATTATTATATTATATACGTTTCGATTTCCGAATAATTGCGATTTGTATAGGTACAACTGGCGGAGAAAGACGAGGAGGCGGCTGCGGTTATTTATATATCAATTATCGTCGTCGCCACTGTGCGTGGGGGGGGGGGCGTACTAGGGCGGTAGCTGTACAATACATAATATTATTATATTGTATCGTTTTTGCCGCGCCGTAGCGGTGGCGCGCAGGAACTGTAGGGCCGCGGTATAGGAATACATCGCATATGGTTGTAATTTATTGGTGTATACTGCATCGAGTAGCCTATTGGACGCGACTTTTGCAGAAGTCCCGTATCACCCTTAGTGTCTCCGTGGCACATCGATAAATTAAGATTTTTTTTCCCAGCGATTCCTCAGAGATTATTAGTGACGAAATTTCAATTGAATGACGTATACATTTTCATAAACATTTTTATGCAATTTACTTTATTAAATCTTTAAGGTAGCTTTTATTTTAATCGTGTGTTTTAAGACGGCATATATTATATATATTTATTATTAGTTATTACGTATTCATTACATACATATCGCGCTCTCTCCCAAGGCTCACGTGATTATTGTCATTGTTAGAAATCGAATTTGATATACTGACACGTCGTCACATGCTAGCAGTAAAACCATTTCGATTACGTTCGAGAACGCTAAATCGTCACAACGAGTACTGAAGACAACTAAAAATACAAAAAAAAAAAAAAAAATTACATACAGCTATTAGTCGATACTGAATTTACTCATTGTCACAGTAATTATAGGGGTTGCTTTCCGGTATTTAGCACTGCTGAACGGATATAATTTACTATTAATGATGTATTATAAAACATAAAGGAAATATTATATAAAGTAATAAGCGACAATAAATTGAGTAGGTTATATTTTTCTTTTGTTTTATTATTTGATCGTGAACGATATAGGTAGGTACTAAATATTAAATACGATTACTAATTAGATTACAAAAGTTAAATTTAAAAGTGTGGGCGTAGTCTCTCATAGATATTTTATATTTTACATTAATTGTTTTATCTTTTTTTATGACTACAAAAGTTTTTAATTTCTTATCCCTATAAAGTATAGTACTTTCAAGATGTGTAATTTATGATGAGTTCAATATTTATAACTATTATATTAACTACTCATCCGAAAGTTAGTTGAAATACATTGAAATGCCTACTAAAAATTATATTTTGCTTCGGATTTTGAAATTAAAAATGCATTATCATTCAAAAATAAGAAACTTAAAAAAATGATAACCATGATAAATAATAAAAAATATTTTCAAAAACATTAATCGTTTTTGAAATAAAAAATATTATACATAAAATTAATTTAACGTTTATTGATGTCAATATATTACTGAACAATCAAAAACTTTCTAAACTATTTTTAAAATTCTTATTGTCTATAGATATTTACGTTGAAACTGCTATGAAGGAATAAATACAAAATTGTTTTAACATACACTTTTTATTCAAAATTGTCTTATTCTCGTATAATAAAAAATATAATTTATGGAAATTCAATAGGTATCGACCTAGTGTTTTTTTAAAACAAAATAAAATTTGTTAGTTAGGGATTTTACAAATTACTTCAACAATCGTTATAAATACTAATATACTTTCATTGATTAAAAAAAAACACAACCCTTACTTACTAGAAAATTTATCGTTTCTAAGTAGATAATTTAAAAGTCTCAAAATTGAAATGCATCTTTTAACCTTAACACTTATTTTCATTAATTGGTTTTTATATTTTAGTACAAACTCATTTATATAAATAGCCGATAGGTATACAGTGTATTTGTTATTCATTATTTAACGTTTAATTATGCTTGCATATTTTTTAGTGTGTAATGGTAAACTGAAGAAAAAAACATTTTTATTTTAATCATGTATCGAATCATGTTTATCGCAATATAAAAGCTCATATTATATAAATATTTCTAAGGATCAAATTGTTATAATATGATTGATATTACAATACATATAGTTGACAACAATATAAACTGTTTTAAGGTGTTCCGTTTCCAACTTTTAGTCCACAATAAATAGTACCAATGATATAATGAGTGTTATACAACAATATTTATACTACCTATTATATATGTTATACATAAATAATGAAATGTCATCATTGTGAAACGAATATATTACTCACTTCACTCAAAATCTAAAATGTGGTTTACATTTAAAAATTAAAAAAAATAGTTGTTTGGACTAGTGGGAACGTTATAAAAAAATGAAATTTACATAAAATATTAGGTCGTTCAAAATAATATGAAATACCTACGTGTTTTCTATTTGATCGAAATTCGAATTTTCGTTCCGCTACAATTACACTGACAACAACATCACCTAGTAGTCGTATAAAGCCAAAACTCGTTAAATTTTACTCAATTTTTAAATAATTGTATTCACTTGATGACTGAAGTCGTTATACATGTATTATAATATACATAACTACGCAGTTACAGTATTATTTTACACTTGTATATAATTATTAGTTATACAGCAATAAAACAAGAACCCATATATACGTCACGCAAACATATGAATAGTATTAAAAACCATGATTTGTTCAAATATACTATTTAAAGGACTTTTTCACTTTCGTAAAAAAATATTCGTCCTTATAGAATCTATACACAGCGAACAACGACGGCCCAAAAATGAAGAGTCCTGGAAATAATTATTGCAATCACGCTACACGTACATAAAAATAGGTATAAATTTTAATTCTTTCCCTGTTTTCGCCATTTTCGGAGGATATTTTAAGGGTATCATATTATAATCCGTAGTGTCATATAGTTCATTTATTTTTCGTACTATCAGTCCCGGCTCTCTGTCCAACTGATATAATTATCCAAAATCGTTAAAGCAACGATACGTGGGGAACCTATACAATACCATCTATATATTCTATAGTATTCGACGCGAACAATAATCTCCACGGACCACGCTGTCTGAAATGAACATTTTTACCCGACCACATAATGTATTTTTAAAATGCTCCGCGGAGGGTATTCATGTCAACGAGAGATTTTTAAAAAACCGCATACAAAAATCAAAGCCAAACAAACGTCAATACCAATCCAACTATCGTCGTGTGAATTCGGCAGAGCGTTAAATTAGCGGCACACACGACAAATATTTGGGGGGATATGGGGGTTAATTTTGATTTTAGCTACAAAAGCGCAGGCTGCATATTTTTTACTGTCGTTTTCTAAAATAATGTTTGGAACTCCGTGTCGAATTCCTCGGGAGAAACAAAACGACTTTGTCGAACAATGAGCTGCGCTGCTGCAGTACGTCGCGAGAAGACGTCGGAGGTTGACAATATGAAAAAAAAAAAAAAACGGAAAGAAATCCTAACAAGTGTGAACGTACGTAGTAAAGGCGTATTGAACGGTCTAATATGGTATATAATATAATATAATACGAGTATAATAATGTCATCGCTGCAGCCAGAGCAACGGTGTTATACGGCGGCGTGCCGGTGACTGACGTGCCCTTTTTCGACGGGGCCGCCGATACGCCAACGGGACGACTATGACGACTATACGACGACAGACGCACACACAAAGGCTATAAGGGCACAATATTTGTATCGTTTGCGAGCACTACTACCTATATAATATATCGTATAATTTGCTACGTGTTATATGCATACACAATATACATACATAATATGTATAATAATATATACCTCGTTCGCGTGACATTATATTATAATACGATATTTGATCTGCGCGTGCGCGACAATACTGCAAGTATACAATGACAGTAGCAGCAGCCACAGTAGCGATGACGGCCTTAGACACGGCATATCCACCTAGTCGCCGTCGACGCACCGTTGATGAATGCCCATATTGCCCACACATTGTATAATGTAATAATAATAATACGTCGAAGCGTCTCTCTTTCTGTGTACCTATTTTTTTTTTCCTCTTCTTTTTGTGCGATCGTATTTTTTCTGCACGCACGTCCGTCGTATTATACTCGTTATTATATACATATATAATGTGTGTGTGTGTGTGTGTGTACATTTCACATATCAATTCGTCCTAGTTGATGTGTGTGTGTGTGAGTGCGCCACCGCCCGTCGTCTCTTTTCAGCTTTTTTTTTGTCCATTCCGTGCTCCTCTCGTCTTATTTCGTTTTCACACATCGACGGTGCGCGCGCACACACCCGCAGTGTCGTCGTCGGTACACGACTGTCACCCATGTGTACATATCAATTGTACACGCACACGTATACCTCCCGCGCGTATACATCATATATAGGCACATATTGTTCGCGTCGTGTTCGGCCGTTTGTTGACCATTATTATGTGTTTCGCGTATTACCCGCGACGTGTATACATTGTACATGCGTATAGAGAGCTGGTGTACACCGCATATTTATACACGACGACCCTCCCCCGCCGCGCACGCACGCACGGCCCCGGTACGTTTCGGTTTTTGTACAATGCGCGCGCGGGTGAAAAGCAGCAGTATAGGAATTTCACATATAAACATCAGCCAGCAGCAGCGCGCGAGAAGAAAGAGAAACGGGCTATTTTACATTATGCTGCGCGTCCCCCGCGCATCGAAATCTCGTTAAAACCCACCCTCGTCTTTTTTTTACATTATTGCTGTCAAATTATTAACGCATTTTTCAGGGCCGAGTAACACCGGTAGGCATACATACCTGTGCGACTGCAGCAGTGTATAATATTATAACGCAGTGTGTGTGTGTGTGTGTGTGTGTACACTATACATATATATTATATTATATTATGATTGTTATTGTATATTATATTATTATTATATACGCTGCAGTATACCGCTATTACCCGCCACCGATTGTCGACAGCCGTTCGCCGTGCAGGAAATGTCTCGGCCTTATATACAATATATATGATATTGTGTACATGACGTGATGTACGAATTGTGTGTATTTACCTACCTGTCAGGGCGTACCAGCATTATTATTGTGTCGCGTATACGAGCCGTTGTCGGCGGCGTGACCGACGTCGAAGAGGTGGCGACAATAATATTGCAATTAATCGAAAAACCCTCCTCCGCAGCCGGTGTATATATTATAAGCTCGGATTTTAATACAAAGTCGTATATTTATTGTGACCGACGATTATTAGCTTCAAAGTGGAAAATGTTTTTTATTTGATATTTTCACATATTATTAAGACATTTTTTAAGCTTTAGACAGCTTTTTTTTTTAATTGTCTACAAAACAATAAATCAATTATAATATATCTACTTTGCGACTATCGTTTATTAACATAACATAATAATCACCAAAATCACAATTATTAATCTAAATTAACGTAAATTGTTTAATGAACGTTCATTGCAGTAAAAACTGCAGCAAAAAACAATATATTATTTGTATATTATAAAATATGATTATTCGTAAATGGTCTAAACGTGGCAAAAGTATGTACATGGTGCACGTATAATGGAATGCAGCTTTACGGCGCAAACTTCATTATACCACCGTCGGCAGACAAAACTATGAGTTAATGTTATTGCATACTTTTTTTCTAATAAAAGGTATACAAAAATTAAATTTGAAGTTTGAATTTTAGATTAAAAAGCGGTCAATTAGATATGTCGAGTACATATATCATTATCTCGTCATTCAGTGGGTCTGGGGTCAGTTTAATACTTTAATGTACCTATACATATAGAATATTATGTCAACTATAAATCATTGCATATGAAAAACGATTATGAACAAAAACAGACTATAAGTGTTGGATCAAGACTGACCGGCCAATGTTGGTAACGCCTTGTGCAGAGCCGGTCGTAATAGCGTTTGTTATAATCTCCGTTTTTTTATGCCGGCTCCGTGGTCGTTTTTTATCATCCGTCCGTGCAGACGTCTTTGTTTTTTATATTCGCTCGCCGAGACGCGTTGTCGCCATTTTTTTTATTACTACGCGTTTTGGCGTTCCGTTCCGCGGTGTGCGTATTATTTTTTTGCGTCTGTGCTGACACGTTGGTCGTACTTTCGCCGCCGATACGCGTATCTTTTATTGTTACTACGCGTTTTGGCGTTCGCGGTGTGCGTATTATTATTTTGCGTCTGTGCTGACACGTTGGTCGTACATTCGTCGAGACGCGTACTTATTATTATTATTACGTTTCTTTTTAACGTGCCGCTGTTGTGCTGTGAACTTTATTTTATTATAACAACACGTTTAACCGGCTGCTATTATACTGTGCGCCGACGCACGGTCTTGTTCGGTGGCTTGGCATATTCTTCGCCCTCCGTTTGCGCCTGGAGGTACTTTTGGATGCTGTGATCAATCGTCGTGGGACATTTGGTACACCCGGTGATGCAGGTTTATTTATTTTAATTATATATTTTGTATATTATATTATTATACACTGTTATCAGTGATATTTTTAATTGATATTTTATTGTTATATTTATACCTTATGAGGTATTATTATTATTATTATTACTAACATTTCTGCGCGTAAAATTCTTATATAATATTGTTATTGCAGTTTATTCTTATGTATCATTATTTGTTATTCTTTAATACAATTGACATATTTATTAATTGTTATTTTGTTTTAAATTGCTATGCAATAATTAAGTCACCTCAATAAATACGTTATTAGTGATCGGTTCCATTGACAGATACACAATTGAATAATTTAAATAGTGTAAGACAGATTAACGCACCAACCGCTATTAGGAGTGCTTAATCGAACAATAAGGCAGTCTGTCTATATTACCAAGTATTTCTATTTCTATATTGTACGTAGTAATATTACTTATTTCATATTGGTAGTATTATGATATAGGTTAAATTTATTTTTGCTAAAAACATTGCATTTAACATTTATAATTAATTACTTTTTATAATAATAATAATAATAAAAAAAACTGTGACTTTATATTTTTGATATTTCTTATAGTTTTATACTGTGCTATAAGATGTAAAACATACGAGGATCCTTATATTACATTTTTGAAGTTTCTTACGAATGCAATTTTCAATTAATTATTTTAGGGTATATAATTTAAAACAACAATATTTTTATTATTATTATTAATAGTAACAGAAAAATTAATTCGCTACGAAACAGAAACTAATATCTTACTTCTCGTGTATGAATTTTATTTCTTTACTATAATATTAGCAAGTGTTTTTTTTTCGTTCAAAAATTGGTTTTTAAAATAATTTCGTTATTATGCAACAATCATTATAGATACTAGCTGTCATGAGACCATTTTTAACATACTTTAAAATAATTCTATTACAATTTTTTTTAAATTTAAGAATTAATATTTTATTCTCAACAAGTCAATATAATTGCCTATGTCAAACCCCTTATACAACAGGTGCGTGGTAGAAGATTGTAAATATAATAGGATTTAAAAGTATATCACACAATTATATAATCTTATTTAGTATTTTTATCGCAGGAAAATAGCATATGGATTTGTAATCTTAATCTAATCCCAACGGGGTTGGAGAATCTGTTAGAATTGTTGGATGAAGGTATTTCAGTGAAAGTTATTTTAGGAACCCTTTAAGTAATTACAATCATTTAAACCGTAGCTAAAGAGCTTCGGGAAAAACAATTAGTTCCAGTTGATATATCTTGTTACTAATAAAATATTAGTATACAATTTCAATTGAATATTCAAGGAATATTCTATTATAAGTTATAATTTATAACGCATAACGGAAGACCTACGAGTCGTTCAGAGTTCCTTAGTGTGCGGCCTAGAACTCTATTGAACTTTATATAATAATAATATGTTGTGTCTCTTTTATAGTTTATACAGCTATATTACAGTGTTAACATTAATATATATATATATATATATATATATGTGTGTGTGTGTACACAAATGACGTCCGTGATGCGTACCCACCCTCCAATAATATTTTAAGAAAAAACATGAAACACAAGAATGAAATGCTATATCAAAAGGATTATACAATAATACACTTTTAGAGTAAGCCTCAAACAATGAATTTTTTTCTTTATAAGTTTAAAGACATTCCTTTATTTTTTTTTCTTCATGGTCGCCAATCAACTTTCGGGGGCATTCGCGTAAGGCAGTATGAAAACAAACTTCTTGTTATTGATTTTTTTTTCTCGATTAGAGCTTTCTAAATTTAATTGCGCAATGTTCCATTTAAATGTACGTTGTATTTATTTTTTATTTGTAATTGTTGCTGCTTTAAAAATTGAAAAAACTTTTATTCGTTGTCTGTTATACTTACGTTTATCATTAATTTATTTTTCGTACTAGAGTACATTGAATGACTACTTTGTATTCTGTTTTGACAAAATTACGTAAAAAAAATATATAAGTATAAATTAAATTTTACATTACAAACACGAAAGAAGTCGTATCTAAAGTTTGCCTATACCCTAAAAACTAATAAGGTTTCTTTATTGTTTTTTTTTTCATATACTTTACAATTTTAGATTATAATTCTTAATCTAAATACCAGCTAGCATCTATCCGTCACTTATTATATATCAAAAAAGATGGTCTTTACGTTTTTATTATTTAACTTATGTTCTAATATTAATTAACCATTTTTGAGCTCCTAAATATTTCAATCATTTATATAACATTTGAGATTTTTTTTTCTTTTTGGGTTTCATTAAAACCATTTCTCCTTCTTAAGATATTATTTCATTCTGTAAATAAATCGAACATCTTTATTTTTTAAATTATTTAATATTAAGCAACTCATCTGTATACCAAATTATATAATGTTTTTCTGTTCCATTGAAAAGTCTGAGTATATATTAAATTCAGTGGCGCAAATAGGGGGGGCTTAGCCCCCCTGAAATAACTCAAAGCCCCCTCAAAAAATAATAGTATAATATATGTATGATATTCTTAATAAGTTATTTTTACCGGTTTTGGTAATTTTGGGGCTTGAGCCCCCCCTAAACATTTTTCCTATTTACGCCACTGATTAAATTATTTAAATTGTGTCAAATTTATTATTTATTAATATTTACGATATCACATAATATATTATTACATATTACATTTTTTCTTAATCAAATGTGTTATAGAATAAAATATTTCTCTCTTAATTTCCATTATTTCGTAAATTAATTATTATTATGGTCATAGAATTATTAACCACGTAATATTTACACTTGCTTGATCTACTTGTATACACGAATAACATTGACTAAGATCAGTTTTGTTATTGCTAGAATATAATTGCATGTTAATTTATTTATCGTTTAATTTTCGTATAACATTTATTGTATGCGCTGTCTCATCAAATTTATTACCCATGGAACCATAAAATATACATAAAAGACAAGTCGATGTTGCACATTGTTTATTTTTCATTCGCTATTACTACTATCAATTGTAACTAATTTTTGTTACTAATATGAATAATAAATAGTCCCTTTTTAACTTTCACTATTTTCTAATTTTTAATCACCTTCAAAACGCTGCAGATATCATTATACCCAGGGTTGGGTACTTTTCAATTACAGTAATTCAATTATAGTAATTCAATTACTTAAGTAATTTGTAATTGGTAATTAATTATAAAAATATTTATGTAATTTGTAATTGGTAATTAATTATTAAATGTTGATGTAATTTGTAATTGGTATAAAGAATTACAATTTTTCAATGATGAAAATTTAGAATTTAGGATTTTCTACAATGTACAATATATATATAACTAATACAGCATAAGTTTTATCGAACAGCTTTATAATTACACCTACTCGTCCCCGGTTGTCTGACGAACAATTCGAAAAACTTGTATTTTTAAAAGGTAACCAAAATTACGGGATTATCTAATTTTTCTATGTAGGTATACCTATATTTTTCCAATGTTTTTTTTTTATTTAATTTAGGTATACACTTTTTTTCATATAATAATATTAATAACTAAATATTATATTAAATATAATTGTAATAAAAATTTTAAATGTAATTGGTAATTGTAAGTAATTCAATTATGTAATTTGTAATTTGTAATTAAAATGTTCTACAATCATGTAATTAGTAATTTGTAATTAATTACTGATATTTTGAGTAACTTGTAATTTATAATTAATTACTTTTTTTTTGATAATTTGCCCATCCCTGATTATACCTAATCATAAACTTTAAAAGTAACTATAGAATACCTAGTTTTCAAAATATTTGTATATTATACAATTTATTTATAATTTTTATATTATTATAATAATTGCTTTAGTATTGGAAATATCATTATAAGTTTGACTTGTGGAATAGAAAATTTTTTTTATTTCATATCAATAAAAACATCCGGGCTCCGACGTTGATTGTTAAGTACAATATGCACACATATTATTGTCGTTGCCCTATTTTGCAGTACATAATACCTATATTTTGTCTTACATTTAGTATATTAAGTACTATATTAGTGTTTTCGTGAATAACAATAAAATTTTAATTAAGCAGTTACATCACATATTATAGAAAAATCATCTTCGGATAACTGATATTTGGTTTTCTACCATTATTAATTTATAATAAATATAACATTTTTAGCGTCAAAAAATGTATCTCAAATTTTTTCATCATAAAAGGTCTTTGACATTAAGTTATAAAATTTTCCTTTGATAAATTTGTAAGAATTCGTTACACATAATAAATAGATACTGTTATTTTCAATGAGTAAAACAGCACAATAAGGAGAATACAATATAAATAATAAAACAAATAAATGTAAACACATTTACATCTTACATGCCAAATTTTTAATTATTATTTAACAGATATCAAATTAAATCATATAAATAAAATATCCGGAGAATCATGCCAAATTGTCCTAAATATTAAGTATAAAATATTTTTTAGAATAAAAAATAAAAGAAGAAATGTATGATTGTTTATTTGTAATCATACATATTTGCATTGTCTTAAAATGTTTTCACGATTATTTTCATATTATTATCATCCAAAAATAATATATAAACCATAAGGAATGATTACTTACTATCACAATATCTAATTGTAACTTAAATACAACATTAATATGAAAAAAAAAATATTTATATATGTATATAAAGACTTTGCTAATCGTGAACAAACCACATAGATTTTATTAATATTTTAAGATAATAAAGGAGCATTGTACTTTCGTTATCAAAATTAAAAATAAAAATAAAAAAAATTACAATTTATATAATATTATATACTTAAAAATGAGGATAATTTTCCTTTTAACAACTTGTGATGGTATTTATTGTACATGGCTATCATAATTATAATATAACATCACAAATAAATTATAATACGTATAATACGTATTTTAGAATCTAAGTTACTGACGTGAGTTGGGCTGAAAACCAAATTATGCAAGGCGACAAGCCGACAAAATATTTTGTCATTAAATGCCGTCGTTACAGTGCGTGCAATAATTATGAGAATAATCGTAACCACTGTAACCGTTGGCTTCAGCAGGAGTTCGTGTGACGTGAAACAGTCGAACATGGAGAGATGAACAGCAAGCAAACATATCGCAATGAAATAAAAGTTTTTCTGACCATAAATTGTGTAAACTCTTCTTGCTCTTCTGCTAATTGTTTGTTATTCGACCTTTAAAAATAAACTGTATTAGTAAGGTGTACCTGTAAAATGTTCACACTTTATGAATCATTACAATTTTAAAAGGAACGGACTTAAGACGATAAACAAGGGCGCCCGCAGGTCAAATTTCAGGGGGGGGATAGCCAAATCCCTATCTGAGGGGGATTCAAGCCCCCCCCCCGAAATTTTTAAAAGTGGAAATATTTTAGTGGTAAATATAGTTTATTGAACAAACATTTTCAGCATTTATACTTTAAAAAAATGTTGGACCCCGGATTTTTTTTTCAGTTACGGCCTTGGGATAGCTTTAATTTTTATTCATAATCAAACACTTCTATTAATGTATAATGTATTAGGTTTATTTATAAAAAATGTTTAAAGGTAATAGAATAATTAATATTATATTTTACACTTATAGATGTATAGTAACTATACGCATTAACTAATTGAACACAAATTGTTATTTTATTTTATTTTTCCAAATTCATTAATAACTTTTTCAGATAAATTAAGTTCTTCAATTTTTTTTCTATGTTAACTTACAGAATATATACAGAATCCAGATAAACGGTTCTCACACATTGTTGAATGTAACCAGGTTTTAATACGACGTAATTTACTAAATGTCCTTTCTATACTACAAGTTGTTGGTGGAATAGTCATATAATAATACTTCTCTTTAAAGTTGGATAAAATTCACAATCTTAAAAAAAAAGAAATATTTTCCTATCGACTATATATTAACCTATATGAAATATCAATACTCCTTAGTCCTTGGTACCAATAACGATTTTTGGGACTTAAGAATATTTAATTTGGATATAATTATCTTAACTAGCAGGAAAGCTAGGGGGGGGAGTTGTCCCCTCCCTGCCCCCCCTTGCGGGCGCCCTTGACGATAAACGTATGCCATCACGTATCTCATCTTAAGTTCACAGTGTTGATCAAATTAAATTTCGGCTATAAAGTGTTTACTTAGAGTGTACCGTTGTACAAGCTCTAAAAGGCGTTATGGATTATAAATTTTTAATCCTACTCCATTCCCTAAACATTTTTTTTTAGGTACGACCTTGTTTAATAAATATACTGACCGTATAATCGTGGGGTGAATAGTGTCCACGTAGTTTTAGCGTCTCTGCACCCTTGAAATAAATAAATATATATTATAGAAACTATACTTATATTTTATTATTTTATGCACTATTTGGTATCTTTGGAGTATACTTTACGATTTTGTTATTTTTTCCTATGTACACAATATGGTAAACAAACATTTTTTTTACCCGAAATAGCCGTGTATTTGGTTTCTATGTAAACACTAATAAAAGTAAAGTAGGTGCATATAAATATCAAATATGAGTGCACGGGCGATTGGCGACGGCGGGCAATGCTTCGTTCTTTTGACATATATATCTGGTGTATATTTACGCAGTCGATGCCGTGTAGGGATTGTGATTTTTGTCACCCTATGTACACATTATAAAAGCTTTCGGACGAGTTTTTTTATTGACCATGTCATGTATAAAGTATAGAGTATATTATGTGTAACTTGTATATTTTATTAAACTGTATAATAGCCTGAAATCATGCTATATTTTCTACCTATACTGTATACATGTAGCTATACCTACAACAATATATATTATGAATTGGCTTATCAATTATAAACAAAAATCTACACCATACATTATTAATGCGTAATTTATTATTTAATCTTGTTCATTACTAATTTCCGTTTCCAAAACAACGTTTTCCGGTTACTATTTTCCTAATACACACTACTCGAAATATATAATATAATATAGGTAATAATAGGTATATTATTCAACTATACACGATTAATGGAGTGAGATGGACAGGTAGACGAATAGGTATCAGAATAATTTCGGGCACTATTATGGTTACAATTTATTATAATATTATATTAAATAACATTAGTTTTCGTATTTTGGTTAGGTATTCTATCAAAAAATATATTTTCATGTTCAAGAGAATAATTTGTCGGTCAGCGATTTATCTGCAGTTGTGAGAGTAAATTAATTACACCAATATTATTATTATTTGTTCAAATTGCTCCGGTAAACAGTAGCTTATTCAAATTTTGCTCATTATAAATCCACGATTCGAAAAACGAGTTTCGAAATAATATTATTTACGAATAACTGCTGCGCGATCTTGCGGTGTAATCTCGACATCGCGCTTTAACGAAGAGACTTCAACGCCAGCCGCTAAGGCTGTTGAAAGCGAACCATTTTTAAGGGGTTGTATTTAGGCAATATTCGATATCCATCGTGAGTTATGTGTAACTTTGTGTGTTGTAACTGATCATTAGTGTGCTTGAGTTCCCTGAATGCTTTATGTAATTAAAGATAAATTACCGCCAAGATTCATGGAAATCAGTATCGTACATACGCGCAGTCACACGTCACTAAATTTTGCGATAAAAATAGTTTTTTACAAGAAAATCCTGAAAAGAGGAAAAAAAATTCACCCGGTACCAAAAGTCCAATTTTAATTTTAAAAACATATTTAAATTCTCATTTCCAGGTTATGTAGGAAATTTATTTTCGATTTATTGTATTGTTTAATTACTGTTTAGTAACAAATATATTTATATATAGTTTTTTTTTCAAAATTCACCTTACTTTAGTGTTACTAAAAATAAAAAATCCAAAATCCATTTCATAAGATCACATAACCTAGAAAAGAGAATAAAGAATTCAAATATGTTTTTAAAAATAAAATCGGACTTTTGGTACTGGGTGAATTTTTCTTACGCTTATTGGTGTAAACACGCGAAAAAATGAAAAAACAACCCACTTTCAACAGACTTAATGCAACAAATTTACAAATCTAACAATTGTTTATGTTCTCAATTATAGTCTTATAGATATTACACCCAAGAATCAAAATTATATTTACAGAATGCACTATAAACGTCAGTTTATTTTGAATTTTAATTGTAACTAGTATATAAGTAGTATAGTATTTATAGCTATGTAAGTTTTTATAATTACTATATTGTTAAAATCAGTTATCAGAAAATTCCAATTCCATTAGATACGTAGGTAATCTTATTTATAACGTGTAAACAAGATATACTTGGCAACTGTTTTTATATAACAAACGATGAAGTTTTTGTTCAAAGTTTATTTTAAAATTAGTTTATTCTAATTATATAAGTATAGGAAATGCATTAAAAAAAAAGAAAGTAAAGCTGTTTGGGACACAAAATTTGTGGTGGATTTTATAGCTCCGTATCCTATAGTTTCCGAATCAATAGGATTCAATCTAAGGTAAGAGCTAATACTCTTCTGTAATTTATAAAATAAATGTATGTCACAAATCCGATATATAAACTCTGCCAGTGTTACCCTAAAATCATTATTTTTTTATTTAAATATTCTATTTTGTTACAATTTTAGCTTTAATTAATGTCCTTAAAAAAATTGTACAAAATAAGTATTTTTGATACTTAAGTTGCTATAATAACTTTATAAGTACTATTGAATTAAATGTTAAAGCTTTAGAATCAAACATATACATTTTTCTTAACACATATATTTGACATATTATTCTTAGGATAGATGAAAATTTTCGTAATAAATCCAATGAATAATATCACAAAGGTGATACCCCCTAATTAATAAGGTTACCTATTAATATAACAGACATAGTTTTTTTAGATTATATGCATTAATACAATTGTATATGTCTCGGTGTTACAAAACGTTTGATTGAATTTTGGGTTCGAGGGAAAAAAATAGTTGACTAACTAAAGATTAATGATTCTAAAGAAAGCATTAATAATGAATTAAAAATGTTAAGGCCTTATGTGCCATCAGATTTTTGTCGCTTGCCTTGGCAAGACCTTTAGATGATGTAAACTTTTGGAAAGCTACAGAGTTACGTAGTTTTGTGTTGTATTCAGGAGTAATAGTTCTTAAAGGAAAATTGAAGTCTGAATTTTACAATCACTTTTTGTTACTAGCATTTGCCACAACATTTTTAATATCCTCAGAGACTTGCCATAAATATAATTCAAAAGCATTTGAGTTATTAAAACAATTTGTAAATGACTATGGTACATTATACGGTCATCATTATATTAGTTATAATGTCCATAGTTTAATCCATTTCCCTATGTTTACATTATTGCATGGACCACTTGACAACTTTAGTTCATTTAGATATGAAAACTATCTACAGTATATGAAAAAATCTCTGAAATCCGAAAAATATTCCCTGCAAGAAATTTATAATAGAATAACAGAAAAACAACAATTATTAACCTCAAAATTAAATGTAACTCCAAATTATCCTATCTTTTATAATTAAATTGATGGTCACAGCTAGGGTTGTAAATTTGAAATATTTCACTTGAAATATTTCAATTGAAATATTTCAAAATTGAAAATTTCACTCTTCTTGAAATATTTCAATGAAATTATGAAAAATATTTTTTTTTCTTTTAAACGTGTTTATAGACGATTAGAAATAATATATTGATAAAACAAAGAAAATATTGATTATGAATAACTTATCAGTTTGGTATCATTTATCAACCAAGGTTAGAAATGTAAAACAATTAACTAGATAGCGGATTTGTATATTCCCATAGGAACATTGAAGTATAGTGGCCATTTGTCAACAGGGAAATGTTTAAAAAATAACTCAATAGATAAGATTATAATAATTAATAATATAAGATACCTATACATATTTATATAATTATATGACATAATAATATAATATATATTACAAATATATACAATATAAATATTTGATATTATAAATCATGTAATTTTTCCCTGTTGGCATATGGCTGAGTTTAATATTGTCTTATAGTCGGTTATCTAGTTTTTTTATATGTCTATGGTATGTAACTATGTAAACTATGTTACATATTTTCTTTATTTCA
The DNA here is from genome assembly GCA_020882235.1 of Schizaphis graminum. Taxonomy (NCBI): domain Eukaryota; kingdom Metazoa; phylum Arthropoda; class Insecta; order Hemiptera; family Aphididae; genus Schizaphis; species Schizaphis graminum. The sequence continues at coordinate 13,242,606 of CM037033.1, read as the reverse complement.
TACAATAAACCAACTTTTAAAAATTTTCACTTGGAAATAAAAAAAAATATTTTTCATGGAAATGAAATATTTCATGAATTTTTCATGAAATATTTCATGAAATATTTCAAGAAAATAAATTTCATGAAATTTTACAACCCTAGTCACAGCCATTTACCTTTTATGAATATCTCAGATAAATTATATACAAAATGTGTTTTAAATATTTCTAAAACTATTATAAATGTAACAAAAGAAAAAGATAAGTATTTTCTATGTCAAGATAATTCATTAGTTACTGTACAATATATTATAAAACCTAAAAACAAACCAATTTAATTTATGGTAAAAAAATTTATAAATGTTTCAGTATTTAGTGATAAGCCAATTACATCTTATATGGTTAACAGTAATGCATTATGTGATTTGTATTTAATACATGCAATTGATTTAAAATATAAGTGTTTTTTTGTTCAAGTATCAAATTGTAAGACAATTGCTTTATCATTATGCCACGAAATATTATAAACTTTTTAGAATTTATATAGATATATCTAATTGTGTATAATATATTTAAATGAGCTATTGCTATACATAATTGTTGTTAATTTTTAAATTTACTATCTACTTTTTTGGAGCAAAATGGTATGTATATAAGGTACATCCTATTTATCTTGTGTATGTTAAATAAGCATAAAATACTTATATAATTTAAGTATTTTAAAACTTGTTTGAAACATTGAGAAGAAGTTGTAATAATGTTATAATGAAACATAGTTTTAACATACATTAACGTTTACTATTTTGTTATATTTATGTAAATATTACATAATTACTAAGTAAATTTTCGCGGACATTTGCAGTTCATATAATGTTAAATTTACATAATTTTTAGAATCATTTTTAACGTTTTAAGTAAACTTAAAACATTTATAAAACATAAATATTACACATTTTTGCACAGTGACTACAACGTGACTTTTAAGTCCTGGTGACCATCGTTGTTTAATTGTTTGTTCAAGTGCGATATCCATATTAAATACATTACTATATTCGTCAATACAATTACATGAGTAAAATAATACCTTTTTAAAAATGTATTAATGTTAATGCTTACTTTACACATGCTATGATGTATAATTAAATTAATAGTAATAAAATTTCTAAAACATAAATATATTTTAATTCAAATCACTCATTATTCAGTAAATACATACACCATAAGTCCTTAATAATTAAGTTCTATAAAAAACAATTTATTCTTGTTTTTCAATAATTCAATTACTTGATCAGAATCTTTAATACTCTAAATATCTTTGTTCGAAGCCATTAGCATTAAACCTTCTAATTTATCTTCGTTCATAGCATTTTTCAAACGAGATTTAATTACTTTTAAAATTGAAAATGAGCTTTCGCAAGCCACCTACCCAAGTAACGATTTTCAATGATAAAAGTTGATAAATATTTAATTTTAAATAGGTGGCTTCTTATTCAATACCTCACGTTCTTGTTATTTATCTTACCACATAAAATTAATGTGCATTAGCTGTAGAGATTGTTTATTTCTAATTAAAAAAATATATATTTCCATGACAATAATTAAATATTTAAAAATTAATGTTTGTAGTTCACTATTTAATAAATAATTATTACAATAATAATTTAAATTTATTTAATACGTATTAGTTAAACGATAACTATTAAATGCATTACAATTTATTTTATCTATCATAACAATATTAAAAATACCTAGAAATCAATAAATGAGGCCACTTATTCAACCGAAAAGGATGAAGCTCCTATATATTGTAAGTAATTGAACAAATTCTCTTTTTTTGACAATAAAACTAACATTTTAAATGAATTTAATTAATTAAAATTAACTATAGTTTGATTTTAAAAAATACAGCCGATTCTATATATTATGTTTTCCAATTTCCATTATTTTTAATAAATCGTTTATTTCAGGTAAATATTCTTCTAGTTATAAAACTATTATAATTTTACCACAGTTTAAATCTGGAAAAAAATCGCAAAAAAATATAATGTTTACAGACCAATTTCTCTGACTTTAACTGTTTCTAAATTATTTGAGAAATCCATTAAAAAAAGTTAATGTATTTTCTAAATAAACATAAATTTTTTTTCACCAAATCAATTAGGTTTTTGCGCAAATATATCTACTAAAGATACCTTAATTAAACCTACGCAATTTAGATAAGAAAACTTAAAGTACTTGGCATTTTTCTTGATTTTAAAAAAGCGTTTGATCCTATTGACCATGTTTTATTGATTAATAAGTTAGAATTTTATAGCATAAGAGGTATGGTCTTAATTTAATCAAAATTTTTATTCTGAAAGACCTCTAAGTTAGAACTGAAAGTTAAACTAAATGGGCAATTTATAGTCTTTTATCGATAATCGGTAAAAAGGCACTGAAAAATGTATAGAATAGATAGTGTATACTAGCTGTTAAGTGCTCTGTGTCTATCACTGAATGATGTACTATGTCCGCCATTTTTAGCTCACCGATATTGTACGATGTTAATTTTAGCTCGTCATTTTCATTTTTAATCGCGATTTACCGTACTGCTATCTACGACTACTGTGACTAACTTTTTTAATAATAAAATATTCCTGAGTAGTTGATTTCAGTGGCGTCATTTGGGGGATGGCAAGGTGGGCATTAGTCCCCCACCCTTGTCATAAGCGGACCGCTGTCGGACCGGGTATGTAATAGTTTTGGTACGTTTTGTTTCAATTTTTGTAAACACCTTTATACTCATATTTGGTTCAAATATGAAATAAGACATAAGTTGGGGTAAAATCGCTCTCAAAATAAATTATCATAATATTATAGTAGCTAATAGCAATGAGTATATAAAATATATACTTAATCATAATAGGTAATATTGACTATTCCTCAACATATTTTGTATGTATTGTTTAGGGCCGGTTTTTCAATTGACTTTAACTGGCAGTTAGTAGAATTTAACTGCCGGTTAATACTTTGTCCCAGTTAAACTGTTTTTGGAACTCCAGTTAAGCTAACCATCAGGTTTAACCGATAGTTAAACTAACCACTACTATTTCTTCCGATTAACTTTTTAACTGTCAGTTAATTTAATAATTATTATTGATTATTCTTGTGATATAATAATAATTTTACTATTTTAGCAAGTGCATTTTATATTATGTATATTTTATATTATTATTAATACGTTTCACTTCTATTTTTCTTCATAATTTGAATTAAGTTACTAGTTACTAATATACTTACTTACTAACTATGAATTTCGAAAATGAAATACTTTTTTATGATGATGACGTTGAATTTCAAGAATATTTAAATTATCAGCGCAGACCGTATACTGTACGAACTAGGGTTGATCATTTTAGTACTTGGGATGAACTAGATTTTAAAAATCGCTTCAGATTATCTAAAGAAACGGTTCTGATGATATTAAATATGATAGGCCCTAAAATATCATCAAATACAGACAGGTAATGTACATAGTAGTATTTACATTAGGTATTCAAAAATTAATCCAAATAAAATACTCGTTGACTTTTTTTTTATGTATCTACAGAAATCATGCCATAACACCTACACAAAAAGTATTATTAGCTCTAAGATTTTATGCTACAGGATCTTTTTTAATTAGTGCTGGAGAGATGTCATGGGTGTAAGTAAATCTGCTGCATGTGTCATAGTAGATGATGTAAGTGTAGCGTTGGCAAAACTTCGTCCTCAAATAATTAAAATGCCAGAAACAAATGACGAAATAAAAGAGTTACATAAACAATTCTATGGTATAGCCAAATTTCCGTTGGTTATTGGGGCGATTGACTGTACTCATATTAAAATCCAAAGCCCTGGTGAGTCTTATAGAATTTTTGTACAAAATGGTGTACTTACTTAGTTTATGATTTACAGTAGGTAGTTAAAAACCTATGTTAATTGTAATACTATAAACTAGGTATGTAGGTATATATTTATAAAGTAGTATAATAATAAAGCATTGGCATAGCAGCTAACAGTGGGATATCTAGATTTTTTCGATGGGTGGGGGGTTAGCTAACCTAACTTTGAGGGGGGGGGGGTGTAAAAAAATGAAATAAAAACATAGTGTTTAACAATTTTTGTTTATTATTTAATAATTTTACCCTGGGTATACCACTGGCAACTAGTCTATAATAAAAAATTGCATTTATTGTATTATTTATAATGAATTTAAACGTTTTTGCTTAAAATTAATCTCAATATTTGGAAAATTATTTTAATAGGTAATAGTTCCTTTTCAGTAAAACTGAAATTATTGGAACGTTTCCTTTTATTTAAACGACTCATTTTATATTCTTCACTTCATTTTACTACAACTACAAAGTACAAGTCTACAAACGTATTATGTAAAAACAACCAGTAACCGGCACTTTCAAAAAACGATCACTGATAATAGCAAAAGCAAAATAAGATAATACACTTTTTACAGTATGACCATTCATAAGATACATTGATTTTACGATTAACCTCTAGTTAATTAACTGGCACATCAATTTCATTTGATAAACAGTGCACTATTTAACTGGCATTTTAAACGATAGTTAAATTAAACTGATGGTTAACTAACTGGCAGTTATTATGCCAATTGAAAAACCGGCCCTAAGTCATTGTTTTCTCTCAAAAAAAAATGTGTTATTTATTCCTAGAGTAACCATGGTTATCTTAATAACTAATAGTTACTAACCTAGTTTGTATACAATTATGTGAGAAAGCTGTTTTATATTGCAGTATTGATATAAAAATCTAATGGTAATGTAATTGCTAGCGAGTGGTTTTTTTTATTTTCATTATGGCCGGTCAAAACTTTTGGCAACCTCTCAAAAACTGAAATGACGTCACTGTCTGAGTTGCTGACACATGGATAATTGTCACCGGCTTCAGGTATGCATAATAATATCATTCTCAGGACCGTTCCACAACCTCGTGTTTTTCGATTTAAATCTAAGCTCGTGAGCATACAAATTTTACACATTTTGTCATCGGCGTGAATTATCAAATTCTCGAACTTATTAGCTGGGACAAATTACTTGAGAATCGTATAGAAGGGTGCACATAACTTGTTCTAACTCTCATTCAAAAATTATAAAAATGCAAAGGCACAATTTTTTTTTATTTGCATTTGTAGTTCAAATATTGACAAAAATTCGTCAAAATCTTGAATATTTTTCACTATTTGGTAGTTAAAAATTTATAAATATTTTACTATCAAAAGTTAAGAATTGAAAATTTAATACTATGCTGTCCATAAGTTAAGCTTAGAACGATTATAAAAAAGTTTCAGGATTATTCAATTTGAAAAATTTTACGAGTCTTTAAAGTTTAAATTTTAATTTGAAATCAAAAATGCACGTGTAAAATAACGTTATACTACTAAATAATTTTCGATTTTTGTTATTTTTAAAAAATTACCATACGTAGGATCTTGAAACTTTTACTTAAATGTTTCGATTTGTTTCAAAATAGAATGTATGACAATATTTAAATATAAATATAATTAAATTAAATGCATTTTTTAAATAAAATATGAGTAATGTTAGTAACATTAACATAAATAATAAATAATAATCTCATTCGATTACGTGTTTCCCTTCCTTCGAATTATTTAAAAATTTAGCCTTGATTGCATATTTTGTGAGACAATCCTTAATTTTACGTTCAAATTCTTCAAACTCATCCTTATATCTAGCATCAAAACCTTCAGCTGATGTTCCACTATGTAGAGGCAGTCTTGTTAAGTATTCGAATACTTGTATTTAAATACTTTTTTTGTATTTTAAATACTTTTCGAATACTTTCGACCCGTGTATTTTTAAATACTTAAAAAAATACTTTTTTTTGGTATTTTTATTCGAGAATACTAAATACTTTTATTCTAGTGTTCAACTCGAAATTCCAATTACCAATTTTTCGTAATATACTAATTTAGATTTTTTTTCTAAAATATTATTCTATAATGATAATAGTTTTGACTTATGAGAATTTATAAATAAGGTTTCCCAAAACACAAGCAGATAACAGAATGACTGAAACCCCCATCTGCTCCTCTCTACCATGGCATACGGGACACTTGTAAGTACTTATTAAAGTATTATAGTATTTAGTTATTGAAACATTTATAAATAAGTTTAAATATTTATACATTTGCATATAGGTAGTGTTAATTATATATTATATATTAATTATTAATAAAAATAACATTATAATATGAAATTTATTGAACTAAAAAAAAAGTATTTGTTAAGTATTTTGAATACTTTTAAAAAGTATTTGTATTTATATTTAAATACTTTTATAATGACTTATTTGAATACGTATTTTAAATACAAATGACACCAAGTATTTAAATATGTATTCTGAATACATTTGAAAAGTATTCTTAACAAGACTGTGTAGAGGTGATCCATTCCGATTAATACGAGCCTGTAATACTTCGTTAGCAGAAATAAAAAATATACGAGACACTGTCTCTCCGAGTGTGCAAACTTTCAGGTCCTTCACCAACAAATCCGCAGCTTTCTTCATACATTCTTTACGCGACTAAAAAATGTATTTATATGTTACATTTTTGAATAACTTTTTTTTGAAATAAGCAAAATAAAACAATCATTATAAAACTTCAAACTTGAAATTGTAAAATGTCGATACATATCTATGTACATATACTTATATACTTATATATACAACACAGTAATTATTTTTAATTATTTGTTTAGAAAAATTTTACAAAAAAAATGCTTTTCTTACGCAGTCTTGTCTACAATACTGGATTAAGGTATTTAATAATAATATTTACTTAAATATGATCATAACATTTACCTCTTCTGAGAACTTTGAAATAGCCGATTCATGTTTGTGATTGAATAATATAAATATATACGGCTTCGATAATTTCGATAAAACTCTATAAAAAAAATTCATCCCCTGGAAAGAGTATAATTTGTATTTTTAGTACTGATTTATAGCTGATTATTATTGTTTAAAAATCTAATTTTGAAATTACAGTTTTATAAATTAAACTAGGTATATAAAATTATATTATAATTAAAACAATGCAATATACAAGGTCTTCTAAAATGCACATAAATAGTGATACATTATTATTGTTATTTTTAATATTTTACTAGGAATGCAATTCCTATTATATTTATAATATAGTGAAACCTTCCTGACAAACATCTCTAAATAGTTGACAACTCTATTATCTAAATAGAGAATGTTTTTTATGAACAAACTACAAATCTACAACTGAACTCTCTGAAGAGAAGACAAAATTTCAGAGAGTATAAGGCACTTAGAGGTTTCAGCAAATTGGTAAATTTCAAGCCAAAAGTACACAAACCTGCCAATGAAAGCTACTGTTATCATATGATCACGTGTCAACAGTGTAGACATTTTTTTCACTTTTGTGTAACAATCCAATATGGATTTTAGTTCATCCTCATTAAACTTAGTAGGACATTCTTTAGTCACATCTAAAAAAATATAATCAAAAAACTATATTTTACGGTATGATACAAAGGAAGTATAATAGTTATTAATAACATATTTATATATTATTCTCATTAAAAAGGCTTAATTTAGAATTATTAAACCGAATTACATTCGATTATCGATCAATTGATTATCGTAAAGTTTTATTTTTGGTTAGAGACTAATTTTCTAGCTTCATTTGTCTTACGAGTGTGAATGAATTCAGACATATTAGACAAGAAAATAATATTTAAATAGTATTTACTACTTTATACCTTAGTATAGTTATTACTTACGTTATTTTGTTTTGTTTTATTTGGCGTTTTGTGTTTGGATATTAAAAGCTATAAGCTAAAAGCTATTAATAGCTTTTTACTATCAAAAGCTAAGAATTGAAAATTTAATACTATGCTGTCCATAAGTTAAGCTTAGAAAAATTATAAAAAAGTTTCAGGATTATTCAATTTGAAAAATTTTACGAGTCTTTAAAGTTTAAATTTTAATTTGAAATCAAAAATGCACGTGTAAAATAACGTTATACTACTAAATAATTTTCGATTTTTGTTATTTTTAAAAAATTACCAAACGTAGGATCTTGAAACTTTTACTTAAATGTTTCGATTTGTTTCAAAATAGAATGTATGACAATATTTAAATATAAATATAATTAAATTAAATGCATTTTTTAAATAAAATATGAGTAATGTTAGTAACATTAACATAAATAATAGATAATAATCTCACTCGATTACGTGTTTCCCTTCCTCCGAATTATTTAAAAATTTAGCCTTGATTGCATATTTTGTGAGACAATCCTTAATTTTACGTTCAAATTCTTCAAACTCATCCTTATATCTAGCATCAAAACCTTCAGCTGATGTTCCACTATGTAGAGGCAGTCTTGTTAAGTATTCGAATACTTGTATTTAAATACTTTTTTTGTATTTTAAATACTTTTCGAATACTTTCGACCCGTGTATTTTTAAATACTTAAAAAAATACTTTTTTTTGGTATTTTTATTCGAGAATACTAAATACTTTTATTCTAGTGTTCAACTCGAAATTCCAATTACCAATTTTTCGTAATATACTAATTTAGATTTTTTTTCTAAAATATTATTCTATAATGATAATAGTTTTGACTTATGAGAATTTATAAATAAGGTTTCCCAAAACACAAGCAGATAACAGAATGACTGAAACCCCCATCTGCTCCTCTCTACCATGGCATACGGGACACTTGTAAGTACTTATTAAAGTATTATAGTATTTAGTTATTGAAACATTTATAAATAAGTTTAAATATTTATACATTTGCATATAGGTAGTGTTAATTATATATTATATATTAATTATTAATAAAAATAACATTATAATATGAAATTTATTGAACTAAAAAAAAAGTATTTGTTAAGTATTTTGAATACTTTTAAAAAGTATTTGTATTTATATTTAAATACTTTTATAATGACTTATTTGAATACGTATTTTAAATACAAATGACACCAAGTATTTAAATATGTATTCTGAATACATTTGAAAAGTATTCTTAACAAGACTGTGTAGAGGTGATCCATTCCGATTAATACGAGCCTGTAATACTTCGTTAGCAGAAATAAAAAATATACGAGACACTGTCTCTCCGAGTGTGCAAACTTTCAGGTCCTTCACCAACAAATCCGCAGCTTTCTTCATACATTCTTTACGCGACTAAAAAATGTATTTATATGTTACATTTTTGAATAACTTTTTTTTGAAATAAGCAAAATAAAACAATCATTATAAAACTTCAAACTTGAAATTGTAAAATGTCGATACATATCTATGTACATATACTTATATACTTATATATACAACACAGTAATTATTTTTAATTATTTGTTTAGAAAAATTTTACAAAAAAAATGCTTTTCTTACGCAGTCTTGTCTACAATACTGGATTAAGGTATTTAATAATAATATTTACTTAAATATGATCATAACATTTACCTCTTCTGAGAACTTTGAAATAGCCGATTCATGTTTGTGATTGAATAATATAAATATATACGGCTTCGATAATTTCGATAAAACTCTATAAAAAAAATTCATCCCCTGGAAAGAGTATAATTTGTATTTTTAGTACTGATTTATAGCTGATTATTATTGTTTAAAAATCTAATTTTGAAATTACAGTTTTATAAATTAAACTAGGTATATAAAATTATATTATAATTAAAACAATGCAATATACAAGGTCTTCTAAAATGCACATAAATAGTGATACATTATTATTGTTATTTTTAATATTTTACTAGGAATGCAATTCCTATTATATTTATAATATAGTGAAACCTTCCTGACAAACATCTCTAAATAGTTGACAACTCTATTATCTAAATAGAGAATGTTTTTTATGAACAAACTACAAATCTACAACTGAACTCTCTGAAGAGAAGACAAAATTTCAGAGAGTATAAGGCACTTAGAGGTTTCAGCAAATTGGTAAATTTCAAGCCAAAAGTACACAAACCTGCCAATGAAAGCTACTGTTATCATATGATCACGTGTCAACAGTGTAGACATTTTTTTCACTTTTGTGTAACAATCCAATATGGATTTTAGTTCATCCTCATTAAACTTAGTAGGACATTCTTTAGTCACATCTAAAAAAATATAATCAAAAAACTATATTTTACGGTATGATACAAAGGAAGTATAATAGTTATTAATAACATATTTATATATTATTCTCATTAAAAAGGCTTAATTTAGAATTATTAAACCGAATTACATTCGATTATCGATCAATTGATTATCGTAAAGTTTTATTTTTGGTTAGAGACTAATTTTCTAGCTTCATTTGTCTTACGAGTGTGAATGAATTCAGACATATTAGACAAGAAAATAATATTTAAATAGTATTTACTACTTTATACCTTAGTATAGTTATTACTTACGTTATTTTGTTTTGTTTTATTTGGCGTTTTGTGTTTGGATATTATTTTTTTCTTTTTTAATTATTTTAATTCAAATAATTTTTAAAAATGTACATTAAACAATTGGTTGCAAAGAAACCAATTAGTAAACTTCAAAACCGTTTACGTATGAAATGTTTAAGAGCTAAAAATTTTGACTTTACTTGAAATTACTTGAAATATTCTTAGAAAAATCTTAGCTAAGAAATAACTTAGTACTCTTTATAAATACCACTTGTGAGTTAGTGAAAAATATTTACTTAGCAAAGTTGAATATAAGTAAAATCTTAGTATCGTCTATAAATTTGGCTATATATTTACAAATTACTATTATTTTTATTTGTTTTTTTTTTTATGCAATGTGACAATTTTTATAAATTAATAAGTTTTTTAATATATTTTAGGCTCAGGTAATAAATTAGTAAATTATAATACAAAATACTTATCTGCTAATTTAATTTAAACTTACTAAAAAATAATTTTATTAGTACTCAAACTATAAAAAAACTATTAAATAACTATTTTTTTTGGGGGGGGGGGGGGGGGGTGAAAAGCCAAAAATTAGTAACTTAGATACCAGATACGAGAGAATGACAGTCGTCACCGTTGTTGCACAAACTATTCGTCAGTATATATTACCTATTATAATATAATACTTAGCTTTCCGTCAAATAATGAAATTAAAATTATAAAAAAATAACGAGGTAATGATCTATTATTATTAGATAGTAATACACTAATAAATATTAACAAGATACGAATATGAAACGGAAGTAAATAATAAATGCAAGTTATTGATCTTCTGGCTCAATAACAATAAAATATAACAGTGTAATATGCAGCTATTACATATATTTTTTATGCGATTGCTTATAAAATAAAATATTAATGCATAGAAATATAATAGCTCTTTTGGCTCAATATATATTATAATAATGCAGTGTCAATAATAATAAAATAAAAACTCACAAATTTGTCGGTGCACTGCTGGTCAGCTGCAACCTGTATCGCTATATAATAATTACACACACACTGACACACTTACAAAACTGAAAACACTAAGATATATATAATAAAAAATGTGGCGATTTGCGCCTATATTATATTAAAAAAATATGTACAAAAGAGTGGCGATTCGCGCGCACTTGTAATATAATTAATACTTATTAGTAGTGACGATTCGCGTTCACACAATTGGGAATATAATAAATATGACGATTTGCGTACACACGATATTATACAATAAGGCAACGATTTGCGCTTGCAAGTGTTAACTCCGCATTGACAATACGGAAGAATTTTATCAGGTCTTTTGTACAAACGACGGTACGAGCGAGACTGACGAAGATTACGGCGGCCGTGTTAAAAACTGTGTTTAAAAATTGCGTTAAAATTTACGTAATACAAGTTATATAATTCACGCGACAATAATAATTATAATACACAAACAAATATAAATATAAAAATAGTGGCTGATGCGCGTGAGTGAGTGTGAATCGATGGTGGTGGAATTCTTACAAACTAATGCTGAACAGCATTGCTGTTGCGAGCACGGCGGTGAGGGCGCGTGAACATATTTTTTTGTCACGCCTGCACCGAAAGTTTTATTTTCGACCACGGTTGAAGCGTTCGAAAGCGTCCTTTTTCCGTTCAGCGGGCGGTAAAGTGGAAATCCCCAAAGTGCCGGGCGGAAAAGAGGAAATCCCCAAAAGTGCCGGGAGGAAAAAAGGAAATCCTCAAAAGTGCCGGGCGGAAAAGAAGAAATACCCAAAAGTGCTGGCCGCCGGACGCGTATCCCCTGCACAACCAGAAACTAAAATGTATACCTAACATGGTTCTTACAAAACATAAACTTTTGGTTACATCTTAAATGTATAGTATAACCTCCTTGCATGACGCATAAACATTTAAACATATTTTATTTGCACTGTTCCTAGATAAGTGCGTCGTTAGTAAGTTTGTAGAATAGTCTATAATTGTTGCATAGATCCCTGCATAACCTTTTCCATGAACGCAGGGGCGTGACAAAAAATAGTATATGTGGCTCGCGCGGGAAAGCCATTTCAGTCTTGGGCGAAATGCGGCACACAACGCCCGCGACTGAAATGGCTCATTTCCCGCCCTTGCCACACAATATACTATATTATTACGCCGAAATATTTAAAAATAAACATTAATATGAACGAAAATATGGGTATTTACTATTTTTCATAAGTATTAAAAAAAAAAATAATTTAAAAAAATTACAACATTTTTATAATTTTCATACAACATGATATAAACTAGATTTATGAGAATACAAAATAAAACATTATGATATTATGCAAAATAGCAACACTAAAAAACTAAAATATTTAAAAAAAAAATATTATAAAATTTCTTTTTTTGAGTCCCTGGTGCATAAAACATATGTATAGCTCACTCTGCTATTATTATCTGTATCCTATAATAATTTGCGAATGCTATAAAATCCGAGCCCTGCTCATAACACTGATGAATGGTTACTTTGGTAAGAAACCACCCACCAAACAGAATCAGCAAAACACGTGGTCCAGAACAATACTAAGATTCGCCGTACCAAAAATACAACTTATCAACAGCAGAAATCGGGTGAACAACGTCTTAACTCATTCGCGTCAACCATTCTACAAACTTCGTGAGTTGGTTATAATAGGCCAGCTATATGTTTTACCCCCCCCCCCCCCAAATTATTGTGATCCCACAAAATATTACTTGTAAAATTCGAAAGAATTATTAAAAAAATACGACAGTATGATTATAAGAATTAATGTAACCGATAAATTGTTATTGTATATATTTATAATTATTTCTACAATAATAAAAACAGCTGACATTTTATCAATCAAATAGAGTTGGAGTTTTGTTACAATACTAAATATTTTATACACGATACAATAATTAAAATTTTTTAAATAAAATGGAGAGTTCGCACTGATGTATTGTACAGATTTAGAATGTACCTACAGCAGAAGTAGCCAACCTACGACACGCGTTGTCGAATTTCAATAGCACGTGATAAAATTGAAATTATTAAAAATGATAAAATGATTAAAAATTATAAAAAACTCAAAGATACAAATTATATACATTTTTAAAATTATAATTACAAAAAAAAAGGTGTGCTTACTTAATAAAATAATATATAATAAATCAGTCACTTTTTTTCATCCTTAGAAAATTTTATTTCCTTTGGGCACGTGAAAAATTTTCAATTTTCAGGTCACTGCAATGCTATAACAATATAATTGATATAAAATAATATAATATAATATAATATAATCGTATTAAATATAACTTAAATTAGAAACATTGCTTGCAATGCAAAGATGATGTTTTCTTCTATTTTTTACTAAATATACTATGTATAGGTATAATGTATAATATAATATATATAAAAGTATTTTTTAGCTAAAACAATAAATTTATTAATATATCTAATTTTAGACAGGTATATTAAAATTATAATATTATTTTATTGACTGATTTAGATATAATATAATAGGATTAGGATACTTGAATACTTCATATGTATAAACAAAATACACATACATTATATATTTGGTATTCTGGTTGATGTAAAATAATGAGTGTTAATATTAATTAGATATTTCTATTAGAGAACACTCGCACTAATAACGATTACATTACAACGGGTGCACAGAATCATAGATTTTCCGACGCCCAGAACGTTACATTTCAGGCATTCGACAGTCTCGGTGCGCGCGATGTGTTGTCGGCAGTTTCGTTGTGACGGCGCTACTCCTTAGCGGCAACAAAAGTGTACGATAAATTAATATTATAATATTAATACAAATTACAATATACCGATGAATTTCGGAACAATCATATACACAAGGAACGTCACACGTGACTATATCATAGAACTAAAATAATACTTAAATTACTGAAATAAAATAAAATTGTATTTATTGGCAAATATAACAGTAGGTGTACACATAAACACATACGAGTGTTACTTAAACAACAAAAAACGAACCGCAGTTTTTCTTCATACCGATTTTCATTACAACATACTAATCATAGTACCAAATAATCGATCTAATTACGTGGTTGAGTTAAAATTTAGATTCTTCGTCTGCTCTTCTTTATATCCTCTTCTATTAACAACTTAAAAAAAAATTGTAATTAGAACACACTGCGTTTGATTTAAGCAATGTACAAAATATATATATATACTTTGTAAATTATGTTTTTTTTAATTGATACCATAGTCCGTTTATATCCGTTTTCTATAATATCATTATTGTGTCATCGTCATAATGGAATGAAAATTAATCGATTTAGCAATGAAATACCAAAGTGCTAAAATGTGCGTTTGCGTACGTGTGTGAGTGTGTGTGTGTGTGTGTGTGTGTGTGTCGCCTATAATCACACAATCACACACACTAATGATAATTTAGTAATTTACTATGCATGCACCGCTACGACCCGCATGCGGGGAAATCTTTTTATTGCCTATACACACATCCTTACAAACAGAATACGTTTCAAAGATTTTTATTTTATACGACCAAATATATTTTCAATTACAGTGTATCATACAGATCCCAAATCATTGCGTAATAAAATGTAGGTTAGGAACCGTTATAAAACCCAAACAATCGTAACTATATAATATTATATACAGTAACAACGGACAATATGTTTAGAAACCTAATATGTAAAATTACATATTATAATTATCTTGTAAACTGGATAGCATGTACATTGTACCTGCATGTTTTTTGTTTTTTAGAGTGCTAATGAGTGTTTATTCTAAACTCCGAATTTATTACCAATGCTTTTGAGATTTGTGGTATCTTATCCCAGTCAAATGTAATTATCAACGATTATGGAAATTAATTTTATGTTTTAATTTTTTGTATACACACACTGTGTCTTTTTAGTAGGTTTTATTTAATATTATATCCATAGAACTCCTTATAAGGTCTATGATTAAACCGTATGCTTATCAAATAAAATGTTGTATTTATTTTCGAATTAAATATTTTCAAATTTCCAGTACATTTTTCTAAAATATTATGATAATATGTATGAAAATAAAACATTGATATAGAATATGAAACATTAAGCTATTTTTAAACAAACAAATTAATTGCGTCTAAAGTCTAATTGAATTATTCATAATTTTGTTATTTTCGAGTAGATGATGTGGTTGTAATGTCATGGGCTAGCTCGGTTGACATCCAATCTAAGCGATTAATACCGGCTTTCGGTACATAACGGAATATTTATATTATTACCAATTTTGACGTTACAGATTCGGTTTTAGATTAAGTTAAAATATAGAGTTTAAGATTTCAGTCTTATCGGTAATCCTATAAGAATTTCTGGGCCAAATACGATAATATTTGTCATACGCAAATTATTTTACGAGCCGTCCGCATCACGTCGTTTTTGTTTATTATCCATCATTGATATATTATTATTTTAACGTAACGTGTCTTCAACGACAGATTAAAATAATGTTTAGGAAAACTGCAGACGTTGTTTTTATTTTGTCGATCAACTTGTTAAAATATTTATTGTATGTTCAGAAATGTGACATCGGGCACGACCTTTTCCGTGCAGACTGCAGACACGTCGTACACCCATTTTCAAAATTATTACTATCAACTGTCGAGTGCAGTCCGTTTCTTATTCAACCGTTTTGCATATTTTACCTATTCTATAACCATTAATATATATATATAAGTGTGTTAACAACGCTTTAAAGTATACATGCAGATATTATGATAATAAATATTAAACAGGATAAATGTCGATCGTAGGTACTCGGCGCGGGTAGATGGTCAACACATGTGTCAACGTATTTTCGCATTAGCCACTGGCTCGCAACCGAAAACTGGCGCCGGTGTCCTAGTAAAATCGTACCCCCGCGGATAATCTTACCGGGGGGGGGGGGGGTAAAGTTATCCTAGGATAATCGTACCCCTCTAAGGGAGTAATATTTTCCTAGGAAAATGTTACCGGGGGTAGGATTATCCTATTACAACTGATTATGACCGAAAACCTAGTTGAAAAATAAAAAATAAATAATAATCTGTCAGTATAGAAATTCCATTATAAACGAGATTAATTAATAAGGCCAAACTGAAATCAGTCTTTTTCGATTTAACTTTGATGACGACACGGATTTTAGCACGGTATATACTATAATATAAGAATGATACTTACAAATAAAAAAAAGCGGGTAAGTGAGTATCGCTCTGCTGTACATTAGGGGGTGGGATGGACCTCAGACTAGGGAAGGTTAAATTTGAATGCAATGATAGGTATCATTGTATACGAAAAACGATTCTGAACGGAGATGATTTGTCAGTCTAGGATATATTATATTTAAATTATATCATATATTCTATTTTGAAACAAATTCAAACATTTAAGTAAACATTTTTCAAGATAAAGTAAAAGGAAGTAGTCAAGTAATTTTTTAAAAATAACAAAAATCGAAAATTATTTATTAGTTAAAAGTTATTTTACACGTGTATTTTTGATTTCAAATTAAAATTAAAACTTTAAACACACGTAAAATTTTTTAAATTGAACAATCCTCAAACTTTTTTATAATTATTCTAAGCTTAACTTATGGACAGCATAGTATTAAATTTTCAATTCTTAGCTTTTGATAGAAAAATATTTATAAATTTTTAACTACCAAATAGTGAAAAATATTTATGATTTTGACGAATTTTTGTCAATATTTGAACTTCAAATGCTAATAAAAAAAAATTGTGCCTATGTATTTTTATAATTTTTGAATGAGAGTTAGAACAAGTTATGTGGACCCTTCAATTAAATTTTCAAGTAATTTGTCCCAGCTAAATTTTTTTTATCAACATTTATAAAAAAAAAATAAAAAAAATTTGAAAATTTCAATTGTCTATAAATAGCTCAAAAAAAGTCAAAATGTTTTGAAAATTAAATCACGTAAAGAAAATGGCAATCTAAATAACTGGTAAAATTTTCAAGTATTTACGACTTATACTGTTTGAATAACAACAAATATCAAAAATCGTTTGAGGCTAAACCGTTATTTAACGCGGTTTTGTAAAAATTTAAATTTCAAACACTCATAAAATTTTTTTGTCTGAATCCAGTAGAGTTTTTTTTACAGATAATTGAAGAAAAATGTATGGAGAATCTTGTATCAAATTTTCAAAACTTAGTTATAAAAGTAAAAAATTTTACGAATTTTCAACCACAAAATTACTTGCCAATTTTCGCAATTTTGACATATTTCGTATAAATTCGAACTTTAAGCACTTATAAAAAAAAATTGTGACTAACGATTTCGGATTTTTTTTTATCACTTTAAGAACAACTTATAAGAAACCTTGTATTAAATTTTCAAGATTTTCTGGCCGGCCAAAAAATTTTTATCGTTATTTAAAAAAAAAATACTAAAAAAAATTAAAAATTTCAATTGTCTATAAATAGCTCAAAAAAAGTCAAAATTCTTTGAAAATTTACCTATGTATGGAGAACGCTAATATAAACATTTGGTGAAAGTTTCAAGTATTTTCATCTATTAGTTTTTGAGTTATAGCAAAATAAAAAATTCGATTTTGTCGAAAACTGGTTTTGCGTAAAAAATCCCGTTTTTTCCGTCATTTTTTTTATGTTTTTCCAGACTCATTTAAAAAATATTGAAAAATTTTAACTTTTGACCCCCCAAAGTACCAACTAGATTCGATTTCCTTTTCAAAGAGGGGCTGAAGTCCAAAATCGAAGCATTTTTACTGCTCCAAATGTTGTCGTCAGACACAAAAATAAAAAAAAAAAAAAAAAAAAAAAAAAATAAAAAAAAAAACACACATCATTGTAAAATCAATACATTCATCACTCCGTTCAGAATCTAAAAAAATATGTTTCCGCACACGCTATGTTTTTTTAACAAAAATTCCTCCATCATATCGTCAAATAACTGAAATATTAAATAATTAATTAATTAAGTACGTCTGTCCAGATTTCTGTCATACGTAGTGCATCTCGATGTGATTAAGGCTGATAAGTGATAATACGCACGTTGATAGGATTGTAAACACAAGTGAATATAACTTACACATTTTTATACTATATCTAATACTAATATACTACCTGTAGATTATTTAACTAAAAAGCGCGCTGCATGAGAAATAAATATAAAGTGTTTACGGTTTACATTATATATATATATATAATATATATATATATATATATATATATGAATTGATAACTGTTATTATATACCTACATGTTATAGACAAATATATTACAGTGTTGATTTACTAGTTTTTTTTATTATCTACGACGTTTACTGTTTAACTTCTCAAATAATAATGTTCATATTTATTCAGCTATTGCAAATTAAACAGATTTATAATAAATGTCTATAAAATATTCCCAAATCAATAATTCAACTCAGTTAAAAGGAAGACACATTTAGTGGAGAAACACATAATATAATATTGTCGAAAAATTTGTAACAGAGTAAGATAAAAAAATAACCGTGTATAAGCACATATCTCAGTATTTTTTGTTCATCGTTAAGTTAAATATTCAACTAGATAATGATATTCACTTAACCTTAGACAATTTCATTTCTATGTACATAAAACATAAAACCTTCGACAAAAATGAGTTTGTTCAAATAAGGGAATATCGGGACTCCCTCAATAAACCACGGCTATTCGATGATCAAACGTTCATTAAATATTTAAATGGTATGAAAAAACAAAAATAAAGGATATTTTTCGAAAAATTTTTAATTGCAGTTCAATTATATTTAACAATTTCTATGACAAATTATTCTGCTGAACGAGCATTTTCAAAAATAGCACTAAAAATAATAAATTTAGAACTAGTCAGACTCAAGAATCCAATATTTTACTATCTTAAAATTGGGACAAATTATGATTTGTTACCATCGATCGATTTTAATCAAACAATATTGAATTAAAGTTGATAAAAAATAATTAAGATAAGTAACATAATATTATGTACCTATAAATTATTTGTATTAGGTATTTAATTATAGTTTTGATTAAAATAAATATAAGATTAACATAACTTTATGAACAATTTGAATGCTATAAAGTTATATTATTTGTAATTGTTTTTAAATGTTTTACACTTGTATTATGTAACAATTAAAAAAATATTTTAGACGATAAGTAAATTTAAAATTACTAATGAGTTTAATAGTTTAAACATCACTATCATTGACTGTGAACTCTATAATGTTTATGGGTTAAGTATATGTTTTAGTGATGACTTCACTATTTGCCCTAAGGCCCATTTTTCTATAAGTGTATCATTAATACGTTTCAAACTATAAACCGTTCACTAATCACTTTACCTTATCATATTATAATATTATATAATATAAAGTCGAACGAAATTAGTTCGCTTAACCTTATATCAATACAATTGATAAAAATCAAACAATTCTACCTTACAATTAGTATCTAGCTCAAACAAAATGTTCTAAATTATTTTCTAGTATCATAGCGATTCGACAACATTGAACAAGAATTACTTTCTTAAAAAAAAAAATTTTCTATAAATTAAAAAATAGTTATATGTTTACAATTTTACGAACCAAGTTTTGAATACAATGATCAAACTTTATTATGATTCTTGACTAAATTAAACTCATGTCAATAAAAATATTTTTACTAAACAATAAACCATTCAAAAATTGGATTTTCTCGAAATACTTAGGTACCTGATAAATAATTATATGAAAAATACACAATAAAACGTGAGACAAATTATTTAGAATTTCTAGAATAATATATTATTTCCACGTACATAAAATAAAAGTACAAATTATTAATAATAGTAGGTAAACTTAAATGTGAACTTTTCATTTCTATATTATACAGTGTCTTAATATAAATTATATTTTTTTTAATAATAAAACAATTATATTTTGATTCCCTACAAAAACTATTCAATTCTATGTTAACACAATTATGAAAATAAATAATTGATAAACTATAATAATTATTAACGAATGTTATCTTAGATAATATGACCTTTACAGAGTCTATTACTACTTTTACACACATCCGTGAACTACGTATAAATGCTATCAATATATTATTCTGTATAATCAAATTGTCCAAACTATTAAATAAACATAAATAAGTAGTATAAATAAGTAGCCAAGTAAATATCCGGACGGACCGGACGAACGTATTTTAATATTTCACTAATAGCTAATAATTAATTATTATTTATTCATCATAATTATTGTTAGGTACACATTGAAAATAATTATATTTACACATATTTTTCACTGATATAGGATATTTGATATAATACAATAACTTTGTAAAATTTATCATATTGCTCAACTAGTTAGTATTATATATTTATAATATTGCGTTTTTTCATTAATTTATTATCATAATGATAAACATATAATAGTATCCAATGTAAATATACATATATACCTGATTATAACTATATCGGTCGTTAAATATTTGGCTTGCCATTTATGTTTTATTTATAAAGGTAACTCATAAATATTTAAAAATGCAATTTAATTTAATTTAATAAAAATAATAAATCATAGTGACCTCACAAAAAAAACATCATACAGTAGACGAGACAAATGGTAATACTAAGAATTGTGCCTGGAGCATAAAACGAATTTGGCATTAATATAAGCGTAGTAGCTCGACAGGACACCGATAAATTGCGTTTATATACATAAATACCTACCTAATGTGTTTTACTATAATTTTTCAATTTGTACGTTAGATTTGCATTATCGTCATGATGTGATCTTCTGGTGAATCATAATTTATACTATACAGAGCTCTAATTACCTGCACCCATTCCACCGATTACGTCCAGGACCAACGCAAATGGGTAACAAACGCTTCCGGGGCCACTGCAATTTTATTTTTTTGCATATATGTGGCCCGGTCTGGTCTGATGAACTGAGGCCCCAGGTCTTAGGTCAAATATTATACATATTGTCAAAACTGCTACCGCCGCGTAGTCTCAAGCATGTCGAAATAATTGCATGTTGAAATACATATACAGTGTACCCATAGTCTTTATCCCACATGTTTCATACTTGGTTATAAGTCCGGCTACCATGACAAGATCTATGTAATTATTTTTGATTAAAAACTACAATCCTACGAGTTATTGTTTATGTTATTGTCATACCCTTTGTGGATCAGGAAATTAAAAAAATGACTTTGGTAAGTACATATTATAATAGAATTTGAATACCAAGCGTGATCATAGTTTTGGGTATATATTAATAAAAATATTTTAAATATGTAGTCGAATAAACTACCAAACATTTTTTTTGTTTTTATATTTTGTGTGAATCAAAAAAATGTAATTTATTGTTTTACGATGGTCAATTTTGTTTCTACTATACATTTTTACGTAAGTATATGATTTTCAGGCAGATGGATTTAGTTAGGCCATTGGAAAAAGTGTGTTTGGTATGATGTATGAATGTTATGATATATTAGATTTAAAGTAATATTTAAAAATAGAAACCGAATCGTTGTGTTAAAAAATTCAAGTATACTTATCTGATTAAAGCTGTGCAGCTAAACAATAATCACGTGATGGTTGCTTCATTTATCGTACATAGTTGAATATAATATATGATATGAAGTATAACGTTAAGTAAACTTAAAACATTTATAATACATAAATATTACAAATTTTTGCACAGTGACTACAACGTGACTTTTAAGTCCTGGTGATCATCGTTGTTTAATTGTTTGTTCAAGGGCGATATCCATATTAAATACATTACTATATTCGTCAATACAATTAAATGAGTAACATAATACCTTTTTTAAAATGTATTAATGTTAATGCTTACTTTACACATGCTATGATGTATAATTAATAGTAATAAAATTTCTAAAACATAAATATATTTTAATTCAAATTACTAATTATTCAGTAAATACATACACCATAAGTCCTTAATAATTAAGTTCTATAAAAAACAATTTATTCTTGTTTTTCAATAATTCAATTATTTGGTCAGAATCTATAATACTCTAAATATCTTTGTTCGAAGCCATTAGCATAAAACCTTCTAATTTATCTTCGTTCATAGCATTTTTCAAGCGAGATTTAATTACTTTTAAAATTGAAAACGAGCTTTCGCAAGCCACCTACCCAAGTAACGATTTTCAATGATAAAAGTTGATAAATATTTAATTTTAAATAGGTGGCTTCTTATTCAATACCTCACGTTCTTGTTATTTATCTTACCACATAAAATTAATGTGTATTAAATGTGTACAGCTAGTAGAGATTGTTTATTTGTAATTAAAAAAATATATATTTCTATGACAATAATTAAATATTTAAAAATTAATATTTGTAGTTCACTATTTAATAAATAATTATTACAATAATAATTTAAATTTATTTAATAATACGTATTAGTTAAACGATAACTATTCAATGTATTACAATTTATTTTATCTCATAACAATATTAAAAATACCTAGAAATCAATAAATGAGGCCACTTATTCAACCGAAAAGGATGAAGCTCCTATATATTGTAAGTAATTGAACAAATTCTCTTTTTTTGACAATAAAACTAACATTTTAAATGAATTTAATTAATTAAAATTAACTATAGTTTGATTTTAAAAAATACAGCCGATTCTATATATTATGTTTTCCAATTTCCATTATTTTTAATAAATCGTTTATTTCAGGTAAATATTCTTCTAGTTATAAAACTATTATAATTTTACCACAGTTTAAATCTGGAAAAAAATCGCAAAAAAATATAATGTTTACAGACCAATTTCTCTGACTTTAACTGTTTCTAAATTATTTGAGAAATCCATTAAAAAAAGTTAATGTATTTTCTAAATAAACATACATTTTTTTTCACCAAATCAATTAGGTTTTTGCGCAAATATATCTACTAAAGATACCTTAATTAAACCCAAGGTTTATAGATTATACAGGTTGCCTCATAACTATGTAAACAAAGCAATCCCCCGCAGCGCCTTATTACGCATGACGTCATCCGTAGGAGAGTTTCTCGGGCGGCCATAGTTTCTTATGTAAATACAATGGTTAATATTCATACTTACAGCCATACTTGACTGCTAATTAATATGGATTTGTGTTTGACATATGTTTATTATAATGTTATTAACAGGACTCAGAAATTATACCACTTAAAATTTTAAAAATAAGCGCTTAAAAAGCACTAAAAAACATCATTATAAGCATTTAAAAACTTAAATTTGATCAAAAATATTTAATAAAAAAAAACTTTCTTTTTACACAATAAATAAGAAACTAGACATAATTTGTGTATTTTCTTGTATATTATATACTTACCTATACTGTATATAATATATATTATATATAATATATTGACCAATTTTTTTTCGTTTAATTTCAAACTGTGCTAAAAACAATACGTCTTAATATGTCTTTAATAATAATTAAAGACTACAAAAAATATTGAGACAAAATGATTAGGAAACATTTTTAACTAAAAAATCAAAAAAAAAATATCTATATTACAAAAAAAGCGGGTAAGTGAGTATCGCTCTGCTGTACATCAGGGGGTGGGGTGGACCTCGGACTAAGGTAGGTTAAATTTGAATGCAATGATAGGTATCATTGTATACGAAAAACGATTCTGAACGGAGATGATTTGTCAGTCTAGAACAGTGGTTTTCAAACTTTTATTATACATGGCACACCGTACACTTCAAAATATTTTCACGGCACACTGACCTTTTATTTAGATAAACAAAATTGTTTTGAATTAACTATTATTATATATATATTTAATAAGAAATGTGAAATTGATGGGCTAACAAATATTTTTAATTCTTGGACAATAGTTGACACATACCCGCATTTTATTATATCACAATTCAATGCAATCGGTAATTTATGGAAAAACTGCGGCACACTTAGTGAATACTCGCGGCACACCAATGTGCCACGGCACCCAGTTTGAAAACCACTGGTCTAGAATATATTATATAAAAATCGAAAATTATTAATTAGTAAAATGTAATTTTACACGTGTAGTTTTTGATTTCAAATTAAAATTAAAACTTTAAACACTCGTAAAATTTTTTAAATTGAATAATCCTCAAACTTTTTTATAATTATTCTAAGCTTAACTTATGGACAGCATAGTATTAAATTTTCAATTCTTAGCTTTTGATAGTAAAATATTTATAAATTTTTAACTACCAAATAGTGAAAAATATTAAAAAGTCAATATTTGAACTTCAAATGCTAATAAAAAAAAATTGTGCCTATGTATTTTTATAATTTTTGAATGAGAGTTAGAACAAGTTATGTGAACCCTTCAATTAAATTTTCAAGTAATTCGACCCAGCCTAATTTTTGTTATCAACATTTATAAAAAAAAAATAAAAAAAAATTGAAAATTTCAATTGTCTATAAATAGCTCAAAAAAAGTCAAAATATTTTGAAAATCAAATCACGTAAAGAAAATGACAATCTAAATAACTGGTAAAATTTTCAAGTATTTACGACTTATACTGTTTGAATAACAACAAATATCAAAAACCGTTTGATGCTAAACCATTATTTAACGCGGTTTTGTAAAAATTTAAATTTCAAACACTCATAAAAATTTTTTGTCTGAATCCGGTAAAATTTTTTTTACGGATATTCGAAGAAAAATGTATAGAGAACCTTGTACCAAATTTTCAAAACTTAGTTTTAAAAGAAAAAAATTTTACGATTTTTCAACCACAAAATTACTTGCAAATTTTCGCAATTTCGACATATTTCGTATAAATTCGAACTTTAAGCCCTTATAAAAAAAAATTGTGACTAACGATTTCGGATTTTTTTTTATCACTTTAAGAACAACTTATAAGAAACCTTGTATTAAATTTTCAAGATTTTCTGGCCAGCCAAGATATTTTAAAATAAAATACTAAAAAAAATTAAAAATTTCAATTGTCTATAAATAGCTCAAAAAAAGTCAAAATTCTTTGAAAATTTAACTGTGTATGGAGAATGCTAATATAAACATTTGATGAAAATTTCAAGAGTTTATATCGATTAGTTTTTGAGTTATAGCAAAATAAAAAATTCGATTTTGTCGAAAACCGGTTATGCGTAAAAATTCCCGTTTTTCCGTCATTTTTTTAGGGTTTTTCCCGACTCATTTAAAAAATATTGAAAATTTTTAACTTTTGACCCCCCAAAGTACCAACTAGATCCGATTTTCTTTTCAAAGAGGGGCTGAAGTCCAAAATCGAAGCATTTTTACTGCCCCAAATGTTGTCGACAGACACAAAAAAAAACACACATCATTGTAAAATCAATACATTCATCACTCCGTTCAGAATCTAAAAATCAAACTTCACTTTCGAGACATTCTGAAAATACCATTAAAAGTAGAAAAACTGGTCAAAAAAGCAAAAATCGTAAAAAAAAAATGGAAATAAGCATATTTATAAAAAATCGTCTAAAAAAGCAAAAAAAAAGCGCTTTCAAATTTCATAATAGAACGTGTTTAATATGACATGCACTTTCATAGCACTCTACTGCATTTTAAATCAATCCAAAAAATAAGCAAATGCTTTAAGTCACGAGCCCTGGTTATTAGTGTACCTACCTATAATTTTTAATCATACAATAAAATATTTACTGTTTAAGAAAGTAGAAACTAGAAACCTATAGAATTATATGTATATTCAAAGAATACTATTCATTATTCATAATGTTATACTCAACACAATTTACAAATAAAGTGTCGACTGATTATAAACAATTGTAATTATTACTAAATGTGTAAAACTACTAAAACTTTAAACCCAATATTAAAATATGATATTTTAAATTCATTGTATTATCAGTCCTCATACTAATATAAACTAATTTTTAAAGTTTTCAGTTTTCTCATGAATGAGAAATATATTCCAAATCATAATCATAGTCAGAATCAATAATATAATTATTAATTAGTAGAGTTAGGATGTTGATGACCTAAAAACCACACAAAAAAACCATAAAAAAATGCAAAAATGACCTTAAATATTATCTAAAAAACTAATTAATTAAGTGAAAAGATGTATTTATAAATAATAATTTTTATTAGAGATAGGTGCATGATAATGGGTGTAATACTGTAATAGTAATTTAATATACCTATCAATTATAGATTATAATATTAATACATTAATAAATAAAAATAGGTATACATTTATAATTTGTACTAGGTACTTGTCCAAATCCAAAATTAGATTTTAAATAAATTAAATTTATTTCCAAACTTGGGCCTAACACTTGCTCTAAAATCTAAAATTGCCCCACATTGTACAAAAAGCACAAAAAATGACCTAAAAGATGAAAAAATGACTTAAAAATGTTGAAAAATGACATTAAAAACATAAAGTTAAAAAAAAACATTCATCACTTCGTTCAGAATCTAAAATAAAATGCAAAATAAAATTAGAATATTTTGCATCAAGATAGCATGAATCAAATTTTTAGTTAGGACAGCATTGTATAGAATCAAAGGAAAAAAATGCAAAAGTCATCAACATCCTAACTCTATTTATTACTAATATATTCTAATATATAATAAATTAATAAATAATTGTATTGTTTTATAGGTGCTTCTAAAAATGTAATATTTTAATACACATATAATATAATAAATATTTTAAAATAGTTTATTAACATTAACATTTTTTGCAAGATAATTCATTTCATTAATTCATTTAATTTCATAATTTAATATATTATTATACAATTTTTGGGGTTTGTAGACATGGTATATGATGCAATTAATGATAAATGTAATTAATAAATAACAAAAGTTGCAAAAACGAATGAGAAAAAATACAAAAAAAAGATAACAAATAGTAAAACTCGCAAAAACGCACGTATAAACCATGCAAACAATTGGAAAGTCTCCTACGGATGACGTCATGGTCCGATTTCTCCCACTCCCATTTTTTCAGATTTTCGATATGAGGCAACCTTTATAATCTATAAACCTTGAATTAAACCTACTCATTTTATTCATAGCAATTTTAAATTTAGATAAAAAACTTAAAGTACTTGGCATTTTTCTTGATTTTAAAAAAGCGTTTGATTCTATTGACCATGTTTTATTGATTAATAAGTTAGAATTTTATAGCATAAGAGGTATGGTCTTAATTTAATCAAAATTTTTATTCTGAAAGACCTCTAAGTTAGAACTGAAAGTTAAACTAAATGGGCAATTTATAGTCTTTTATCGATAATCGGTAAAAAGGCACTGTAAAATGTATAGAATAGATAGTGTATACTAGCTGTTAAGTGCTCTGTGTCTATCACTGAATGATGTACCTACTATGTCCGCCATTTTTAGCTCACCGATATTGTACGATGTTAATTTTAGCTAGTCATTTTCATTTTTAATCGCAATTTACCGTACTGCTATCTACGACTACTGTGACTAACTTTTTTAATAATAAAATATTCCTGAGTAGTTGATTTCAGTGGCGTCATTTGGGGGATGGCAAGGTGGCCATTAGTCCCCCACCCTTGTCATAAGCGGACCGCTGTCGGACCGAGTATGTAATAGTTTTGGTACGTTTTGTTTCAATTTTTGTAAACACCTTTATACTCATATTTGGTTCAAATATGAAATAAGACATAAGTTGGGGTAAAATCGCTCTCAAAATATATTATCATAATATTATAGTAGCTAATAGCAATGAGTATATAAAATATATACTTAATCATAATAGGTAATATTGACTATTCCTCAACATATTTTTTATGTATTGTTTAGTCATTGTTTTCTCTCAAAAAAAAATGTGTTATTTATTCCTAGAGTAACCATGGTTATCTTAATAACTACTAGTTACTAACCTAGTTTGTATACAATTATGTGAGAAAGCTGTTTTATATTGCAGTATTGAGATAAAAATCTAATGGTAATGTAATTGCTAGCGAGTGGTTTTTTTTTATTTTCATTTTGGCCGGTCAAAACTTTTGGCAACCTCTCAAAAACTGAAATGACGCCACTGTCTGAGTTGCTGACACATGGATAATTGTCACCGGCTTCAGGTTTGCATAATAATATCATTCTCAGGACCGTTCCACAACTTCGTGTTTTTCGATTTAAATCTAAGCTCGCGAGCATACAAATTTTACACATTTTGTCATCGGCGCGAATTATCAAATTCTCGGCATATAGCATATGAACTTAATACTTATACAATATAAATCGAAAAACTATAATTTATAGGTAGTTATATAATTGAATATATTCAAAAATATTTAAAAACTATTTATTAATTCGATATGAATCTTAAAAGTATCTTAAACACATCTTAGTTAAAATTAGAATGAGAGAATAGTAAACAAACTATATACATACTCGTATTATTATACTTAGGTAATTTTTTATAAAGTTACTGTATTAATACAATCCATAAATGGATATACGTCATTTGGTCGTGCGTCAATTCGTCGTTTATCGATGTTAGCGATAATTATTAGTGTATATAGTTGTATATAAGGTTTTAAGTAATGTATTATCAATTTAATATAAAATTCAATGTTTAATAATTAATAATAATATGTATATTCAACATTGCAATTTTAGATTCTCAACGGAGTGATAAATGTATTGATTTTACAATGATATGTTTTTTTTTTGTGTGTCTGTGTCTGTGTACAGCATAACTAGTCGAAATAATGCTTCAATCTCAAAATTTGGGGTTGGTTTCTGTTGGCAAAATGGATATCCTTGGTGCATTATAGAGTTGAAAAATAAAGTTTTAAAAGTTTTCGGCCAAATCGATTTTTTTATATGGTTGTAATTCAAAAACTAATCACTGTAAATATTTGAAATGTTCACCAAATGTTTATGTTAGTGTTCTCTATACACTGTTAAATTTTCAAAGTATTTTTGGTCGGCCAGAAAATCTTGAACATTTAATACAAGGTTTTTTATAAGTTGTTCTTAAAGTGATAAAAAAAAATCCGAGATCGTTAGTCACAATTTATTTTTATAAGTGCTTAAAGTTCGAATTTATACGAAATATGTCAAAATTACGAAAATTTGCAAGTAATTTTGTGGTTGAAAAATCGTAAAAATTTTTTCTTTTATAACTAAGTTTTGAAAATTTGGTACAAGGTTCTCCATAAATTTTTCTTCAAATATCTGTAAAAAAAACTTTTTTTTAAAAACTAAAATTTTTACAAAACCCCGTTAAATAATGGTTTAGCCTCAAAAGATTTTTGATATTTGTTGTTTTTCAAATAGTATAAGTTGTAAATACTTGAAAATTTTACCAGTTATTAAGATTGCCATTATCTTTACGTGATTTGATTTTCAAAATATTTTGATTTTTTTTTTTGAACTGAAGGCATTTGAAATAATCAATTTTTTTTTATTTTTTTTTAAAATAACGATAAAATTTTTTTGGCCGGCCAGAAAATTTTGAAAATTTAATGAAAGGTTTCTTATAAGTTGTTCTTAGTGATAAAAAAAAACCGAGATCGTTATTGACAATTTTTTTTATAAGTGCTTAAAGTTCGAATTTATACGAAATATGTCAAAATTGCGAAAATTGGCAAGTAATTTTGTGGTTGAAAATTCGTAAAAATTTTTTCTTTTATAACTAAGTTTTGAAAATTTTGTACATGGTTCTCCATAAATTTTTCTTCAAATATCTATAAAAAACCTCGACCGGATTCAGACAAAAAATTTTTATGAGTGTTTGAAATTTAAATTTTTACAAAACCGCGTTAAATAACGGTTTAACCTCAAACGATTTTTGATATTTGTAGTTATTCAAACAGTATAAGTCGTAAATACTTGAAAATTTTACCAGTTAATTAGATTGCCATTTTCTTTACGTGATTTGATTTTCAAAATATTTTGATTTTTTTTTTGAACTATTTATAGGCATTTGAAATAATCTTTTTTTTTTATTTTTTTTTTATAAATGTTGATAAAAAAATTTAGCTGGGACAAATTACTTGAAAATTTAACAGAAGGGTGCACATAACTTGTTCTAACTCTCATTCAAAAATTATAAAAATACAAAGGCACAATTTTTTTTTATTTGCATTTGAAGTTCAAATATTGACAAAAATTCGTCAAAATCTTGAATATTTTTCACTATTTGGTAGTTAAAAATTTATAAATATTTTACTATCAAAAGTTAAGAATTGAAAATTTAATACTATGCTGTCCATAAGTTAAGCTTAGAACGATTATAAAAAAGTTTCAGGATTATTCAATTTGAAAAATTTTACGAGTCTTTAAAGTTTAAATTTTTATTTGAAATCAAAAATGCACGTGTATAATAACGTTATACTACTAAATAATTTTCGATTTTTGTTATTTTTAAAAAATTACCATACGTAGGATCTTGAAACTTTTACTTAAATGTTTCGATTTGTTTCAAAATAGAATGTATGACAATATTTAAATATAAATATAATTAAATTAAATGCATTTTTTAAATAAAATATGAGTAATGTTAGTAACATTAAAATAAATAATAGATAATAATCTCACTCGATTACGTGTTTCCCTTCCTCCGAATTATTTAAAAATTTAGCCTTGATTGCATATTTTGTGAGACAATCCTTAATTTTACGTTCAAATTCTTCAAACTCATCCTTATATCTAGCATCAAAACCTTCAGCTGATGTTCCACTATGTAGAGGCAGTCTTGTTAAGTATTCGAATACTTGTATTTAAATACTTTTTTTGTATTTTAAATACTTTTCGAATACTTTCGACCCGTGTATTTTTAAATACTTAAAAAAATACTTTTTTTTGGTATTTTTATTCGAGAATACTAAATACTTTTATTCTAGTGTTCAACTCGAAATTCCAATTACCAATTTTTCGTAATATACTAATTTAGATTTTTTTTCTAAAATATTATTCTATAATGATAATAGTTTTGACTTATGAGAATTTATAAATAAGGTTTCCCAAAACACAAGCAGATAACAGAATGACTGAAACCCCCATCTGCACCTCTCTACCATGGCATACGGGACACTTGTAAGTACTTATTAAAGTATTATAGTATTTAGTTATTGAAACATTTATAAATAAGTTTAAATATTTATACATTTGCATATAGGTAGTGTTAATTATATATTATATATTAATTATTAATAAAAATAACATTATAATATGAAATTTATTGAACTAAAAAAAAAGTATTTGTTAAGTATTTTGAATACTTTTAAAAAGTATTTGTATTTATATTTAAATACTTTTATAATGACTTATTTGAATACGTATTTTAAATACAAATGACACCAAGTATTTAAATATGTATTCTGAATACATTTGAAAAGTATTCTTAACAAGACTGTGTAGAGGTGATCCATTCCGATTAATACGAGCCTGTAATACTTCGTTAGCAGAAATAAAAAATATACGAGACACTGTCTCTCCGAGTGTGCAAACTTTCAGGTCCTTCACCAACAAATCCGCAGCTTTCTTCATACATTCTTTACGCGACTAAAAAATGTATTTATATGTTACATTTTTGAATAACTTTTTTTTGAAATAAGCAAAATAAAACAATCATTATAAAACTTCAAACTTGAAATTGTAAAATGTCGATACATATCTATGTACATATACTTATATACTTATATATACAACACAGTAATTATTTTTAATTATTTGTTTAGAAAAATTTTACAAAAAAAATGCTTTTCTTACGCAGTCTTGTCTACAATACTGGATTAAGGTATTTAATAATAATATTTACTTAAATATGATCATAACATTTACCTCTTCTGAGAACTTTGAAATAGCCGATTCATGTTTGTGATTGAATAATATAAATATATACGGCTTCGATAATTTCGATAAAACTCTATAAAAAAAATTCATCCCCTGGAAAGAGTATAATTTGTATTTTTAGTACTGATTTATAGCTGATTATTATTGTTTAAAAATCTAATTTTGAAATTACAGTTTTATAAATTAAACTAGGTATATAAAATTATATTATAATTAAAACAATGCAATATACAAGGTCTTCTAAAATGCACATAAATAGTGATACATTATTATTGTTATTTTTAATATTTTACTAGGAATGCAATTCCTATTATATTTATAATATAGTGAAACCTTCCTGACAAACATCTCTAAATAGTTGACAACTCTATTATCTAAATAGAGAATGTTTTTTATGAACAAACTACAAATCTACAACTGAACTCTCTGAAGAGAAGACAAAATTTCAGAGAGTATAAGGCACTTAGAGGTTTCAGCAAATTGGTAAATTTCAAGCCAAAAGTACACAAACCTGCCAATGAAAGCTACTGTTATCATATGATCACGTGTCAACAGTGTAGACATTTTTTTCACTTTTGTGTAACAATCCAATATGGATTTTAGTTCATCCTCATTAAACTTAGTAGGACATTCTTTAGTCACATCTAAAAAAATATAATCAAAAAACTATATTTTACGGTATGATACAAAGGAAGTATAATAGTTATTAATAACATATTTATATATTATTCTCATTAAAAAGGCTTAATTTAGAATTATTAAACCGAATTACATTCGATTATCGATCAATTGATTATCGTAAAGTTTTATTTTTGGTTAGAGACTAATTTTCTAGCTTCATTTGTCTTACGAGTGTGAATGAATTCAGACATATTAGACAAGAAAATAATATTTAAATAGTATTTACTACTTTATACCTTAGTATAGTTATTACTTACGTTATTTTGTTTTGTTTTATTTGGCGTTTTGTGTTTGGGTATTATTTTTTTCTTTTTTAATTATTTTAATTCAAATAATTTTTAAAAATGTACATTAAACAATTGGTTGCAAAGAAACCAATTAGTAAACTTCAAAACCGTTTACGTATGAAATGTTTAAGAGCTAAAAATTTTGACTTTACTTGAAATTACTTGAAATATTCTTAGAAAAATCTTAGCTAAGAAATAACTTAGTACTCTTTATAAATACCACTTGTGAGTTAGTGAAAAATATTTACTTAGCAAAGTTGAATATAAGTAAAATCTTAGTATCGTCTATAAATTTGGCTATATATTTACAAATTACTATTATTTTTATTTGTTTTTTTTTTTATGCAATGTGACAATTTTTATAAATTAATAAGTTTTTTAATATATTTTAGGCTCAGGTAATAAATTAGTAAATTATAATACAAAATACTTATCTGCTAATTTAATTTAAACTTACTAAAAAATAATTTTATTAGTACTCAAACTATAAAAAAACTATTAAATAACTATTTTTTTTTGGGGGGGGGGGGGTGAAAAGCCAAAAATTAGTAACTTAGATACCAGATACGAGAGAATGACAGTCGTCACCGTTGTTGCACAAACTATTCGTCAGTATATATTACCTATTATAATATAATACTTAGCTTTCCGTCAAATAATGAAATTAAAATTATAAAAAAATAACGAGGTAATGATCTATTATTATTAGATAGTAATACACTAATAAATATTAACAAGATACGAATATGAAACGGAAGTAAATAATAAATGCAAGTTATTGATCTTCTGGCTCAATAACAATAAAATATAACAGTGTAATATGCAGCTATTACATATATTTTTTATGCGATTGCTTATAAAATAAAATATTAATGCATAGAAATATAATAGCTCTTTTGGCTCAATATATATTATAATAATGCAGTGTCAATAATAATAAAATAAAAACTCACAAATTTGTCGGTGCACTGCTGGCCAGCTGCAACCTGTATCGCTATATAATAATTACACACACACTGACACACTTACAAAACTGAAAACACTAAGATATATATAATAAAAAATGTGGCGATTTGCGCCTATATTATATTAAAAAAATATGTACAAAAGAGTGGCGATTCGCGCGCACTTGTAATATAATTAATACTTATTAGTAGTGACGATTCGCGTTCACACAATTGGGAATATAATAAATATGACGATTTGCGTACACACGATATTATACAATAAGGCAACGATTTGCGCTTGCAAGTGTTAACTCCGCATTGACAATACGGAAGAATTTTATCAGGTCTTTTGTACAAACGACGGTACGAGCGAGACTGACGAAGATTACGGCGGCCGTGTTAAAAACTGTGTTTAAAAATTGCGTTAAAATTTACGTAATACAAGTTATATAATTCACGCGACAATAATAATTATAATACACAAACAAATATAAATATAAAAATAGTGGCTGATGCGCGTGAGTGAGTGTGAATCGATGGTGGTGGAATTCTTACAAACTAATGCTGAACAGCATTGCTGTTGCGAGCACGGCGGTGAGGGCGCGTGAACATATTTTTTTGTCACGCCTGCACCGAAAGTTTTATTTTCGACCACGGTTGAAGCGTTCGAAAGCGTCCTTTTTCCGTTCAGCGGGCGGTAAAGTGGAAATCCCCAAAGTGCCGGGCGGAAAAGAGGAAATCCCCAAAAGTGCCGGGAGGAAAAAAGGAAATCCTCAAAAGTGCCGGGCGGAAAAGAAGAAATACCCAAAAGTGCTGGCCGCCGGACGCGTATCCCCTGCACAACCAGAAACTAAAATGTATACCTAACATGGTTCTTACAAAACATAAACTTTTGGTTACATCTTAAATGTATAGTATAACCTCCTTGCATGACGCATAAACATTTAAACATATTTTATTTGCACTGTTCCTAGATAAGTGCGTCGTTAGTAAGTTTGTAGAATAGTCTATAATTGTTGCATAGATCCCTGCATAACCTTTTCCATGAACGCAGGGGCGTGACAAAAAATAGTATATGTGGCTCGCGCGGGAAAGCCATTTCAGTCTTGGGCGAAATGCGGCACACAACGCCCGCGACTGAAATGGCTCATTTCCCGCCCTTGCCACACAATATACTATATTATTACGCCGAAATATTTAAAAATAAACATTAATATGAACGAAAATATGGGTATTTACTATTTTTCATAAGTATTAAAAAAAAAAATAATTTAAAAAAATTACAACATTTTTATAATTTTCATACAACATGATATAAACTAGATTTATGAGAATACAAAATAAAACATTATGATATTATGCAAAATAGCAACACTAAAAAACTAAAATATTTAAAAAAAAAATATTATAAAATTTCTTTTTTTGAGTCCCTGGTGCATAAAACATATGTATAGCTCACTCTGCTATTATTATCTGTATCCTATAATAATTTGCGAATGCTATAAAATCCGAGCCCTGCTCATAACACTGATGAATGGTTACTTTGGTAAGAAACCACCCACCAAACAGAATCAGCAAAACACGTGGTCCAGAACAATACTAAGATTCGCCGTACCAAAAATACAACTTATCAACAGCAGAAATCGGGTGAACAACGTCTTAACTCATTCGCGTCAACCATTCTACAAACTTCGTGAGTTGGTTATAATAGGCCAGCTATATGTTTTACCCCCCCCCCCCCCCCCCCCAAATTATTGTGATCCCACAAAATATTACTTGTAAAATTCGAAAGAATTATTAAAAAAATACGACAGTATGATTATAAGAATTAATGTAACCGATAAATTGTTATTGTATATATTTATAATTATTTCTACAATAATAAAAACAGCTGACATTTTATCAATCAAATAGAGTTGGAGTTTTGTTACAATACTAAATATTTTATACACGATACAATAATTAAAATTTTTTAAATAAAATGGAGAGTTCGCACTGATGTATTGTACAGATTTAGAATGTACCTACAGCAGAAGTAGCCAACCTACGACACGCGTTGTCGAATTTCAATAGCACGTGATAAAATTGAAATTATTAAAAATGATAAAATGATTAAAAATTATAAAAAACTCAAAGATACAAATTATATACATTTTTAAAATTATAATTACAAAAAAAAGGTGTGCTTACTTAATAAAATAATATATAATAAATCAGTCACTTTTTTTCATCCTTAGAAAATTTTATTTCCTTTGGGCACGTGAAAAATTTTCAATTTTCAGGTCACTGCAATGCTATAACAATATAATTGATATAAAATAATATAATATAATATAATATAATCGTATTAAATATAACTTAAATTAGAAACATTGCTTGCAATGCAAAGATGATGTTTTCTTCTATTTTTTACTAAATATACTATGTATAGGTATAATGTATAATATAATATATATAAAAGTATTTTTTAGCTAAAACAATAAATTTATTAATATATCTAATTTTAGACAGGTATATTAAAATTATAATATTATTTTATTGACTGATTTAGATATAATATAATAGGATTAGGATACTTGAATACTTCATATGTATAAACAAAATACACATACATTATATATTTGGTATTCTGGTTGATGTAAAATAATGAGTGTTAATATTAATTAGATATTTCTATTAGAGAACACTCGCACTAATAACGATTACATTACAACGGGTGCACAGAATCATAGATTTTCCGACGCCCAGAACGTTACATTTCAGGCATTCGACAGTCTCGGTGCGCGCGATGTGTTGTCGGCAGTTTCGTTGTGACGGCGCTACTCCTTAGCGGCAACAAAAGTGTACGATAAATTAATATTATAATATTAATACAAATTACAATATACCGATGAATTTCGGAACAATCATATACACAAGGAACGTCACACGTGACTATATCATAGAACTAAAATAATACTTAAATTACTGAAATAAAATAAAATTGTATTTATTGGCAAATATAACAGTAGGTGTACACATAAACACATACGAGTGTTACTTAAACAACAAAAAACGAACCGCAGTTTTTCTTCATACCGATTTTCATTACAACATACTAATCATAGTACCAAATAATCGATCTAATTACGTGGTTGAGTTAAAATTTAGATTCTTCGTCTGCTCTTCTTTATATCCTCTTCTATTAACAACTTAAAAAAAAATTGTAATTAGAACACACTGCGTTTGATTTAAGCAATGTACAAAATATATATATATACTTTGTAAATTATGTTTTTTTTAATTGATACCATAGTCCGTTTATATCCGTTTTCTATAATATCATTATTGTGTCATCGTCATAATGGAATGAAAATTAATCGATTTAGCAATGAAATACCAAAGTGCTAAAATGTGCGTTTGCGTACGTGTGTGAGTGTGTGTGTGTGTGTGTGTGTGTGTCGCCTATAATCACACAATCACACACACTAATGATAATTTAGTAATTTACTATGCATGCACCGCTACGACCCGCATGCGGGGAAATCTTTTTATTGCCTATACACACATCCTTACAAACAGAATACGTTTCAAAGATTTTTATTTTATACGACCAAATATATTTTCAATTACAGTGTATCATACAGATCCCAAATCATTGCGTAATAAAATGTAGGTTAGGAACCGTTATAAAACCCAAACAATCGTAACTATATAATATTATATACAGTAACAACGGACAATATGTTTAGAAACCTAATATGTAAAATTACATATTATAATTATCTTGTAAACTGGATAGCATGTACATTGTACCTGCATGTTTTTTGTTTTTTAGAGTGCTAATGAGTATTTATTCTAAACTCCGAATTTATTACCAATGCTTTTGATATTTGTGGTATCTTATCCCAGTCAAATGTAATTATCAACGATAATGGAAATTAATTTAATGTTTTAATTTTTTGTATACACACACTGCGTCTTTTTAGTAGGTTATATTTAATATTATATCCATAGAACTCCTTATAAGGTCTATGATTAAACCGTATGCTTATCAAATAAAATGTTCGAATTAAATATTTTCAAATTTCCAGTACATTTTTCTGAAATATTATGATAATATGTATGGAAATAAAACATTGATATAGAATATGAAACATTAAGCTATTTTTAAACAAACAAATTAATTGCTTCTAATGTCTAATTGAATTATTCGTAATTTTGTTATTTTCGAGTAGATGATGTGGTTGTAATGTCATGGGCTGGCTTGGTTGACATCCAATCTAAGCGATGAATAACAATATATTTATAAAAAATGTAAATCATCCATTTCGAATTTCATGTAGTGGGCTTTCGGTACATAACGGAATATTTATATTATTACCAATTTTGACGTTACAGATTCGGTTTTAGATTTTTAGATTAAGTTAAAATATATAGTTTAAGATTTCAGTCTTATCGGTAATCCTATAAGAATTTATGGGCCAAATACGATAATATTTGTCATACGCAAATTATTTTACGAGCCGTCTGAATCACGCCGTTTTTGTTTATTATCCATCATTGATATATTATTATTTTAACGTAACGTGTTTTCAATGACAGATTAAAATAATGTTTTGGAAAACTGCAGACGTTGTTTTTGTTTTGTCAATCAACTTGTTAAAATATTTATTGTATGTTCAGAAATGTGACATCGGGCACGACCTTTTCCGTGCAGACTGCAGACACGTCGTACACCCATTTTCAAAATTATTACTATCAACTGTCGAGTGCAGTCCGTGTCTTATTCAACCGTTTTGCATATTGTACCTATACTATAACCATTAATATATATATATAAGTGTGTTAACAACGCTTTAAAGTATACATGCACATATTATGATAATAAATATTAAACAGGATAAATGTCGATCGTAGGTACTCGGCGCGAGTAGGTGGTCAACACATGTCTCAACGTATTTTCGCATTAGCCACTGGATCGCAACCGAAAACTGGCGCCGGACCCTATACATCATACACATGTATGTTATATATATAATATATTAAAATAACACGCTGAGACATTATCAAGAAATACTCTGACTCGACGAAATTACGTGTACGTGTAATAAAATGATATATATATATATATATGTATTATATATACCGCACTGGCCGATCTCATTCGACGAAACAACTATGACCGAAAACCTAGTTGAAAAATAAAAGATAAATAATAATCTGTCAGTATAGAAATTCCATTATAAACGAGATTAATTAAGGCCAAACTGAAATCAGTCTTTTTCGATTTAACTTTGATGACGACACGGATTTGAGCACGGTATATACTATAATATAAGAATGATACTCACAAATAAAAAAAAAATATGTTTCCGCACACGCTATGTTTTTTTAACAAAAATTCCTCCATCATATCGTCAAATAACTGAAATATTAAATAATTAATTAATTAAGTACGTCTGTCCAGGTTTCTGTCATACGTAGTGCATCTCGATGTGGTTAAGGCTGATAAGTGATAATACGCACGTTGATAGGATTGTAAACACAAGTGAATATAACTTACACATTTTTATACTATATCTAATACTAATATACTACCTGTAGATTATTTAACTAAAAAGCGCGCTGCATGAGAAATAAATATAAAGTGTTTACTGTTTACATTATATATATATATATAATATATATATATATATATGAATTGATAACTGTTATTATATGCCTACATGTTATAGACAAATATATTACAGTGTTGATTTACTAGTTTTTTTTATTATCTACGACGTTTACTGTTTAACTTCTCAAATAATAATGTTCATATTTATTCAGCTATTGCAAATTAAACAGATTTATAATAAATGTCTATAAAATATTCCCAAATCAATAATTCAACTCAGTTAAAAGAAAGACACATTTAGTGGAGAAACACATAATATAATATTGTCGAAAAATTTGTAACAGAGTAAGATAAAAAAATAACCGTGTATAAGCACATATCTCAGTATTTTTTGTTCATCGTTAAGTTAAATATTCAACTAGATAATGATATTCACTTAACCTTAGACAATTTCATTTCTATGTACATAAAACATAAAACCTTCGACAAAAATGAGTTTGTTCAAATAAGGGAATATCGGGACTCCCTCAATAAACCACGGCTATTCGATGATCAAACGTTCATTAAATATTTAAATGGTATGAAAAAACAAAAATACAGGATATTTTTCGAAACATTTTTAATTGCAGTTCAATTATATTTAACAATTTCTATGACAAATTATTCTGCTGAACGAGCATTTTCAAAAATAGCACTAAAAATAATAAATTTAGAACTAGTCAGACTCAAGAATCCAATATTTTACTATCTTAAAATTGGGACAAATTATGATTTGTTACCATCGATCGATTTTAATTTTTAATCAAACAATATTGAATTAAAGTTGATAAAAAATAATTAAGATAAGTAACATAATATTATGTACCTATAAATTATTTATATTAGGTATTTAATTATAGTTTTGATTAAAATAAATATAACATTAACATAACCATTGATTATAATTATAAATATTTATAATCAATGACATAACTTTATGAACAATTTGAATACTATAAAGTTATATTATTTGTAATTGTTTTTAAATGTTTTACACTTGTATTATGTACCAATTAAAAAAACATTTTAGACGATAAGTACATTTAAAATTACTAATAAGTTTAATAGTTTAAACATCACTATCATTGACTGTGAACTCTATAATGTTTATGGGTTATGTATGTTTTTGTGATGAGGAACATTTCACTATTTGCCTAAGGCCCATTTTTCTATAAGTCCGGTCCTGTGTACAGTGAGTACATATTCAATTATTATTTATCATTAATGCGTTTCAAACTATAAACCGTTCACTAATCACTTTACCTTATCATATTATAATATTATATAATATATAGTCGAACGAAATTAGTTCGCTTAACCTTGTATCAATACAATTGATAAAAATCAAACAATTCTACCTCACAATAATTAGTATCTAGCTCAAACAAAATGATCTAAATTATTTTCTAGTATCATAGCGATTCGACAACATTGAACAAGAATTACTTTCTTAAAAAAAAAAATTTTCTATAAATGTAAATATAGTCAACAAAATAGTTATATGTTTACAATTTTACGAACCAAGTTTTGAATACAATGATCAAATTTATTATGATTCTTGACTAAATTAAACTCATGTCAATAAAAATATTTTTACTAAACAATAAACCATTCAAAAATTGGATTTTCTCGAAATACTTAGGTACCTGATAAATAATTATACGAAAAATACACAATAAAACGTGAGACAAATTATTTAGAATTTCTAGAATAATATATTATTTCCACGTACATAAAATAAAAGTACAAATTATTAATAATAGTAGGTAAACTTAAATGTGAACGTTTCATTTCTATATTATATAGTGTCTTAATATAAATTATATTTTTTTAATAATAAAACAATTATATTTTGATTCCCTACAAAAACTATTCAATTCTATGTTAACACAATTATGAAAATAAATAATTGATAAACTATA
The DNA here is from genome assembly GCA_020882235.1 of Schizaphis graminum. Classification (NCBI taxonomy): domain Eukaryota; kingdom Metazoa; phylum Arthropoda; class Insecta; order Hemiptera; family Aphididae; genus Schizaphis; species Schizaphis graminum. Next base: position 13,200,821 of record CM037033.1, on the reverse strand, counting down.
ATAATTATTTACGAATGTTATCTTAGATAATATGACCTTTACAGAGTCTATTACCACTTTAACACACATCCGTGAACTACGTATAGATGCTATCAATATATTATTCTGTATAATCAAATTGTCCAAACTATTAAATAAACACGATAAGTAGCCAAGTAAATATACGGACGGACCGGACGAACGTATTTTAATACTTCACTAATAGCTAATAATTAATTATTATTTATTTATTATAATTATTGTTGGGTACCTACACATTGAAAATAATTATATTTACACATATTTTTCACTGATATAGGATATTTGATATAATACAATAACTTTGTAAAATTTATCATATTGCTCAACTAGTTAGTATTATAAATTTATAATATTGCGTTTTTTCATTAATTTATTGTCATAATGATAAACATATAATAGTATCCAATATAAATATACATATATACCTGATTATAACTATATCGGTCGTTAAATATTTGGCTTGCCATTTATGTTTTATTTATAAAGGTAACTCATAAATATTTAAAAATGCAATTTAATTTAATTTAATAAAAATAATAAATCATAGTGACCTCACAAAAAAAGCATCATACAGTAGACGAGACAAATGGTAATACTAAGAATTGTGCCTGGAACATAAAACGAATTTGGCATTAATATAAGCGTAGTAGCTCGACAGGACACCGATAAATTGCGTTTATATACATAAATACCTACCTAATGTGTTTTACTATAATTTTTCACTTTGTACGTTAGATTTGCATTATCGTCATGATGTGATCTTCTGGTGAATCATAATTTATACTATACAGAGCTCTAATTACCTGCACCCATTCCACCGATTACGTCCAGGACCAACGCAAATGGGTAACAAACGCTTCCGGGGCCACTGCAATTTTATTTTTTTGCATATATGTGGCCCGGTCCGGTCTGATGAACTGAGGCCCCAGGTCTTAGGTCAAATATTATACATATTGTCAAAACTGCTACCGCCGCGTAGTCTCAAGCATGTCGAAATAATTGCATGTTGAAATACATATACAGTGTACCCATAGTCTTTATCCCACATGTTTCATACTTGGTTATAAGTCCGGCTACCATGACAAGATCTATGTAATTATTTTTGATTAAAAACTACAATCCTACGAGTTATTGTTTATGTTATTGTCATACCCTTTGTGGATCAGGAAATTTAAAAAATTACTTTGGTAAGTACATATTATTATAATAGAATTTGAATACCAAGCGTGATCATAGTTTTGGGTGTATATTAATAAAAATATTTTAAATATGTAGTCGAATAAACTACCAAACATTTTTTTTGTTTTTATATTTTGTGTGAATCAAAAAAATGTAATTTATTGTTTTACGATGGTCAATTTTGTTTCTACTATACATTTTTACGTAAGTATATGATTTTCATGCAGATGGATTTAGTTAGGCCATTGGAAAAAGTGTGTTTGGTATGAGTTATGAATAATGTTATAATATATTAGATTTAAACTTTAAAGTAATATTTAAAAATAGAAACCAAATCGTGTTAAAAAATTCAAGTATACTAATCTGATTAAAGCTGTGCAGCTAAACAATAATCACGTGATGGTTGCTTCATTTATCGTACATAGTTGAATATAATATAGATATGAAGTATAACGTTAATGGAAACAATAAAGTCTTTGACGAATCATTTTAATTTTGTAACATCGCCCATAAATCCATAAATATTTTATATACAACGGTTATTGATTATTTTCTTCCTCAATTCACTAGGAATCTAACAATATAATGCAGTTTATGATAAAATATTTATTATTTATATTATATTATGCACAAAAGTAAATAGAAGTATTACTCTCGGATTTTTCATAGCAAAAGAAGAACCACCTGTATGCGAATCATGTGGTATTATTGTATTACGTTTACACTAAAACACCTATTATATAAGAATGGAAACGTTACATAAACAGGATCGACTGTACTGTAAGTCCTCGAAGCTGAATTCGGACAAAGCCCGAACAACAAAACGAGAAAATATTGAGGTTTTTGAAATCAACTATAGTATATTATAATATATTCAACAAAATATATTATAATTATTATAATAGTATTGTAATTGACATATCGACATATCGTAAATAATTTAACCCATGTTAATTATTTTTAATTAACACTTATCTGTATAGTTATAGTAACTAATGGACTTTGATGGCGAGTTGTTTTTTAAAAATCAATAAATAAAAAAAAAAAAAAAATAGCAAATAGGTATGCCGGTATATATTATAATATTGATTTTAGTGAAATTTTAATACACTTATATATCTTATATAGATAAATAAAACTGATATAGGAATAAACTCCGCCAACACATACCAATAATAATAGTAATTAGTAATGTAATGTTTTACGGTAATAAAAATCTTTGTACGTATATATATATTATAATATATAAGACATAGTACTAAGTATAAGGTCGATAGGTACACTTGTGTATTATAATATGTATATTGTATAAAGGTGTGTGTACCTACTGGCGTATTTATTATAATGTATATAGTATATTATTATTATTATTGCCTGCCTCGCGTCTAAATAATATATTAATTACGATTTTTCGAAATTAACGACGACGCGATAATTTCGCGCGCGACGTTTTAATATTATACCTACCTGATAATAATAATAATAATAATATGTAAACCAATTTGCTGCTGCAAGTATATTATAATAAAACTCATGTCGAGTCGCACTTCTCGTTACCGCGCGCGCGCTCGACGATATAATATTAATATATATATATACCTATGTGTGTGTGTGTACACTGCTGCAGCAATGTACATAATATAATATTGTAATTTATATAATATATTAAAATATATAGCCGGCGGACAAGTGCCATTATAAATAATAATATAATATAATAAAATACGCGCGCGGTAAACATTACATATTATTATATTATTATTATTAACGCGGCGTGTAATGCATAATAAAAATGTGTAGTACAAAGCGAAACAAAAACAAAACTGGTTTTAATTAGATTTTCATCGAAAAACGAATTTATTACGAGCGGCGGCGGCGACGAGTTTCACCCGTGTACCTATATAATAGTATACCATATATATACCTATTATAATGTAGGCACAACCACCGCGCGGATATAACATAGTATTTTCCGCGTAACCACCTAACCTATAATACGTATACCGTGTTCGATGTCATATATACGCGCGGGTTTTTTAATCGACACATCTCATCGTCCCCGCGCTGGTTTACTGCGGCGATTTTTTTTTTATGCGCGTACAGAGATATACATGTAGATACCTGTATGTGGACGCCCGGCCGTATTGGACGCGTTTTTTTTTTTCTACACTCTTGAATACGAAAAACTAATTAAGAGCCAACCACCTGCTGCGAACCGCGTATTAATTGATTTCCGCGAGCGGTGGCAATAAACACGTGTACGTTATAATGTGATTATCGTATGTAGACCTATAACGACGTTATGTCCGCAGCAACTCTCTCTCTCTCTCTCTCTCTCTCTCTCTCTCTCTCTCTCTCTCCGTCTGTTGTCTTGTTGTGCTCTACGCGTTTTGTTTTTCACGCGTCGAGTTTTTATTAGTCGGTCGGTCGATCGATCGATCGATTGTGTAATGTGTTATAATATATTATATCATTATTGTCGAATAACGTTTATTTTTTCGTTTACACCGGCGGCGGCGGGATTCGGGCCGGTGGTGTGGCGGTGACCCGGTCACCGGGGTGGGCAAGCTGCAATATTGTAATATTATAATTTTTCTCGTGTTTAATATTATAACGGCGACGATTAACTATTATGACTGCTATTGTAGTAAACTCAATGAAATAATAATGTTCCAATGTCGAGCCCTTCGACTATCCCCTATAGCCACACGCACCGTCAAATTATACTTCCAACGACACGCTCCACGAAAACACGAACTTCCGTAATTAGTGCGATCAGCGATGTATAACCAAACCCAATTAAAATTATTTTTAAATTGTCTCCTCGTATAGGACGTCATAATCCTCCAATTGCAAACCTATCGGGTGTTCCAATAACCTCGCATAGTCATGATAATTAGATTTATTTAGAAACGTATTTAGTTCATGCTCGTGTCCATTCAATAAGGATCAATATTTAGGCAATGTGAAATCTCGTCGCTTAATACTGTATAATATAGTATATACTTACCCACTGTTTCATAAATGTTATTATTTTGAATATGTAGGCACTATACAATAAAGGGACAGAAGGAGTGTCAATTCTAAGCACAAAATATTACACAAGTGTCTCTCCCGTACCGAGTTCCTAAATCCGCCACTATACCTTCATATATAAGCAGAATTTTACTGTATAAATCCTCCGAAATAACGACGTATAGAAATATAGAATAATATATTGGAAGGTCTTCGGCGTTCACTAAAATTGTATAATACTACTTGAAATGCCAATGTATATCATTTCGATTGAGGATATTTAAGTATTCGCAGAATAATTAACTAATTCGCTTTTTGGTTACCGCCAATATATAATGGACATGCCACTGGATTCATAAAAACCAATACCGTATGGTAAAATACAGCACATTAATCTTATACATGTAACATGTGTTATATAGATATATATATATATATATATATATATATATATATATACACAAGCGGTTTGTCGCGTGTTAACACACAAATCACTAAAATGTTGCACCCTAAAAGACGTCGACATAATATAATATCTTTTAGACAATAATATTGAATCACGGACAACACGTGCAATTCATTAATAAGATCTCCGGCATATTATGTCGTAAAGGTTAGCGTTGTGCACAGTACAATCAAGCGCCACTTGTCCACTTAAAAAGACTTTAATTATGCGTACAACATAATTTCCCACTCCTTACGGACTACGGTTATTACGTTGCTGCAACTATAAAACCTAATTATTACCTAATTATGATTATCGTACATAAAAACTGGCCAACCGCTGCAAGTAAATACATGGTCACACTAATAACATAATTGATTATTATAAATTATGTATTATGTCGCATTAGTTTTTTGAATAATATGTACATTATAGTTTATTCTAATCTAACCACACGCACATTTACATAATATAACATCTAGTCAATATGGATGTATTTATTTGCGGATACTATAATATATGCAGACTGCGATACAACTTTTTGAAAAAATCAATCGCCTATTTTATTTGATTTACACTTATACGTTTTACGAATACCGCAAAAGAATTTAATGACGATTTTATATGTAAACAACGTCATTGTGACAAAAATTTAGTTTTCGTTTATATATAGTAGTCAAATGCCAATAAAGGGGGCTATACAGTATACACATGTTGTTTTTGAGGCCCATCATAAATTACAGTGAAAATGTTTCATAACATGTGTATCGACTCACAGATAAGTAGTGTATGAGGCCACTCAAATTTTCAATCTTAAATCTCCCATGCACTGATACAGCCACTATATAATCTGAAAAAAAAATGTATTTATTGCCATACAGCCCGACATATATACATGTCATAAATATATGCATTTTCGTATTAGGAAAATATATATTTGTATATATGTTGTACTCGTATATGCATATTTTTCGAAACAAAACTAATTCTTAAATAAGTCTTAGATTTGTAATCTTCGTTGCGTTTGGCGTTTTTACTACATGCTGATCTGAAAAAAAAAAAATTACTGCTCAAGAAACTACGAAAAATGTACTATAATTATGAAAATGTATGAGGAATAGGTTAAAAATAAAATTTTTAAATTTCAGAAAGTGAAAAGGGTTTCGGTTTTATCACCTATAGGGGAGAGTGGGGTAATACCGCCTCGTGGAGATGTATATACACTGCAGAAACAAACATATATATTATTGCAAAACGACGTTGGCGTCTTATCGTGTATACACATATTCAACTCTGATTTACCTATACATATACGCGAGTTATACCGCGGTTATATATTTTATTAGATATATACGTAGTTATAATATTATGATTTATACGATTATACATACATACACTGCAGTCTGCAGAGAGTCGCGTACCTGCAGCACTCTGCCGTGGATATATATATACGCCTCCGCGGCGACGTATAGTATATTGAAATCTATCCATCATCGCGGCGGCCACCGCGTAGGCATACACATTACACAGGCACGCTATAGCTGTAGTACCATCATACGTCGGTCTTGACGTACCGCGAGGAATGCTGCGGAGACTCGCGGTATACCCATACATTATATTATTTATTATTATTCTCGTTGTTGTTATTATGCGCCCGCGCGTCGGTAGCCGCGTAGCAGCCATACCGGCCGGGTACGTTGTACCCGCCGTGCCGCGGTCGTTATTGCGGTAAATCGTATATTATATTATACGCCTAATTATTGAGCCCCGGGTGATGAGATTAGAGAGAAATGGAACGAGTGAGAGAGTGGGTGAGCACGAGAGAGTCGATCGTAATATTGTGTCGATACGTCACTCGTCACTCATCGTCGTGCACACACACGACAGCGGAGGCAGAATAATATAACGCGTATAATAAATAATAAAATATAACGTACCCACAATAATAATAAACGACGACCACGACAGCGGTAGACGACGGTAATGGGAAAATGGCTACCGGAATTATTGCTGTTGTCGGCTGGAGCGGTATACATATTATTATATGGTAAACGATGGCGATTTTTCATGCCCCCCGGTGCCGCCACCGGTGCTGCAGCAGGTCCCACTCGTCGTCGTGTCGTCGTCGTCAACGTCGGATTCCGCCGCTATCTATGGGTAATAGTTATTATTATAATAATAATATATTAATAATGTTTAATATATTTTGTACACGGTATTATTATTACTACTATTACTATTACTACTACTATTATTATTATTATTATTATTACCTATATACTATTTTTAGTGTTTTCGCTCCATCACCACAACACAACATACACACACACACACCTACACGCGTAGTATAAGCGCATTACACACTCGGTCACTCGAATTATATTAACAGCTACCTACTTACTTTATACTCATTGCGGCGCTGCTACCGTAAGTCGTAATATATTATAATGTATTTTAGACAATATAATATATTATGCCGCCACGGTGAACGGTCTCTCGTAATAATAATTCGTTCACTAAATTACCAATTATCACGTCGCGCTCCCGTAAAATCCCGCACGCCGCACACGTCATAATATCCGTGCCTACATGTACATGTATACGCGCAAGTACCTATACATAATAATAATATAACATATTATATTAAATAATATATGATGTGTATACCACATTTAGCGTGTAATATGTACGACGACGACGACATGTTAGAAGATATACCATCAGACGTGTACAACACGAGTACCAAGCTGTTGGTAAATGTACACGAATATTACACTATTATATTATAATATACACTATACGAGAATATTAAGAGTGTGGTAAAACATTGACCGCCGGCGATATAGCTAAATATAGCAGTGTTTCATACACGACCGCGACACGTTTTACTAGTACTTAAGCATTTTACCGGGGCTATATAATAATATATGATGCACTATGTACCTGTATGTATACCGTGTACAGGCCACTGCAGGGTAGGTACCTCACCTGTAGTCATCGGCGGCGCGACTCACTCATCGCCGCATGCAGTTTGTCACGGCGACAACAACTCATTTTCTCTCCAAACTTATTTTCGAGTAGCGATTTTGTCAAATGTTTACTGGGCCAGCAGGGAGTAACGCTTTTTAGATTTTGCGGGAGTCGAACAGACGATCAAATTAGTGAGATAGGTAGGGTTTTACATAAACGAGAACAAACATATAGAGTGACACTGTGATCCTTCTGGGGTGATTGTTTTATTAAAGATAGTAATACTTACTATCTCGAAAGTATTAACGTTTATGGACATGTTATTTTTTCATACCTGCATAGTGTTAAAGCTTAAAGCCACAGCAAAACAATATTAAAAAAAATATTACCATTACTATTTTTACCGATTTTATAATAATTTACTTTTTTGAATAAAAATGGGTATTTAATTTATTAAACAGAATCAATTCAAATGGTTGGTAGTAATCAGTTAATATTTTTAACTTTAATGTTTATAAGTACTAATTATAACGTATAAACTTTAAACTATAATTAACTAAGTAGGTATGCAAAAAAAAAATATTCTGTTTCGGAGTTTGTTTGCTGTCTGCCTGTCTATTATCATCCGAAAAAATAAAATAACTTAATAATCTATAATTATACAAATAGTAAAAATATTTTTAGTTGTTATTTAATTATTTCGAATTATCCTAAAATAAATAATTTCAATGATTATTGTCGCCAATGGCGCGGCGTAGCCAGGATTTTTTTTAGGGGGGTTTTTTTTTAGTAATAAAATAAAATAAATCTACAACCGTGTTGAAATAATAAAATAATTGAATGATAATGATTATTATCACCAGTGCAGTCGATAACGTGATTACGGCATAATAGAATACATTTCACCACGAATAAATTATTGTATTTCACATTATATTTTTGATAAAAATACGGCTGAAGGGGGGGGGGTTCAACACTCAAACCCCCCTGGCCACTGATTGTCGCTTTTGAAAAATTGAATGATTTGCTTTTAAAATAATCAGCTTGTATACATAAAAGTTACACACGCGCACTCAAATCGTATAATTATATTATTATATTGTCATTTTTATTTATTTTTAATGTAAATAAAATATAAAACATCTATTTCTAATTATTTTTTTCAATTTGACGCAACACTCAACGCACTTCTCGGTAATTTCGTATCAACCGGAAATAAGTTTAAAATGTTTTTACTTTTCTTTGTTGTGCCTATTATTCATTAATCCAAATTAAATAAAAAGGTACTCCTACTTGTTTTCGTCGTCCTTGACAGTTCTGCATTATCTTTGTTTATTTTCTCTTACATTAGGTAGGTAGGTACTAATGTACTATACATAAATTACTGCAAAAATGATTTCGTAAATGTATAATCCGTTAAAAATAGAAATTTAGTTGACTATATATATTCAAACTTAATATATGCGTCTAGTGCGTGTCTCAACCACTCAACTGTCAATCTGCAGTTATGAACAATATAAAAGCAATAAACATTTTTTACTAACCTATGGTCTATAATGGTATTGTTTTGAAATTATGTGTTTTAGTATGAAGAACTCAGTATAATTTTCTATTAGTAGATAAGTTATCAAATATTTGGTTTGTTATAAAAATATAGAGGAATTTCTCCTGCAATACATACAATACATATACGAGGAGATATTATTTTTATTAAAACGTGTGTTATATCCAATTAAAATTACAAATGTACAGTCCAATTGATAGTAGGTACGTTTGTATATTAATTATTTGTACATTTATCGTTATTTTAAAATTACAAATACTATTTTAAAAACATTATACTACACATAACACACTGAATCCACTGAGATCCGTACAAAATTGTTTTCTTAAAAGTATGTCGCACCTGTATGTATCGTCTCCGTCTTACACACATAGGGCATAGGCGAAACGCGTTTACGTAGTTTGAGTATAACTCGCCCAATTTTGGTTCTAGAGTAAATATACCTATTATAAAATTAAAATATGACAATATTTCGGAGGGCAAGTCGATGAGTTTTTTCCATTATTTCTAAAATAACGTTCATTATAACCGTATAGAATTAGTTAAAATTTCAAAATGTTTAAATGACCTTTAACTTTTTAAAATTTTAATATTCTAAAAAAAACTCATCGTCTTGCCCTCCGAAATATTGTCATATTTTCATTTTATAATAGGTATATTTACTCTAGAGCCAAAATTGAGCGAGTTATACTCAAACTGTGTAAACGCGTTTCGCCAATGCCGTGTATGTGTGTAAGACGGAGACGACACATGCGGGTGCGACGTCCTCTTAAATGACTTAAATGAATAGTCTTCCAAAATATCGGCTTTCTTATATTATTTCAGTTTCTCGACTGCAAACGAAATTAAATAAAACTTATACCTATGCATTTTATCGATTTGGGTATACCTACACTCATCGCCTCCTATAAAATCAATTGCACAGAATAGTATTATACGAATAAAAATCCATATTTCAAACACGCAATGTATATAAGAGATCAGTTTCGGTATACAACAATATTATACGCTATATAGTATAGATACATAATAGTACTTAACCTATAAACTAGTGACTAGTCTATATTATTAAATGATTAAATGTAATGGTAATATATATATATATACACGAAGTAGAAACGTAATAGTGATGTGTAATTAATATATTCGAGCTAAATTACTGTAATATATTATATTATATAATATCTAGTGCGGTCGTTAACGATCGTTTTATATTCGAGTATGTGTGTATGTGATTTCTTTAAACGACCGTGGCGGGCCTTATGTTATTATATTATATACACGCGCAATTAGGCCTCGGACTCGAAAAATGTATAGTGGGCGGGAGAGAGACAGACGTGAGGTTAAATGCCGATTAGTCGAGTTTACGTTGTTAATTAATCGACCAGCGCCCCCACTTCTCTCCAGCCGTAATCGGGGGCTGCTATACCGCCGACGGCGTCCGGTTTTCAAAGTAATTGTATTTAGTTTCTGAAATCATATAATATATGTATAAATATAATTATATAAGTTTATTGAACAATTTTACTATTACATAATATTATTGTTATTCACTCTATTCACACGCGGTGAAGGCTCGTTGACAACGCCGCCACCGTCATACTGTATTAGTACTGCACCAGGCCATCAAAACTGCAATTAATATTCTATTTACGGACAAATCTGAGGCGAATTAAAAGACAAAATAGAAACAATTTGACGACATTTTCTAAATTGCCATCTAACACAATGTTCGTCAGATTTCTGTCGTTTCTGGAGACATTTTCTTTCTCCCCTATCAGAAACTGTAAACATAAAAAAATTTAAGTTTATGGTTATCCTCAACTTTTGTGTATTCTATGTTAACAGCTAGTTATTGACATGCTCAAAGCTTACCTCACGCATATAAATCTGTGGTTATTATATACAACACCAAATATTGTTAATACACAATTGCATTTTGCACTTCATATTTAAGCTAAGGCTCAATTTTATTGTGCTTGTTATTAATATCTTTTTAGATTCTGAACGGAGTGATGAATGTATTGATTTTACAATAATGTGTGTTTTTTTTGTGTCTGTGTACAGCATAACTAGTCGAAATAATGCTTAATTTCAAACTTCGGGGTTGGTTTCCGAGGCTAAGTGGATATCCTTGGTGCATTATACAGGTGAAAACTAAACATTTATCAACAGTTTTCGAAAAAATCGATTTTTTTATATGATTGTCATTCAAAAATTAATCACTGTAAATACTTGAAATTTTCACCAAATGTTTATATTAGAGTTTTCTATACACAGTTAAATTTTCAAAGTATTTTGAATTTTTTTGAACTATTTATAGACAATTGAAATTTTTTATTTTTTTTAGTATTTTTTTTTAAAAATAACGATACAATTTTTTTTGGCCGGCCAGATAATCTTGAAAATTTAATACAAGGTTTCTTATAAATTGTTCTTAAAGTGATACAAAAAACATCCGAAACCGTTCGTCACAATTTTTTTTTATAAGTGCTTAAAGTTCGAATTTATACGAAATATGTCAAAATTGCAAAAATTTGCAAGTAATTTTGTAGTTGAAAAATCGTAAAAAAATTTTCTTTTATAACTAAGTTTTGAAAATTTGGTACAAGGTTTTTCATAAATTTTTCTTCAAGTATCTGTAAAAAAAAACTCTATCGGACTAAGACAAAAAAATTTTATGAGTGTTTGAAATTTAAATTTTTACAAAACCGCGTTAAATAACGGTTTAACCTCAAACGATTTTTGATATTTGTTGTTATTCAAATATTATAAATCGTAAATATTTGAAAATGTTACCAATTATTAAGATTGCCATTTTCTTTAGGTGATTTGATTTTCAAAATATTTTGATTATTTTGAGCTATTTATAGCTCATATATAGCTATTTATTTCAAATATTGACAAAAATTCGTCAAAATCATGAATATTTTTAATTATTTGGTAGTTAAAAATTTATAAATATTTTACTATCAAAAGCTAAGAATTGAAAATTTAATACTATGCTGTCCATAAGTTAAGCTTAGAATAATTATAAAAAGTTTAAGGATTATTCAATTTAAAAAATGTCATGAGTGTTTAAAGTTTTAATTTTAATTTGAAATCAAAAATACACGTGTAAAATAACGTTTTACTAATAAATAATTTTCGATTTTTGTTATTTTTAAAAAATTACTAAACGTAAGATCTTTAAACTTTTACTTAAATGTTTGAATTTGTTTCAAAATAGAATATATGACAATATTTAAATATAATATATCCTAGACTGACAAATCAACTCCGTTCAGAATGTTTTTCGTATAGAATGATACCTATCATTGCATTCAAATTTAACCTACCCTAGTTCGAGGTCCACCCCACCCCCTAATTTACAGCAGAGTGATACTCACTTACCCGCTTTTTTCTATTGCTATTATTAGCTTCTAGCACTTGACTATTATTTATCGAATTATAACTATTATTCAATATAATGTAAGAAAGTAACCGAAATTAATTTTTTTTATATACCTTGGGTTTGGTCTTGGTGAACTTCAAAGTTGGTATCTGTATGTAACGTGATCGGGAAATGACCAGTTAAATATAAGATATCTAGGGATAGTCGTAGGACCCAATATAAATAAGGCTATATATATATATAATTACCGTAGTCAGGGGTAGATATCGAAATTTTAAATATTATTTGAATAACTACAGGATTTAGTTTCAGTTATTATTAACCTTTATTGGACTATTATATTTTAAAGACTTATAAAATAAATAACGATACTCACAATAATTATGTTCTATACCAGGGGCGGCCAAACGATTTTAAAGTCGATCGTGTTAGAATTTATTTTTAGGCTACTCACACGAAAATTAATCATAGTGGTTAGATTTTTTATTGAAGTCGATCCTCAAAGGTCAAGTATAATGTTAGTAAATCGCGGTCAAAAAAAGTTTGGCCACCCCTGTTCTATACTATATGATCTTATCGTAGTCGTACAAAGTCCTGTAGTCAGTCGTGGTACAATAAATAATTGTGACTATTACTTCTGTATATCAAAAGGTGTCAGTAACGTGAAATAATTACTTATAGGCCATAAAGGTAATAGCATTGATTATTAATACTAGTATTTATAATTAATGGTAATAGTGTATTATTACAAATACTTCATTTAATTACATAATTATTAGATTTATAAATCGTGATATCGATTACGCTGTAGCTAAGTAGCTGGCTAGCCTGGCTATAGGTATCACGAATAGAAAGGAACGACATATTTTTTATTAAAGCATTAATGATGGATATTAATTTGGAATGAAAACATTTATAATTAAGTTTTGCAAGTTTATTAATAGTTATTATTTGCTGCTAATCTTTATGTAACGTTATATTAGCTAAATACCGTCGGCTACTTAAATAATATAACACCGAGGGATTTATATTTGGAAGCTCGGATTAGATGTAGATGTTAAATAGTTAGCTGGTATAATTTGTAATATTTGTATACCACCTGTACAAATTGGTCTGATCATAGATTTGTACAAGAGTAAATTTGTTATTTTCTGGTTCACGGTTTGTGTAGTGTTATAAATTATTCCAATTTTTGGTTTCATTTTGTACAGTGATATTTTTTTTCTTACAAAAAATATCAATACAAGCGAGTGCCAAATACTGAAATACATATGAATCAATCATCAATCATCACTCATAACACTATTTAAGCTTTAATTATAAGTTCTTATATATAGTGAAATAAAAAGCAGTATAAAATATGTGCTAATATTGAAATGTACATTCTACATATTATTTATACATAAGTTTGAAAATTTAAGATTGTATACCAATTTATTATTTTTTGAATACGAAGTATTTTACTTATTTTTAATCAATTCATACACCCTTTAACTCTTATTATTTATGAATTTATTATGCATTGATTTTTAATTTTAATTTTTAACTTATCTACGCTTCATTTTTATTCGTCATATTTATTTTTAAATGATTTACCTATTATATATCATTAAGACGTTAAAAATCATTATAATTTTAGCTTAAAAATAAGTATTTGTTTTTAGAACTCAAATGTTTTCTCATATTGTTAGAATATATGACGTACTTTAAAAAAAAAAAAATGTATTTATATAATTTTATTATATATAAAATATATTTGTTATGATGAAAATGTTTGCTAACTTTACTTTATTTAATCAAAATAAATATTTGAAATCGATTAAAACAGCAATTTATCTATTCCTTAAATGTTGTGAATATAGCAAATATTTGACGATTATTTATGACTATAGAAAGGTTTGTTATATTGATTATTGATTTATTTGAAAATCTAGGATTTAAAAAATACTATAATCTATATATTATTTTTATTTTTATTGAATAATTATTGGGTTTTTTTTTTTTACGTAACCATAATTATAATAATTACAAGGTGTACATGATATATTATTATACACTTAACCTTTTAATGTATTAAATATACTCTTATATACATAAATTACTATTTATATATTACAATAAATCGAACGAAAATAATTAAAATTACAATATAATATTATACTGAATTTTACTTGTATCAATGCCCATGGGCTGTAATATATTATTATAATTGCCTTTCATTATACCTAGTTTTGATAGGTAAGTATATAGGTCATCACAATGCATACATTTTATTATTGTATTACATTTTACGAGACAATGTCGCTTTTATTACTCAAGACGTGTTGCGATAAAATTATAAATTTATAAGTATATGTATACTACAAACATGTAAAAAATATTGTTAACAATAATATTATTGTCATTCGACGCTATTACACACTGTTATAGGAAACGATTAATTGACGTAGGTAATAACACTAATAACTAATTAGTAATTATCAAATAAAAATAAAAAAACAACAACAAATACTAATTATTATGCTGGTATACATACATATTATAAACGCCAGCATATTCCACGAGTACATAATATTACGTCTATACACTAATTTATTGTAGGTAATCACCGTGCGTAACGACCCAACGGCGACGATTGCCTGTATTAGGTTTGTTTTTTTTATTTTTACGATTATTTATTGCGACGGCGCGTGGTGATTTGCAGCTATTTACTACCTAGGTATTTACTGTTATGACTTGCCATGTATAACAATACAAACTATTATAATTTTACTATACGCGCGGACAATATCGACAACCGTAACTATAATATAATAACTATATACACGTAGTACGCGCAGTATTAAAACTATTTAAATGTGTTTAAGTGTAAATCACCTGCTATATAGACACTCTACGGGCAGGTATCTCTATACCATGACGACGACAACGTCACCTGCGCGCCACTGGTTTTTTTTTTTGCTTTTACCATACCTAATTTGTTACAGCTCGTGTTTTCGTGTGCTTTTGTTGTAAAATGTCGTTACATTGTTATCATTACCTATCTCGGTTTTGTTTTAATTTTCAGTTAAGTTATTTTTATATACCTGCAGCATTCCGATGTACCATTGATTACTTTTCACAAGAAAATGTAAATACTGTATATTGTAGTTTGTAATTCAATTGGACAGTTATCGATTTACTTGTTTAAAAATAAGCGATTTGAAAGTAAATTATACAAGTTATAATATACCGAAGAGCAATATGCGTTATGCACATTTACGCGCAGCCTGACTTAACTGTCAAAACGGGAGCGGCGGTACCAATCGTGGTCTAGGAATGTAGCAGATATTCTCTACTCGTTCCTGTACGTTGGTGTCCCTATAAGGAAAGCGGCTGTTTATCCCCCGGGAAATATTTTTAACCGTATGTATATACATACATATGACCATATCATTATAATACCATGCTTATCGTAAATCATAATGTTTATAAAACATTTCTGGAATAAAATAATTATATTATTCATTACGTACCTATAGTATATGTTAAATGTATTATAGAAGAGAGAAAAAACCATAATAACTAAACTAAACATACTAATTTAGACAGGTGAATTTTATCCTATAGGGGTGTATGAGTCTTTATTACTAATACACCACTCAAAAGAAGACGACATTACAATAATAGGTATTATATAAATGTTGGTAGGTAATATATTCATTTCAACTACTTTAGGTGTCTAGCAGCTACAAAGGCATTTTCTAGTTCCTCTTACCAACTAGGTATTACTATCTGAATAGCAACAATTGCATTCCATCATAATGTTTAAATATTCTATTAAGTATATAAAAGTACTTGAATACTTCTATAGGGAAACAGTCTGAGGTACTGCAGTGAAAATATTTTCACACAAAATTTATTCCTACGCTTGTTAATAATAATATTATTTTCCTGTCTTTATAATATAGTTTGTTGTCCGCTAACCTCTTTTATATACATATTTTTCTTCCGAACTGTATACCTAACCCGTCTGCAACAGTGCAATCGGCTCGTCATTGTTACATTAAGATAAGGCAGACTTTTGAAGTTATTCGACTAGTGAAAGGCAAAAATAGTCTTAGCGACGTGGAGTACCTATTCACTAAATGGGATAATATGACGAACAGTTTAAGCATGCTTATGATCTGCTGATCATTTAATAATGAAATGTTTAATTTTCAACTTTTAAAACAACCGACATTAGGCATGAGATACTAAGTACCCACATACATATTATATGACATATTTTATTTTTCTCTCCTGAAAATTAGTAATAAGAGGTCACTACTTAGCCCCTATTATTGGCATTGGAAATACATCGTTTTACCATGACCTTTGAATCATTATAACCTGTATACAAACAGCCCCTTGTTACGGCTCACGAGGTGCGTAAAAACCGAAGCGGAGCAATCACCGTGAAATTTGTCATTGTTGCCTCACCAAAACTTATACCTTGCCCCTCGCGGTTCCCCTGGCGGTTCTTCGGCGGTCCGACGTGGAAAAAAAACTTATAACTTATACTCGACTAATAATAACGACGGACGACGATATATAATAATAAACGATCGCGGATGATTTTTATTATTATTTTTTTTAATTAAATTTCCCACACCGCCTCGCTACCGCTTATAATAACATAACCCGGTGGTGTGTATAGTAATTATGGGCCAAGGTCAGCGGCGGCGGCGGCGGTTAATTCGTAGGAAACGCTAACGAGTATCCGCGACCGCGCCTCGGCCGCCGCCGCCGTGATTATAATTAAATTACAAAATATTACTATACAACGTATGCCCGGGCGGCGCGCGCGATATTATTATGATTATTATTTCGTTTATTATATTATGGTAATGAAGGACGCCGGCGGCAGTGACGACAACGACGACGGGCTAGAGACGACTACGACGACGACTACAGGACTACGACTATGTACGACGGACGGACGAATAACTAGTTTTTACAGGGCGCTCATCGTGCACCGACGTTATATATTAATATTACATATTACATATATATATATATAGGTGTATTCTCCGAGTATACGTTATTATACGTAAATAATATTATATCGCATTGCATATATATAAGGTACCGAGGTATATATAGGTACTACCTACTGTTATTACCTATTAGACGGTTAATTTTTTTTTTCCCGCTCGTGTATAATAATACGTACCTACCTATGTACACCCCTCCGCCGCCTACTCGTTCGCTACTAATTTTTCCATTATTATTCTCGTCGTCGTCGTCATTACCCCGTCGTCGCCCGCCACCGCCACCGGTGGGTTTGTTAATGAAATTCTCCGGCGTACGAAATTGGGCGTAGTCCTCCGCCGCCGATCATCGGCACGATGTACCTATATATACGTATATAATATATAATATAATATAATATTTTAATCTCGGCACCGGGACATTCGGCTATTTAGATGTATAATATATTGTATCTAAAATGGGCATGCACACTATATACGGCGTACGGTTACATATAGATTACCCTCGCTCGTACGAATATAGCCAGTCCGGCCGGCCGACGGGCCACCACTAATCACGGAAAATTATAATTATCGTACGGATTATTATAATATTTTATTATGTATGGAAATCGGAGAGAGAGTGAGTGGATATACACGCAAAGGTGAACCCTCTGCGGAGCGCGTTGTTTTCGAACACGTGGACGCGAGGAAATCTATTCGTTTGTAGACGTACTACGACGACGTACGGCGCACCCGCTGCAGTGGCTGTTATTCGGAAGGATAGTGGCGATAGTGCCTGGACAACGCAGATACAGGAGCAGCAGAATTTCCATCACGTCCTTTGGTTCTAGGGTGCATAGCACCCCCTTCGGGATGCTGCTTTCTGAAAAACAAATACTTTACGGTGTATAGGTTACACAATATTTATTTTTCAGTAGGCTAGGTACATTTTTATATAAAATTTACAAGTAATTTTTCCTTACACAATACTGATAATTGATAACCTATGTATTAGAATTTAATTTTTTTTATTAAAGGAACTTGTTCAAGATATGTATTCAAAGTTGCTACTAATGTTTATCGTTTTGAATTTTAAGCACTTATATATATTCATTTTGAGGACTAAAAAAATGTCTTGCCTTCAGGATGAAGTATACAAAATACGTCTAATACGAGACCTTAACCTTAGCAACCCCCCCATAAAAAAATTTCCGCCACTGTTGTAGGTTTTTTCATCGTCCATACCGATACCACATAGCTTTCGTGGAACAACTATTCTATAATATAACATTTATGCAAACAAATCTTTTCCACAACACATTCGTCGTATGTATATACAGGCATTCAGTGTCGCGATTATTCTGCGATTTGAGTGTACAGAGTACAAACTGCGCTTGTATTGTATACCCACCGTATATAATATACGCTCGCATCATTGATAATAGTCGTTTCTAATGCCATGTGGCTGGCACGTATATCAAAACGCCAGGAAGTTTTCCAAAATAACTGGCAATATGTCAGATAAAAACTCTTACCGGAAATGAAAACACCAACGGACTATGGAGTATGGACTATAGAAATTATTTTAATAAGCCATCATTTATTGCATATACATCATAACGTTCATAACCGTTGCCGGAAATACCCATTACCTGCGGTGAACAATAATTCTACAAAATACATAGGTACCGTTCTAGCTGTTATTCATGTCAATAACACAATAAAATTACAGTTGACATCTAAATCTAATTTTTATGGTGAAACACGTTTCTAATAAAAAAAAAAAAAAAAAAAAAACACAAAACAGTTTTACCAGTAGAGTCTAAGGTCTGACCAGTAGTTGCAACCACAGCAGAAGAGGAAGGGCACGTTACAATTCCTCGTCCCCTTTCTATAATATTATATGAACACTGCATTTACCATGTATACCTATAACGCATAAATGTATATCAATTATTAAAAAAAAACCTCGCGGTACGTGAAACTTCGGCCCCATTGACCGGTAACCCTACTGCCCACCACTGATCATTACGTAGACACCTACACGGCTAAAAACCGTGGTCGACAACGTCGGCTAATCACGCGATTATCGTTGGGTATATTGAATTCAAATCGTTACATGCTCGCACGCGTTTGTGTGCATTGCGCATTACGACTTACGGGTTTTCATATTAGTTTAGAGTTCATTATAGGTATATTATACACACGCACTATACGCCTAATTGTGTACCGTATTAACAATATATTTTTACATGATATCTAACCACGCGCATTGCGCGTCGGGATCGTTGGAAATCCGTGTATATACGACAATAATTAATCTATGTATTAGGGACACCGTATGTATATATATATAAATAGCAGGTACAATAATATTATTTGACTTGTATACGATAATATTATGTTAGGATTCGGGACAGCGCGTGTGCACGGTGCATAATAAATAAATAAACGACCGCCAACGACCGTCTGTATCTTATTATTTATTATTTCTAATAAGTTATTAGTAATGGCCTGCTATGATCTACGACCGGAGTTGTACAGTGCTGTAGCTTGCTAGTGGGGCGCGTATAGAACAGTTTACCGCAGTCTATTTAGGTATATTATTATAAGTACACGTCAATGTGTCATAAAATCGCATGCACACGTCACGAATCAAGATACATCACGATATAATCACTATGCACTGAACAAATATTGACTTAAATACACAGTATAATTTTATTCATCCGCGTCAATGGCTACCGATTACCGACCTCATTTTTAACTATACAGTGTAAACCTACTAAAATTAATTGTCATAATATAACTAAGAAAAGCATGTAAAAAATAATAAACAAAATGTGTATTACACGTTACACGATGTATAATAGGAAATAATACAATTTACAAAAATAAACCACACACTATAATTTTTAAACCAAACAATATTGTTATTATTATGACATAGGGATTTGTAATTTATAACGTGTTTTCTTTGATAGATTTTATCATTTTTTTTTCCAACATTCCATAAAATTGTAGTGTTTTTTTTTACTATTCGAAAAAATCTTTTATTGCATACATTAGTTTTGTGTTAACCATTGACGCTATTATACTTTAGAAGTCGAAACAAAAATGGCTAGAACATATAGACATAGTAGTATAGTACTTACTCGTATTATAATATATTATAGGTATAAAAAACTTGGAAATTATGTGTACTTTTTCTTGGCAATTTTTGTGCATTTATAAAAATATCCAAATTGATGATTATTGCGTTTTCGTGCAGTTGCAGCATGGACCTCTCTTACGCCTGCACTATTGGTCTATATAGTTGTACATATTATAATTAATTATAAAGTGACGGCGCCGGTCGTTGTATACTGTAGGCTTACGGGGTAGTGCACGTGTATACATTACACACGAGCAATTAACCACCGTTGGATTCTAAATCTTTACTGATCATCCACGGACGAAATGTATAATAGACCACCTACAACTATAATAGATCGCTGATCACCTTTGGCTATTATATTATAATATACGGCACAACGCCACTATTTGTAGAACTGTATTGAGAAATCCTTTGCCGTATTGTAGTTTCGGCCGCCCCGCCCGCAGCAACGATGAATGATGATTAGGGTTGTAAATTTGAAATATTTCACTTGAAATATTTCAATTGAAATATTTCAAAATTGAAAATTTCACTCTTCTTGAAATATTTCAATGAAATTATGAAAAATATTTTTTTTTCTTTTAAACGTGTTTATAGACGATTAGAAATAATATATTGATAAAACAAAGAAAATATTGATTATGAATAACTTATCAGTTTGGTATCATTTATCAACCAAGGTTAGAAATGTAAAACAATTAACTAGATAGCGGATTTGTATATTCCCATAGGAACATTGAAGTATAGTGGCCATTTGTCAACAGGGAAATGTTTAAAAAATAACTCAATAGATAAGATTATAATAATTAATAATATAAGATACCTATACATATTTATATAATTATATGACATAATAATATAATATATATTACAAATATATACAATATAAATATTTGATATTATAAATCATGTAATTTTTCCCTGTTGGCATATGGCTGAGTTTAATATTGTCTTATAGTCGGTTATCTAGTTTTTTTATATGTCTATGGTATGTAACTATGTAAACTATGTTACATATTTTCTTTATTTCATACAATAAACCAACTTTTAAAAATTTTCACTTGGAAATAAAAAAAAATATTTTTCATGGAAATGAAATATTTCATGAATTTTTCATGAAATATTTCATGAAATATTTCAAGAAAATAAATTTCATGAAATTTTACAACCCTAATGATGATAATTGGACACTTTTAGGATTGATACGACGGCGATGACTATGATATTGTGTATAAAGACGTGTACTTTACGTGGTGAAACCTACAGCTTATTGCATCGTTTTAAAAACAAATTTGAGTGGCATGTATGCACATACAGCCGTATAGTATATATTTATCAGAATTTAAGTATAATTATTAATTAAACACGTGACTTGGTATAAACTCGCGTGTGCCTGTATAAATCTAGTTTATTCACCATACTATTGATACTTAACACGAAATACAGATCAATCACGAGGGGATTATAAAGATGTATATTCAGTGATAAATCGTATTTACAATTATTATAAAATGTATTCAGTATTTGAAATCAGCCAAGATTTTGTAGACATTATACCTACTTATACAAATACATTATAGTGAGTTCCGCTTAAGGCTGTTGAAAGCTTTTTCGTTATTTTTTCGTGCGTTTAGACCAATAAGCGAAAGAAAAATTCACCCAGTACCAATAGTCCGATTTTAATTTTAAAAACATATTATTTGAATTCTTTATTCTCTTTTCTAAGTTATGTAGGAATGGATTATCGATTTTTTTTTTTTTTTGTAGTAACACTGAAGTAAGCTGAATTTTGAAAAAAAAACTATGTATAAATATAATTCGTTTATTACTATATAGTAATTAAACAAAACAACAAATCGAAAATCCATTTCCTACCTAACCTAGAAAAAAGAATAAGGAATTCAAACATGTCTTTAAAATTAATATCCTACTTTTGGTACTGGGTGAATTTTTCTGGGGATTTTTATGTAAAAACTTTTTTTATCGTACAATTTAGTGACGTGTGACTGCGCGTATGTACGTTACTGATTTCCAAGAATCTTAGCCGTAGTTTATCATTAATTACATAAAGCGTTCGGGGAACTCACGCACACTAATGATCAGTTACAACACACAAAGTTACATATAATATAACTATAAAGGATATCGAATATTGCCTAAATACAATCCCTTAAAAATGGTTATTCGCTTTCAACAGCCTTAAGAGGACGTAGTATACCCGCATATGTTGTCTCAGTCTTACACTCGTGAAAAGCATAGCAAATCTTCGTTCATCAATTTAAATATTGTGCTGTTAGTTTTGATATTAGAGTGAACTGACCAGTGACCAGTGACCTATTATAAAATCCAAAGGTAAGAATTATCCAGGGCCACACGTAGCTTTTATTGATATTGTCATTGTTAATAAGTAAGTTATGATCATTTTAAAATATACAATTTGGTCTAACACTCCAAAATCGTTTGTATTCCACTCATAACCCACAAAAAACTACGAATATTTACAGATTCGTGTTATATATCTAGCTATTACTATGGTGTAAAATGGTATATAATATATATTATATATTTATACATTGTATAGTCATTTAAATAATACTAAATATCATAACTATTCTAAACCCTCGTCTCATGTTACATAATATGTTAATATTGACAATGTTGAATGTATATTTCTTCCGTGTAGTATACCTATAAATCTGTATTCTAATCAACATAGTGTTGTCTCGTACATGTATTATCCATGGTATCCACGGTGGAGTGCTATGCAAAGTCATTCAATTTTAAAATATCTTTTAAATTACATGATGCACAATATGTGTATGGCTCTGCTTATTTGCAACGTCAAGGGTTAAAAGTAGAGAACAACGATTAAATATTTTCGTTTTAAACGTCGTTTATTTTTTTGCATGTCGTAGGCCATAGGGAAAATCAGTTTTTTTGCAAAAAGACTAGGCTCTTTGCAATGAGGTAGCCCGTTTGCGAACTACTTATTATTTTTCCAAACAGCCTGCTGTTTTTCAGGCTCATTACAAACATACTAACAGCAGTTAGGCCTTTTAAGAACTACAATCATTTTATGATGAAAACCATTTTAATTATTTTATTTTAAAGGTTATTGATAATAACACAGTACAATATATGTAATATAATATAATATAATATAATAATAATAATAATAATAATAATAATATAATATAATATATATATATACAATATATGTATCATGTAACATTGTTATTTATTACTTATTACTTATTACTTATCAATTTTGTACAGTCATTGACTGTTGAATTATTATAATTATTATTATTAATATTATTTTAAATTACTAACAAAAAAAAAAAAAAAAAACTGTAAAGTATAAAATTAAACTGAAATATTACAAAAAATATTACATTACAATATTAAGTATTATATAAAGGTATTATAAATAATAATGTTACATGTTACATATTATATTGTATTGTGTTTATTATCAATAACCCTTAAAATAAAATAATTAAAATGGTTTTTACCATAAAATGATTGTAGTTCTTAAAAGGCCTAACTGCTGTTAGTATGTTTGTAATGAGCCTGAAAAACAGCAGGCTGTTTGGAAAAATAATAAGTAGTTCGCAAACGGGCTACTTCATTGCAGAGAGCCTTGTCTTTTTGCAAAAAAACTAATTTTCCATATGGCCTACGACATGCACACAAAACAATGAATATAACACGAATGAGTACTGTGAAGTTAATAACAAACATTTAGTGTGTTATTAACTGTTATAGACATCATTATCAAAAGTATCATTAATAAATTAATGATTAAAATTTTGTTGAAAGGATTATTTTTGTCAAACACACCTATAGGTGACACGCCATGCGATTATTTATCGACAAGTCGCGTGTGTGTCCGCTGGTGTCTGATCAAACTGGTTTTATAAGAAAACTTCTTATTACACACAGCACATGAGTACGGTTTTTCTCCCGTGTGCGACCACAGGTGACGTGTTAGGTGGCATCTTTGAGAAAACTTCTTATTACACACTGCACATGAGTACGGTTTTTCTCCCGTGTGCGACCACAGGTGATATGTTAGGTGGCATCTTTGAGAAAACTTCTTATTACACACTGCACATGAGTACGGTTTTTCTCCCGTGTGCGTCCGCCGGTGTACAGTCAGAGTCCAGTTTCGAGCGAACGACTTTTTGCATGTATCGCATACGTATGGTTTTTTATCCATACTGGTACGCAGGTGTACCGCCAATTCGCTGTTAGTGGCACACCTTGCGTTACAATCGTCGCTCAGATAGGGTTTCTTTCTTGTTCCTGTCCATCCATGAATCGTTAGAGGGCTGTTCTGATTAAGAGTCATGTCACATACAAGATATCGTCACACGTATTTTCAGAATTGTACTAAATAATTTATCACAGGTTAACTTATTAAGTTACATTATCTAGGTACATGCCAACTGGTATGAGAACGCGAATGTTTCAAATAACGTTTTTACAATTTAATATACCGAAAATTAGATTATTTGTCAACAGAATGTTACAAGCCAGTATTATTTTGTATCTTCGTTTAAAATAATTATATTATATTGAAAACAAAATAAGTTTCAAATCGATTTTGTAAACGGTGACCGAACCGGAAATCATTAAATCGCACAATTTTTTGTCATATAATGCGTATAAATAATAAATCTAAAATAATACATTGTTATTTATTGACATTGTCGTATATTTACCTTTTGGTGATATCAGGGCCTGATTAAGGAGACAGGAGTTGGTTACCAGTAAGCTAGGATTCATTTGGTGGCTTGGCGCCCTAGTATAATTAGAAAAAAATTTTGTGGCGCCCCCAATTTATCATTGGCCGATTGGCGCCCTAGGCTGTAGCCTACTCAGCCTATTGGTTTATTAGGCCCTGGGTGATATATTTCTATCGACACTTGAGTTACCAAAAGACTATAAATTACCGGTTACAATTTAATTCTCTAGAAATCAATATCACTACCTTACTGTTTAGACTTTCAATCTTCAACGACCATAAATCAACCGGTTACACATAAGATTCAAGGAGTACGTAGAGTTGTGTGACTGCTCAAACAAAACATATTACTTTAACGGGTCGGAAACACTTTTATTCAGGTGTAAGATAAACATAAAATTTACACTAATTCCAAAACACATTAAATGCACGATCGCCGTGCCTACGTCCTCGCCGAATCACTCAGCGACAATCGGATTGCCCCATGCGTGCGCATATGGCTGTCTTATACAATATATTTTAAGTCACTTCAGCACATTTTGCTTCCCAGGCCTGACCTATCTTAATTTATTTTCCACCTATATTACATATACTATAAATAAATATTAAATTATGTTAAATCGACAACTGTCTACAATATACGACAGTGGCGGCTATCCTATGGTCTATGTGTTGCTTGAGCAACACATGCAAAATTATCAAAAATTGGAAAAATATATGACCCACTGATTGAATATTGGTGATTTATATTTTATAACTAATATTTTGTAGGTTGTGGTGGGTGGTAGGTCATCAGAAATATTTTCAGCAACACATATTTTTTTGAGGATAGCCGCCACTGATATACGACAACATAAATATATTATAATAATGTATATGCGTAAAAATTGTTTCACTTAACGTTATTTTCGGTAACGTGTTTTCTATAAGAACTTAACCTTCACGTTAAACATACACTTACTGTATATTATAATATATATACAAAATACGTATAGATAATTTTATATTATAGCATTCGTTTTAAATCTTCAAGACTTAATTTTGAAAATTCAACATTTTTTAAACTACAAAATAACATATAAATAAACATGATTTTTAAGAGCTTTATCAAAATAATTTGAACTTGAAATGCTTATTAAAAAAAAATATATGATGAAATAGGAAATTATAAAGGTTTTAGACCAAGCCTACAAATTATTATCCACAATAATATAAAAATTCAAAAAAATTCAAATATTTGTTTGTTTTTAATAGCATATTACTATAAATTGAGCTTTAGTACATTATGTTAAAATCAATAATTCAAAAACGAAGTTAACCGAAATTAAATAGACATTCATAACCATCAATAATCAAGAAACTGAAGAAAGTTTAAACTTACTAGACATCTGTAAAAGAAAAGCGTGTAATTAGCACAAGTAGGTCTAAAATAAGTGGGGGTTGCAGCCGCACAAATAATGAAATAAATACCTAATTTAATTTACTTCCTTTCATACATTCCAAAAACTATAGACGAATCGTCTTATAGTTATTTTCATTTTAATAGTAAAAAAAAGAAACTAATAACTTTACGTGTACGACTGGATACTTTGTGTCTTTGCTTGGTATATTAAAAATAATAAAATATTTTTTTTTTTCTATTTTTAATCATCAAAATAAAATTAAAACATTGGATAGTGATCATCATTAAATCATTAAATTACATAAAATTACAAAATAAACTCTTTACATTTTTAATATTTTATATTAAATTTATACGATTCACTTTTGAATAATTCTGTTGCAATAATTATCTACTTCATATTGCATAAGATATAATATCTCACTATCTTATCATGCTTAAATAATTATTAAATCTTAAATAATCAAAAAAAAATAAATAAATTGGGGTGCGCTAAAATACATTTTAAAGGGACTAAGCCCTAAGTCCCCCTAGTAGTAGTCAATGCGTACGAAGATTTAACTTTACGATCAAATAAACTAATACGTAGCTTTCCAATTATAGTAGGTACTGATAAGTAAGGGTTCGGGACTTTTTTATTTGCATATTTTTTGTAGAGGTTATAGATTAATATAGATGAGTTATAAATTTGTTGACGAAACTAAATACTAAGTTTAAATTCGCATATTTTTATATTATATTTCGTCACCTTTTTGGAAAAGTACATATTTTACATTTTTGAAATTTGTATGTACGTAAAAATATTATATAAAAGTCATAAATAATAATCGGAAAACATTCAAAAATATTTTTGTATAGATAAATCAATGTCGTATGGTCTGTATAGTATATGACTCGTACGTCTGTTTACGATAGTTTCTTTGTCGCTTAAAAATCTACTTTTTTATCGGGTATTATCTATATATTGTATCGATGAGTACGCGTATGCAGTTAGCGAGTGGGTCGGTGGCGCAGGCATACAACATTACAACAACAATAATTGAACATTTATTGTACTCGGGGTACCGTGTACGACGTATGCTGCAGCTATACTCGTATATAGTCGTGGTCGAGTCCGTATCGCATACAATAATAATAATTACCGTCGTTAGCAACAGAGGGACCACGCGCGCGCGCGCTCGCATATATACTATTATAATATGTATTTCGTATGAATTATGATTATCCACTACTATTTATGTGTGTAATACACTGCACACGCGGTATTTTCGTCGTCGTCGACGTTATTATTATTAATCATCGTCTAAATTACATTGGCCCGCGGCGGTTACAATAAATATCGTGTACCCGCGCGCGTTTTATGTAGATCCGATGATGATGGTGATGGACAACGGACGGACGTCGGACCGCGGGACGTATATCGGCCGACCACACGGGGACGGCGGACGGGCCGAGGGGGCGGGCGGCGAGTGACGGATCGACACGAACAGGGAACTCGCGATGCGCGAGCGATCGGCGGCGGCGGCGACCCGAAGACGGCCGCGAGTGAGAGGGACGCTAACTAACCGGCAAACTAAATCGATTAGCGCGCCGCGCGCGAGAGAGCTGCCGCTGCAACCGATCCGTCCGTCCGTCGTACAACAATAATAATAATAATAATAATGATGATAATGATAATATCGCTGCCGCTGCTGATACCGCGGAGCGCGCGCGCGCGCGCTTATCGTCGTGTATAATAATAATAATAATAATAATATTATAGTTATTAACTCTCTGGTCCAGCGGCGGCGGCGGTGGCGGTGGCATTAAATATAAATTACACACGTACGGGGCCGGCGTATACGTGATATCATGACGCGTCCGCGCGCGCGCTCGTGTGTGTGCAGTGTACGTGCGTGTGTACATCATATACACGGACATTATAACGTGGACACGATAGCACATACGATATAATATTGTGTGTGTGTGTGTGAGGCTGGAGCGATCGGCGGCGGCAGCCCGCGAGAAAAAATAAAATATTATTAAATTCGATTAATATTTAATAACCGCCGACTGCGAGAGACGTTGCGTGCGCGTGCGTGCGACCACGTACATGTGTGTGTAGTTTATTAATATACGGCTGCACAACGAAAAAAACAACTACTGTAGATTATAATTTATAATAATATAATATTATAATAACATTACTGTACGACGGCGGCGGCCGTGGAGAGGGCGACGGCCGATCAAAGCGCGGTCCGGCTGTGTATAAATACGTCAAAATACGTCTTATACTATGTTATGCGTTCGTGACACAAAATATTATTCCTTATTATTGTTTATGTCGATGGTTATTGGTTATTATGAATTTATCGTCGTTCCCAATGTTCCCATACACGATCGTGTATTATTGACCGAACGGTATTGAAAGTTTTAATATGCCAACGTTTTGTATTTTTTACCTATATATATCTATATATAAATGTGTATGATACTATGATAAAATAGGGCGGCGCACGCGATTGAATTTGAGGGGGACGAAATCTTTCTTTTAAAAAATATTTGTTGTTGCGGTACACCCCCCTTCACCTGTGGCTCCTAGTCATGATTTAATCTAGTGGTCGGCAACCGGTGGCCCACGCCGCTAATGTGTATAGCCCGCTTTAAGTTTTAGAACAGTGGTCGACAAGTAATTTCTATTGGGGCGTATGTAATTTGCGCCAAAAACAACCACCAAAAAAAAAAAAATATATGTAATTTGCGCCACATCTAAAATTGTATTTTGGTAATTTGCGCCAAATAAAACTAAATAAAAAAGCAATGTGTAATCTCCGCCATAGTTCACCTTACTGAAATAGTGATTAGCGCCACAAGTAAAACGAACTCCGTGTATATTAAATAAGTAAATTTTCGTTTAGAAATAAAACATATAAAAACCAGTCATATTATAATTATAAATAAATGTATACAAGTAAAACAATACATTGATAATTTTCGTTAGATTAGACGTAATCTAATAGAGACGATATGTCTATTATCAGTAGAACACAACAATATCATATTGGACACATGTCGGTACGTATTATTCACTATTGTATATCCTATGCGATATCAGTAAATTTATCTGCTGGTAAATTCCAACAATATTGAAGTTGAAAGTGTGGCGCAAATTACATACGTCCTTAAATGTACCTTTTGATGGCGCAAATTACAGGTAATTAAATTGGCGCAAAATACCATCTCCCTTCTATTGGAGTCCTAATAATTAAAATAATAAATCAATGAGGTCCAGTGAATAAAAATCTTTTTCAAATCTTTTTACATAATGAAGTAAGCATAATGTATTGACAGGGTCCGGAGTTTTGCCTTCCGCGGTCCACCAGTTGCCGACCCCTGTTTTAGAACATTTTTTTTTATACATCGCATAATTTTAAAGGTTTAGACAGTTTTTTTTATAATAAATGATTTAAGCATACAAATTTTTTATTATCATCCGGCCCGTAAACTTTTTAATTCGTGAATGTGGCTGAGAGTCCAGAAGGTTTCCGACCACTGTCTTAATCGATAATATCGCTCTGCAGCTCTAATTTTATCACAATTCAAGCACTGACTTAAGCTATATATGTCTATACTTCACCCGGTAAAAAATGAACAACAGATAAATACGGTGCTACCTAGTTATACTAGTGTATCTCATGTCACGCTCAGCTCACTGTCTCAGGATTCAGGAACTATACCTATTACTTACGTCAATTCACGACAAAAATCGGCGTTCGTATTTTGCTTGAGATGGACAATCCACCGTGTCAAGTTAGATACAACAATAATCGATATAATATATTATTTTCGAACGTAGTTCAAACTACACTATATTGCTATAAGATTTCCTGATAAATCTAAGAACAATCTCAGATATTTTCATTAAAATCTATCAATAGTTTTTGAAACTAAGCTTTAAATAATATACTGATCACTTGGGTTGAATTAGAGCTTGCAGATTTTAACATGAATTTCGATTTCACGTGTCACGTGTATTTAAATTTAAAAATCCATAAATCTAATTCATAAATAAACTTATTTTAAATGTATTTAAACATTATAATTATCAAATGTACATATTAAATTATAATACAATTTTATAACAAATATATGGTACCTAATAATTGCGGTGAAAACCAAAAAACTAAAAATATCTATACCGACTATTAAAAAAATAAATTTTTCATAAACAGTATTATCGTATAAAGGCAAGACGGGAAGAGCAACTGAATCGCTAACTGCAAAAAGGTGACAAGTCAATTTTTATCAGTTTTGATTTTATTATCATACGCGATACGTACACGTAAATGCATAGTTTACTGCAGAAAGAAGTCAAATCCGACTTAATCACTAAGTATGTATAGTGTTTGGAAATTTCAGTTTACTACAGAAATGGAACATGTCAACATTTAGTTTTTTTATCATTCCTGAAATATTAGGAAAAGTGGACTTGTCAGTTGTCACCTTGCTGCAGTTAATGATGCATATGCGTTTTGTTCTAACAAATAACTGTGCCAGTCACCGCTGTGTAGCAATCTAAAACCATTAGAATATACGAAATGTATTTAAAAATAAAATTCATGTGTAATAATAAACACGCGTGTATCAATAAAAAAATTCACGGATTCACGTTAAACAGAGACATCTAGTTAAAATTTATCTATCTATCTATCACTGTCCGTTTTCCGTTATATAATTTACACATTGTATATAAATATATAATAAGAATACAATACCTGTGAAAACCCAATCAAAATTGGTTAATCCGTTTCGAAGTCTTTCCCGCTCAAACAGACAGCCACATGTGCGTGTTTCATGCAATATTACATTTAATCGTACACGCTTACATCACAGCGTATAAAATTAAAATATTTTGCATTAGTGATATGCAAGATAAATAAATAATAAAAAAAATATTTGAAAATAAGATCGTAAATAATTGCAAAAGAATTAATTTTCCAAAACTTGGCGGTAAACCGTGTTTTTAGAAAAAATGTAGAATAATATACGTGTACAAATTGTTGGCATGTACTCCATAGGACCTAACAGGTGAGTTATAGTTATTTACACTATTTACACGTTGTATACAATGGTTGTGCCAAATATGCAATTATTTTATTAAAATTATTATGCTGTTAGATCAGGATTAGGTTATATCGTTTTTATTAGTGAATTATTTTTATTCACAATATTTTTTTAGAAATTTAATAATTACTATAAAATTATATTTTTTACCAGAATATATTTTGATACCAATTTTTATTGTATGAAACACACAATCGCAATCCGCATATATCCGCATATATTTATACACTCTTCAAATCTTGCAGAATATACAAATATTTAGTTCGTAGGAAGTTCGATATTACCTATTTGCCCGGAAATCCCGAATCAACTATTCTATTATTATTTTAAGTTTAATTTTAAGTAGTCCGTATTATACGGTGTTCGAGTGCACGTATTACCTATCAATTTACACCCCCGTGGCCCCGTACAATATTTTCCATAAAATAAAAATTATACACAATCATTTTAAATTTTATTTTTTGAAATCAATGGCAACATTATATAATAAATAGACAAAAAAAATATTGAATATAAATAAAATTTACAAATTTTAGGGGTAGAATTCCATGATATTTTATACTCTATTTTAAGCTATATATATATATATAGAAAGGTTGTATAGTCGCTACAATTTTTTTTATAACCAAGGGGCTGTAAGGCAACTGCGGACTGGTAATTTTTGAAACTGGCGCGATTAAACATCCAAATTCTATAACTTTATAATGTACTAATATAGAGGCTATAGTATTATTTTCTTATGTATTGTAGAAAACTGAATAGATTTTACGGGTAACAAATTTAATTTTATCTATTTTATAATGAGCTCGGAACATCTATACGACTATACAATCAATAATAGTATGTAATAACCATTACGGTCATTACCTGTGTTATTTTTCGACAGTATTTCACATATTAGTAGGGGTCGATGATAGCTCTTGGCCGCAGGGTTGGAATGTATTTTAAACACGAATTTAAAACGTTTGTTCTGTATTATTTAAAAAAATTAGTCTTTTCCGAACTCTGTTCTTTGCAGGTTAACTGCAACAAGTTATTACATTCGTATTTATTATTAATGTAATTATGAGTACTTTAATAGCCAAATTGCACTTGAGATCTTAATTAATATAATATTTTATTTTTTAATATAATTACAATAACTAGTTAATTATTGTATTTTACCTTTTTTTAATTATAAAATTAATTAAACATTTAAACAATAACCACGTATACACTATATACATTGAAAATACATTGAGTGAAGTAACTCTATAATTGATCTTAAAAAGACCGATCTAAAAAGTTTCTTCAATTTTGATAACAATAGCAATCTCACATAGGCAGTTTTTTTAATTATATTACAAATATTAATCACATTTTGTATTATGATAAAATTATTGAAATATAACAATCTACTGAGATAAGTATATAAGATATCCGTCACAGTTTTTCGGTCGTCGAGATATAGGCATATCATCATTGTCAGTGTGATCGCTTAAAAAGCGAGTAGAACATTTAACTTATTTTTCTAAATACCTATTTCATATTAGTTTTATTACTGTCTGTTTAATTTTAAGTGAAACTTTTAATACCTATAGTTTTGTTAGTTTTATTTTGCGTTAACACATTTTTTTTATGTTAAAATGGTTTTTGATTCATAAACTCAGCGATCCGTATACTAATGAAATAATTTCTAATTAACTAATGCTAAATATACACAAAATTTAACAATAATAATGTCATTATATCAAACACCTCCTTTGTACTGCACTATAGTATGGTCAGTATGTATATTGTATATAGTTACGCCAAGCGCCTTATTTCTTATTCATATTATTTATTCCTTATTATTTCTAAGATCTAATAATTTAAATACTTAAAATATAATACATACATGTTTATTGTTTATAATTAAGATTAATGAACACAAATTTGTATATAATTTAATAAAGTATAGGCACCCATTGAAAACATAAAATAAACTAGTCATCTGTTGGCTATTTATCTAATTAATAAATTTCAAAGATTTATTTGAATTATTATTTAACTTGTAATACAGTAATAGAGTTAAGCTATCTAGAGTCTAGACAATCTAAACTGTTTAATGTTAATATATAATATCCGGGATCGTGAACTCACCTGTCAAGTATCATATATAATATATTAAAAATAAATATTGAAAAGTATAATATCACTGACCTGTATAGCTGTGTATAGTGTAATTATTTTATTTCGTTTGCGAGAGCAGTTAATTACAAAAAGGTAAACATGTTTTAACTTTTCCTAATAAGTATGTGATTTTGATTTTAATTTTAATTCAATTTATAGAAGTACCTGTACAAATGTAAAATATATAAAACCATCATAGGCAACTGAGACGTGATGTATTTATATTTCACAATATGTTGTATACACAATACAATTATATATTAGTATTAATAATGATAAATGTTAATATTTACTAATTATCGATTAGAAAATAATTATGCTAGTCATGATATTACAGGTAATCTACATTATATTTTCAAAAAAGAAATCTTTAAATAATATCTGACGTGGCTATCATTTAAATTAAAAACAAGAACAATTTTATTACACGAGTTATTAGTAAAAACAAATATAATATTTATGAGTATTAAGCCTCCTTAGGACCTATGCAAACTCTAAGGAATAAGTCCCTTGGCCCTATATACTATCATCGTCCATCTGGTGACCGATCTTATCAATATCGCCAAACTACATAACTGCTTAACGTATTTTCTATTATACTTTTATTTAGCACCATTGTATTGTTGCCAAACCTAGAAGTGGTCATCATATATTATGTTTTTAAATGAATACAATAATATATTATTTATTACCTAAATACAATTTGAAAGCATATTCTAATATTCTAGTGATTTCAAGAAATTATTTGAAATGAACAACATCACATATTATAAAATTGTAATAGTTGTGCCATTGTGCCATAAGTAATGTAAAAACCGAAGGACTTCCTACATCGACACATTTTTACTGCTTTTGATCCACAACTTAATGCCTCTACCGTATGTACCCGTCCAGCCGAAACTCAGACAAGTCTCGATATAGTGTACGACCAGAATTAGTCTAATCTACCAACTTACCGCAGGCTTAGTCAAGTTGTTGGGCCGCCCCCTAATTTTGCCGCTCGCTATTTAAGTTCAGATCCCAGTATTAAAGTAACTATAATTTCTCGGGCACAGTTATTTCACTTCATAAATTGTACAAGTATTTCGACGTGAGACCGACAAGCGTTCTCAGAGGCTTTTATTAAGCAAAGTGTAAGTATCTGAAGACTGAAGTCACTGAATTGGTAACGGTAAACATTGCCTATATAAAAAAAAATCAGTAAAAACATTTAATCACAAATGAATTATGAATCAGAATAACGTATGTAATTAAATTAAATCGATGACAATAACACATGCATAGATTGTAAACAATTTAATGGTTAGTTAGTCAATACCAGGGCCGTAGTCAGACCGGTTTTCTCGGGTCATTTGTCCGGGGCCCCGAACCTAAACATATTTTTGAGGGGCCCGGGTCTACAAAAAAAAAAAATTTAAATCATGATGACTAGCCCTGGTCTTCAAAAAAATTTTAATTTATTAACAGGCCCCAGCTGGAGCTTAAGTAACGATCAATGAGCACTGTAATTTTATTGAACATTTAATCATATATTAATACTGTGTAATACTGTAATACTTTATATAAGTTTTAATATTATTTTAGATAAAAATAAAATGTTTTATAACAGCATGATTGCAATAATATTTGATGTCAAAATAATTTAATTATTAGTTTTATACATAATTAGTAATTACACAAATTTTCCTACGAAAACCAGAAAAACCCCTTTATAAAAAATAGGGGGCCCAGAAGGTTTAGTTTGTCCGGGGTCCGCCAAAGCTGAGTACGGCCCTGGTCAATACTGTATATTTTATACGGCATGTAATACTACAGTATGTATATCTATTATAATATATGGCAAGGTAATGCCGTATAAGTATTATCATTTCATTTTCATTAGTAGGACTATTTATATGGTAATATTACTGATATTATAATTTATAATCACATGCAATCAGTGGTCCGATTAAGGCGTTTAGGTAGATATATAGGAAGGTACCTATTAATTATTAGGTTTTTGAATTTATTTACCTAACTAAAATAACTAATTAAGAAGTATATCAAGTTAATACGTTTATGTAGGTACTTACTTAAATGGAACAACTATTAACATCAATGTAATTAACGATTAAACTACGCCTACATTTTCTTTTTAAAATAATCAGCCATTTTCTAATTTATTAACATTAAAAATAAACCTACACATTGTGATTACATTTACTGATCAATGTGATATTAAAAAAATACAAGTTATAAAAGACTTCGACTTTCATTAACTCTAGCAGCATCAATGAATGACTAATAATTTATATATGTGTAATACTATATCCGATGGTTCGCATTAAACCATAAATATGTACATTTCGATCTATTTTAAATGTTGTAATCTTATTTTCTGGACTATACCTTTGTACTATTAGCATTTTTAAAATGTTTAAATGTATGTTTAAGTTAACAGAACATAGAACAGTTTATAATTATGCAACACGTGTGCATCTATTTTAATAAAATACTCGTACCTATATTTTCATAATAATTCAAAAAAGCACATTAAAATATAATTCATACGGTGATAAATATTGTTGTTAATATTTATGCATTTT
Source organism: Schizaphis graminum (assembly GCA_020882235.1). Classification (NCBI taxonomy): domain Eukaryota; kingdom Metazoa; phylum Arthropoda; class Insecta; order Hemiptera; family Aphididae; genus Schizaphis; species Schizaphis graminum. The sequence continues at coordinate 13,164,091 of CM037033.1, read as the reverse complement.
ATATGTATTTCCATTTAAAGCAAAAATAAACTACAATTAATAATTTTGATAATCAACTGTTTAATAAATAATAATGATATAAATAAAACTGCAGCAATGCATTTGAAATTCCATACAACTAAAAAAGTTATAAGGGCTAACAGGTAACCTATATGGGCATATCAGCATATGGCTATACATCAGCTACTTCACGGATACGTGTTTTGGATCACTGAAATAAACATATTATTATACCTTTACCGTCATGATTAATCATTAAAATAATACATTTTTATGTATAAAACATGTTGAATTTTAAAGATTTTTTTGTACACAATGATGTATAAATATATTACCGGCAATATGTGTAATACAGTCATTACATATAATGTCTAGGTATTATATAAAACACCGGTTGATTTTAGGCAAATTATTAAAAAAAAAATTTTTAGCTTAAAATGCCGTCGTTATACATATTTCCTGGACATTTTATAGAGTACCTAAACATATTTAGGCAAAGTATTAAAATAATTGTGATTAATTTTATAATAGTATACTATATTAACATTATAACATTTTAAATTATGATATATGCTATTTGTTACAATATCTTAGGCTAGAATGACAACGAAAGTTACACAATTCTTTGTTTTTAACACACAAACATTTTTTACTTTGGCATCTTGTTTTACATGTACATTTTATAAATCCCTATCCACTGCCTATTGATTGTTGTCTAGCAACAGATCGCAATGCTATATCTTCAGCTGGTACCTCATCTAAATGTAATAGTTTTTTTTTGACAAACAGTGAACTGTGACCTAGCATATACTTGTCTTAAAGTTCCATTCTTGGTACCCAGTTGATATGTATTTTTACTTACTTAACTTTAATTAGGCATTATATATAGCAACTAGGAATTATATGTATTATATAATTCACCTGGTCATTTTAGTTATTTTATAAAATACCTAGACATTACATGCAATGACTGAATTACACATACTGCCGGTAAAATATATAATAATATCATAATATATTTGTTAATATAATTATAGTGGTTATTATAGTATAATACAAGCAATTATAATAAAGTGCGCATTGTTTTTCAGGGCATAAATAGATGTATACACGACTACACGAGTATCAACGGGGATCTTATAATATATTATACACATTGCGGTATTAAAACGACGAAGGACGGGAAAAATGATCGATTTAAATTTTTTTCTTAAATCCATTGTGTAGTCGAGTCATCGCAACGCGCAAGTTTATGACGCGGGGAGATGAGAGGTGCGGGCAATATCGTAGTATACACGCACAACTATATACACAGCAGTACCTATATACCTACGAGAATACGGAATATACATATATGGGTAGTCCTGCAATAATATACGCTCGGCGGAGGAAGTATACAGCGATGATGTGGGTGGGAGAAACAAAGACGAACAATGACGTAAACGAAACGTGATAGATATAATGTAATTAATTTAAATTCTAGATGGTAATTAATTTAATTTAAAATAAAAAAAAAATGTTTAATTTTACTGGTATCATTATTATTGTAATATAGCGTGCAAACTGTATTCCTGCAGTACGCGCGCGCGTTTGTGTGTGTGTGCACTCGGTTAGGGAAATTATTATCCGACGAAGGCGAGGCGAGGCGACGCATCGCGGCGTCATTGTGGAGCGCTCAAGGCCGCCGCCGAAACGTCGTCGGGTATTTTTTTTTCACTATATATACAATTATATTCTCCGGTCGGACGAAAATCGTAATTAATTAATTGACTAATTACTATCCGACTGTACGGAACTGCCGACGATGACGACGACGACGACGACAGCGAAGACGGCGGTCAATATTGTTACAGCGAACGTATATGGTTTTCAAGGATTCCCGTCCTGCATGCATCCGAATATCCGATACCTATATCGTGCCGGAAGTCCGTCAGATTTGGAACAGTTTTTCCGACTGGACGCGCCGAACAAGGTCTATTAGTTATTACTTAGATGTATAATGTACTATATATTATAGTGCTGTTGTATTATACTTGTATTGCTGTATCACAATATTTTACCGACCGACCGGGCGATATTTCCCCGCTGTTGAGCAGCAGAGTATGTATACTATACACCGGCCAGAATCTCGTGATGGTAAATCGTTTCTGATGAATAGAAAATTAATCAAGTATACACAGACAGAGCACACGCGTACGCTTATCCATATAAGATGGACTTAATCGAGGTACCTATTTATCTAACCTATAAAAGGTACCGCCGCACGTGTGTGATGCACAAGTTTGTATAAGTGTAGGTAGGTACTGTGTACACACAAGAAATTAATCGAGTGTTATAATATCTCTTGTACGATATAAAATATTAATAGTAAATTATGTCCATATGACTATCTGTGTATACCTATATATTGAATTTATATATAAATTAAATATTATCGTTGTACATTTTTAACGAGCTCAAAAGGTCTGGCGCAATCCCCAGTGACTGGCCTGCAGTGTATAGACATATACATATACATTCTCAATCTTGTATTCAACTAATAACACGAAAATAATCATTATATAACAGTTAACTACAAAATTAAAATAAATTTGAAGTAATATTACAGAGTTTATTACCTAATCGGCTTAATCTTTATTATATTTTTTCGAACATATTTATTATCTGATTGACGGGCGGCTAAGTCGCCAAGATCATTATTAATTATTTATAAATAATATAATAAAATTGATAACTTTTTGTCATATTACGTTCTTACTGTGTTATTATTTTATTAATATTCTGAATTAATTTAATACATAAGTATTATTGAAATAATAAATATACCTATATATATATATATTTTTTTTTTATGACAAGTTGTAGAGCAACACGCTAACACAACTAGTTATAGAAAATAAAATTCAACATGAAATAAATATTAATAAGAAATTAAACAAAATTAAATAATTCAAAATATAATCAATTAAATCAACATTACAAAAATTAAATAACAACTACTAAGTAGTAAAGTAGACAAAGAGGATAATATTAAAGACTAAGCATGATCTATATGGTAATTATATTACAGTTCAGAGATAAATGGAACTATAAATTAACGCCCTGCAGGTTTTTATCTAAATAAATCCGTCGTAACAAAAGCCACAACCCGAAAATCAAAATATGAATATTATTATATAGCTCAAGGGAGTGTGGATCTACAGTCCTATTACGTGTTGCACTCCGTATAAATGTTCATAAACAATAATCATCGTTATGAAAACACACTAGAGTCCTCACCGGTACATTTTAATGATACACATGTATATTTTTTAGATTTGTAATTGAAAAACAAAATAGTCGTACAACGAAAACCATAATATAACTACCGTATGTCCGTAAGAGTAAAAAGAAACAAAAATCAAGTATCTTAAACCGTACAATAATAGTTCAACTCGTACGAGTTGGGATAACATTTCGCATGGTCGACAAATTCACCCTGTACAAGAAAGTAGTGTATAATATAACAAAATAACGATATATATAGGTATATTTATAATTCGAAAAATGAGAAACGAATTGGAGTAGCGGATGAGTGCGCCGCAACTACCGGCGACGTATAGTCGGTCGGATATGCAGTGCACTGGCAGACGTGTACGGTGTACCTAACGCGTACCTACACGTAACGCGGAGAAAAATAATAATAATAATAATAATATTAATAATAAAAATAAAAAATAATTATAATTATATTAAAATACGCGATAATAACACGGTAAATTTAATTAAAACAACCCGACCGACGACGGCGCGCGGCGTGCGCATAATCTCATCGGGCTCGTCGTATTCTAACGATATTTCCTATGTGTACACATATTATAAAAAAAAATATTTTAAACGCAGGCAGGTAGGTAGGGTATATCGCAGCAGTGTCCGTGGTACGGGCACAGCGATTATTACAATATTATGGTAAATTTAATTAAACTATATTATAAGTTATAACCCGCGTGCGCCCGGCGTAATCTCTCACGCCAACGCCGATGAATTTTATTTTTTATTTTTAATTGACTTTATCTCGTCGTCGTATACGCGTACACACACACACACATACACACACGAAATATTATACACATAGGTTACATATATATATATAATATAATATATTATATGTATACACACTTAGTCATATCTCTTCGTATCGTCGTAACAATATTATTATTATTATTATTTTAATAACGTGTTCGACGCGTACGGAAATAACGTTTTTACATATTTCTATATTATACAATAAATAGGTAGGTACATAATAATAACATTACGTATAATACCTACATAGATATGTATATATATAATATTATCTACGAACTGTGCAGCAACAGTGTTATTATATCATGTCAGAGGGGGCGCCTCGCGTTTTTACATCATCCCGTTGACTAAGGGTTAAAATAATAATATAATTTACGTTACCCACAATATTATTATTATTCACGTATGTATGATATGGTCTCGGACACCCATCATAGACGGTATATACGCACCTAATTAACGACCGGCGAAAAGGCGCATTTTTTAACGGGCGCGGGTTTTGTCTGCGAATCTCCCCCGATGGGCGGAAACTACACGCGCTACCTATATATATTTATGTATAATTATTAATCGTTATTAAAATTATTTACGGACAGGACTGATGGGAGCCAGCTGTTTAACGCACGTAACACTCGACGCGTTGTGTACGTGTAAAACTTCAATGACGACCGGTATACCGATATAGGTTATAATATTATAGACGCATCGATACGTATATCCGGCTGACCATTAACGATTATTATATTATACACCTAGCTAATAATACGATGACGATAGACAATAATTAGTAAGCGTACATTTCGTGTCACGAAAATGGTGAAAATATAAATTGAACGAATGGACAGAATAAAAAAAAAAATAGATTTTTTTTTCTCACTTTACTTTGTAAATAATATTGTCAATTGTGGAATTTTTCTTTTTACAAAATAACAAAACGAGGTAGATATAGTGTATACTTATTTACTTCATCACGACACTCGGAGCATTAATGTACTACCTATATTATATGCTATGTATTTAATCTAGTATAAAAAAAGATGTAGTGATTATGATTTTTTAAAAATATATAAAACTAAAATAATACGACACATGAGAGGAGTACAGTATGACTCATGTTATAAAATACGCATACAACATGCCAGATCGTTCTACCATTCATAAATAGTTATAATGATAATCATACCCGACACCCGCTATGGTCGTTATTGTACACGAGATAGTTGTTCTTGCTAATCAGAAAAGGTGTGTCTGCACTTTGCATAAATATGCATATAATATTATTATAGTGTGTATATAAAGTTGGTTAATAAGAACTGATCTCCCGGCACAAGCTTTAGGTAATAGAGGGCACTGCAACATTGATTACTATATGTTATATGTATATTTATTTGAAAAATGCATTGATATTTTTATTTTTACAATTAAGTCATAATAATAATTACTATAAATATATATATATAATATATATATATATGCCTGTGTTATTTGATGTCCTTTTTAAATACACGCCAAAACTCTTCTATTTATAGATTAAATAATTTAATATCATACTATTGTTCATACTTCATTAAAATAATATTATATACTACCGACAAATTAAATATAAATAAGTATATACTGTATACTTTGGCACAATATCTCCAGACAATGTGGTTAAGATTTCAATTGTTTAGTACTATATATACATTGAGGTCCGTCAGTTTGGCACTTTAAATAGAAAATTTCTACTTCAAACCGTATTGGAAAATTAAATTATAGTAATCGATTAGTAATAATTTGAAACAACATGTTAACTAAAATTTTCTAACACCATAAGTGATATTCTTATCCAGAAATGAAAGTGACTGATATCAATTTGAGTCAATCCGATATCGCATCGTATCGTACACGATCAACATTTAACTCATTTAAGTTTATTATATAATGAGGACGTTTCTTTCTCCGACCTTCATTTTGCATTACAATAAAAATGTAAATCATAAAAAATTTCCATTAAAAAATCTTTATTTAGGTTTGTTAGTTTTAATATGGAAGTACATTTACTATTATTATTATAGAACTCAATTATATCAGCATATAATCTCTTTTTGTACTTAAGTAATGTATATTATAATTTATAGTACATAAATAGATAGATATAGTAAAAAGAATATAATATTAAGTATATAATAGAAAATTATTATATATTATGTACAGATACAAAAGTAAGTAATTACGTACCTAATAATTATAATATTTGCACCCTCCTAATATAAGATATATCATAGAAAACCCATGAAAACGTTAAAAATCTAATATTTAACCAATATATTATGTATAGTAGTGGGACATTAATATAATTAATTTATATCTAGTTTAGGGGACGCGATGAGGTTCCCCGACAAGAAAAACACTTATTCAGCCATTTCAGACTGATAAAGGACCTCATATATATTGCTAGTGTCATAAAGTATCTGATAATTTCTGCAGAATTCAGATGGTATATATATAGTGTAGGTGTATAATGTATATTATACCCAGTGATAAATGATAATTTCAGATATTGTCAAAATGTATTTTATCAATTATTATTATATCACTCATAGGTAATATTATGTGGTGGCCGTACCGATATTTAACGCTCCGGGACAAATTCTTCCTTCGGTCTTCTCCCCTATATCTTATACTATCTTTTTACCACGGCTTTCAGCCTGCAGCAGTCGCACACTAATTTAAAATTACATATTGGATATTAGCCTCCATCACGGACACCTTCACAGGTCTTTTCAGCACAATATATATCATAATAATAATTATTATCTGCCGGTTCAATCCGGCCCGGGTTCCCGCAGGTGTAAAAAATGCGTAAAATAATAATAATAGTAATATATCGTGTCTATCGCAGTTCCGCCTAAAAAAATAATAACAAAAGTAATATAATAATTATTATTATTATTTACCATTTACCTACCTTATACCGTTGTATAGTTATTACGGTCCTAAACAGCTAGACGCGGCGGCGACCCGTGTCCGCAACACGGACCCGGTCCGCGGCAGGGCGGGCGCATGTAGTATTATATATCGTACGGGTACGACGACGACGACGAAATTAAAAAATACGTTCGCCGACGTCCGCGAACTCTTCTCGGAATCGCCGCGCGCCGTCCAAATAAGATTCCCTTCGCGGAACCGTTCGTTTTGCGGTTTATTTATTTATTTTTACGAGCCCAAACGACGCTGTCCCGGGCACAGCAACAATGATAATATTATAATACAATAATAATAATAATATGATATTTTTTATTATAATAATACCTATCACCTATGACTCCGAATCGGTTTTTTCGCCGGAATACGATATAATTATATTAATAATAATAATATATCATGCAGCGGACAACGGATGCGGCGGGACGACCGGGTCGCCCGCCCGCCGGCCCGCCGACAGATTTATGTGGCCGACGATGGCGATGAGGAGACGAGGCGGCGGGACCTCGTCTCCGCCGGCCGCCGCCGATGTTTGTTTTTACACAAATACAATTATAAGAATAGTAATAATATTTACACACACACCCGCCGCGCGCGTCGAACAAACACAATTATAATAAATATTATAAAAATATATTATTCATAAACGCCGCGGCGGCGGCTGCGGTGGTTACACCGCGTAGGTATATTGTACACACCCGCAGCGCTCGTAATATTATTATATATTGTACAGTATAATATAATATAATATGCACACGAGAAAACAATAATAATAATTATTATGGCCCACGTCGCGGTCGTCTCTCTACAAACGACTCGGTCGGCCGCCGAATATTTATTACAATAATTTACTGCGCGCGAGTCCGACTTGAAGCACCCCCCACCCCTCCCCCGCAACCGACCAAACACCTGTCCGTCTAATAACAATGTTATAATAATATAACAAATATTATATTTTTAGACATTACGCGAGTAGTGCGCGTCACGAGAGGAGACGGTAATATAATAATAATTTATTATTGTATCGAAAATCGACCAACGCACGACCACCGGCATAGGATCTAGTTTCATTTTTTTTTTTGAAAAGAAGGCTGAAAGTGTTTCAATCGTATATAGGTAAAAAAATTCACATGTCCACTACTTTATTTTTTTTCAAAGATTTCCATTAATAAAGTTAAACTCCAGAAGGCAAAAATAAACCAATAACCTATAGTATATATAGAATTCGATTTATAAAAAAATTACAAACCTTTCTGATAGTATATACAAACTAATTTAAAATAATATTCGTCAAACATGAACATTTTGTTTTTTTTTTGTATAGCGATTAATGGGGGAATATGATTTACCCCGCAAACTCTCAACTATTTATACGTTAACGTTACCTTTAAGTTGACATCAAGTCGATAGATGTATATATATTATAAAGTGCGTCTTAAATATCTCTATATGATACCTAAGCAATTCTCAAGATTTTTTTTCATGTCGTTTGAATTCAATAATTGTTAGAAAATACTAAATCGAGTTTTCAACAAATTTACATAGTGTCTTTATATATATCACGGGTCTGCAATTTTATTATGCAGTGAGCTACGCATTATTGTTTTTAAATCTTGCGGGTCGCATTCGTAGTAAAAACATGCATTTTACGAGTATACATAAAATAGAAAAGACACATGCTAAATTTCAAATGTGATCGCGGGCATTAGCATTATAACAAGGTAGGCCGCAAATTGAATACCCTGGGTCTTTGGTATGTACTAATATATATATATATATTTTTTCACACGTGAATTTTAAATATTTGTATAAGTAAATAATTAATTAACACTTATACTTGTTTAAAATTGTGTGTATATGTTTTTTCGAATTGTGTATAGATAGCAGTGTTCTCAGCAATATTCTACTCGAGAGTATATTATGAAATAATAAACGTATATGTCGTGGTGTAACAAAAAACTACTATATACTATAGACGATAATAGCTAAATCTACTCGCATTTTTCAAAAGTCTCGCTCGCCAAACCGCATAATATCGTATATGGACTCGAAATAATGTAAAAAGAAAATTTTAAATCGTCGATACTTTTTTCCGTAACTACGAGTGTTTACTGTTATTTATAGTGGTCGTCGTAGTCGTCGTACTGCACACCTAAATAATATTGCCCGCAATATCATGGGCACCGATTCACACGGGTGGTGCGCGGCGAGGACTTTTATTCCGTGAGTCCGGCGCCGCCAATTAAACCGCACCGCGAGAGCAGAGACGGCCGCGCCGACAAAAAAACCGATATGCCGCGCGGGCTCGCTCATAAAACACACAGATATTGCCGATGTAATTTATCGTCTCGGCGTATTACCTACGCACATTGTTACGTACGTAAACATTATCGTTACGTTGTAATAATACGATAATAACATTACCGGTAAAACACGTCATAATATTATTATAATATAATATTATTACGCCGCGCGGGGGGGCGGTCAGCGGCGGCGGGCCGAGAAAGCCAATTAGCCGCGCGCCGTACGACAAAACAAACGGACAGACGGACGGGCAATAAATTAAAAATTAATTCCGCATTTACATATTATATACCATATACGACGTGAGTGCGCGCACGACGTATCGAAAACGAAATGTATTTTTGTTTTAATTTATCGGGATGAGGAAACGAGAGGTATAAACGCAATAAATAAAAATCCGAAACCGCGGCCGGCCGACGACGACGACGACGACGATAATTTTATTATTATAACGACGACGACGACGACTGCGCACGGATCGCTGCGACGACTTTTCGAGACGTACTCGGCGGTGGCGCCCGCTTTCCGCTTTGTACGCCGCCACCCGACGACTGAAAAACGCACGCGCGCCGCAGCTGCTGCCGCCGCCGCCGCCGCCGCCGGCGATTCCGTTCGGCCGACGACGATACGACTCCACTTCGACTCGGACTCGCCGCACTCGTCGTCGTGCAGATGACGCGACGTTATACGCAACAACGATATATTATTTCAGTCTGTCCGCTCCGTCGCCGCCGCCGTGTGGGAAAAACGCGTTTGGACGTTTGTGCGATGTTTTTTCGTTTCTTTCTCATTTCGTTGTTGATAATACGGGTGAGTCGTATAATGCCGTTGACGTTGGGTGGGCCGCGCGCGATGATGTCGTTCGTTCGTGATCCGGTCCAGACGACGTTCGATCGCGCGCGTTTATACTTTACCGTTTCCCGCCCGATCACCTCTCCATCCCGCGACCACACATATTACCTATGACCAATGTATAAGTGTGTAATAACCAGGACTCGGGCCTTATAGCACTTAAAATCATTAAAATTAAGTGCTTAAAAAAGCAATTTGAGCAAAAATATTTAATTAAAAAAAAAGCGGGTAAGTGGGTATCGCTCTGCTGTATATTAGGGGGTGGGGTGGACCTCGGACTATGGTAGGTTAAATTTGAATGCAATGATAGGTATCATTGTATACGAAAAACGATTCTGAACGAAGATGATTTGTCAGTTTAGGATATATTATATTTAAATATTGTCATATATTCTATTTTGAAACAAATAGTATAGTTTTTATATGTTACTATGGTTACTTTATAGTATCTGTTTATTAATAAAAAAAATATTAGGCAACATACGCATAATGAGAGTATGAAATTTAATTTAAATTTTGAAATATTTCGTATAAATTCAAACTTTAAGCACTTATAAAAAAAAATTGTGACTAACGATTTCGGATTTTTTTTTTATCACATTAAGAACAACTTATAAGAAACCTTGTATTAAATTTTCAAGACTTTCTGGCCACCCAAAAATTTTTTATCGTCATTTGAAGAAAAAAAACTTAGAAAAGTCGAAAATTTCAATTGTCTATAAGTAGCTTAAAAATGGTCAAAATATTTTGAAAATTTAACTGTAAAGAGATAACCATAATATAAACATTTGGTGAAAATTTCAAGTATTTACAATAATTGGTTTTTGAGTTACAGCAAAATCAAAAAATCGATTTTGTCGAAAAGTGGTTTTTCGTAAAATTGCCGTTTTTCTGTCACTTTTTTTTTGTTTTTTTCGATTTTTTTGAAAACTATTTGACTAATTTTGACTCCCCCAAAGTACCAACTAGATTCAATTTCCTATTCAAAGAGGGGCTGAAGTCAAAAATCGGAGCATTATTACTGCTCCAAATGTTGTCGTCAGACACACAAAAAAAAAACACACATCATTGTAAAAGCAATACATTCATCACTTCGTTCAGAATCTAAAACAAAACTTTTTTACACGATAAAGTAGGTACTAGACATAATTTGTAACTGTGCTAAAAACAATATAATTAAATATTATAAAAAATATTGAAACAAAATGATTAGGAAAAGTTTCTAACTAAAAAATCAAAAAAAAAAAAAAATAAATCTTTATATTATAAAAAAATCAAACTTCACTTTCATGACATTTTTCCTTAATGTTTATATAGATTTTCCGAAGGATTTTTTGAAAAAACTAAAAAGTAAATAAATAATCAGAAAAACTGGAAATAAGCATCTCTTTAAAAAATCGTTGAAAAAAGCAAAAAAAACAGTAATTAAATTTCATAATTGAACGTGTTATAACATGGCATACACTTCCGTAGCACTCTGCTACATTTTAAGCCAATCCATAAATATGAGCAAATGCTTTAAGTCCCGTGCCCTAATAACTATAGCCCCGTCTGTGCTCTCGAGTCTTGACCGAAAATCGAAACGATGTTTGATGACCAAATGACAATCATCACGCGATACAACTCGAGAAGTGTTTACTTATAATCGTTCAAACGACGAATTGGAAACAAAAAACACGGCTAATAGTATTATATGTTTTTATTCAAATTTTTATAGTAACGTTATAGACCGTTTATAGTGTTATAACTTATAACTTATAAGTGTTTATACGTAGTAAGCGTTTTAAGAAGTGCTAATTTTGGCGATTATAACGAGCTGTTAAGAAAAATCAATAGCCCATAATTGATAATTCCAAGTGTTCATCACAAGTCATAATATACCACGGTTGAAAACGTGCTGGTTTAGCTTATATATATATATAGGCATAGATTTACATTTTGGAATCGGTGTTTATATGCAAGTTGGCATACATGCCACCGACATCCCCCTTGGTCGAGAATCAGCGCCGCCCGTTCAGCTGGAACGTGTGGCGTCCGGCAATACTGCGCGACGTTAGAAAAACAACAATACTGTCCTCCTATTGGAACTAGCAGTATCTCCAATAATTGAATTGTTGGGAAAATTAGTTTTTCGATTTCTTTGTTTTTCACCTTAAAATCATTATTTTTACACACTTTTTATTTTATTAATTATTAGTCATAGGCATTCTTAATTTTTTGAAAAATTTTGTTTGTACTTAGATCATTATTTTGGGTTTTTTTTCATATTTAAGGAGATACTGCATTTTGTATCTAGTATTATTGTGTATTAAAATAAAAATAAACTTTAATTAATGCAGTATCTCCATAAGGAAACTTTATATTATAAAAAGTACACATTTAAGGTATAAGTCTAGTTTTTTTTTGAAATTTTTTTGTTTTGAAAAGCGTTGTTTTGGCGAGTTAAGAACGATGGTGCAAAAAAAAATTTGCAGAAATGATTATTTTGGAAGTTATAGCCTCCCAAAGTTAACGTTTATACGCATGCGCGCAAGGCGCAACATTACTAATGCCGCGCGAGGACCTCGAGTTTGGCAACCGGAGGACTTTTTAATTGTTTTTATACTTTAACTGTGTAACACTGCCCATGTACTACGACATTTTTTTTTTTTTTTTTTTTATATATTATAAAGTGTTCCTGACAGAGTCATCTAACTTATTGATAGTTTATACAACATTTTGACTGTTTTATAATTGATAAAGCATAATTATTTACAAATTATTTACAACTTATCTACATCATAAGAATATAATCTGTATATATAAAACAGTAAGCTGATTGACTGCTATCAACACACAGCTCATACCATTGGACGGATCTGGCTGAAATTTGGCATACAGATAGCAATTATGATGTAGACGTGCGCTAAGAAAGAATTTTTCGAAATTTTGAATTTAAAGGGTTGAAATCGGTAAAAGAAAATTTTTATATCGAAACTAACTTTTTATCGATATATCGATATATCAAGACTTTTTATCGATATATCGACTGAAATTTTATTTCAAATTTTTTAATGCGATAGCGATTAATTACAAAATGAAAAATAAACGTGCTCCTAAGTTCAAGCGAAACAACGCTATAAGATAGTAGTTTACCAATATCACGATATTTTGATAATATCGAAAGTGTATATCGAAAGAAAGTATCGATATATCGGACATATCGATATATCGTTGCCATACCCTAAATTTTGAGGATAGATTTTTAATAATTTCATCGGGCACTAAGAAAGGATTTTTAAAAATTTTGATTTTAAAGGGTTGAAATCGGTAAAAATAATTTACCACCAGTACCTATAAGAAATGTATAAGAATTCGTCAATTGAGAACGGCTGAACCGATTTCGCTAATTCTTTTGTTGTTGTATTTGTTATTGTCTGGAGAAGGTTTTTACGAAAGAAAATTTTTAAAAAGTCAACTGAATAAGTAGAAAAAGTGCAAAATCTATTTATTGATGTCTGAGATTTGAATTCGATACCGTTGTCTTTATTTTACGTATTTTAATTACGTTTGCCGGGTCAGCTAATAATTTTTGGTAGCTCACCGCGTCTAATATTATAATACATGAATAAATTCATCTACTTGGATCTTTTTTTGTGTGTGTATTTTATCGGCGTGTAGATATGAATTGTTGCTATATTTATGAGTTGTATGGAAAACACCGATTACAAAGACTTGAGCCTTTAGCTGTACATTATACGTAGGTATATCACATTTTATGTATAAAGATTACCCGGACAACGTTGGAAAATTATATTATATATATTATTATTATATTTATTCAATTCAATTGTTTGAATATTTTTTTTAAAAAATGTCATCGATTGAAGACATTTTTGTCAATGATATGTTGACACCTTAAATAGTTGTACCCATTATCGGTGATGGTGCCTGCCTTTTCCGTTCAATTTCATTTCATTTGTTTAACTCTCAAGAAAGATGCCAGGATATCCGAAATACAATTGTTTCGTATGTGTCTGATAATTAGAATAACTTTATTACTATGTCTTTCAATTCAAATGGTGACAACTTTTCCACTGCTGAGGCTTATGTTCGTGAAATGGTAAATTCTAATGTCTACGGTGGTTATTGCGAATTGGTTGCAGCTGGAAGTATTTTCCCATTTTTATTTGAAATTTATTATAATAACAATCTTTATGCTAAATTTGGTGTAGATACATTCCCAGTAAAAAGATTGCGTCTTACTGGAAATATTAATAGTGGTAATATTAATATATTAATACATTTTTTTATACTTAAACCCGGCAACGACGGGTAATTCAGCTAGTATTTATACAAAATAAAATAAAATAAATTGGATAGAGACCATAATAGTAAGAATAAAATAAATTATATTGGTAGAATTACTGGTGTTGAGATAGTGCATCATGAGGACGTCCACGCTTGAGTCGTCGAAGGGTAGGCTTATCACTAAGTTTAAAATATTTCGCGCTTTTTGCATTTTTAAGTTGACTAAATAGAAGTTGATCGTGAGATTTTGTATGTAATCTTTAATTGCTGGGAGTCTGAAGTCAGAGTGGAGTGCTTCATTTCTAACAAACCAAGGACTACGACATAACTTACTCTGTGATCTACTTGAAGTGGTATTACATAGTAAGTCGAGGGATATTTTTTTTGTTTTTTTTTTTTATATAATATATACACTGAAAATCTCGAGGTCCTCCGCGCGGTAATATATAGTAGTGTTGTGCGCATGCGTACAAACGTAAAATCGTTAACTTTGGGAGGCTATATAACTTCTTAAATAATCATTTCCGCAATTTTTTTTGCACTATCGTTCTTAACTCGTCAAATCAACCCTTTTAAAAAAAAAAATTTCAAAAAAAAAAAGGTGCCCGGTAAACTAGACTTGTTCCGAATTTAAATTTAAAACTATTACCTGGTTTAGTATACAATAGGCATTCAACCTATTGAACTAAAGTTATGCTAATTGTTTCAAAATGTTTATATTAGAAAAAAATGCATATAAAAATTTGTTTTTAATGATAAGTGATAGTAATTCAAATATTAGAAAAATGATAACAACATAATAATTGAAGTTATATTAGTACCAAGGTACCTATCTGACAATTATCAATAAAAGTTTTTGACCAAAACGTTTAGTACATGGCGTGTGTGACTATCTATATTCTATACTAAGTCACGACTATTATAATTCACTAATAAAAAAATAAAGTGTACAATGTACATACTGCACATCCGTTTTAGATAAGATTACTAGGTAAATATACAGTAATTACATTGAGAAATTATTTTACTAGTAAAATAAGCAGTATCTCCATTGGATATACTGCTTTATTCTCTAGGATATGCTACATGCATGTACATACTGCATTTTTCCTTAGTACCTATTTGACAATATTTTGGTCGATACGACATTTTATAATGCATTTTAAAGGCATTTCTAGTGTAGTTACGGTGTATTTCATAAGGAAAAAAAATCCGTAATTATTCAATTATACCGAATATGAAATAACCTCAAATTTTAAAATTTGGCACTTACTGCTTGTTCGACTAGGAGGGCAGAATATGTCCGCCGCTATTATTATTGTCATACGCTCGCTCGCGTTATGATTAATTTATTATTATTATTACGTTGCTAATTTTTAAGTTTTTTTGTCGTTGGTTCTCTTCAGGTGAAGAAAAGCACGGCTTTTGTTTCGCTCTTTATTATATTTCCGTGACCAGTTTAGGCACGGGTAGTATTGAAACCAGCTTTGGCTAACATTCAAAGAGAGTCTATCAACTGCTGCTGCAGATCGGCACAATTTAAGAAGCGGTCCAGCTCCATCTTACCTCTCCTTACGGTACCGTTCTCTTTTTTTATTATTATTAGTTTTGATAGTTATTCAAGACGATATATCCAATGCCAGTTGGCGTATTGTTTTATCATGATATATTATGTTTTGTTTTGTTTTTTAAATATTATTTGTAAAAATTTATATATATTGTTGTTCTATTTTATATATTTATTGATTTACCCTCTCCTTATTATAATCAGAACCCTAGTCATCGCCGTCCACAAGCCAAAACAATGAGGTAAATCCGGTGTTGGCGAAACAATCGGTTTCTTTGAGTAATAAGTGTGATTCGTCTCTATTTGTTTACTTATTATATTTTGAGGTTCCTCGTCGTTCTTCTAGATCTATTATACATTTATAATCAAATCAATTATACTCATAACATATGATAACAATACTTAAATATATAAAAATTCTCATATCTCTCTTTAAAATTAAAATATTCTAAAACAACCAAATTACAAAGTGTTAACTTTAACACTAAATCTTAAAGCTGCACAAGGTATTGGTTTTGATTTTTTCTGAACGCAAATTTGCCATGTTACTCGTGGGTCTGAGAGAGAAAACAAATATAATGAGCTGATATTATTTTAATAAAAAAGATAACACGAAAATATTCAGACTATCCAGCTAGTATAAGACATTTTAGATTTATTTTTAGTTGTAAAAAATCAAGTGTATCTATAACTTGCACTAAAAGTGTTGTAGAATTTATGTATACTAGTATTTGGAACTTAAAATGTTTCAATAAATTAAGCTAGATTAATCTATTTATATACACATATAAATTTCAAAGTTAAATCCATAATAAATATGGGAGTTAAAAGTAAAATGTCAAGTTAATAGTTGGTTCTACTCAAGATGACACATTTTTGGGAGTCATCGTGAATATTATACATCACTTAAAAATTATTATGAATTGTCGTAACTATAATTAAGTGTAAATTAAGATACAATAAATAGTTATTTTGAAACTCTCGTGTGTTGGTATAAAATATGTATAAGAGTCAATCTATAATATTATAATAATTTTATTATAACTACCATAGTTAGTAGATTTGATTACCAATATAACTTTAATTTATTAGAACCGAGAATTATTTTAAACATAAAAAAGTAGTAAATTTTACAAATAAATAACCACATTATTTTAATTATTACTATAATAAGTAGATTTAACTCCCAGTTATTTAAATCAAAAAGTGTTAAGTATTCCATTATAATTTATGACGTTATTTTTTATAGAAATGGGATAGTTGTTTTAACTGGGTCTGATATGATTGTCCGACACATCAATTGCCCGACATTAAATTAGCCCGACACTACATTTGTCCGACAATATATTTTACATATTTTTTATTGTATGTAATACCAACTAATATACAATTTATTATTATTATTATTATATTATTAACGCTGAAAGAGAAAAATGTATTAGTGCAATTATAAATGATAGGGGAAATCGATCACAGTTATCATTTCTAAGGGGAATCGCTCATAATATTAAATTGTAAGTAGTAGGTATAATGTTTTTATTATTATTAATTTTTGACAAATATTTATTTACAATACAAAACTTGATATGTCAGAGAAATATTTTATAATTAGTTGTATGATTTTGAATAAAAGATTAATTTGTAAATAACATAATATAATATAATATTTTGTTGAAATTTTGAATAACTTTTGAGATAGGTATATTTATTCATAATTTAATTTTATATTGTCGGGCAAGTGTAGTGTCGGGCAATTATAGTGTCGGGCAAATGCAGTGTCGGTCAAATGTATTGTCGGGAAAATGGTGTTGGGCAATTGAATGTTGGGAAAATGTACTGATCCCGTTTTAACTCCATACTATAGTAAAATGACTACAAGTTTAAGAGTTATTCTGAATTATTTTTACACTTTAAATAAATATCAATGAACGTTGTTGTGACTAGCAATGACCAGCCATTTATTTGATTTGACTGCTATAGTTTGAAAGTTATTTTTACTAATTACGTATGTCGTGTATCATTATTAATTATAGTATTTTATTCTTTTAATACTTATATATTTTTCAATAAATATCAAAATATTTATTAAGCCCGTCAACAATTATGTCAAATAAGTAGGTATAAGAATTATAATTAAGACAAGTTTTATCACACGTTCGTTTTGTACCAGTATAGCGTAGGGGGGCGTATCCAGAGGGTAGGCTGAGAGAGCCCTCAGCTGCAGCCCCACCTGAAATATTAAGAAAATTTAAAAATAATTTAAATTTTTTAATGGTCTATACAAATCATAACAAAAATCTTAAATTGTATTTTACAAAAATTGATCAACCTGAATGAAAAAAAATCCTGGCTACGTCATGCGCTAGTGTCCTGCGTATATTTTAATTAATATATTCGTGTTGTTAACGATACAATTTAAGGTACTTATTATATATTTAGAGACAATTTGTTTTATTTTACCTTAATAACCAATTACAATTTTTTTTTTTATAATATCTTATTTGCATAGATAAATATTGTAAATATGTCTCTACTTAGATAACAGTGTATCCATTGCGTTAACATTAGTAATATACCGATATAGTTTTACCGATACTTTTTATGAAATTAATTCGAACTGAAATTTTTAATTACTTTAACTAACATAGATAAGTTAAATCAAGTACAAGTGGTTACTATTAACTACACAGCGTAGTCAAATCAACACTCCTTAAGTCTTAAGTGAAATTTAACGCTCGCATGGAATTGACTTATTCGGTGTTCAAAACATCTCCAAAGTTTTATGTCTTAACTTTTGTCTTAATGTTAAAATAACCCTGATAAAAGTAAATAATTTCTCAAACTCGGGTTACATTTTAGATATGAATTTAAGCCCGACGTTGATGTCAATTCAACTACAAGACAGCCTTATCTCAAAATCGACGTTCGAATGTGTATAATATTGAAAATCGTTGTAGTTAAAACAACTCCAAATTTCTATGCGTGAATTATACTTAAAAACGGTAGGATATTTTGTATCGATGAAATTCTCTATATGAACCTATAGTATAATACTACTATCATTTCTCAGCTGCAAATTGTGATGAGTGATGACCGTATTCTTTCATGTATGTAAAATAAAATTAATTAGAAATAAATTTCTCGCAAAAATAGGCAATACTATAGGTATAGTTAATAATAGGTAATATTTAGTCTACATCATATAAATAAATATTATATAAATCGAAATAACCGACCCCTGCAAATTACTATAGATGTTGATACAATATCATTAGTTTAAAAATACGTTTAAATGCACATATTGATCTTTAAAGCGTTATAGGCAACCCCTAATAGTTAAATATTTTGGTGCCGCAATTGTTAATATCCATACATCCATTTTTTAGTTATAAATTATAACTTATGAGTTATAATAATATATTATTCATTACACGCATACGCTGTATATTTAATATTATATTATAATATATATATAGTTATACTTGGTTCGATTATAGACGTAGTTTTTTCGACAAAAGACGGCGGTGCAGTAGCAGTATATCTATAGCTAGGGCACATGATGGCTGTCAATTTGTATATTTTTGACCTTCAAGTGTCAAGTCACTATATAATATGACTATTGCTGTACTGATGTGGATGCTATTGGAATCCCTTTTGAGACTACAATTTTGCGTAAATAGTAAGTATATGTATAGTATATACACTATCCATGATGTATATAAATTTAATTAATTAATTTAATTTTAATTTCATATAATGAAAATACTGTGCCCCTCTGAGAAGACTCGTGTGGAGGCCCAAGTATAATACTCACGCCACGATATTATTATTAATACGTATCAATATACCACTGCACTGTTATATAATATGTGTATAGTGTATACAAACAAATTTAAAAATCCATAGTAATATATTCACCATCATATTGCCCGTGTTGGATTTAAATTGAAATTTGTTCTGTACGCGTAATGTAATTGTAGATTTTTTATTGCAACGGTGTAATAACTAATGAGTAACGACGCTGATATTTACCTATTATTAAAGGTACTTAAGTACCAATTGGTAATATCATGTGTAATATCATACGAAAGATGTCGTCTGTGTCACACACCGACACCGCTGTTGTTATAGAATGGTTGTCGTGGAGAGGAAAAGGATAGAAATAAATAAAAACATAAATATTCACAGTAAAAATATATGCGTCGTTTACAACGCGCGCACCTTATGCATTATTATTGTTGTTTTTTAAAACCAAAAAAAAAAAAAATATATATACACAAAATAATAGGTATGATGCTGATAATAATAATAATAATAATAAAAATATTATAATATTTGGTGAGCACGCAAAACAATCGTGCGCACCTGCCGTAAACAATCATACACGTCGTTAAAGTCGCCAGCTTGTTGCAAGGCAGATTATAATGCTATAATATAGGACTATCTATATAGTAAATATACCTACATTATACACGTGTTTATTGAATGTTAATAATTATAACACATTTACGCAAAATTGTTCAGCTGGCTCTGTTAATAATATTTGTATACATTCGTGTATATAGGGATGTTTTAAATGTACAATTTATGATATAAAAAATTTAATAAAGTATAAAATTTAAATATATATGAATTCGATTATGATACAATAATCATAATCGTAACAAGATTCACAATGTAATTATTACAAAATGTTTTTATCGTAATTATTTTACACTTTTGTTCACTTATACATAAAACGTGTATTATTATAATATATTCACGCGTAACAAATAAATAGGATTAAGTATACATATTATTATAAGATATTATATTATAAAACAAAATAATACGAATTAACAATATATACCTAACTTATACAATAAACTTATGTTCGTACGATAAGAAACGTACACTCGTCGTGGGAGTAATATATTGTACGCAGGTACATCGTTTACAATATTCGCGACGACGACGACTACTGGAGATTTGGCAAGTCATATATTTGAAACGTACCGCGGTTATGTTATATCTGCCTAATATATGCACAACTAACAGTTTAAGAAACTAACCGAATAGTATTATGCGAGCACACGCGATTGATTACACGTGTCATATTTTGTGCTCGAGACGACGATAATTGGATCACTGGGCTCGCCTATATTATAATATACATATTTTCCCCTTAATCTATACCATTACTATACATCATCACGTTTACAGCAGATAAGACGTGCACGTGTGCAGTGTTATACATCGTCCCCGCGTATAATAGCTGTAATAGTGATGTATAATATTATAATAGTATACATTACCTACATATACAGTCATATACTATTATTACCACGGCCGCGGCGCGTATCCGTGAAAACATAGCATATAACTTCAGCAACTACTTGATTTTTATAATTTTTTATTTAATTTCGCGTTGCACAAACATACCGCAGGTACATACGGACTACAGTAAAATATATAATTATAATATAGGTATATATATATACATATTAATCGCGAAAATACGATAGTAAGATAATTACATTACGATTATTACTACTATACTATACACTATATATTATATACGACTACTACCTACTAGTTACAGACCCTATACGTATAAACACGATAATATGGTCGTCGTCGTCGCCGTCGGTTTACCGTGTAATTACAAGAAGTTTCGATTAGCGCGAGCTAACCTAATAGCAGAGATACCACTGCTTACTAGGTATAATAATTTTCGAAAAAAAAAAATTGAAAACGTTTATAATATGCGATTTGTACGCACAGCGATTGAATTTTACCGACTTTTTTACTGTTAAGCTTACTGTAATAGCGCGGCGCTCACGTCGCACCACGTTGCCTAAAATAGAGACCGGTCCTATGAATTTATAGAGTAGAATTCGATATATCCGAGGGTGTCGGTGACGGTTTGACTTTACACAGTGTACAAACTATGACATTATATAGTACACTGTTTTATAATAATTGCGTTAGGTCACTCGATAACCGTCCCGTGTCTCGACTCGCAATGTCGGAAAAACAGGCCTACGTGATTACGGGTTGCATGGTATGTGTGTACGATAATATACGTTAGGTCACGATAAATCGACCCAGATATTACGTCGTTCTGTTTTCACGCGTCATCGTTGTCCGCGTGTAAATTAATTGAAAACAAAAATGTTTCTTTTAATTAGTTACGCGCGCGCACACGCGCATGTATATTATATAATATATACGCACTATATGCCCACATAAATACGAAATTATAATTTAATATTAAATGTTCGGTACGCACGGCCTATGTGCATTCGCTCGAAATGTATTTCTCTGTGCGTTATTTTTCGAAATTTCCATCACGATATTTTTGATGGCAAAACGACGATCACGGTACAACATTGCAGATTTTCTACGAACGTGCCTTACAATATATGATAAGATT